>OZ038480.1:46922179-46999679 GCA_964036315.1 Acanthosepion esculentum
TTAGGGAGTGTCATAATCGGTTAAGCCATGAGAAAACACGGCACATGAAGAAGAGGAAGAATACCGATTGCCTTCTGTATGAAAACGGTTAATTTTACAATTTTACCATTACCATTACCCTTTAAAATTTTACCATAAAATTTTACCATTAACCTTATAATTCTAGAATTACAAGAACTATTATAATTTTACCATTATCATAATAATTTTACAATTGCCCCATCTCTTACAATTTTGCCATTACTATTGAACTTATTATTTTAGCATTACTGTTATAATTCTAGTATTAACATTATGCATACCCTGATCATTTTACCATTACCTTTAAATTTTACCATTACCCTAATAATTTTAACATTACCCTTATAATTCTAGCATTACCATTATTATTTTACGATCACCATTATAATTTTACCATTACTCCTACACATATCATTTTATCATTACCCTTAAAATTTTACCATCATCCTAATAATTTTAGTATTACCCTTATAATTCTAGTATTACCATTACCATAATAACTTTGCCATTATCATTATCAGTTTACCATCACCCCTACCCTTATCATTTATCATTACCATTACCCTTATAATTTTACCATTATCATTTTACCATATACCATAAGCATTGATATACAATATCGGCTGTTATTTTTTTTCGTGTGTCATATTGCGCCAAATATATATATATATATATATTAGCACTGTAAAGCATTAGTACTGTAGTGAGTTCGATCTTCAGGGGATGGCATCCATTTATAGTTTTGTGTCAAGTTTGGCTAAAATTCGTAAGCAATCATGCCAATAATAATTGCCTCTACTCGTAAATATCATGACTATGGCTTTTCTTTGGGAAGGAGGATTTCTAAAGAGTCAGAGGCCCCTCTACAGCAGTTGCGTCAGAGAGGAGAAGAACGATCAAACCTGGTGTAAATTTTGGTATAGTACTTAATAATAAAACCAGCACCTTACGTACCATGACCTAGCGTATGATTTCTCTTGGGGTTTCCTTCTCTTAGACTGATGATCTTGTTGAGCGCTGGGGTCTTGCCCCACACCCGTAAGATAATTTTGACAGTAGGGCGAATCTGTATGGAGGGAAGAATTTCTTCAATTTTCTTCCTTATCTTGAGCCTTCCTTCACTTTTTCATCGGCCACAGTAATGAAAATTACTTGATTTTTGTAAATTTAGCTATAGAATAAGACATAATTTGCAGATAAATAATGCACAATAATAGTGTTTATTATTAAATAAACGAATTTATATTAACGCTTATCGTTTATTACTCTAAACCCTATTTTAGTGCATACACATGTTTGGGCAAACATTCCCGATTTTATTCAAACGGTGAAATTAATATTCACCGGCCTAGTCATATTAAAGAAAATGTAAGGATCGAACCAGCTTTCCTCTATACTGGGAAACAATTTTTAGTTAGACGTATTTTATAATTTGATCATGGAGGTCTGTATAGCAAATCAAGTCTCCGTTACCTTCGTTGGGAAATTTCAATGTATATTTCTGCTAGCTATATTTTCGTACCCGAGACGTATACAGAGTAACTCACCCTAAAGTAACATCTATATAATAAATGCAAAAATCTCTGCGTGTCACACGTTTTCAATTAAAGGGATACAATTCTCTATTTTTTAAATATCTCATCCTCTTCTTTTGGAAGCAGAAATCCTTGCTGGTTCAGGAAAGAGGAAAGAGTTTTAATTCCAAGAAGCTTCTTAACTTCTCCAGATTTTCCTTTTGAGTTCAAAAGTCTCCAATTTCCAGTGAGAGTGAGCTATGTAATGTCAATCAATAAGTACCAAAGACAGTCATTGCAAGTAATTGGACTTAATCAGATGGAACTCTGCTTTTCTCATGGCCAGCTCTATGTTGGTTGTTCAAGTTTTGGTAATTGAAACAAGCTATTTGTACTGATGCCGAATGGGAAAACTAAAAATGTTGTTTATCATGCAACTTTCTCATAAGTTCCAAATAGACAAATTATATCGTGGCTTTGATGAAAACTGTTAATTGTTTGAAAAATATTGTTCAAGTTTAATACAGTTTAATATGCACTCAATGCATTAAGTGTCATTGTTGAGCCGAAGGTTAAATGAAGAGCCCTCCACAGGAGTTAGCTTAAGTGCCGCCTAATAGGACGGCTTTTAAGCTAGTTTATAATAAAAGGGAGATACTTATCTGAATTGTTTCGCTATTTCAAAGGAAAGCTGGTAACAAACATGACTTCGTTGAATAGAAACACCGTATTTTAGGATTTCTAGGTTTGGTAATAAGTCTCTTACAGTTAACGGCTTATATCTCATTGTGTATGTATGTATGTGTGTGTGTGTGCGTGTGTGTGCATCACACCAACATTGACAGGTTACACGTGATTTTCAAAAAAATCACACCCTTTATGATTCAGGCAGACATATGTTTCGATAAAGTCCTATACTTTAATCTGTGAATTGTCATGATTATTCTTTAGAAAGATAATCGGAGTGGTTTCAAATTATGCTTTTTTTTTTTAAAAAAAATTAGTTGTCTTACCCAAGCTACTATTTATCCATAAATGAGTGGAAAAGTGAAAGGGATTTCATGCGCTTCACGAGTTTATTATTGCCGTGTGACCGCAACAACCAAGACCGGAATTTGAACTCAGCATGTCGATTCTATTTCCCGTATAAATAAATCGTTACGCTAGACGCACCTCCATTTATTTGCAATTAGAGGGCTCTGAATGTAAGCGCTCGTTTGTGACGATTTGGTTTACGGTTCAGAGCACTCCATTTCAGGGAAGGTCTGTCACTAAGAGGGCAAAAGAAAAAAAGTTCGAAATTATAGCAACCAGAAGGAATAAATTAAGAAAGCCTCAATTAATTATTGTTAAATCGAGAACAGCAATGCGCAGTTCTAATTAGCCCCAAGTGTTTGCAATAGATTATTAATAAACAATCGAGATATGAATTTTATTGTACAATCACGCTGCGATGAAAATTGTCTTCCAGATGAATGAGAAACACCGAATTTCTTAAAGTGTTGATTAATTCCCAGCTGTGTCAAAAGTCGGTATTCGAGCCTTGGTAAAAAGCTAAGAGTTATGAATAGCAGGCGTCACGTCATATCACGAGTTTTGTAACTCAATAGAGGCGACGGGAACCTATATCTAGTGTAGTTATATCAGGACAAGGGAAAGATGGTCTGACAAAGCCCTTCATTTTTAAGCTAGTTTTGATTTAAAAGTTTTCTTTCTACATTAATAGACGGCATCCAATGCAAAAGGTTCACGCCCTCTCTTATTTAATCTATAGTTGGAAGGAAAAGAAAGATATTTTCATACGTTTCCCGAGGGTATTTAAGTGAAAGTAAACGTAACAAATTTGCACGGAATTAGAACTCGGTCCACTGATTTTGCTTTCTTAGATTCTAACCATTACGCTATTACATCCTCGTGGTAGCGATATCAAAACAAGTATATAACCAAAGTCTTGTGCCACACTAAGATAAGGTTAGTAAATGAAGATGTTTTCTACAATGCGTTCCAACATTATATGCAAAACAATAAAATGGTAATTAATAGTCATACAGTCATTTTGGTTCAAATTATGTCGGCCCCATAAAGACTACCCATTAAGGGTTAACTGAGATCAGCACTGGCCAACATGAACAGAAGCAAAGCAAGAACACCAGATGGGATTCTAATAGATATGCTAGCAGCCTTAGACGATTTCAGCATTGTTAATATTACGGAAATAGTAAATGAACTATACAACAATGGTGAAATACCGGAAGGCCTTAGTAGATACATTTTTATAGCTCTAAGAAGCCAGATGCAAATGAATGCAAGCTCCAAACAATCAGCATAATGAGCCACGTAACGAAACTTGTCATCGGAATTCTGATGAAAAAACAGTGCGCGTAACAGAATTAGACTGGAAATAAGTAAAAAAACAATAAAGTGTCATTAAAGACACTGGGAAAAAAAGAATACAATATGTATGATATCAGAAAGAGAAATACAAATGCAGAAGGTTGTAAATGTATGTTTTATAGATTATCTAAAAGCGTTTCATAAGGTATGGCACGAAGAACTACTTGAAATGCTAGGAAAGCTTGACTTATTTAAGAAAATATATATCAGAATAATCCGGAAGTCACAGTGCGAGCAATTCACTTGCATACAGATAGAAAATGAATTCAACAGTGGCGTAAGATAAGGACGTGTTTGCTCACCGGAATTATTCAACCTTTACAATGAGACAATCCATAGGGAATTAGAAGTCTTACCGGGGTTAATTATTGACGCTATTGATAGCATATACAGAAGGGAAAGTACAGCATCTTTATGTTGTGTTCATATGCAAATCTCTTATCTTATAAATAGCGGTTGATACAGCTGGAGGCTAAACAAATCCAAACCTTGAAGACAAAAATACCAGAGACATAATATCTATTTATAGTTTATAACTACTATTTATAAGGTGGAGATTTGTATATGAATACAACACTGCCTATATTTCTGAGATGAGGTATTGCAACTATTTAGATTGTTATGGCTGTTGTCCTGATTTTTATTCCATATTTTAAGCTACGGCCTTAGAGGAAGGCCGGAGTGTACAACGTCCGAAACGTCGGGAATATGGCAATGAGGATGATGACAACAAGTGTTTTGCAACTATTTACACTCTTTCTATTGTTAAGACTATTGTGTTCGTCTTTATTTCCATATTCACGACGTTTCGGCCGTTGTACGCTCCGGTCTTCTTCTGAAGAAGGAAGAAGCGTACAGCAGCACAACGTTGTTAATATGGCAATAAGGATAAGGACAACAGAAGTATTGTAACTATTTACATTATTTACATTGTTCGAACTGTTGTCCTGATCTTTATTGCCATATTCACGATGTTTCGGCAGTTGTACGCTCCAAAATTCTTCTGAAGAAGGCAGGAGCGTACAACGACCGAAACTTCGTGAATATAGCAATAAGGATGAGGACAACAGAGGTATTGTAACTTTTTACTTTTTTCGGACTGTTGTGATCGCCTTTATCGCCATATTTACGACGTTTCGGCTGCTGTACGCTTCGGCCTTCTAAAGAACGACCGAAAAGTTGTGAATATGTCAATAAGGATAAGGTGAATATTTATTGTAACTGTTTACACTATCTATATTTATCGGACTGTTTTCCTCATCTTTATTGTCATATTCCCGAAATTTCAGCTATTGTACTCCAAGAGGAGGTATTAAAGGAAGGCGAGAAGAAAGAGCTAACTATCAAATTATAAGAGGACAAAATATATGGTTGTCAGCAAGAGGAACATCCCAAGAAGGGAACTACGAATTGGAGATAGTGAAATCAAACAAGTACGAAAATTTAAATATCTCGTTAGTGTGTTAACAGAGGACTGAACATGTGTCACCGAAATCCGAAGGTGCACTGGAATAGCGAAAGAGGCCTACCAAAATCTAAGCAAAGTATTAAGTAACATAAACAATTCGTTAGAAGCAAAGAAAAGAGTACTGAACTGTTACGCAATAGCAGTCATCCTATATGTCAGTGAATTTAGAAGGGACTTGAATCAGGAGAAATTTGGTTCTACAGAAGGATGCTGAGAATATCATGGACTAAGCATGTATCGAGTAAGTTTTATAGAAAATGAAATTAAAACGGGCGGTTATACTCAGTATCGGAGACAGTTGAAATTACAAGGACAATTAATGAGGAAAAAGGGCTTGCAGAATTTGAAACACATAGGGCATAATGAGTACAAGAGGAATAGAGGGAATCAACGAGTGACATACCTAGCAAGCTTGTGTAAATGGTTGACAGAACAGCGAAAGGGCAGATGTTAAAATGACAAAACATATTAAAAATAGGGTTTTGGGGGCCTTTTTTTAATTGATTTCGCCCCAAGCAAGGGAGCAATGCCACTAAGACACAGGCGTTTACTGGGTGTGGAAGGGTTAGAAACAAGAACAAAAGAAGAGTAATCAGGATAACAGTAGATAGCGATTGACATTGCATTTAAATTTTTGCAGATTGAAGTTGGCTGGAAAGCATGGAACCAGAAGGTAATTCTACAAGCGAGAAGTGCGAGAAAATAAACTGTTAGCATAGTATTTACGGTTACATCTAGCCAACTCAACAGTAAACTGATGAGACCTCACTGCCAGTCTAGTACTGCGCTTAAATTCAAAGAGTCTAGGCAGCATAGTAAAGAGCTCATCATCCAAACAATTACCATGAAAGCATGTATAGAAAAAGGCACAGGGAAGCAACCTTACGGCGGTGGGAAAGAGACTAAAGCCGG
Source organism: Acanthosepion esculentum (assembly GCA_964036315.1). Taxonomy (NCBI): domain Eukaryota; kingdom Metazoa; phylum Mollusca; class Cephalopoda; order Sepiida; family Sepiidae; genus Acanthosepion; species Acanthosepion esculentum. Next base: position 46,928,489 of record OZ038480.1, read on the forward strand.
GACGCTAGAACAGGGCCAAAAATATTGCCGATTCTTCTTTGGATTTTATCAAAGAGCTCCCCCGTGTTGTCATAATGGCAAAAGCAGAAGAAAGATTTTGGCCATTGCAATATTTATTCATATAAATATATTTTCTCACGTAAAGTGAAGCCTTTGAACACTTTTTGCAACATTGTTGTCATACTGAACTGAGAAACAATCCGTCATCTCTTTATTCAAATGTCTGTTTACCCTCGCCTTCTCTAAAACAAATGAGGCAGTTTATTACATCGACATGAGAAGCATTATGAAAAAATAATTTATGACGATCGGGATAATGCGTTTATTATATTGATGCTACGAAACTGGAATTTTATTACAACAGCTGACGCATTAAACAAGCCAGATATATATATATATACCATGATTTGTAGGCTGCGGGACCGCCTATCAGCCTCCACTTGAACATCGGTTGACATAAAGGCAAAAGGAAAACTTATCCCAATCGACGTGTTTCGCCTTCAGATGGACTTTATCAAGGCAAATATAAAGATTATATTTTACAACATTATTTATAAACAAAAGTAAAAATGGATCTAACGAAGGTTTTACTTACCCGAGTCTGGGGACACAGGTTCGAATCGTGCCGAAGAGCGCTTATTTTTCTTTCGAATATTCAATCCGGTAGAAAATAAATAAACGTACTGTTTAATAATTAAACGGAGTGTCTACTCAAATATGGGCACGTAATAAAAAATAACGTTTAATTAATATATATATATATATATATATATATATATATATATATATATATATATATATATATATATATATATATATATATATATATATATATATATATGTGTGTGTGTGTGTGTGTGTGTATGACAATTTAAATAGGTCAATGTCTGATCCTTACCCTCTCCTCCTCAATATTAAGTATTGTAATAAAAACCAAAAATAAAAATAAATTTTAAAATTCTCTCTTCCCTCTCTAAATTCGACTATGTCTCTCACACTATCCCTCACCACCCTCTATGTCACCTTATACTTATATAAGGTTAATACTGCCCTTCAAAAGTGTAAATTTTAAATTCAGTTTTTCACCCTTGAAAGAGAAGTCTAAAGATCCAGCGGAAAATAAAATCTCTGGTGAAATAAATTATAATTAATTGAACCTTAAAGTGGTCTGTTTTTCTTTAAATTAAATTATTCGCTCTGACTTAACATTGAGCTCTAGGGATTTCATTCTCATTGGGATTATCCATAGGGATTAACAAGATTTTCGTTATATATATATATATATATATATATATATATATATATATATATATATATATATATATATATATATATATATACATTTAACCCTAGAACACTAACCATGGGTATATAGTACCCACCGCAAATTTTCCTATTTTTAATTACAATTTTCAGTACCTGCTTTTCTTACCTAAATAATATGTTTTTCAGTTCCTATCAATGTTAACACAAAGTACAAAGTTTGAAGTGCCTGCATGTAAAATATTTCAAATAAAGATTTATATTTAAGATTTTTTTTTTGATATTTTCAAAATCGGGTATGATATACCCATGGTTAGTAGTTGTGTAACTTTAATTGATGGTTAGTGTCCTAGGGTTAAACCAACAAAATCGCATATGTTCCCTTCAAAAAAGGAACCTTTTTTGGCCAACACTGAAAATGATTGACGTTGACCGAAAAAGGTTACCTTTTTAAAGGGAAAAAAAGTATGCGGTTTTGTTTGTTCGAAACTATGTTTTGTGGTATCAGACATTTATTTAACTATTTTTTTCTACTATTTCGACCAACTATTTCTTCTACTTGTACAATACTATTTGTAATATGTTCTGTCTAGTCATTCTGGGACGCTGACATGAGAAAACTGATGTCAGCAAACCTGACCAAAATGGAGACATGGTCTAAGTAAACTAAAGAAGTCGTATAATTATATTAAGCCATATCATTTCTCGTAATCTTTGCTGAAATAACGTTTACCATTTGCATAAAGAGCCAGGAATAATTACAAAATGCTTAATTATAAAAATGAACGACCGCTTAATCATTAACCTAATTATGACTTGCATTAATTACGTAAATCATTCATTTTTTTTTACAGTAATCAGTAAATCATTCAATTTTTTTTCGTTCTGTTTCTACCAAAACGGCGAGTTTAAGCTGAAAATCTTTGGGTGTGGCAAACGAACAATTTCATTTCTTTTCAAATGAGTTTTCTCCGTTAATGCCCTTTGGTACCAAAGAGTGTAATTATGAACTAGTTTAAAATACATGTGGGACACAACAGTTAATATTTTTTATTAAAGATCTTCCCGACAGATAAATATGAATATACGACTTAACAGATTTTTATACTCGCAAGCGTGGCTCGCACATGTGTTTTAATTTACACTCAAGAGTGTTGAACAAGTTTTTTTTTTGTTTTTTTTTCACTCCTTGCTCATGTGCTTGCAGTGTTCGGGCAGTGTTTTCTTCGTGTTTTTCCGCTATTTTTTCTTCGTCTCTTAAAATGACGAAATCTAGCCGAGAATGAAAGAATTACAAAGAAAGCTATAGATTTCTTATTTCTTTACGAGCAGAAATTCTGAAAACAGACTTTAATGTCTCTTTGCTTGTGCCATTTTTAGTTAGTAATCTTGATGCAATGTGGAAATGTATTTCAGTAGAATTAAGTGTTGCCTTCTGACAGTCAGAAACAAATCATTAGGTAATAATAATAATAATAATAATAATAATAATAATAATAATAACAACAATAAGGAAACTTCTGTTTTGCAAAATAAATAAATAAAATAAAAACAGTCGATTAGTGTGCTCCGTATTAAGAAATAAAGAATTAATAATAAACAAATCAACTTATCTTCATGACTGTCACAGATTATTTTATTCGATAATATCAATTGGTGTTATAATTATATCAGACCAAACATGATTTTAGATATAACAATAAAATATAAATATAATGAAAATCCCTAACAAATGTTTAGAGAAGTCAGGTATATTTAATCTCAAATAAGTAATTTAAATATTTCAGTTTATGAATAATTTATTTAAATTTATTTACGGTAAGTTCATATTCATAAGGAACAAAAAATCGATAATAATAATAATAATAAAATTGTACTCACAAGTACAGCACACACCTTTGGAAGGGCTTTAACTATGTAAAATATGGGTGGCCTTAGTTTGTTTTTTTCCTCAGAAATGCTCAGTTGAAAATGTCATGATGCCATATCTGATCTTAGGTCTCTGGTTGGAAATATGTATACACCAGAAAACAAATAAAATAAAATAACAATAATAATAATAATAATAATAACAATATTAATAATAATAATGATGCTGTTAATGATGAAATGTAGCCATAACAACACACCACTACCTGCAGACTTGGTAGGTAGTGTGACCATAGCAGAAATCGAAATATAATAATAATAATAATAGTAATAATAATAATAATAATAATAATAATTATTATTATTATTATTATTATTTATGAGGCTTTACAATACACAGAGAACAGCCAAAGCTAATCGCCCAGATATCGTAATCAAAGACCACAAGAACAGAATGTGATTTCTTATTGACATGGCAGTCTTGTAATGTATCTTTGAATATCTTCAAAAAAATCAAAATACAATGATCTGGAAGTGGAAAGCTAAACAATGTGGCACAAATGGACATCAATAATTCCAGTTGTAGTTGGAGCCCTCGGATTATTTAGAAAAGGTTTCGATAGTCCTATTGAAGGGTTTCCCGGTAGCCCATACCTTAAAATATAAAAAATATTGTAATCACAGCTTACGTATTATGTAGAGCTTTATGTAGACTGTGTGTTATCTTAAATTTTCTTTTTCTTTAATTTTTCTACAAAAATGATTAGTGGAAGATGTCATGATGCCATTTCTGACTTTAGGTCTCTGTTTGGGACCCAGAAGAAAATGTTTATACAACAGAAATCAAAGATAATAATAATAATAATAATAATAATAATAATAATAATAATAATAATAATAATAATAATAATAATAATATTGATTTTCAATATCAAAAAGGAATCTTCCTGAATCTTCTTAGGATTATTTAGAAAAGGTTTCGATAGTCCTATTGAAGGGTTTCCCGGTAGCCCATACCTTAAAATATAAAAAATATTGTAATCACAGCTTACGTATTATGTAGAGCTTTATGTAGACTGTGTGTTATCTTAAATTTTCTTTTTCTTTAATTTTTCTACAAAAATGATTAGTGGAAGATGTCATGATGCCATTTCTGACTTTAGGTCTCTGTTTGGGACCCAGAAGAAAATGTTTATACAACAGAAATCAAAGATAATAATAATAATAATAATAATAATAATAATAATAATAATAATAATATTGATTTTCAATATCAAAAAGGAATCTTCCTGAGTGACTCGTTTTCACCCTTCTTATTTGTCACTGCACTTATTCCCATCACGTTGGTATTGACGAAGGTGAGGATGGGTTACCAGTCTGGAAAGGAAGGCCCATTCGTAAATCACCACCTATATATGGATGACCTGAAATTGTTTGGGAAGTCAGAAAACATAATTGACTCCTTGGTTAAATCACTTCAGATGTGTAGCAGTGACATTGGCATGGAATTTGGTATCTCCAAATGTTCAGTGCTCAACATGAAACGAAGGAAGAAAACATTTTGTCGAGGTATACCTCTAATATCTGGAGAATCTATTGGCGAACCTGATAGTACTGGGTAAAAGTCTTTGTGGTTATTGGAACTTGATGATATGTTGCACACAGAAATGAAAGCAAAGAATAAGGAGACCTATTTGAAGAGAGTTAAATTCATTTGAAATCTTGAAATCTAATCTGACTGCAAGGAATTTGGTTACAACAATGTACATCTGGGCAGGGCAGTGATCCGTTACATCGCGTTCACTATTAAAGGAACAAAAGAAATATAGTGCTTGATAGAAAGACCAGGAAGATGATGACTATATATGGCGTTTTGCACCCTGAAAGCAAACGTGGACAGATTTTTTTATAAAGCGAAAGAATGGAGGTACAGGCTTTATAATTATTTAAGATTGTGTTGATAGCGGAGAACAGTTAAAGAGTACCTCGCAAATAGTGATGACGATCTGTTAAGCCATGTGATGCAAGATATGGGTCTTGCAGAGGATGTCGTTGGCAAGGACGAATTCAAGAGAAAGTCAGAAGAAAAGAGAATAGAAGATTTTCTATGAATGAGACGGGATGGCCAATTTGGGAGAGAGAGAGAGAGAGAGAGAGAGAGAGAGAGAGAGAGAGAGAGAGACGCACACAGACACAAGATGTGGAGAATAAAGCGGCATCGTGGATATGGCTGCGAAGTGCAAGTGAAAGATTTATAATTGCACCACAAGATCAAGCCCTTGCTACCGATACTATAAAATACCATATACACAGAAGATCAATCACTCCAAAATGTTGACTTCATGTTGCCAATTCTGAGAATATGACTTTTGTGGTGTCCTCCCTCTAAAGAGTCTATGTTGGCCTCTACCGCCTACTATAAGATTAGTAGGAGAGAAGGCCTTAGGGGAACATTCGAACACTGGGTCAACCGACACATACTCACTAGTCGTGTAATACTCTACAGTTGTACTTACTATTTAATATATGATATATCTTCAACAGTTGTTTCGTTATTTCTTTAACCATTTACTTGGTCCCAACAATGATCAGTGATTGTAAAATAAGAGGCGTCATGATAAGAAATATCTTTATGTCCTTTAGTCATTGTCGAAAGTATGGTTTCCAAGTTGTAAAACATTGGTACGTGCATGTGCCTTGCAGAACAAATGAAGAATTTGGAAAGCCAACAATATCTTGGGTCTGTGACTTTCAGACAGACAGAATGATAAACCATTGCCGTATATTATTGTGCTAGACAAAGACACCAAAAGTGGCATACTATTGATGCTGCCATACCTAATTATACAAATATAGCAAACAAAGTATTGAGAAAACTCCAAACTATTCTGATTTGAAAGCTGAGATGGTAAGATGGCTTGGAATGCAGGAAGGGAATGTCAAGGTGTTTCTAGTGGTGATTGGCGAATTGAGATCTATCTCATTAAAATTGTGTGGCCAGCTGGGGATAATATACCATCTTAGAGTTACCCATTATCGGCTCATTTGGACAGTGCGCATATTTTAAGGAAAGTGTTGTCTGTCTGAAAGTATTGAGTAAAGTGTATGACGTCCTTGTTGTGACATGACAGATAACTTAATCTATCTGGTGTATTCAAAAAATTACACTGTGGGACAAACTATGATTCATCCTTGGTATGACGATAAAATACATCTCGGTAGCAATGCCTCTGATCGAGAGGTTTTGAGGAGCGTGGAACCACCTCTTAATTGATTTTGTTCCCAGGTCCACCCTCACGCAGGTTGGTAGAACCTGTTAGGGTCCCAACTATGGGCAAATAGGGAACCTCAAAACTGAAGTCAAAAAATGAAAATGTAACAATAGATTAGAAAAAATTACCAGCAGTACATTTTCATAGTAAAAATAAATAAATTACCAGCAATATATTTTCATTGTAAAAAAAAAAAATAACAAATTAACAGCAAAATATATTTGGGAAAAAACCTATCATTGTTCACAATAGAATAAAATGTCGCCATTAAGTGACCCATAAATTGTTGATATGCCGTTAAACAAACAAACCAAACAAAGCATGTAATAATAATAATAATATCAAAAGGAGCAAACAAATCTGTGGATCAATTTCCTGGTGGCCATACAATATATGAATTTCTAAAAGAACAAAAAAAAAGATTTATGTGTACATCGTAAATCATGCGAAGATTTCTCACTGTGCAACGACCGGAATTATACATTTTGTTTCTCTCTGACTGCATGTCACCTCATCTGCTTGTATCTTTTAACACAAAAATATGATTATCTTTTGAAGTCTTTGGTTGAAATTGGGAGTAACTCGTACTACAAAAAGCAAAGACAAAACACAATAATACTAATACTCCTAACAGTAATAGTAATAATAATAATTACATGTTTATGATCACATGTTCACTGACAACGTTAGATAACAATAAATCAGATACATCCCCACTGGACGAGCAGAAAAACATATTTGCTTATCTAATAGACGTGTTTATTGGACACACGATTAGAAACAAAACAAGGTTGGCAACTACAATAATTGTGAAGAAAGACAGTTTGAATGTTTTTTGAAAGAACTCGTAAAAAATTAATTACATTAAATAATGGAACATTTGGAGTGAGTCTCGAATCTCGTCTTTTGTTGGTTTTTGAATTGTTATTTGCAAAATGGAAACATTGCAAAAACAAAATAAAAAAAGGTCGAAAAGTATTGGATAAAAGCTGGTGATGAAAAGACAAAAATGACCAGTTTAACTTAAGTTACGAGATGTCACTTGAAAATAATCCTCTTAACATCATATGCAATGCGGAAGTCAAATAATAATAATAGTAATAATATAAAAATATAAATAATTATAAAACATGAATAATAAGGAATACACTGGCCAAGAAAACCTTTGGGCCGCCTTGGCGAATTTATTACTTTTGTTAATTTTATCCCAAAATCTAGAGTGGTTAGAAGTATGCTTTTCTCGGTACTTTTCGGGCTAGAAAACAAGTTACTGTATTTTCGTTAACACTGTGGGGGATGATAGAGATTCTATAGTGATGCTGAAAAAGCCCATGAAAAAATACTGAGCCACCAGCAAAAATTTCACCTTTCAATTTTTTTAAGTTAAAAAGGAAGTTTTCTATTGCGAAAAGTGACCCTTATTATAAGACAAAGTACAAAACTTTAAAAAATTAAATTAGTAATAAGTGATGCTGCGTGTGGCCCGAATAACGGACTTACTCCGATGTGACAATGATTGAAGATCCGGATGTTCTTAGTGGGTATTTTCCCATTATTCTTGACAATAATCTCAAAGCTATTGGAGATTGCATGGTTTTAGTTGGAGCACTTGTTTCTTCAGTTACCAACGCAATAATTCAATAATATTGAGAACAGGACTTTTACTGGCCAGTTTTCCAAAAATTGTACATCTTCACACGCAAGAAACGTGAAATGTGGCAAGGAGCACCATCATGCATAAATGTCTCGCTCTTCGTAGTAAACTAATATAGTTTTCACTGATTAGGTTTCCATATGTGGCACTGGGCCCATGAGGGGGTTAAATGTAGGTCCTGAGCAGAAAAGAGTTACGCCCAAAATAGAATATAGGCTGGAAGAAGGAGAGACAGAGTGGCGACATTTTCCTTGGTAAAAATCGAAACGTCTGAATTTCTTCTCTCTTAAATTTTATTTTTCTTATTTATCGACAGTTTGGCATGCGGACGAAAACAAATTTGAAGAACTTTGAGAATTTAGGCAAACAAATATATTTTCATTGACGAAAACGAATTAAAGAAATGAAAACAAGAAACGAAACCACTGTTAAGGTCGACGTTATGAAAATCGATCCTGTCATGATAATCAGGTGATCTGGTTTATATTTTCGCTAAGACAGCGATCATTGCAGTGATGGAGAACAATTTTATCTATTCTCTGAGAATTTAGGCAAACAGATATATTTTCGTTGACGAAAACTAACTGGGAGATAATTTTATCTTTCGCTCGAAAGTTCAAATGAGAACGGATTTCTCTTAATGGGTTGAATGTACGATCAAGGCAGGAGTTATGAAAACAAGTTCTGTCATCAGTGATCTGGTTTATATTTTCGCTGGACAAAGATAATTCCAGGGAAATAGAAAATAATCAGAGAATTAAAATTAATGACTAGAATAAAACCCCGGCCTTTCGCCTACGCGCTTTAAAAATTAGATTTGTCACAAAGAGCTGGGAAGATGAGTTGTGGTAGAATACCAAGAAGGGAGGAGGAAGCGGGTGAAATTATGACCACTTGTATGGAGTGTTAGTGTGAGATGTTGGAGTTAGTGGAGGAGCAATCCCTGTAACTATTCCCGAGAAAGTGGAAGGTCTCTTTGGAGAGTTGATTAAGACAGCAGACATAGGGAACAAAGAACCCTTATTAGAATTAATCTGAATCCCAAGAATCCTTCGGCCCCACTCCACTTTTAAGCCGAAGTGCATATAAGCAGATGGATTTTGGAGCTCAAGGACTTGGACTGAGAATCCCAGTATCGAGTGCTTCTAAAATTCACGTCAGCTGCCACCAGATTTCGTGATTCCAAACAACTTTGAATCGAAATTGTAAAGGCGAGGCAATGTCACTATAGAGATTGATGCGGGAAGGGGTTTTTTTTTGTTGTACCAAGTGCAATATAAACCAACTGAAGATTAACGCCATGAATCTTTCGTTTTATTTTTTCGTCGTGAAGATATCGTTCTTCAGTGAACCAGCGCTGCGATTACTCCGAAATTCGATCTTCCACCGCTCTGAGATCAGGATTTGGCGTGATTCGAAGCGGACAGTGATCACCAACCAGCTATGACAAGCGCAGAGTTAGCCCCGTGGTTAAAACGTCATCCTAAGACCCTAAGGACCGGACCACTAAACTGGTATACACCACCGTGTGTAGGCGGCGGCAGAAGGTGTCATACATCAACTTTTACCAATTTTCTTTTGTGTACTATCGCATTTGATGCAACCATATACAATTACGTATCCACAGATAAATCTTTTTATTCAAAAATTTTTAAAATTTATAAAATTATCAAAATATATAAACCATCTGAAATGCAATATTTATTATTTGCCATTTTATAAATAACTATGAAAACAAGAATTTGTAAAGTAAGACGGTAAAAATTAGACATTGTTTAATTAAACACAAGGAAAACTTTGTCTATTTAATAAATAGGAATATACAAACAATAATGTGTGTTTGTGGTCTCACCTAAAATCTAAAATTAAGAGAATGTTTTATTCAGAGGAGGAGATGCTTGTAATGACAAAAGTGCACCGGTGTAGGCATTAAGAAAGCTATTATCAACTGAGAATACAAGGTTCGCGTATAGTGTACTTTAATAGTCCCATTAGACAGAAATAGCTCTCTCAAAGAGGAGAGTAACAAAACAAGGGGAGATCACTCTTGATTATTCAAAACAATACTTTCAACCTATTTTAGTGAATTTATGTGGCGAGAGAAAATAAAAGAATTCCCCGTGAAATACATTTTTCAGAATTTATAACTACAGTTGCACGTCGTTATGTTTTTATTTAAATTTTGTTTCACTGACGTTTTTATAAATTTAAAAATAAAAAAAAATCTCTTCATATTTATTTCTTTATAAAATGGTGAATAATAAATATTGCATATGTATTTGGTTCATATATTTTTATAATTTTATAAACTAGAATGTTTTGAAATCCTTACAGTATTTAGTACTGTTGAAGTTATCGCTAACATTTTTGTCGATATTTACAAACTCTACGGCTCGTTCATTCTCGCAAACCAGTCGATGAAATAAGCAAATTTATTTGGAAAAATACTTTGACAAAAACCCTGTTATGAATAATCAAGAGTGGTCTCCTCTTGTTTTGTCACTCTTCTCTTTTCAGAGAGCTAGTTCTGTTTACTGGATCTATAAAAGGACACTATACACGAACTTTGTATCCTCGGATGAATAAAGCTTAAAACCTACACCTGTTTACTTTTGTCATTAAACCCTACATCGTAGTTTAATAATTTCTTCAATTTAATTTTATAGGGCTTCATTGACAAACAATAGTTTTTAAGAAAATTTATTTTCTTCCTTTTTAACAGCGAAGAATAAATTCTTAGGATTTCTTATTGTTGAGCATCTAGCAAACATCTTGCCATGCGTAAATATTACTTTCTTGAGCCAAATTCTAATTTTTTGAAGTACTTTGCCTAGTAATGTGTTTATAGTTCTCGCAAACACAGGGCGAATTGGAAACTGTACTCTTGCATATAAAAATTTAAAGAAAAGATATGAAAAAACAATAATGAATTTTTATTAAATAAGTATTTATTTTAAGCAATAAATTGTTTTAAAAAATAATGATAGTATTTTGTATGTTAAATAATAAAGCTTTTAATTTTTAAAAAATCACTGTACGAAGCTACACACCTTATAAAACCAACTGTAATTTGGGAACCCTTACCTGTTTGCAAATCTCCCCAAAATTTAGTTTCGATCGGTCAGTGTATGGCTATTTTAGAGGGTGTGACGGACGGACTAACGAAAGTCATAGATTTTTTATATATAGATATAAATTTATTATTGTAAATAAGCAATCTAATAAATAAATAGTATTTAATATCTTTGTTGTTAATTCTCAAAAATAAGGAAAATGTATAAATTCACTTTCATATGTTTTTGTTTATTCAAATTCTAATAGGTTTTTTAAATATTAAGGGAGTAAAAATTGTATACAGTAATGTTGGTGTCAAAGAAATAACCGTCCTTTAGACACAGTTTTTTTTTAAATTTTGAAAGCACGTAGGTTAAATATTACCAAATATTATCTACTTATTTGTCTCGCTTTTAATCTTTCTGCAAACAGAATGTGCTTTATGGTTGATTATCAGGAATAAGCAGCGTCAACGTCTCACAATATCTGCCCACAAATATCCTTTTTGTTGCTTTTGTGCAGATGTTTTCTAAACTGACTGGTGTTGTGAATGGGAATATTAGATGCTTGATATCACATGGCTGCTGTAGTGGTGTCTGTTTTTTTTCTAGTTTTTTTTTTCTAGCCTACTATTCCCTGCTTGTTCTTTCTTCAAAATAATGTCACATTGCTTTTCACGCTGGACATTCTGCTGTGCTGTGAGTGAAAATGATGGATGTTTGAGTTTTGTCTACGTTGATCCTTGCTGCAATGGCGTCTTTCCTTTCTAGCTATGTGTTTCCTGCTTGTTCTTTGTTCAAAATAATATCGCATTTCTTTTCTCGCTAGAAATTCTCCTGATTTTCTGAAAACGTGTCCCAGTAACTTACATCTTCTTTCACTTTTATATATTGACAAACAAACGTTTTGTTTGTTTTCCCATGTAGCTTCTCTTTTTTTCTAATTTATTTTGCCGTACCATTTTATACCTATCATTTTTATGACCTGTTTTCTGCGGAAACTATTTAGTTCTTTTTCTTATTTTGATGTCAATCCAGCGTTCCTGTGTTGCATAATAATGCGCTTTTTAAAAGCCCTTTTCAAATCAGCCTTTTTTTTTAATGGTATTGTTTTCCCTCCAAATATTTTTCGTTTTCTTTCATTGCTATAGTTGATAAGTTTCATCTTTATTTTATATCTTCTCTATCTTCTAGTTTTGCTAGCAATATGGTGCTGCTTACGTTGAAACAATCCGTTCTCGTACGATCACCGAAGTTAAGCATAATCGAAACTGGTCAGTACCTAGTTGAGAGACCGCTTGGAAATATCATATGCTGTCAGTTTGGATGTGCGTGTAGTATAATGAATAACGGCTCGATATTGGAAATTGGCGAGCCGAGTTCCATTTCCAGTTGGGGTCATTATATTCACTTACGCTTTGGAAAAATATGGATCCACTTCGTCTCCTTCCAGCTATAGGTTAATTATTAGAATTTATATCAGATCATCATTATTATCCCCACCAAATTCTTATGATCTAAAAACTTTTTATGTCATTACCTGAAAAATAAATAACCTGATAATCCGTAAACAACAAGTATATCCAAAAAATAATACTATAGCATTTCTCCACTCTTCATCCGTTTTTTACCCTCGTTTTATGATTCTATTTTGTGTTTTGTCTTCATTTATCTGTACTTTACACTTTATTTTTTTACAAATGTCAACTTAACTTTGTATACGCCATTGATAACCGCATATGATTTTGAATTGCAACAAAGGAAAACATCAGTCGTACTCAGTAATCAGTGACGTAAGGACTGTTTCAAAGTTAATATTTGTAAATAAAAACAAAGTACGGATAATTCTTCAGCCAGGTATCAATTTGACACTGGATTTATAAAGGGTGTTTCATTAAGAGGGATCAAAGTCAGCAGTAAATAAATCAGTGTTATTGGTGAAAATATATTTCTCTGTCGGATCATGTTGTTTAAGTCATGGCAATTATGTGTGAAAAATAATATCGCCCAAATGTTTGCCAAGGCTTCGACGGCACACCTCCACACGATGGTCAAAATGTTTGATGACGTTTCTGCATAGCTGCTCCTCGATCTCAATATGCCTTATTATCTCATCCTTCAGCTGTTGAATTGTTGTTGGCTTGTTGGCATAGACCTTACTTCTGAGATGACTCCAAAGGAAGAAATCTAAAGGCGTCAAGTCGCACAATCGTGGTGGCCAATTGACTTCGCTGTTTCGAGAGATGATGCAACCTGTTTGAACTTCCATTTTCTTAATAGGCTTCCGTAACATTAACACGTTGTTTGATTGTTAATCTTTCCATAGTTTAAATTGGCAAATACTTAAGTTGTTAAATATGAAATCATTAGACGCTTAAACTTAATTCACATTTAAAATCGATCCAAGTTATTGGAACACTCTTATTATGAACAGGACCTCTTCTAAAATCATTTTTACAAAAATCAATATTTTTTATCCTGATAAATGTTGTGGGTAAAGGAAGGTCTAATGGATGCAAATCTACAAAAATTCATTTTTTACTATCAGACCGCCGATTAACGGATACCATAACTTCGAAACTCCGAATCGTAAAGATAAATTGGAACAATTAATTTTATTTGTTGGTACGTAATATTTTATTATATTTGGCAAACCTAACTTTAGACAGGTGCCAGTAACTTACTTCCAGAAACAAATTGTACCAAACTGTTATGCAATAGCAGTCCTCCTCTATGGCAGTGAATACTGGACAGTTTCCTCACAGATTAAGAAGACACTTGAGACAACATAAATATACCTCTACAGAAGGATTCTAAGAATACCATGTACTGAACATGTGAGTAACTAGGAAGTTTTAAGAAAAATGACAAGAAAAACGACGCTCGTGCTTAGTATCATAAAAAGACAACTGAAATTTCTGGGACGCATAATGAGTAAAATGGCTTAGAGAATTTGATCCTCAAAGGATATATTAATGGTAAGAGACCGAGTGAAGGAGAGAGTAATCTACCTAACAATCTTGTGTAAATGGATGGCAGAACCAGTAATTGAACGAATGGGGGAAATACAAACCTTATTAAGATCTACGCAGTATCGGGAGTTGTTAGGAACCATTATCGCTCAAGTCCTGAAGGGATACAACAAATAGAAGAATCCTTAGAAAAAAATGTGCGGTTTTCAGTAATTTTTATTAGCAAGAGAAATAGAATCGGTAATTTGAGTTCGATTTTCGGCAAAGTCTACTTGCTTTCATTTAAGATAAATATGAATTCACATCTCATCACCAGATATTCTCATAAAATACATCTTTTCACTTGTATGCCAAGATGTTTTCCATAAAAATATGGATGGTTGTGCTCTAAGGTAATCCACTCTCCTATATCTACGTTATCACCCAACAGTATTAAAATGCTGTTGCATCCATTGTTAAACTTGACAGAGCCTAGTAAATATGAGATATATTGGAAATTACTGACAAAAACAAAACAAAGAAAAAGGTGGTGCAAGTCAGCTTAAACAGCCAGCATTTTGATCATACCAGATCGAAGCTTTCATATGAATGCCATGTATGGCTACAAACGTGTTCAGAAATAACAACTCTCAGCTGTATACAACCACATTTTCAGGTCAATGATTAAAAACACCTTCCAGTGAATGAATCCTGTAGGTCTTAGGGAGAACCATACTTTATTGTACATGGTGAAATTGAGCAACTGTACCAAATAACAGGACTGCATCACTCGATGACTTTCAACAGCAGCAATAACTAAAACGAATAGTAAACGTATATCGAAGAGGAACATAATCAAGATGATAATGCTCCACACAAGCTGAATTAAGTTAGGAAGGAAGACACTATCATTACTGGAAAGAGCTATAATAGATGCTGGACTTGAGAAAATTATTTCCTAAAAATGCATTTTAATAGAAAGATTTTATGAATTTCAACCGAAAGTAACACTAGCTACTCAGTAAATGAATGCCGATTTTTTCCTGATAAGAAACCGGCTAATTTTATCACCCTCGTCATCAAAGAGGTTAGTTGATAAATTTAAAAGTAATTTCGTTTTTATTGTGTAATCTTTCATATTTATCAACAATCCTTTTTGATAAGAGTTGGTTGAAATGGATTTTCATAGTTTGATTTGGGTGTTTTGAGTAAGTTGCCTACCGTCTCAAACATTGTTTTGATTTGACTGTAGAGCAAATTCCAGCATGAAATCATTAGCATGAAACTTCGTAAACCACTTTTCATACGTTCGATTATTTGCAGTACCTTCTCCACAAATTTTGCATTTTTCAATATTACAATTAATAAGCAAATTACGTTAATTTTTATAACAATTTTTTAATTTACTGTGAGATGAAAGGTGTCATAATTCAATCAGGAGTCATTTTTAATGAAGTAAAAACTAAGCGCTTTTAATGTCATAAAAAAGCAAGAAATTGGCCAGCCTAACGTATAAACACCTACGCATGTGGTATTAGTACATTTGAAAGAATTAAATAATAAAATTCATATATTAATCACTGTCAGAAAATCGGTTCGAACCCAGAACTTGCGGCATAACACTGTTCTGCTACAATATGACATTATAAATAAGTCAGCGGTAGAATTGAAGCCAGAAACGTAGACTATAGTGTCACGTAGACTATAGTGTACTGGGATTGGTCCTCACTGATTGGCTTACACGGCTTTGTACCGTACTATGTTAAACTTTAAGAAAAAAGTGACTATGGACGCCTCGTCGTGTAGCAAGGTTTAGCAAGCTTGCTTCACAGGCTTAATACTGTTGTGAGTTAGATCCTCACTTGTGACTATTGTAGACAAGTAAATAGTACTGAGATTCAAGGGATATCAATCTCGTTGCTAACTAACACCCAGTCAGAATCTAACTCGCTACAGAGCAGAATCAGCTATATTTAATCGCTCGTTAAGCATTATCTCACACTGAAACTGTTCTCTCAAGTACAAGATAATTAGTTACTGGAGATAGGAATATACATCCTTGCAGAATACGTGTGTGGAATCCGTCAATCTCGAAACCGTTGTCTGCACCTTGTGTGCTTTTTTATTCTTAAATCAGCTGGTGGTAATGCAGTGTTTTTACAAATAGAGCGTGAATGATGCGACACTGGCGTGTCCTCTCCTGTACGCAAGCGTGGTAGGAATTTATGGGAGCTTTACAGTTGGTCATGCAACACGTCTTCCCTTTTCGCCCCACTGGTGTTGTCCAAGAAATAGTCGGAAACCAATATTGTGTCTTAGAAGAAACATTGTTGGCTGAAACATCGGAAAATCTTTGGAATTTATGCTCCAAATTAATTTTTCACTATTTACTCACGAAAGCTTTCCCATAACTGAGTACGACCGGAAAGCAATATGCGTTAAAAAAGGGGAACTTCGACGTAATGTAATGGTTATCAAGCTTGTCTCGCCATATCAGCAACTACTGAGTAGTAAGTTTGATACTCACTAGGTGTAGCCCTGGGTATGACGATAAACTACATCCGGCAGCAAGGATGTAGTTTATCGGGAGATTGAAGGTTTTGAGGAGCGTGGAATCAACTCTTAAATGCTGCTGTTCCGAGGTCCACCATGACACGTGGCGGTAGCACTTGTTAGGGTCTTAGCTATGGGCAGATAGGGAAACGCCAAACAAAAACAAAACACTATGAAAGTATAAAAATATTTTTTTATAGTAAAAATACCAGCAATACATATTCATATAAGAAAATTATCAACAATACATATTAAATCATAATGACCAGAAATATCCTTTATCTGTAATTGAAGGCATACATAGTTGAAGCCATAAAATTATGTTCAAAATATTTAGATTTCGGCAATAAATAACCCATAGAGGTGTTGATATGCCGCTGAACAAAATCAATCAATCAACCAACCAACCTCACTAGCTGCTCTTTACTTTCGGCTCTTTACTTTCGGCCATATGTTTTTTCTTTTTATATGCCATGTCCTTTCAGGACGTAGGCGGTCATGGCTCTCCACATCCTTCTATCTCTTGAAACTCTTAACAAGTTCCTTCTCTCTGACATCTCCCCCAGACCACGTTCTGTCATCCACTAGCTCAAGCCCGCTAGGTATGTCATGAGTTTTTTTTCCTTTGTCTATCTTTCTCTCTATTCGACCCGTGAGTATCAGATTCTCCAGGCCCTCCTTCCTCATTATCTGTTCCAGAAACTTCAGCTGTCTCTCGCTGGTGTTAAGTATAAGCCTCCTCCATGTTTGCATCCTCTCTGAGACTTCATCGTTGCTCGGTCCATGATATCCTTAGCATCCATCTAATTTTCCCATTGTAAATTGCTAATATTTTCGTCACTCCGACGTCGTGCAATGGTTAGCAAGCATGTCTTGCTAGATCAATTAAGACTGAGTAGTGAGTTGTATCCTCACTGGTTGCTCCATAATTTCGGCCTTGTGCCACAACGTAAATTACTATATACATTCAAAAGAGATGTTTTAAAAGAAAACGTCTGACTCGGGGAATACGGTAGAAGTTTCCCATTTACAAGAATCCTTAACAAGGCAATCAAATATTTTAAAAAATACGAAAAAGTTTAGGTGTTGAAAATTTTTTATACGGGTCATGTTTAGCCGGGCTTTAAATTAAAACTTCAATTTCAAGTGCTCTACGTAATTGTTCAAAAGAAAAACATTGAAGAAAGCTAACTGTTTTTGAAATGAAAAATATTTTTACGATGGTCGCACATAAAAATTTGGATGCACTAATTGAAAAAAATCAAAATGTCCTCCATATTTTGAGAACATGCGTTTGGAGAGACGGAAAGGAAGCGGAAATATAGGGTGACCAAAAAAAACGGGAATTTCTGAAGTGCGTATTGCCAGACATGAGCAAGTGACAACACTTCGAGACAGTGACCTTGAGCAAGTAAATATTTCGCCATTTTAGTAACGAGAATGAAATTCACAGTATCCCAGCTGGGATGTTGCAGCAGTCAATGAGGAATATCAACAGCAGATTTCAAGAATGCATTCGTACAGGAGGACGCCATCTACAGGACGTAATTTAAAAAAAATGAAAATTCCATCATTGTTTCTTAAATGGCATGTTTTAATGTTTCAATTACTATGAATTCAATATTTTTCTTCTATCACTCTTGGTTTTATTGGTTTGTTAAAAAGTTCCCGTTTTTTTGGGTCACCCTATAGAATGAATGTGTAGGTATAGTTTTTGTTTTGGGGGGGGGTGGAGAGAGAGAGAGAGAGAGCACTCTACTTTATAACATAAAATATCCTCTTTTTCCCTCCAAAAATATTAATGGTTTTAAATCATATCGCTTGGAACATAAGCAGTTATAACTCTTCGCATCTTCCATTTCATTATGTAGTCAGGGCTGTACTTGAAAAAGATGTAGTAAAGTGGTACCTCGTTGCCTTCTCCAAAGTTTTAATTCAAAGTTCTTCTAATCTTAGACTACTTGCTCCACCAATGCGAGAGTACACAGTTCGCCTACTATTTTTTCGGAGTTCAGAATATAATGATTTTCCAAGCGTAGCTTAGATGTGGCACAAGGCCGAAAGTATGGGGTACCCAGTGAGGATCGAACTCATTACTCAGTCGTAATTGTTCTAGCGAGATAAGCTTGCTAACCATTACACCACCTCCGGGTGCCCTAAGATTATTTTCTAAGCGTAGCTTAGATGTGGCACAAGGCCGAAAGTATGGGGCACCCAGTGAGGATCGAACTCACTATTCAGTCGTAACTGTTTTAGCGAGACAAGCTTGCTAACCATTACACCAAGCCGAGGTACCCATGTAGCTCGGAATATATGTGAGAAATCAATTGCTTTCCGAGAGGTAATAGCGCGAAGTGAATGCAAAAACCCCGGGTGGAATTCCAACTTCCTCAGTAGATTCCATTTTCTGTGTCCATAACCGTTATGCCACCTGAAACGCACGGAAAAAATTATTTTTAACTTGAACAAAGTGGGAACATAGGCGTAGCTCTATTAATATCCAATGTAGCATCCAACAATTTGTTACTTAGTATTCGTTAACGAAATGGTCTTAAATGCCCGCTGATATTATATATCATCAAATACGGTAGAAATTGATTAAATTGAACTTAATATCACATAACAGAGTATTACGCCAATCTTCGAATCTTAAAGGTTTGCTATGCATTCTAAACCATTTTTTTACCTAGGTTCGAACGCTCACCAATGGGAAAAGTACACTACTTTAGCCACCAGACAGTCCAGATAATAGATATTTACTAGGTTAAGTAATTAAGTATATGTCCTAACAGAGAGGAACTCAGTGAGGATCGAGCTCACTATACAAACATACGAGCTGAGAGAGAATCTTGTTAATCATTGCTCTATGGTAAGTGTCCAGATATTGAGTAAACTTAGGTTAGAATAGCAGAAAGACTGAGGGGCGCTACGTAAGTAATTCACTGCCCTAGTGAATATCCTGTTTGATTAACGGGCGGTCAAATCGATATTTATTAAGGGCCACTGTTATTAGAGTAACGGATCAAAATCGCTACACAAGGGAATGAACCTTGAGGCTAGCAAGTCTACCATTAGTTAAACAGGGAAAGGGAAATTTTATGAGAGATCGACGGTTGTTCACACAGCACGTCTTCCCTCTCTACGCTATCGATGTTGTCGAAAGGAAGTCAAGAGACGATAGCGCTTAGCACCATTGGCAAACAAGACTGGATCAACGTTGAACTGTCTCTGGGATCCAGACTCCGAGTTTCTTCCAGCGCCTTTCCCAAGGTTAGGTATGGCCACAATTTTGCAGACGTTTCGATCTTTTAGTATTTCATTTCTGAGATAGGTACTTATAAATATTCTTGTACTCTTTCTAACTATTGTTCTTATCTTGGTTAATATCGATATTATTATACATACAACGTTTCGACCAAATACACTTCGGTCATCATCAGTACTCATTACAGTGAGTGAAAGAGAATGGGAAGATTTTAATTTGAGAGGAGCGAGGAGAAATGATAATAAAGGAAAAGGGTAAAGGAAGACAGACGATGGCGATTGACGTTGCATTTAAATCTTTGAAGATTGTAAGTGGAAGGGACGCCAAAAATCGCAATGAAGTTTCACAGGTGAGAAGTGCGGGAAAAGAAGCTGTTAGAATAGAAGTGGCTTTTTTAATTAGCTAGTTCAACAGTAAAACGGCGAGACCTAGCTGCTAATCTAGTAGCACGCTTAAATTCATGTTGTCGAGACACCTAGAAAAAAAAAACTCATCAGAATCGTTGTCATGAAAATATTTGTTGAAAAAGCAGGGGGAAGCTACTTCAAGACGGTAGGAAATTGACCGAAGTCGAGATGCCTGACAGCCCCCTGTCAATACCGGAAAGAGCGATAACAGTGGAAATCAATTTTTGCTTTAAAATTATTTTCGAGGAAAATCTTTTTATAAATTTCAACCAAAAGTAGCACTGACAGTTCGGTCAACGAATACCGAATGTTTCCTTATGATAAAACGACTAATGCTACCATTACCATAAGCAATGTAGTAGATCTATATACAGACGAATAAATGTACATGTGAAAGAGAGATAGATTATAGATATTTAGTAAGATTTTTCTTAGCCGAGCACAAAGAGTACCCATGATTGAAAAAAAGAGATGAAACTGAAACTTTCTATCTTACAGCACCAAAGATTGAAAATGGTTTGGGTGGAGAATAGGAAGATTGGGTTGCGTCATTATTCCAAGTTTGAAAGGATTGCTTGCAATATCAGGATTTGGAATTGTGGTTTTGACTGGGCTACTGAAGCCGACAGAAAAACTCAATTATCTCACCCATCCAGTACGCCAATAGAAGGCCGATTATAGATATAACCGTCAGTATGTTCACGTAACATAGAGAGAAAGACATAAAGAGAAAGAAATGTGAAGAAAGAAAAGAGAAAGAAATGTGAAGAAAGAAAAGAGAAACAGATATAAGAGAGAAAGGAGGAAAAAAGACAAAACTAATAGGGAGAGAGGGAGGAAAAACAGATAGAAATATAAAGAGAAAGTGATAAAAGAGAGTGAAAGATAAAAGAGAGAGAAAGAAAATAGGAAAAAAGAGAGAAGGATAAGAGAATGTAAAAGTGAATGATAAAGGAGGAGTAAGGAAAAACGATAGAGTTGAAGAAAAAGAAAGAGATAAAAGCGCGAGAGGGAGAATGAAGGAAAAATAATAAAAAATGGTAGATAAAGGAAAATGAGAAAATAGAGTGAAATAATAACAGAGACAGAAGAAAGAAAAGAATAAGAGAGAGAGAAAAGAGACAGAAAGAAAAGAGATAGCGGTGTATAAAAAGAAAAGAGCGAGAAAGAAAGCGAAATAAAGACAAAAAAGAAGAGAGAAAAAAGAGAGAGAAAGAAAAAAACAGAGGGAAAAGGGAAAAAAAGCAAAGGAAGAAAACGAAAGAAATAGAAGAAGAGAAGAAACGAAAAAGATAATGAAAGTGGGAAGAAAAGAAAGACACAGTATCGAGAGAGAAAAAGATAAAAAGGAGATAAAAGGAAAAAAGAAAGAGAAAAGAGAAATGAAGAATAAGGTTAAAAGATGAAAGCAAGAGAGAGGCTAAGAATAAGAGAAAATAAGAGAGAGAGAGATAAAAGATAGAGAAGAAAGGAAACGAGAAAAAAGAGAAAAAGAAAAATAAGACATCGGAAAGAGAGAAATGAAACAGACAAAAAGAAAGATAGAGATTGAAAGCGGGAAGAAAAGAAACGAGTAAAATAGTAAAAGAAATAAAAGTGGAAGAGAAAAGTGAGAGAGAGAAATGAAAAATGAGAAGAAAAAAAAGGAAAGGAAAGAGAAAGGATGAAAAGAAGATGAAAGTAGACGAAAATTAGAAAAAGAGATATGAAGCTGAAAAATGAAAGAAAATGGAAAAGATAGGAAACTCTCAATTTGGAGAAGTCACAAAAATAACAGACGAGAAGAGAAAAGCACAGGAAATAAAAAAAAAGCAGGAAGAAATAAAAGAAAATAAAAGAGATGAAATAATTACAGATAAAAAGATGAAATCAAAGAAAACGTAACTATTTTTTTTCAATCGTATGAGATTCGTACACTTAAGTGTAGATAAGAATTCATTTACTTTTAAGTTGAAGTCTATCAAAGTCATCAAATTTCATACGCACATGTCGCCTGCACGTACTCAAAACTTTATTGAATATACTTGTAGAATTAGTAATTTTAAATGTTGATCTCAGTTAAGACAAAGTAACCCACTCTCGTTCATGCTTCTTCTTCTTCTTCTTCTTCTTCTTCTTCTTCTTCTTCTTCTTCTTCTTCTTCTTCTTCTTCTTCTTCTTCTTCGTGCTGTGACCTTTCAGGACGTTGCTAGCACATCTGGTCTGGAAATTCTGTTATGTATTTAGAAAACCTTGATATAATACAAAGAAGAACTTGCAATGTTATTGGTCCTGACCTCACATATGGGATTCAGTCATTTTTCCCTCGCAATAACGTGGCTTCCCTGTGCCTTTTCTATAAATACTTTTTTATGGAAGTTCTGATTAATTTTCCTCTATGGTACTTAGACTTATGGGTTTCAGCGCAGAACTAGATTGGCTGCAAGGTCTCATCATTTTTAAGTTTAAATGGCTAGTTATAACCGCAAGTTCTATGCTGACAGTTTCTTCTCTCGCACTTCTCGCTTTGCCACAATGCTCTGTCTTTTGTAGCTCATGATAAATTGTATATGTGATGAGATGGACGCTGACCATTTAAGCATCCCTTACCACATCCCAAACAAAAATACCAATAGAAGACAACGAACCTGCTTTGCCTATCGAGACAAATATACTGATGATTGATGAGTGGTACTATGCTGATGATATAGGTATTCAAAGTTCGGATAAGAATGATCTTGAACGGAAAATCAACAACTTCTGTCAAGTTTTCCAAGAAATGAAACTCAAGATAAACTTTTCCAAAACAGAAACTATGATCTTGAATTGGGATGAAAGCAGTGATGACACGTAACTTGAAGCCATCATAAAAAAAAATCAGGAGGTAGAATTATTACATATTAAACAGTTTAGATACCTCGAAGTATGGAGCAGTTATAACAAATTTAGTATAGGAGAAAAGAAAAATCACCACAGAATAGGCTGCGCCAGATGTAGTTTTGTCTAACTTGCTGCAAAACAAAAACAGCAATCTGAAATCTCGAGTCATGTTCTTAAATAGCCTCATCATATCGAGACATTCATATCGTTCAGAAATATCTAAACTGTCAGCAATATACAAACGCTTTCTAAGATCAATGTTTAAAAATGACTTTGGGCAAGTGAAGCCTGATGCTCTTGGCAAAAATCATCTTTATTTGAACATTGTGGACTGGCGATACAGATTCACAAGCAAAGAACTGTACCAAATACCAGAAACAACATCATTTGGCGGCAACAACTAAAATGGATGTCACATGTAACTAGAAGAGAAAATAATATAAAAATCACGATGTTAACTGTTGTAACCTAAGAAAAGTTACTGAACAGAATAATCAAACGAAGGTTGGTAATGAACGATAATACTTAGGACGAGAACACCACATATAAGATTCGCCAGCAGCGCGTAGAAGTAGTAGTCAACTGCCAGAAGTGAGTCAAGTGAATTCCACAATGAATCTTCAACTGCAGGATATCTAACAACCGCCCCACGTGGTCAGATATGGCACAAGGCCGAATTTAATGTGGGGTATCCGAGCCCATAGGCTCGGCTAAAATTTCCCCGTAAACCACATATAAAATGGGATCGGGTAGCTGTTTCCCGAGACGAAACTCTGCACTTCAACATAGCCTCGTCTGGAAATCCTCTAAGCCCAAAGGAAGAGATTTTGACCAGCACAGCCGGAGACGAATCTCCAACTGCAGGATATCTACCAACCGCCCCCCGCAGTCAGATGTGGCACAAGGCCGAATTTAATGTGAGGTATCCGAGCCCGTAGGCTCGGCCAAAATTTCCTCGTCGGCCTCATATAAAACGGGGACGGGTAGCTGTTTCCCAAGTCGAGACTCTGCACTTTAACTGGGAATCCTTTCTTCCCGGAGGCAGAGAGTTTGACCAGCACAGCTGGAGACGAATTTCCAACTGCAGAGCAACATTCAGTATTTACTAATGTATTTATGTGAATGGGGACATACCCATTATCGTCCGTAAGTATGCTACAACATTAACATTCCACACTACTTCAAATAAAAGTTTAGGAATGAAACCCCCACCAATACTAAAAAGTGCGATAACAGCTACTGGACTTGAGAAACCTGTTTCCGTAAAAAAAAATTTTAAGAGAGATTTTATGTATTTTAACAGAAAGCTGCACTGGCTGCTCGGTCAATGAATGCCATGTGTTTCCTTGTAGGGAAACTGTTAATATTATCATTAATATTACTATTTCTATTATCTTTCCTAAACCTTGTTCCGTCATCCATTTACTGGATCTCGCTAGGCAGGTTATGCGTTGTTTTCCCCTGTCACTCTTGCATTCAATCTGTCCTGTGAGTATCAAGTTTGCCAAACCCTCTTTCCTCATTATTTGCCCTATAAATTTCAACTCTCTCTTCCTGATGTTAAGTATATATGTCCTTTTCGTTCCCATTTTCTTTAAAACTTTGTCGTCCTTTGGTTCATAGTGTTTTCAGCATCGTTCTTTACAAACACATTTCTGTTGCTTCAAGTCTCTTCATTTCTGGAGAGATTGTTCAGCATTCACTGCCATATAAGAGAACTGATAATTATGTAACTATTCAGTACTCTTTTCTTTGTTTCTAACATGTTTTCTGTTTCGTAATTCTTTGATTAGCTTTTGGAAGGCATCTTTCACTATTCCAATATGTCTTTGGATTTCACTGTTGCCCTTTCGGTCCTCTGTTAAAAATCTACCTACCTTCCACCCAATGTGGTCCTGTTCTAGACTAAGTTAAGCTGAGTAAATATATTCTTCTTATATGTGCTGTGTCCCTTCAGGACATTGGTGATCATGGCACTCCACAACTTCCTGTCCTTTGTAGCTTTTAATAACTTCTGTCCTTTTGGCATCTCTCCCAAACGCTGCTACACCGTCCATTTGCTAAAGCTCACTAGGTAGGTCATGTGTTGCTTTCCTCTGGCTCTCTTACCTTCAGTCTGTCCTGGGAGCATCATATTTTCCAAGCCCACTTTCCTCATTATGTGCACCAGAAATGTCAACTGTCTCTTCCTGGTGTCATGCATAAGTGACTTTTTGTGTCCATTTTCTCTAGAACTTTGTCGTTGCTCACTCACATGTTCAGTCCATGGTAATCTCAGTATCCTTCTGTAGAACCACATTTTTGTTGCTTCAAGTACCTTCTTCACCTGTAAATAGATTGTCCAGCATTTATTGCCGTTGACGATCATGGGTGCCTTCGTAGCTCTAACTAAATTTTCCCTTTTTATTACCTCTCCAAACATTGTTCTGCCACCCGTTTACTTAAGGTCCCTGCGTAGTTTATACGTTTTTTTCATCATATCCTGGATATGTTCAGCAATAAACAGATGGATTTGTTTAAATTGTATTACGTGCATCGATGTCACTAAAACGATATATATAGGATTTTAATTGAAAAAAATATTCAAAAGCATCCAACAGCTTAAACCCCCGATCCTGAATATGGCTACACGATCAGCCGAAAGCTCGGCATTCCATAATAATTGGGAATGATTCTCACACTTGATCTGGATCGAGCATAGAGCACATAGATGACAATTTCCGCATGTATTAAAGAAACTTATAAAAAGATGACTGTCATAGTTAATAATAATAATAATTATTATATATATATATATGTATATGTATATATATATATATATGTTTGGTCCATGGTGTTCTCAGCATCCTTCTGTAGAACTACATTTCTGTTGCTTCAAGTACATTCTTCATCTGTAAAGAGATTGTCCATCGTTCACTGTATTTGACGATCATGCACGTCCACAATTTCCCGTCCTTCATAACTCTAACTAAATGTTGCCTTTTTGTTATCTCCCCAAACCCTTCTGTCAGCCATTTACTTAAGCTCCCTAGCTTTCCAAACACTTTTTCCTTATTATGCGCCTTAGAAATTTCAACTGTCTTTTCCTGATGTTAAATAAAGTGTTCCTTTTTTTTTGTTTCCATTTTCTTTAAAATTCGGTCCATGGTATTGTCAGCATCCTTTTGTAGAACCGAATTTCTATTGCTTCAAGTCACTTCTTCATCTGTGAGGAGATTGTCCAGCATTCACTGCCATTATGATTAACAAAATTTGAGTGGATTTGAAAAGCGTTAGTTATTAATTATAAAGTATTTTAAAGTGTAATGATATGATCATCCTCAGTTACGTTTATGTAATGTTATAAATTGGCGGCTGACTCAAATGATTTGTAAGTCATAGATCAAATTAAACAGAAAAAGGACCATCACAGTCATATTCTTTTCTGTCATGACACTGGAATCATGGATATGTTCAGCAATAAACAGATGTATTTGTTTAAATTGCATTACATACATCGATGTCTACGACATACGTAGGATTTTAACTGAAAAAAAATTCAAAAGCATCCAACAGTCCAAGCTCCAGATCCTGATGATGGCTACACGTCCAGTCGAAAACTCGGCATTCCATGATAATTGGGAATGATCCTCACATTTGATCTGAATCGAGCATCGAGTACATAGATAGACGTTTCCGCATTTAATAAAGAAACTCATAAGATCTGACCGTCATAGTTAATAATAATAATAATGATATATATATATATATATATATATATATATATATATATATATATATATATATATATATAGTGTAACCCGGATATAAGAGAGTTGTCGGGACCGGAGAAGAAGTCTCTTATATCCGGTTTTCTCTTATATCCGGGTTTGGTCTATTATATATACATTAACATAGGCTCTAATTTGGGACCAGAGAAAATCTCTCTTATATCCGGGTTTCTTTTATATCAGGGTCTCTTATATCCGGGTTACACTGTATATATATATATATATATATATATAAATAATCATCCACAAACAGACTGTTTCGCTGTATAACAGCTCATCAGTATGTCCAGACATCCGATCACTACAAGCTGGGACCAAAACCAGAGCGATTTGGAATCAGTCCTAAATTCTAACCCCTAGTCTATCGGCACCCGGTAGAGAGAAAGGCTAATTTTATACACACGCACTACAGTTTAAATGTTTGAAGCCACCCCCAGAATTATCATAGAAGGAACTGGAAAGAAGAGTGAACGTAATGGAAAACAGCTCTGAGAGTCAGTGAGAAAAGAATAGAATCAATTATCAAACTTATGCTTTGAGTAACTTTTGCGACGAATGCCAAACATTTATGTTGCAGTAATCAAGGCTAAAGGAAAATATTTTGACGAGAGCAAAATTTAATCATAAAATGTTTTTTTAATTTTTGTCATAATAAAATTTCTAATAAAAATAAAATATATATATATTATTTCTAAATATAGGTAGCTATACTCGTGTCGAAAAACCTTCGAATTCTTGATTTACCAATAGTTAAATCAATCTCGAAGGGAAAAAAAGGTTTTAAAAAAGTAAGAGCCAGGAACATGAAAGTCTGTCGAAAATAATCGCACAGGTACAGGTTCAAGGCCCAAAGAAAAAAACCCGATACGAGTAAACAACTAACTAATGAACCAGCTGACCCTGACGACCTGCCTAAGTGAAACCTTGGTAGGTCTGGCTCATTAGGTTTGACTGTATTATTTCTAATATATAAATATATATATATATATATATATATATATATATATATATATATATATAAATCATGTCTCACTTATATTGAACCAGGTATAATAATTTTCTCCTATTTGAAATAACAAACAACTACATTTAGGGACAATTTAAAAAATTACCATGTGTCTTTACAAACTTTTGAACTGTAGTGTATATATATATAAATTAAATATTGTTGTCAACACCGAGCGGTAACAGTCTGTTTCATGTTTGAGCGGAATATTGAGGACATTATACATATATATGTATGTGTGGGCAGGAGGTATAAAAATTCAGATATAAGTTATATATATCTGTGAAAGGACAGTATGAATAAAGACAAAGAGTAAGCTTTACGTAACCGACGCATTTCGTTCTCTGATTGACTTTATTAAGGCAAAGGTAATGATTTGATTTTGTAACATGTAAAACAGAAGTAAATATATCATCAGGTTTTCATTTTTTTTAAATTTAAGAACTCTCATAAATACTCTTCAGATATGGATATTTATAAGCGCTCATAAATATTTATGAGCGCTCATAAATATTTAAAATTTTACACTTTCAGAACGCTCGTGAACATTATCCAATCCACTAAGCTATTGTCCTATGAGACAACAGCCTTGTGTATTAAAGCACTGGTTTATGAATTTGGTTACATAGTAATATACTAGTTCGATCCCAGAGACGGTCAGTGTGTCTTTGACCTCAGTGGAAATAACTGAGCAATAACTGACAATACTAAAAGTTAGAGGTAGATGATATATCCCTAGACATGGGCAGGGGAACGAGAACCGTCTACCATCATAGATTAAATAAATAGTTCAGTTCAGTAAGTTTCCTCGGATGGATATACACCTGATGATCGCACAAGGGTCGAACATTTGTAAATAAAAACAATAAAGATGAGGAAAATAGTTCGAATGTAAATAGTGTAAATACGTAATAACTTGTAGCTCAAGGCATCGTCTGAAGAATGCCAGGCACGCACCAGGGTTGTCTATAACTGAGCTCTTTTTGTTGGGTGTGGTGAGGTCTGCAACAGGATCTATACATGTAAAATGGAATCTAAATTTGGCGAGCAATAGGACAGACTGTCTGGAAGCCAGCCAAGTGTTTTTGGAAGCAATTTCGTTAACTCGTATATTAAATAAAAATATAAAGTAAATTTGACACTCTGTCTGTCTGTCTGTCTATCTATCTTTCTAGCTATCTATCTATCTAAGTGGTCTATTAGTAAAAAATAAAAAAAGTCATTATTATTTTGGGAACAATTTTTTGTCGATTAGCATTCATTAAAACTTCCCCAAACTTAAGACATCGAAAAATATTCATTTTTATTCTTTTAGATGCGGGGTCTTGTTCATAATATAAACACAGTGCCAAATAGATCCTTAACTTAAGGTGTTATCTTTATTGCTCATTTATAAATGTTAGGCTTGAAACTGCCATTGATGACTGCGTTCTACTACGAACTGGAAAAAATGAACACCCTCAGCGAAGTTTTGGATCAGATTATAGACTGTGAAACTGTGGTCTCAGATAGCGGTAACATGAAAGCTCAGTTATAAATCGATTTTCAGAGGAGACACACTTGGAGTCATGGCTCAAAGAAAAGCTAATCACTTTTTGAAACAAGATGATGTTTATTTACAACAATGCTTTGGTGAAGAAAAACTAATGGAATATATATATATATATTATATATATATATATATATATATATATATATATATATTTCACCACGGGTATGGCAGTAAAGCCAATAATACACAAGGAATTACTGAACGTGGAAGAATTTGAAACAGAAACATTACTAATGAGCAGTCAGAAAAAAGAATAATCAAGAGGACAGATAGAAATTAATATTACATTTAAATTTTGGAAGATTGAAGTTGACTGGAAGTCGGAAGGGAGTTCCACAAGCGAGAAGTGCGCAAAAAGAAACTGTTAGCATAGAACTTACGGTTCTTACTCGCGAGCTCAACTCTAAATTTATGAGATCTCGATGTCAGTATTGAACTGAAATTTTTTTTAAAAGTCCAGCTAACATAGCGACGAGCACATCCGAAAAATTACCATGAAAGTATTTACAGAATATATACAGGGAGACAATCTTACAGCAGTGAGAAAAATGACTGAAGCCGAGCCGCCACACCAGGACTGATAATATTGCCGATTCTTTTTGGGATTTTATCAAGAAGCACAAAGTAAATAGCAGGATCACCGGGCCATATGTGGCAGGGATATTCGAAGCATGGTCGAATAGTAGAATTATAGTCATGTATGATAGATTCTGGAGAGAAAATCTATACACACACACACACACACACACACACACACACACACACACACACACACATATATATATATATATATATATATATATATATATATATAGTTAGAGTTCATACAAATATGTTCTCTTACATTCAACTGACAAGGTCTCTTTAAGTTCTTTTCATTTTAATTTTAATTTTATTTTTTCCAATTTTCGAATAAGACGTTGTATACCGAAATCAAAATTGTGTATAAACACTTCGAAGTCTATGAACTAAATATGAACTTCGGACACTTTATCTACAAATTTGATTCAAATGTAGACCAACTTATTCAAAATTTTTTTTAAATACAACAAAAATTTTCAGTGACCTTGACGGGTCTATTGAATCAAACAGAACTTGTTTCGGTGAATTCTTGTTGTTTAAATAAACCACACACACACACACACACACACACACACACATACACACATATATATATATATATATATATATATATATATATATATATATATATATAATCATTTCACTCCATCTAAGACAATAAAGCCACAAAGACTCAGTGTGATGGAATACGAGAAAAACTTTATTAAGCAGAGAAAACAATAAACTAGGATTAAGAAGACAGAAGATAACGATTAACATTTCCTTTAAATTTTTGGAGATCAAAGCTGACCAGAAAGCAACTAGGTGAAAAGGAGTTCCACAAATGAGAAATACGAGGGAATGGACTATAGAACTTACGACTACATCTAGACATTTAAACTTTCAGATGATGAAACCTTGCAGTCAATCTAGTTCTGCACTTAAATTCATAAAGTCTGGGTAGCATAGAGGAGACTTCTTCAGAAGAAATCCCATGAAAGTATTCATAGAAAAGGCACAAGGAAGTCACGTTACGGTGCGGCAAAAGTGACTGAATCCTATATGCGATGTCAGAACCAATGACATTGCAGATTCCTCTTTGTATTTTATTAAGAATTTCTAAATACATAGCAGAATTTCCAGACCGGATGCGGTAGCAATACTCAATGCAAAGACGAGTGGTAGACTTGTAAATGTTTAAGGTGGATTTTAGCAAGAATAATTGTCTAACACGAAGCAGTGAACCAACGTTTCCTAGCAGAAGATGTAGCAATTGACTGAGTACAATCTTTCCTCTTCATGTCAGCGGAAAATGTTATCTGGAGAAGGCAGAACAACGTAAGCACCACGTAGGTCCAAGGATAGAGCCCTGAGGGACACCTGTATTAATGCAGTAAGATCTAGAAGAGTGGCCATTCAAGACAACACGCATTTCCCAATTTGATAACAACAATTGAATCAGTTTAAAAAAATCGTCTAAAAATACCTTTCAACTTGTGAAGAAGACTAGTCTACCAAACCTTATCAAATGCTGTCAAGATATCTAAAGCAGCGGTCCGAAGTTCACCATTCTTATCTAAAGCTTGATAGACTCTTCCCACAATAATCATTAATACATCTGCAGTTGGCCTAGAGAATCGAAAGCGTATTGCTTATTTCAAAGATGACCCGGCCACGTGAGATGCTTGACCAATTTCGAGTTGATTAATGGTTTGGCAAAAAGAGGTAGAAAGCTAAAAGCCGGTAGTTAGAACGGTCAGACGATTCCCTTGATTTTACAAAGACTGGAAGTACAGAAGAAAATTTCCAATAAGCAGGAATCAGCTAGGAATTTATTGTAGAGTTTAAAGAGAACAGGAGCCAGTACAGGAGCACATTTCTTACGGACTATTGTATGGCTACCAACAAGTCCACATGCTTTGTGGTGGATCCAGTTTAGAGATGATAGCAGAAACTATGGACAGATTTATATGCATATCCCTCAACAGAGACTCAGTCCTAAGTGGAAAGTCAAGAAAAGATACTTCATATGAGTCAAAAGTAGAATTTGAAGAGAATTTACGAGCAAAACATTCTGCTTTATCTCTTATTTTACACACTATTAGAGAGCCGGCACTAGTCACGAGAACGAACCTTTGTTAAAGGCTGTACGGTGCCTTATTCTATCAGCAAACAAAGATTTAGCTCCTTTGAGAACAAGTGCGTAATTATTAAGTGTAGACACAGAAAGACGTTTGTTGTGCTAAGAATAATTCATATTTCCTGACAGATTTATTAGTCTACTGGCTAGATTATATACCCAAAACATATATTTAAAAAAATTTAAATTTAAATTTCTCAGCCTCTTCTCTCCTTCGTGCGCGTGTGTAGTCGCATCAACATAAACATCACTTTAGACCGATGAAGTCCTAAAGGACGAAACACGTGACACGAAAACATTTTCTACTTTGTCATATATAGCGGGTGTAACAGCAAAATTGTCCACATCGTGTAACAACATAATTATCCATCAGACAAAATGTTTAATATCTAAAATCCCACTAAACTAATTGAGTTTCTTTTTTTCCAGGTTTTCAGATAAGGTATTTAGCCATCTGGACACCATTTTTCGTAAGAAATACACCTTGAGTTATTCCGCTAAAAAGAGAGGGTGTTAAAATTGTTTTGTGTCAGAACCACTGTCTTCCCAACTAAGCAATGGTGAAAGGAAAACGCTCATTCAGACCTTCAGTAACGGTACCAAAATTAATACACTGGCTTCTATCTTCAAAGTCCATTCAAGAATCATCAAGAGAAATAAGTTTAAAAAAGATGGAACAGTAGAGAGGAAAACTGGATCAGGAGGTCACAAAATGAAGAAGGATCATCATTTCAACTCAATAAGACGTTTGGCACGTGAGAGAGAAGTTTCAGCTATGACAGTCAAAAAAGCAGTAAAAAAGACTTGAAAATGAAATCGTACGTGAAACGTGTGAGGCACCTTGTTACTCCAGGACAGAAAGTTGGAAGATTAGAGAGGGTGAAGATCATCTTGAATATGATGGAAAATGTTCCTGGAATAATATATATATATATATATATATATATATATATATATATATATATATATATATATATATATGTTTGTGTGTGTGTGTGTGTGTGTGTGTGTGCGTGCGTGTGTGTGTGTGTGAACTTTATTTCAATACTTCATGAGCTTCTGATCCTTAGCTGTGATTAATTAATGATGAACATGTCATTTTCCTTTGTGACCGATTTCATCACGATTCTTCTGTTAAGCTTGGAGAGGAATTATACATTCTCATTGCTCAAAGTAGAGTCCAATGGTGTTAGAAAAACCTCGGAGAATTCCAGTAAGATATCTTTAATCATTTTTAAGATACAACGGATCAGAACTTAATCTAACAATTAGAAAATTGATGATAATGATTCAGCATATGCAGAACCGGAATCTTCGACGCGCACACATGCAGGAAAGCAGTGAGCGACAGTTTCGTCTTTTTTTGGAAATCGTCAGCAGTAATCATTCTCTACCGACTCCGAAGAGTCGAACTCAGACCGCTCCGACACGATGCAAGCATCATAGTGCATTTCTGCATGTGTGTGTGTTGAGAATTCCGGTTGTAGATATGATGAATCTTTATGAAAATTATACAAATCGCCTAATTAATAATCGATATATAACGTGGAAGAATTTTATGTTGTTGCGCAAAATAAATTCTGTTTTTATAATCAGAATACAATTTTATTTTATTTTATTCCATGAGTAGTGTCAATTCAACAAGTATTTAAATAGCTGTTTTACTGGTCAAAGATTAATTTTCGGCCGCTTAAAGATGATATGATACATTTTTAACAATCTGTAGTATCTGAATATTATGGGATTTTTCGCGACGTTACTTGTATGTTTATGTGAGAATTTTTCAAACAAAACAAAGTGGAAATATTGCATTTAATCAACTGCTAGGTCTTCTGCTTGGAAGGCTGGTCCCTGTGTCGTGTCAGAGAACTTTTCTCACCAGAATTTCTCTTACATATTTATAAGTCTACTATTCGTCGTTCTTTTGAATATTGCTGCCTCGTCTAGTCTGATGTTCCTGCTATATATTTACAGATTCTTGATAAAACCAAAAGATAATCTGCAATATTATTGGTACTGACATGGGATCTCGTGTCAGAGAACTTTTCTCACCAGAATTTCTCTTACATATTTATAAGTCTACTATTCGTCGTTGTTTTGAGTATTGCTGCCTCATCTAGTCTGATGTTGCTGCTATATATTTACAGATTCTTGATAAAACCAAAAGATAATCTGCAATATTATTGGTACTGACATGGGATCTCGGCTTCAGTCACTTTTCCACGGTCGTAACTTAGCTTCCTTGTGTCTTTTCTATAATTATCTTCATAATAATTGTTCTGATAAACTTTCTTCCATGTTACCTAGACTTTATGAATTTGAACGCAGGACTATATTGGCAGCAAGTTCTCATCAGTTTAAAGTTGAAATGGCTGGATGTAACCATAATTTATATGTAAACTGTTTCTTCTATTGCACTTCTCGTTTGTAGGACTCACTTCCTTCTTCCTTCCGAGTCAACTTTGAGCTTCAAAAATACAAATTCAATGTCAATCGTTATCTTCTGTCTACTTAATTCTTGTTCTTGTATTGTTCTCTCCCTTTAATAGTTTTTTTTTCTCATATTCTCTAACATTCAGTAACCCACTGCGTCTTAGTGGCTTTATTGACTTTCTTGGGGTGAAATGAGTAAAAAATATATTAAAAAACGAAAGGTGATATTAACTCCCAAAATACCTTTGTAGATAATTAATATTTGCACTGTCTTAACTGGACTTTTGTTACTTGCCCTCATCATATTATGTCTAGGCGCTTTGGATCAGTTCTTAGCGATAAGCATTTTCCTTTTGGACATAGAAGAGAGAAGGCCAGCGCACTTGAGGTTTGTGGTAACGTTTGTGGTGTTGAATGCATTAAAGAAAAAACCTAATGTTAAGATATACACTTTGCCATAGCAACGGAAATACTCGAAACAAAAATTGTTAGGAAATTTTCTTACTGTATTTTAAAAACTAAAACTGAAGGGAAAAAAATTCTCTCTTAAAAGTTATATTTTAAAGAGTAGAGATTAAAAAATTGCTGAGAACAGTGAATGTCTCGTTACTTTATACAAGATTGAAGGTTTACATTCGTTTTTTTTTTCTTTTGCGGTAAAAATGATTTTTTTTTTATTTTAAGATTTATAATTTTTTAAGCTTTCGGACCACCTCAGCGTTATACAACATAAAAGAATGTAAAAAAAATCTATTTTAACTTTTTCTACTTCATTATGTTACCCTGAATTTTCAAAAGTATTGATTTCATGCTAAACCTCAGAGACTGCAATCTAGTTTAATGAATTCGATCCTCATTGGGTACCTTATTAAAATATCTTTACGACAGACTCATCTTAGTAAACAAGCCTTAAAGCCTTTCATAGTGTGATTGTTAACAAGTAAGTCGGGGAATTTCCGCTAATTTAGCAAATTCAGTCATCACTGGGTACTTCAATACAATGACCTTGTACTAGACAAAGATTACTAAATAATTTTTTATATTTGCTATCGATGGATCTTTAAGAAGTATGTTCTGAAAACTTTTCGCTAATTTAGTTAATTAACTCCTCATTGGGTATGTTAATAAAATCCCTTTCTTTTGGATTTCTTTTACGTGCCATGTTTTTTTTATTTTTTCAGGACGCGGTTAATTATGTCTCTCCACAATTTATGTTATATCCACAGCCTGTATTCATTTATTTTTGGCCTCTAACATTTTCCTTTTTACTATCCCTGTTCTTTTTACCATCCAAGACTTAAAATTGTTTAATAGGTTACTCGCTTCTCTTGCCCTGCACTACGCCCTGTCAGTGACAAACACTCCAAACCCTCTTTCCTCATTGTGTGTCTTAGAGATTTTGTGGTATTATCGTTGTGTCGACTAAATGAAAACATGAGACTGAATCTCTCACGCATACCATTATTAATTCTTTACAGACATCGTTAACTAACGTTGGTCAGTGGGTGCGTGTCTTTGGAGCCGTCTCCGAACAGGGATCATATATTCTGGTGTTGATCTCAGAGACTGTCTTCTCGGTGGTAGGTTTTTTTATGTATCTGTCTGTCATATGGGTCTTTCCATTGCGTGTCCATCTCATGTGTAACCGGGTCGATCACGTGACAATCTTTCGGCATCAGCAATTGGCATCCCGTGAAGCGCGGATATGCCCTTTGTGGTTAGGAGGTCATCTATCAGGTGAACCCGCTGATGCATTTGGCTTCCTTGAAGGACACTAACTGCAAATTTCACTCTGAGATGAGTCACACACCACAATTTCAACTGCCCCATCCTAATTTCTAGTATAAGCTCAATAAAGTGATTTTAGCGAGTTAATTTCAAGAAGAAGGCTTTGTCAACTTTTCAGTAATTTCGCAAATTTGATCGTCATTGGATAACACAGTACAATGACCTTATCTCAAACTAAATTTATTAAATAGGCTTTGACGCTTGCCGTAAAGTGGTCCATAACAAGCAACATCTAAGGATTTTACATCAGTTTCTGAACTGCTCTGTAACATCAATCCTCCTATATGGCAATGAATACTGAACGATTTCCTCACAAATGAAGAAGAAACTTTTGAGAAAACTGATACGTGTTTCTACAGAAGCATGATGAGAATACCATGGACAGAACATATGAACAACGAGGAAGTTTTAAAAAATATTAAAAATTATACTTAGAATCAGGAAGATACAGCTGACGGATAATGAGGAAAGAGGGTATGGAGAATTTGACGCTCACATGATAAACTGAAAGCAAAAGATACAGAGGAGGACATTGAATAATCTACCTAACAAGCTTTTTAAAATATATATCAGATCAGAGGGTGGGAAACATAGTAAATGAATTAGGTATTGCTAAGCGCTACAACGGACAGGATGTTGTGTAGAACCATGAAAGTACAAAGAACATAGAAGGGCATATTCGAGCTTCAGAGAGTATAATCGACCCTCATTTTGATGGCCTTGTGCCAAACTAAATATTAGCTGAAGCCTATCGTAAATTAATGGTTAGCAAGCTAGTTCTTTAAACAGAGGTTCCCAAACGTTTGCTAGCTGCCGGCCACTTAGCTCCCATTTCACATCTGTAGTGCACCTATCCACTCATGCTAATCCACTTCTTTCTTACGGGCACATTAGGTTGAAACTTCCTTTTCCGTACGATTACAGAAGTTAAGTCAAGCCTGGTCAGTGCCTACATTGGTGATCACTTGGGAATACCAGGTGCTGTATGCTTGGATGTGCGTGTGGTGTAATGGATAATGGCTCGGAATTGTTAATCGGAGAGCCGAGTTCCAATTTCAGTTGTATTCGTTATATTCACTTACACGAAAATACCCCCGGAAAAAGGTATGAATCCACGTCTTCTCCTCCTCCAGCTAGAGGTTCATTAGAAATACTTATATAACAAAATATATCTCAAAAAAAGATTCTTACAATTTAAAAATATGTTCTGGCTTTAAATAACCTGCAATGGGTTGATAAGCCGTAGAAAACGAATCAATCAATCACAAAACGGTAATCCAAAACAACAACTAATCTAGGTCTGTAAACGCACGTTTTTAGATGTCGTCAGACAAACATCTTTGGCTATATCGCTACACCTACAAACCTAGAGCATTGGACTCTGTAGACGTTGGCTATCTTAACTGGCTGGTGTGTAGTGTGTCCTTTCCAGTTAATATAAGCGAGATACAAAAAAAAAGAAGCCATGCATTCGAGAATCAGTGTAATGCTAATTTTTTGTCATCTTCTAAAGTGCCGAAGGTGATCCACCCATGTACGAATGGTCCGAAATCAGAGAGGTCCATGGCGTGCTGCATCCCAGAATTGGAACCATTCTACCATGTTCGAGGAGTCCATTATTTTATGTTGCGGCTCGTAGGTCCAGTGTTTTTTTCTTCGAGACGATATGTTTTTTTAATTTACTTTCTTCAACCTTTTTTTGCCTAAAAAGCGGACCTACACGCGGCAATTAAGTGAATTCGACCGGAATTCGAACTCGGTTCTCCGATTTCTTTTTCCTAGCCGCAATCCATTACTCAACCGTGCCTCCGCTTGTAAAAGATATGCCTCCCTTTAAGTGTAAGTGTAAGTGACTTCATTTTGCTAGACAGATTTTGTTAAAAGAAACTTGGTGTTAATACCACCCTGCCGCCTCCTTCATAACCCCTTTACATCCTGCTTTTTACTCACCCCCAGTCTGGATTTTCTACTGTCCCCAGCTTTACAGCATTCGCGATTAGAGGGAATGCAAGCCTCTCAAAATGTCCCACTGACCTTGGGCTAAACTTATCAACTATAAATAAATTGGCCCATTTTACCCCGCTATTCAAAAACGTAAATATTGCAATATACGTGATAAATATTTATTTTATATTAACAGTTTAAAAAAAACGTAGGAATTATTTTCTTGTTAACTTTTTTTTTCTTCAGATATACTAAAAGATTAAATTAAAATATTGCTATCTAAGGTAGTTATTAATAAACACGTATAGTAGACAATTGTTTTCAAGGCTCAATACTAGCCTTGTGGCAATCTGGGATATTTTTTAAAAATTTACTTATGTTGAAATATTTTTTAAAAAATATACATTTCATATACTTACTGAGCTGTGTTTAATCTGCGAGACGAGCATTGGACTAATGTAGGCACCCCAATTTTAGCCAAGTGTGGTACAAGATTAGTGAGGAACAGACTTCTAACACAGGGAACAGTCAGGACCACAGAATTTTTATAGCAATTTATTAAGTGTGCAAAAGTTTCCAGCACATTTTGTTAAAATTGCGGGCTGGTTTTATTTAATTCCAAGTCCCCTCAGGATATAGACGATCATGACTCTCCACAGTTTCCTTTTCTTTATTATCTGTGAATTGCCATGCATTCTTTAGAAATATATTAAAGTGGTTTCCCTTTGTCTTCTCCACGGTTTGGAATTAAAGAGTCTTCCTTCTCTTAGACTAGTTCTTATACAAGGATAGATATCCTAGTCTACACTGATATTTAATCCATAAGGGGAGGAGAAGATATGGATTCATACCTTTACCTTTACATTTGTGAGAAAGTGAATGCGACAGACTAACCAGGAATTTGAACTCGGCTCACCGATTCCATTTACTTTGCTCTCATCCGTTGTACTACCCGTACATCCATTATGTTTTGAATACAAAGTTGAAAATTTAGCACACGAAATTACTATGCTGAATTTAGTCTTATACAATATCAGAAAAAGATTTTTTATAAATTTCACATCTAAGTGATGATCGAAATCACAACAGCGCCAATGAGACATGCAGTAGGCGTCTGTTTCTTTTGCGATATTCACTTCTTTCTTTTATGTGCCGTGTCTCTTCATGGCGTGGGCGATCATGGCTCTCCACTACTTCATATCCATTGTAGTTCTAGGCAATGTTTGTCTCCTTACTATCACTCCTAGCCCATGTTCTACCGCCCATTTAAGCAAGTTAGGTAGGTGGCTCAATGACTCTTTCTGCCTCACCTCTCCTCAGTATGTCACGTGAGTGTCAAATTCTACAGCCCACCCCATCTTATGTGACCCAGAATTTTCAACTGCCTTTTTCTGATCCTAACAACAAGTGTCCTTTTTCTTTTCGTTTTCCTTTTATTAAAACTTCCTCGTTACTCACAGGTTCCGTCGATAATATTCTCGGCATGCTTCTGTAGAGCCACGTTTCTTCTGATCTCGACCCTCCTTTTCATCTGTGAAGAAACTGTCCAGCATTCAGTGTTATAGAAGAGGATTGATATTATATTCTTGTTTTGCATGATGCAGGACGAGAATAAACCTTTGAGATTCTTGTTGTTTACCTGAGTTCAAACCCAGTGGGGAAAAGACAATTATATGAGATTACAGTAGCTATTGGGTGTTGGTGTTGATGCGAAGGCAGACCTACCACCTCAGTATATTAAATTAGGACACATATACTTAACATTAGAAAAAGAGTTTAAATTTCTAGGGTACATTTTGTCGACTTTTCAACAGTTTCGTAAATTCGATCTTCATTGGGTAACACACTACAATGACCTTATCCCAGACTAAATTTATTAAATAGGCTTTGACGCTTGCCGTAAAGTGGTCCATAACAAGCGACATCTAAGGATTTTACATCAGTTTCTGAACTGCAATTTCCTTACAAATGAAGAATAGGACTGAGGCAACTGATACGTGGTTCTACAGAAGGATGATGAGAATATCATGGACAGAACATGTGAGCAACGAGGATGTTTTAAAGAAAATGACAATAAAAATCTTACTTAAAATCAGGAAGATACAGCTAAAATTTCTGGGACGGATGGTGAGAAAAGAGGGTATGGAGAATTTGACGCTCACCGGATAAACTGAAAGCAAAAGATACAGAGGGGGATACTGAATAATCTACCTAACAATCAGATCAGGGAGTGAGAAATATAGTAAATCAAGTAGACATTACTAAGAGCTGCAACGGATAGGAAGTTGTGGAGAACCATGATCGCCCACGTTCTGAAGACATAGAAGAGGAAAACAGCGTATAACATGTCTAATGAGCTTATGCAAATGGATGGGAGAAACCTTTACTTTTTTCTGAAAAATTGTTTCAATACATTTTTTTATAAATTTCAATCGACAGTAAACCTGGCCGCTCTGTCAATGAATGCCGAATGTTTCCTTATAAAGAAACGCCTAATATGGCCATTAACATGTTAAGTCGAAATCTTACCAGCGGCATGATTATTTAATGCGACACTTGTATCCGATATAGATGAGTCCGCTGAAAAAATATCTTTTTAACTGAATAGTCTTTAAATACTTACTAAAACTTGCTTAGCTTGGCACAAGGCTAAAAAATCTTGGATACCAAGTATAGATTGTACTCACTAGTCTGTAGTAAGTATTTGCGAGGCGTGTTTGGGGTCATTCATTAAGCCATCTTTAATCCAACCGTTGGTAAGCTTTTTCGATCCGCGGGCTGTAGGTTGGCCATGACGGGTCTGTTACTAGGCACCAACACTGTGTCATCTTTGAGACTCGTATTAATTGCAGTGGCGAGGCAAATTTGATAACCATCACGCTACGGTATGCGCTCTCTTAAGTGCATCTTCTCAGCCTATCAATGCATTAAGTAAAATAACTCTCACGAGAATATCGCCTGTTTGTCATCTTTTTTTTTCTTCCCCTGAGTAAAGAACATCCGTTTGAAAAATGAGATGCGGATTTACTTAAATATTTTTTGTAAACTTAGCACGAAAAGGTCGTGTTTAGCAATTTCCACGAATGAGCGAAATTAAGTATAAACCTTAATAATGACACGAATTAAAGAGAATGTTTCTAAGCCCATGCATCTTAACTGAGAAATGATGAAAATTGATGTTTATACAACGAGCCTTTCACAAAAGACTTAGCCGTATTCACTTCACCAAAAAAACTGCGCAAACGAAAATTTTCGTCGGAAAGAAAAGAGCACTGAACAGTTACACGGTAACTGTCCTCCTATATAGCAGCGAATGCTGAACAATCTCCTCAAGAACAGACAGTGACTAACAGAAATGTGGTTCGGAAGAAGGATTCTGAAGATACCATGGGCTGAACATGTGAGCAACGACGAGGCTTTGGAAAGTGTTGTAACCTAGGGAAACATTGAACTCTCATTATATGACCCCTTTTTTGAAAGCTTATGTCAAGCAGTTGAAGAATATAATGTTAAACGTTTCTTAAATGTGACACTGAGCTTAATGATACTGTTACTCAGTTGAATATGTGATAAGTAAGTGTTTTGAATTCAAGAAATTCCATACATAATAAACAAACTCTGGTAATATTATGCAGTAGTTGAACTAATACTGGCAAAACAAAAATATCACTTAATGTTGTAACCTAGGGAAGGTTACTAAATAGAATAATCGCACGAAAGTTGGTAATGAACGATAATACTTAGGACAACGAAAAACACATAGATTCGCCAGCGGTATGTAGAAGTAGTCAACTGCTATAAGGGAGTGAAATGAATTCCACAATGAATATCTAACTGCAGGATATCTACTAAGCGCCCCACGCGGTCAGATATGTCACAAGGCCGAATTTAATTTGGGGTATCCGAGTCCGTAGGCTCGGCTAACAATTCCCCGTACACCCCGTATAAAACGGGATCGGGTAGCTGTTTCCCGAGACGAGACTCTGCCCTTCGAAATAGCTTCGTCTAGGGATTCTCTCTGCCCGGAGCATAGAGTTTGATCAGCACAGCTGGAGACAAATCTCCGACTGCGGACCAACATACAGTATTTACTACTGTATTTATGTGAATGGGAACATACCCATTATCGTCCGTAGGTATGATACAGCAGAAAGAATGGTAACAAAAAAGAAACTTATACTTAACATCAAGAAGAGAGAGTTGAAATTTCTAGGGCACATATTGAGGAAGAAGGGCTTGGAAAATCTGATACTCACAGGTCGGATAGTAGGGAAAGAGGGACAGGAGAAAACGACGCGTGACATGCTTAATGGGCTTGAGTAAATGGATGGCAGAACAAAGTTTGGGAGAAATAAGAAAAATACAAAACTTATTAAGAGCTACAATGGACAGGAAGATGTGAAGGGCTATGATTGTCTACGTCCTGAAGGGACACGGTACATAAATAAAGAACTGGGAACTATTCAGTACCCTTCATACATACCGTTTTCATATACAACATTTTTTCTGAAAATTCTGATTTTTTTCATACAGCTCTAGTATAATAAATAACATGCCTATCGTAGTCAAATTTTGCAGTACTTGACATTATCCTTGACATATTTTATAGCAAATAAGTAGTCCTCATTAATCGTTAAGGTTAGCCAAAAGTACTTCGAGAATGTAGATCTACCAGGTAGGTTACGATTAATTATAACCCTTCTAGAATTTTTTATTTGTATATAGTGCAACCGTCCACCGAAAATGCAAGATTTTTAACCCCTTCAAATAATTACCAGTGTATAGTGCGACCCCTTATTTTTGGGCATAAAAGACTGATCACAGAAATTCGCACTATACACAAGTATGCAACGGTACAGCGTTTTAAACGGAGGACTGTTAACTACGTAAACGCATCCCGAAAGACTCCTTGTTTTATAGAAAGTAACAGGCGATGATTGAAATTACTGATCAAGCATAACACACATTTTCACTAAATTTCATTCCATTTTTCTTTAAAGATGTTAGAAGAATTTTTGGTAAACACTAAATATGATATTTACAGAAATAATGTACATTTTCAAAAAAAAATCGTTAATTGCATGAAAATAAACATTATTTTTAGTGGATACTAATATTTGAGTAGAGGCTCCGTTTATTTATTAAACATTATATATATATATATATATATATATATATATATATATATATATTGAAGAAAAATATGCGCACTTTGGTAGGATTCCAGCTGTCACTCCCCCGGCAAATGTAACCGCTTTAGATCTGACGTGCTGTAGACGGTCTCGGCCATGTAGTTCCTCGACGATCATGCAAAGTTGAATAGTGACTTATAAGCCTAAATCTTTCCCAAACTCACGAAACTTTCATATCTTCTCAGTTTCGTATCCTAACCTAAACAATGCAATTTCTTAAGAAGTGATGGAATTTTATTAATACGACAGATTCTGTTACTTAAACGTTATTTAAGGTGGATACCCATATTTGAGCAGACATTCTGTTAATCTATCAAACGGTATATATATATTTATTTTCGTCTTAGTATATTCTTATTGTAGAAAAATATGCGCTCTCCGGTAGAGTGACGCAGGTTCGTATCCTGCAGGGCACATATTTTTTTCTTTAATAAGATTTTTTGAATATTCAGGCCGGTAGGCGAAAATAAATAAATATACTGTTTAATAAATAAAACACTGTTTAATAATAACATTTTTTTTAGAGTTTTTTCATGTTTTTTATTGTTATTTTTATACAATTTTTTATGTATTTCGTCATTCAGTTACCAACCGTATTTCTTTTATTATGCACTTTATGTACGTTCATTATGTGCGTTATATCGTCAATACTTAAACGAAGTTATAATATTCGCTGCGTACTTGAATTATCTCGGAGTTTTCATTAACAAAGACGCGAGTAA
Source organism: Acanthosepion esculentum (assembly GCA_964036315.1). Lineage (NCBI taxonomy): Eukaryota > Metazoa > Mollusca > Cephalopoda > Sepiida > Sepiidae > Acanthosepion > Acanthosepion esculentum. The sequence goes on from OZ038480.1 coordinate 46,972,743, forward strand.
CAAATTCACTATTTAAATAAGATAAATCGCAGACAAACAAGGAATTATCTGAAGAAAAAAAAAGCAACACTTTCTATGAAAACATTTCCCGCAGATGTCGCTACCCCAGCGAGTCTACAACATCGGCTTCCACCCTGCAATACTGCGTGGGCGGAAACGAGTGGCAGACTGAGCTGTATTCTTTCAGTCACCATAGAAACAGTTCCACAAACACAGGCAAAGACAACTTTAGTGACATTCGAACCAATGTGTGTTACAAGTCTGCATTTGTTTCTGGGATGAAAAACTAGTTCAGAGACGCACACGGGTAAATCCGCATGTTCCACACGCCAATCTTCACTAGGCCCGGTCTGTATATATTTAAGAAAGGGGCCGCGAAAGCGTACAGGGATTTGTGTAGTCTATTTAAAAATGTTTGTACATTACAGTTTTTGCCTTGCTGGTTATTGTCTGAACTACGACCATTATTCTGAAACGTATTTTTACTAGTTTCCTTATTTTTTTTTCAGTGAAGTTCATCCAATAAAAGACCCCAAAGACACTCAAGCTATTTTCGTCTTTGGTAGCTAGATTATACGAATTTAAACGCAGTACTACATTAACGGCAAGATCTCATCATTTGACGGTTGAAATGGATAGATGTAACCGTCAGTTCTATGCTAGCAGTTTCTTCTCTCAAACTTCTTGATTTCTAGCCAACTTTGATCTTCAAAAATTATTCAATCGTTATCTTCTGTATTCTTAATTCTTGTACTTTTATTCTTCTCTCTCTCTTTAATAATGTTTTCTTTTTCTCATAATTTTTAACACTCAGTAACTCCCGTGGCAGTATCGTTTTGCTTTGGGAGAATTTATTAAAACGGTTATTGATTGAGGAGTGTGGTATAAATAGGAAATGAAGTTTGAGAGGATATTCGGATAAAATAACGAAAAACCTTAGTCATTAAGAGGTTAATCCTTTGAGCCCTGATCACCGCTTTACCGGTGGTAGAGAAAAATGACTTAATGCCCAGCCACCGGTTGAACGGTGGTTAAACACTTGCGTCGTGTTTTGCTATTGGTTGTCTTCTTTGGGTAAACTGGGACACAAATAAATAATTCTGGCGATAAAGTGAAGGCATGCAAACATACACTCTCCCTGTTAAGTATAACGCTTATATCTTTTGTAACTATTTTTGTATCTACCGTTAAACATTGCATACCAATTATTTGCGAATTTTGATTCAGGAGCTCATGCAGAAGGGTTAAAATTGTTCCTCGACGCAGGACTCAAAGGGTTAAAATTGTAGTGTTTGGGGAAGTATGCATGTGGGAATCTGTACCACAAAGTATGGGTTAATGAAAAGAGGCTTTCTGAGTGGGACACTGTTCTTGCCAGTGAAGCACGTACATATATATATATATATATATATATATATATATATATATATATATGTGTGTGTGTGTGTGTGTGTGTGTGTGTGTGTGTGTGTGTGTGTGTGTGTGTGTGTGTGTATTTTTCAATACATGAGGAAACAAACAAAAAAATAAAATAAAATAACAGCAATCACCGGAAAAATGAGTCGCACTTCATTGTTTATTACTCATCTCGCTGAAAAGGGACACAGGCTTGTCCGACAATGCAGACTTGCAGATTTCCATTCATGCTTCGGTTTAGTCAAAATGCTTACTAATATATATATACTAATATAAATACTAATATATATACTAATATATAATGAATATGATCTGTATTATTGACAATATTGTTATCATTTTGCAGTCATTTTATTATTCAAATTTCATTAACTGCTGTCCATATATATATATATATATATACATATATATATATATATATATATATGTGTGTGTGTGTGTGTGTGTGTGTGTGTGTGTGTGTGTGTGTGTGTGTGTGTGCAGCAGGCCGATGAAAGCAGTTCGATAAAACTTAATAATAATAATAATAATAATAATGACAAAAACAATTATAATAATATTTATTGTATTTTATTAGATCATTATACGAAATATAAGCATGATGAAAAATATCAAAAATGTCTAATCGCCAAATAATATACAATAATAATAATAATAATAATAATAATAATAATAATAATAATAATTATTATTATTATTATTATTATCATTATTATTATTATTTTACCGAATTTCTTTCATCGGCCTACAACATTAATATTTCGAAAGAATCATACGTGGACAATCTCTCTCTCCCTCTCTCCCTCTCTCTCTCTCTTTCTCTGTCTCTCTCTCTCTATATATATATATGTATATATATATAATAAAAAAGTCCCTGTAGACAGTTCCTGTAAGACGTGCTGGGAGAACATATGGACCTACCAGACAGTCAACTACAATTCCTGTCCACACATTAATGCTGGTGACTAGCCTATATTGAACCATGGATATTTCGATACACCCACAAATATTGGTGATAGCCGTGCACTGCAGAATGAAGTTTACCATGTTAGATTCACTAGCCAACGTTCGCCATTTATATAGTCTTGAGCCAAAATGCATATTTTCATATTGTAATAGAAAAGCTACTCATAATAGGAGATATAAATTCTAACTTTTTCTTTCAACATATTGTAAAATTATTGGGCACTAGAAATCGACCATGCTCTTAAATTAAGAATTACTCAATTCAGTCATTTATGTACCATGCGTAATACACGCTTAGACGATCATGTATCTTTCGATACATGACTGACGAGGCAGATTTTTCTCGAGTTAGGTTGGCATTTCTTTCTGCGATAGGCCAGTTGCCATCCAAGTCTATAGAACCCGGTCTGTCCTGCTATTTACCCATAACTTGGGGAGCAGAAGAAAAGGATTCATACGTTTCCCAAGGGCATTTGCACATAAGGGAATATAATGGATTCGACTGGAATTCGAACTCGGCTCTCCGATTCCTCAATCCGAGCCGTTTACTCCACTATGACTCTATTATATGTTGCAAACAAGGCAATGAAAGTTTGACAAATCCGAGAAATAATATAGTAAATTGGTCATTACCTATATCAGTGTTACCTTCTGATATATACTAAACCGGGCAAAAAAATTACGAATAATCCAGAACTATTCTTAGGCGAATCTTTCCGATTGGGTTAATGTCGAGAAACAATTTTAAAAAAATATTTGTATTATTAGAATTTTCATACACGGTAAAAAGAAAAAAAATGATGGAGGCGTTGATGCCTATCATGAACAGCTAGAGCAGTAGAGTGGATCAAAGAAGCCATGATTTAAGGACCTCACCTGAGAGATTACGAAATATGAATGTTGTAATTGTACAGGTAAGTAAGGTAATTAAAACTACCGTGAAATTGCTATCATGGGACTGCAGAACATGAAAACAGAAACACTAAGAACAGATGCAGACAGCAAAATTTTTGTGAAGTTTTCTGTTGCAGTGATGCAGTCTGAAGTCAGTTGGTTATCAGCATGATCGACACCCACAGAAAGCACTCTGCAGGTAATACTGGCATGAATACCCCAAATATTTTTGCGCCTTTTGGGACATGAAGAAGTATATTAGGAACTTCAAAAGAAGAAAAACACGAAGATATTCATGAGAGATGGAATTATCCACATATATAAAACGGTGTGTGCACCCATTATATATATATATATATATATATATATATATATATATATATATATATATATATGATGAGTGCACACACCGTTTTATATAAGTGGATAATTCCATCTCTCATAAATATCTTTATGTTTTTCTTCTTTTGAATATATATATATATATATATATATATATATATATATATATATATATATATATATATATACATATTTGGCTGTGTGTGTGTGTGTGTGTGTGTGTACAGGGTGTGGCAACAATACCTGCCACATATAGCTGCCAGAAATATCTCTTACTGACTTAATATTATTGTATTTCTGGGAGGTATATCTGGGAGGTATTTCCGCCGCACCCTGTATAACATGGTGTGCCTATAGTCATGGGATAGTTACCGAGTTTCAGGTAGAACTCATTTTAGCCTAGCTATGACAGCAACTCGATGTATCTCGATGAACAAGCAGTTGAAAGAATTGTGGAGAGACGTTGAATCATGCTATATCGATAACTGTTCAAATATCTCTGATATTTCTTGTAGATGCAGGATCTTCTCTACGAACACAGCTCTTCGCCACTACCCATGAATGCTCAATCGAAATCATTTCAGGTGAACGTTGTCGCTACAACATTAGTCAGAAATCATCAGAATTCTCCTTAAACCAATTCTGGGCAACGTGGGCAACCGATGTCACGAGACATTGTGCTACTGAAATACACTATTATTGTTTAGCGTAAATGGGGTGCATGATTGGATATGAAATGTTTATGAAACTGTGCATCAATAGTGATCACTTATCACTTGTGCTTAGGGGAATCCATCGACCCAAACCTATCACGGGAACACATTTCACGCTATTATGAAACTAACAAATGTCTGTACTGTTCCCTGCTGATTACTGGAGTCTATGACCTCATTGGCTCTGCACCAGACCCGAGCTCTACCACCAGCTTGAACTAATGATAACCGTGGCCCAATGTACCACACCAAATGTTTAGCAGTCCTTCGGGGTGTAATTAGCGACGTCACCACACCAGGTAAGACGTGTATCATGACGTTTACAGGAACGCACTGATTGGTCTCTACTCCCATATATCTTGAAATCTAAAGCATATTAGACTGACATCATGAACCCTACGTCTGTATCACTCGTCTGGTACTAGAGACAATTCTAGCCAGATGCCTCTAATCATGGTCATGAAAGTCTTACCAGTACAATATTGACACCGTAACTCGAGGGATCAAATGTCCCATTTTTCTTTAAAACCAAGGGGAACCAAAATTAGGTGGACAGTAAATGATAACATTTACTTTGAGATTACATATTAATACAATCATTTCAGAATTCGTAATACAAAGGTTTGTGAAATACCCAATTCTGCTGAGGCTCTTCTGGTAAACTTTTTGGGGATGTGACAAAACTGCTTTGGCAACAAGTTGCTTATGTTTCCCTGTGCAAACAGTTTTGGATCGACCAGTATTGGGGGAATTAAGAATTGAGCCGGTGGCATCAAATTTGTCACGAATGCGGTAAAGGGTTTGTTTCTTTGGATCTTGAGATTTCCAATTCTCTTTTAACAGCCATTTTCTTGTTTCAGTATTATTTTCCATTATGGGTTCTCTGAATTATATGAAAATAAAAATATTAAATTTAAATATATTTAGTTATAAAATTTAATATAACACAAAGAACATAGTTATAATATAACTCTAACACAAAGCCTATTCAATCTACTGTCCATTTATTTTTGGTCCACCCTGTATAATGTGTCCATAGAATTCTCAGCGTGTAATTCTAGAACAATAGCTCTGTTGTTTATGTAAAGAGATTTTCCAGTAATTACTGTCATATATGAGACTGATATTTACATAGCATCTCTATTCTTGGTTTCTAACAAAAGTTTCCTATTTTTTAATACTTTGCTTAGTTTCTGGAAGAGTGTTACACAAGCGAAAAGTGCGAGAAAAGAAACTGTCAGCATAGAACTTACGGTTAAAACTAGCTAATTCAAATATATGTTGATGAGAAATTGTTGCTATTCTGCTACTCCGCTTAAATTTATAAAGTCTATTCTACCATAGCAAAGAACTCATTGGAATAGTTACCATTAAAGTATTTATAGAAAAACACATAGGGAAGCAACATTTCAGCGGTTACTGAAGCCGCGACACCAGGTCAGGACCAATAATATTGCTGATTTTATAAAGAACCTCTAAATATTGTCGTAAAGAAAGATTTTTTAAAAATAAGTGGGACATTGGACTTTGTCATTCAGACTGGAATTAAAAGATAACAAAAAACTGAACAACTTACGGTCGACTTGTGTAGCAGTACACAAATCGATCGTTCGTGTGAGCTGTCCAATTCCTTATGCAGATGGGCATACAATGGCAATTTGTTAGAAGGGTAATAGTCACACCAATCGGCAGTTAGTCGCCTTTCCATTTTATTTTATTAGCTTTCGATAGATTCCAGATGGTTTACTATGAAGCAGCAAGAGATGCTGTATGTGAGAGGGCAACTCGGAATTTTTTTTTTCATTTCGACTTGAAATTTGGCCCAGAAATATTGCTTTGTTCCCTTTCAATTCAAGTGTCAACAATACTCTTTCAGACTGTTTACACATCCACTCACCGTTTGATGACAAATACACCCCAAACACCACTACATTTTATACTCTATGTTTACATTTACAGTGTCGCATTTACGGAGTTGAACTGGGTCCCGTATCCCCTGACAACAGAAGACAATATTCCAAACAATCTGCCAGAAACAAATCGGGTGAAGAAAAAAGAGTCGACAAGGCTCACGATTGCTATGGTTACAAGTCAAAACAACGAATATCGCATAAATAATCGACTTCTTTTTTTTATCTTTTGCTTATATACACACACCTACATATGGCACGATTAAAACTGCTGTATATGAGCCTGGGTAGGGGTTCCCGGCTGACATAAAAAAAAAGACTGAACAGAATTTTGACAATGCAGTGGTGCTATGATAATAATAATAATAATAATAATAATAATAATAATAATAATAATAATAATAATAATTGCCACATACACAAAACATCAATCACTCCAAAATGTAGGCTTTGTGGTGAACGCTCTGTGAATGTGACTCATCTGAGCAGTGGACGCAAAATGTTAGCTCAAATAGAATATAAGAGGCGCCATGATAAGGTATGCTTTTATGTACATTGCCTATTGTATTGAAAGTATGCATACCAAGCTGCAAAAATTGGTACGAGAATGTGCCTTGCTGAACTATTGATGAAGATTGGAATCCCTATGGGACGAGGATTTACAGACAGAGTGACGCACTATCGTTGTCCGGATATTATTGTACTAAATATAGACAACAAGAACTTGTTATATTATTTGGTGCTCTGGCATCAATGCCATTAAAATTGTGTGACTTTCTTGACCAACTGAAGAGACCATACCAACTTGGTGTTATCAAAGATCTACTCTTATGGGCACGGTGCATATTTTGAGCAAAATGTTGTCTGCCTGAGGTCCTTGTTGTTACTTGACAGACAATCGTAATGTACCCAGTGTATTTAAAAACATATACTGTGTGACAATAATACTAATAATAATAATAATAATGATAATAATGATAATAATAATTATTATTATTATTATTATTATTATTATTATTTATTTATTTTGATTTCTGTTGTATGCACAAATCCTTCCGGGTCCTAACCAGAGACCTAAGTTCAGAAAGGACTTCATGACATTTTCCACTAAATATTTTTTGTAAAAACAAAAGAATGAAGATCACACACATTTTAGATTGATAAAGCTCTTCATAATATGTGAGCTGTAAATTTGAGTACAATTTATTGTATTTCTTTAGCGCATGGACTACCAGGAAACCCTTTAATGAATCTATCGGAAACTTTTCCAATTAATCCGAAGGCTCTAACTACAATTAGAATTATTGATGTTCTCTCGTGCTACATTTTTGAGCTTACATTTCAAGATCCTTGTATTTTGATAGTTTATTGAAGATCTTCAAAGATACATTACAATCTGCTGGGATTGCCTTATCAATAAGAAAGCACATCCTGTATTTGTGGTATTTGATCACGATGTCAGGGCGATTAGTTTTGTTCTGTGCGTCTGTATTGTAAAGACTCATAAAATTATTATTATTATTATTATTATTATTATTATTATTATTATTATTATTATTATTGTTGTTGTTGTTTCCTTTGATTTCTGGTGTCTGTTCATTTCCTCCTCGGTTTCAACCAGAGAACTAAGGTCAGAAAAAGCGTTGTAACATTTTCCAGTGCACATTTGTGTTAAAAATTACTACAGATGCACATCCAATTTTACTTAAAGACATTCACAGGATGTGGACTATGCTTGTAGGAACAGGTTTTTATATTTCTGCATAATTATAAACTCATTAAAGGAATCACTGTCAAAGTGATCCCTTTAATGGTTTCAATTTAATCAACAGTTCTTAAACATCAGTAAAACTTATTGAAGTTTATCACCAGTGAGAGTTCGCATTTAAATGCACGGGTAATGTAAGGATTTGAGGTTAAAAAAGTGAAGTCAGCGTACCGAGTTTGAAGTCTGGCTGTCAAATTGCTTTTGGGAAAAGCACCTATATTAGCTATAATCTAAATAGCAAGACTCACTGGACATTCTTGCCTTGACCAATCTGGGGGAGGTAAAACTCCGAATTCAACATTAGCCTAAAGAGGGATGTGTTCCATCAGTTTATCTTGCCTCAGACACGCTCTATGACAGCACTATATATAGTGACCCTATGACTGTAACGGGTTAGGGGACTCGTGACGTGTGAAGGAAGGTAGTCTGTCAATAGAGTAAGAGAATGCAAAGAATGAACCCCTTTATCCGTTCACAGCTGTACCCAAGGAGTATGTATATTTGCTTTTCCTCCACTACCCTCTCTCTCTCTCTCTCTGTCTATCTCTTTCTCTCTCTCGTGTAGCGAGAGATAGAGTGCAAGTGAGTTGCTATTAGTATATTCGCTTCAGTAAAAGGATGAGCCCGAAATGCGATTTGCAGGTCGGGAACACTAGAATCAAGCAGACCCAGCAGTTTAAATATCTGGGAAGCGTTCTGACAGAGGACGTTAAATGCGACACTAAGACACGTAGACGTATTGGGATGGCCAAGGACACATTCCAAAAGCTAGGCAAAGTATTGCGAGACAGGAGGATTTCTTTGGTAACGAAGAAAAGAATACTGAGCTGTTACGTGACACCTGTCCTTCTTTACGGCAGCGAATGTTAAACGATTTCCACAAAGATGAAGAAGAGACTCGAGGCGACGGAGATGTTGTTCTACAGAAGGATGCTAATGATATCATGGACCGAACGTGTGAGCAACGATGAGGTCTTAGAGAGGTTGCAAACAAGGAGGAGGCTTATACTTAACATCAAGAAGAGGCAGCTGGAGTTTAATGAGGATGGAAGGCCTGGATAATATGATACTCACGGGTCGAATAGAGGAAAAGAGAGACAAGGGAAAACTATGTACATAACATGTGGGCAAATGTCTAAGTTTTAAGAAAATGAGAAACTGATACTTACCCTAAGAAAGAGACAGCTAAAAGTCCTGAGATATATAACGAGAAAAAAGAATCTGGGAAATTGAACACACGCAGAGCACAATGAAACCAGTGGGGGCGGAAACAGCGAATAATCAGCAAGTTTGATTAAATAGATGGCAAGACAAATGAGAACAATGACAGGGATGGGAAAAAGAAAGGTAGAAAAAAGGAAATAGTGAAGAGCCATGATCACCCAGGTCTAGAAAAGACATGGCACATAAAAGAAGAGGTTCGTCTTTCATCTTTCTTTTTTAATCGACCTATATTTAAGGTATTTAACAGAACGCCCACTCATTCCGAAAGGGGAACATGGTATTTTAATTTGATATTTAACACTCCTTCCTGCCTTTAAATATTTCGATCTCTTTGTCTGTTGATATCCACACACAAACTTGTCAGACAATGACTTCTCCATTTTTCCGCCATTTTTAATTAATATTTTTTTCTGACTTGGTAAAAAAAAAATCAGGGTAGTTGTAATAAAGATTTGTTGATTGTCTAGAAAAATAGACAATTGTTTTTAATATTAGCTTAGGAGATCACTTACCGTTACGCAGCAATATATAATAATAATAATAATAATAATAATAGCTGACCACACGTATTCGAGGATACCTGTCTACTAGGGCGACTAGCCAATCCCTATTGCAGACTCTCGCTCAACCTGTGGTTTATACTGGAACTATGCTGACAGACCTTAGTTGCAGTTTCTGGAAGAGAGCGGGTTATCTAGCGTGATGAACAATCTGAACAACACCAACACACTCAAACCCACGGTCACAATGACTTCGTGCTAGCACAGCTATCGATGGCCCCAAATATATATATATATATATATATATATATATATATATATATATAGTGGTAGAGGAACGCAGGTCCGAATTCTGCAGGAGAGTGCATATTTTTCTAATAAGATTTCTCGAATATTCAGACCCGCAGATGCAAATAAATTAAAATACTGTTTAATAAATAAATTAATAAAAACAAAGCATTTACTCGAATATGCCAATCCATTAAAAATAACGTTTAAAATATGTCGGGTCAATAAATGAAAAATTAATTTCTAATGATTGTCTTTGTTTACGTTAGGATAGGAAACAGGACAGATATTAATATTTCGAGATTTGGGAAAGGTCTATGTTCAAAAGCACTATTCGGCCTCGCCTTTCCAGAAGGTTAATCGTGGCCGAGATGTCAAAGCACTTCAGATATAATGACAGTTTCCCCAAGGGGAAGGTAGGTTCGAATTCTGATGGAGATATATTTACATATATATATTTATAATATATATATATATATATATATGTATATATATGTGTGTGTGTGTGTGTGTGTGTGTGTGTGTGTGTGTGTGTGTGCATATTTGATGTGCTCAATATCAGTGATAGAGCGAATGTTGATAAAAAAAAGTGAACACAGGTTAAAATCGAGTTTCACGAAGTGAGCGTCAAGACACTCGGGTCCCCACGTTAAAAACCGACCCTGTGTGACAATCTCGAGCATGAAGATCGAGTTCAACCATGAAACAGACTTGCACACAAACACACACACACACACACATATATATATATATATAATGTTAAGTCAGTAAGAGGACATCGATATTTGTCAGGTATTTCTTTCTCTCTCTCTCTCTCTCTCTATATATATATATATATATATATGTAGATATATATATATATATATATAGATAGATATATATAATATAATATATATAATGGACTATATATATATATATATATAATGGACTCTCTCTTTCAGTTCAGTTTTTTTATATTTATGTTTCGTATGAAATAACAATCCTGCACTGGATTTGCAAACAATTCCACATGATGGACATGGTGAACAGTTGACTGTCATCTCATATGATGTATTAGCCCGAGATTTAGTGTTGGTTCATAATTCCCTAGATGGTATATATATATATATATATATATATATATATATATATATATATATATATATATATATATATATATATATATATTCATATTCAGGGTGGCCGAAACGTTTTTATATATATATATATATATATATATATATATATATATATATATATATATATATATATATATATATATATATACTACAGATAAAACGTTTCGGCCATATATATATATATATATACTACAGATAAAACGTTTCGGCCACCCTGCATGTCTTTACAAAACACCTTAAAATGACATTTTTTATATTTTTTATGTAAAAGATAGCATTTCAATTTTTCTCCAGCTTCTCTTATTACAAAAAAGTTCAAATTTGGATTCGTTTGTCCACAGTACATTTTGCTACGTGGTGAATATTTTGCATGAGAAACATTATATTTTGTTTTCACCATTAACCTCTCAGTAGATATTTTGAGATTGTCAAAATTTTCAACTAAGTTAAATGCTGCTACATGCTCTAAATGTCAACTCAACACTGACTAAACCAAACATGTGTAGTTGTCTCTGTTTGAAGAAAAAAAAAAAGATCGTACCATTATTACAGTATCTTAAATTTTTTCTTTTATTTATTCCTTTAATTTTGAACTACAAAATTTTGGACAAAATAACAAAGTCAAAGGCGCTAAGCATGATGTGATGTCTAAAATTTAAATTTCATTCAAAGATGGCTACCCTCGAAGACAAATTGCGAAGGAATTGAAAAGTTTTAACATGGGCTGCAATATTCGGTTCAAAACTGATGCAAATGTTGATGGAAAAAGAGTTGGAGTACCAGATGTGACAACTGCTGCTGAAGATAAACACTTGATTATTGAGAGTAAAAGAAATAGAAGATAAACTGCTCCAGACTTGACAGATGAACTTAATTATTCTCAACGACAACCTGTGTCTCTCTCAACCGTGAAAAATCGACTTCGATCAGCGGGACCCAGTGGATGAATAGTCATCAAGAAACTGTTATGGAAGGGGACTTATTCCCCTTCCGTAACAGTTTCTTGATGACCGTTCTGGTTTTTGGAGTTTTGGTTTTACGGCATATCAACATCAATGGGTTATTTAATGCCGACAATTTTTATTGCTGCCAATATATTCTTTTCCAAAAATGTATCGTTGGTAATTTTTTTTCAAAAATGTATTGCTGGTAATTTTTTATTTTCAAAAATATATTGCTGGTAATTTTTTGTTTTCAAAAATATATTGCTAAAATAATTTTTAGAAAGTATTTCCGGTATTAAAATACACTTTACGCTTTCATAGATTTTTTTACCTCAGTTTCGGGGTTAACTATTTGTTCATAGCTAGGACCCTAACAGGTGCTACCATCCCGGGTCAGGGCGGACCTTGGAACACCAGCAAATAAGAAGTGGCTCCACGCTCCTCAAAACCTCCAGATCAGAGGCCTTGCCGTTGGGCATATTTTATCGTCTTACCCGGGACGCGGATGTAGTTTATCCTCTTACCCAGGACGGAGACTGTTCTGGACAAACAAGCGTCAGAACTGAACTGTGAAAGAATGGCAAAATGTATTGTGGACAAACGGGTCTAAGTTTGAATTTTTTGTTAGTAAGAGGATAGTTTATGCGATAATAAACCCAGGAGAAAGACTGAATGATGAAAATGTGGTTTTAATTATGTTTTCTTTTCCTTACGTACTTTCACACTCAGTAACCTGTTGAGTCTTAGTGCTTTTTTGCCTTCCTTGGGGTGACATGATTAAAAAAATATAGAACTTTGCGTTATCATGAAGAACAACATCTTTTTTAATTGACGAGCAACGCCAATCGCCATCTTCCGTCTTCCTGATCCCTATTCATTTATTGTCCTTTCTCCCCACTAAAATCTTCCACTCTCTGTCTCACTCCCAGTAACCCCTTGCGTCTTAGTGGTATTATCGCCTTGCTTGGGGCGAAATGATTAAGAAATAAAATAATTATATATATATATATATATATATATATATATATTCCTCATCCATATATATATATATATATATATATATATATATATGGATGAGGAGTATATATATATGGATGAGGAGTATATATATATATATATATATATATATATATATATATATATATATATATATATATATGGATGAGGAGTATATATATATATATATATATATATATATATATATATATATATATACTCCTTATCCCTATATATATATATATATATATATATACTCCTCATCTCTCTCTCTCTCTCTCTCTCTCTCTCTCTATATATATATATATATATATATATATATATATATATATATACTCCTTATTCATGGTATTATTTCTTGCTTGTTGTTTAGATTATGTATTTCTGGCCACAACTACACTTACATCTTTCAACACTGATATCCGCTTTTTTTTTAAAACAATCTTTGGTAATAAGACCTTCTGCGGACGTCATGTCGCAGTTTAGACGAAATCCGAAGCGGTGTGTATGGACCAAAAACCCTACAGGTGTACAGATAAGAATGGACATGCCAAGGAAGAAATGAATTTCGAAAAGAGGACTAGTGTGTCAACTGATGAAGAGGGTGGCCCAATCTCCGGTCGTGATGCGGAATGCATTTCGAAGCGAACGGGTCAGGACAAGTGGGTGGGGTAGCTGTGAAACAAGAAGTTGAAAAGGAAATGAATGGAAATGAAAATGAAAAAAAATCAAAACAATAAAAAGAATGGAAAGGAGAAATGTGAGATTTTTGGCAAAGATTGGAAAACATCAACCAAAAACTAAAAAAAAGGAAATTAATTTTACCTAAGTAAAAGAATAAAACAAAAAAAATATATATAAATAAAATGTTTTAATTACTTTTCCCACTTTTCTAAATGCTAGAATTCAGCCAGTACAAGGCTTGAGAGCCTCTCAAGGTAGAGGGTTGCTGTTAAAATGAAAATGGTGAATGTTGTGGGTGATATAAATCAAAGAAGGGGTGGAAGGAAGTGAAGATTATGAGATTAAGCGGGATAGATAACAATTGACCCTTAACTTTAAAAGGTCAAGATTGAAGTGTTCAAGGAGGTATGAAAGCAGGTTTCTGTTCGACTAAGTGGCTGTTCTTGAAAAAAATACCAGTCTGAGTAGAACTCTTTTATAATCTTTTATAAGACTTTAGAACAGTGTTTCGCAACTTCAGCTCGCAAACCCTCAGCTGGGGTAGTGAGTAGGATCCTTATGGACCTTCAATACATATAACCATTTACTATACTTAACTTTACTTAGTCAACCAACTCCTATGAGCAAATATGTAAGCAACTTTCAGTATGCTGTCCATTATTTGAGAATTCGATCCAGTTAGCTCGAATATGAATCTATCTGAATGTATGAGTCTATCTCGCCAAACATTTCAGATCAAGGTCGGTAGGTCATTAGGGTGGCATGGTGTCTCATAACATAGCTGGTCACTGTAGGTTGTTGCAAAGCGACCAACCCGTCTTTCTCAATATCTATGTGTCAACAGCAGTAGATCACACGCGAGTTCTTGTTTTACTCGCCAGCGGTGTCCTGCAAAGCGCATTCTGCGTTTACGTAAGATTGTAGAAATATCAGGGATGGGTCCATAGAGCTGTGATTTAGTTGGATGTTGTCTCCAAGAGATGAGAGTCCTGGGTATGACGATAAACTACATCCGCGTCCTGAGCATGACGATAAACCACATCCGCATCCGAAGTATGATGATAAACGACATCCGCGTCCTGGGTATGACGATAAACTACATCCGCGTCCTGGGTAAAACGATAAACTACTTCCAACAGCAAGGCCTTTGATAATACGTTCTTTAAAAAAATAATGTAGCCAGCTGTACGTTTTTGAAAAAACAAAATTACCAGCTATACGTTATTTTTTGTTTTTTTAAAGAATAGTGTTGCTGGCTATACGTTCTTTTTTTTAATAATATTACCAGCTATACGTTTTTGAAAAAAAAAAATATTATCAGCTACACGTTTTTGAAAAAAATAATATTACCAGCTATGCGTTTTTGAAAACATAGTATTACCAGCTATACATAATATTAACCGAAATAGATTTTTGACAAAACAAAAATATTACCAGGAAAAAAAAGTTGTCGGCATTAAATATACCCATTAAGTTTGATATGCCGTAAAACAAACCAAACCAAACCAAGTGATGATAAATATAGCTCTCAGTATCGGAGTGTGCATTCCATCAAGCTTAGACACAAGGATTTTAGTTAATATCCAAACAGTGGCACCATACATTAACACCGCCACTACAGTGGCTCAAAAGAATCTTTGGTTGCATTGCACATTCGTGGAAAGGCCGAGGCGTCTTCTCGCTTCTCATCCAACTTCAGGTAGCTCTAGCGACTTGTCAGTTCAGAAGCATTACATATCGAGGTCTGTTAGCATAAGCAGCGAGAATGCATCGATCTCACTCTCGGGTCGCTAACAGCACCTGTTATTCTCCGGCGGTCACCGATCTAAGTAATGACCAGGTTGCATGACTTCGCTGATCGAACGAGAGCCGCTGATAATGAGACAACTATATAATTAACTTTACAAATAGCGCATTCAAATTTATGACCGACTCGTGTTATAGAATCGATCTGTATTCGATTTTTATTTGAAAACACACCTCCAGGTGCTCTGGTCCTCAAAACAATCTTCAAAAAGACACCATCTCTAGTAAAAAAAAAAAAAAGTGTTTTTGACCAGATCATTTATTTTATAATTGAACCGTTTTCGCATAATCACACAAGTATAGACATTTTTTTTAAATTTTGAAACTGCTAGGTAACCTTGAAATATTTTAGAAGAATATTAGAATCATTTAGAACCTATACTGGGGGCAAATCGCCTGCATACGGATAGAAAATGAATTCATTAAAAATACGAAAGTAGAAAGGATGTGAAAGACAAGGATGCATCGTCTCACCACCGGACTTATTCAACGTATACAGCAAGACAATTCTGAAAGAATTCGAAGTCCTACCAGGATTCATTATTGAATATACTACACGTTTTCAATTTCTCATTTCTTATAATCTACTCCACGTTTCAATTTCTCATACGAGATAAAGTGTTTTTTAGGCAATTTTGGAAGCAAGACAGCGCCTTATATGCCGTCAAATATGATTTATGAATTATATAGTCACATATAGGGGAGTAACTGATAGAAAATCTCCTCACAGATGGTTATGACGAAAGACTACATCCTGCAGCAAGGCCTCTGTTCGGGAGATAGGAGTTTTTGTGTAGTGGAACTATTAATTGCTGTAGTTCCCAGGTTTATAGTCAAATAGCGAACATCCAAACAAAGGTAAACACTATGAAAAATATTAAATTACATTTTTATAGTAAAAATACCAGAAATTCACTTTTATATAAAATAATTACCAATAATACATATGTATAGTAAAATTATTACTAATATATATTTATAGTAAAATTACAACAATACATTTTATCTGTAGTTGAAGGCATGCAATTGCGTTAAACTATTTAGATTTCGGTATTAAATAACCCATAGTGATGTTGATATGCCAATAAACAAATCAACCAACCAAACTAGCAGTTACAAGGCTTGCAGTCTGTTTTTCTTATGCAATCAACATTTGATCTAAATGTTTTATTCACATAAAGAAGACGAAGACGCTTTAAGCGGCTGACATGTGATTCTACTGACGAATGCGGAGAATACAATGAACATGTGAGCAACGAATAAATTTTAAAGAAAATAGGAACTACAAGGAAACCGGTTTACCCCTGCCCTACATCCCAGTAACGTACATATACACAGTAATATATTATTTTTTTAGTATAACTGTCCTTTTTACTTCCGTTTTCCTTAAACCTGCCCATTCTTCATTTTATAATCTCGATAGGGTCCGAAAGCTTCTCCGAGCCCTCGTGGGTGATGAACTATTTTTCATCCTAGAACCACTTCTCCACAGATGAAACATCACAAGCCTCTCGCTGCTCTATCGCTATTTCCATGGAAAGTGTTCAGATGAACTACATTCCTTAGTTCCACCAGTTTGAACCTTCACGGCTAACATCCGCCACACTACGCACATTGTAACGAACCACCCTCATTCTCTTCATTGGTAAGATGTAAGTTCCACTCGTGCAGCTTCTTTCCACAAACCGCTGCATTGTGGAACCGACTCTCACGGGGATGCTTCCTCAATCACTATAATCTTAAACTATTCAAGTCTAGGATTAACCATTATCTTCCCAAAATTATTCTATAAAATGTGTCTCTTACTAGTCAACCCTCCATTTCAGGTGGCTATTGTACAGGGAGAACATCATTTTAAAAAAAACAATTTCCTCATTAATCACATGCTTTGTCCATGTTATTCTCAGCACACTTCTGTATTAATATATGACATCTCTTCATCTGTGAGGTAACTTCCAACATTCACGGTCATGTAGCAGGATTTTTATTGCATAATAGTTAAGCACTCTTTGATCTTAAGAAATATTCTTTCTTTTTTTTTCAATATATTCGCTCTTCAGATTTCGGTGCCGTATTTTCAGGCACCTGTTAAAACACTTCCCAGCTATTTAACATTTAAAATTCGGCCTATATAATTCAACATGTTAAACTTTATTTTTGTAAATAAGGAAAGACTGTTTGGAGGATTTGACACACAGGGGATATTTTGGAAGATAAGAGGGCCAGAAGAAAACAGCGAGTAACCCATCTAACGAGTTTGTGTAAATAGTAAATCTGATCGGTTCTATAAAGTCATATTTGCAGCCTTATCTAAAAAACGACCGACATTCTATTGTTAACTTGGGCTAGAAATGGCTTGTTAATTTTAATGAATCCAAAATGAAACTGCTCTCGATTAATCTGCATGACTGATGCTAACCTTCAAAAGAGTGATGCATTGTGCTAACGTTTTCCGCTGATATGAAGTGGGAAAATTATATTGAATCCATTGCTAGGTCTGCTTGCTAGGAAAGTTGGTTCTATGTGTCGTTCGAGACCATTTTTCTCTTCATAGCGTATCCCACGTATTTATAAGTCTACCAATCGTCTGTGCTTTGAATATTGCTGCCAGATATGGTCTGGTGTTTCTGCTATACATTTAGGTACCCTTCATAAAATCCAAAGAAGAATCTGAAATGTTATTGGTCCTGACCCTGCATCTCGTCTTCAGTCACGTTCTCACCGCCGCAATGTAGCCTCCTTGTGCAGTTTCTGTAAATACATTCATGGAAGTTATTCTGATAAACTTTCCTCTGTGGTGCCTAGACATCATGAATTTAAGCGCAGTTCTAGATTGGCGATTAGGTCTTATCATTTTACAATTGAAACGGCTAGATGCAGCAGTAAGTTTCTTATCTCGCCTATCTCAGAACTCTCTTTCGGCTTCTTGCTTTCTAGTCAAGTTTGATCTTCAAAAATTTAAATACAATGTCAGTCATTATTTTTTGTCTTCTTAATTAATGTCCTTTGATTGTTCTTTCTCTGCTTAATGTTTTTTCTTATATTCTTCCATACTCAGGGTGTTAGTGGCTTTATTGACACATTTTATTACTTTAATAAAATGGTTGGTAAAAAGGAAGTGCGAGGAATAGCGTGGAGACTAATACTGCTGAGATCTACGAATGATGTGGAGATCTAAAAGTCACCCACATCCTGAAGGGACACATTCGATAAAAGACGAAGGAACATTACTGTATTCGATTTCTCTATATTTTGTGTATGTGCATACATATTTTAAAATAAAATATTGAATATATTTGAAAATAAAGGGAAAATATATTATTTTCGTTTTCAGGTTTTTGTTGCTACAGACGTCTTACCAGGACAACTGTAAAATGAACACGCATATGAGTTGGGAAGGACTTCGTTGCGACAAGATGATCTGTAATTCAAATTATAATTTTACTGAGGACGAATCGCATTGTAAATTGCACAACTATCTCAAACACAAAACTGTCTGGGTAAATATTAGAATTGTATGCAAAGGGCCCGTTATAATTACGTAATATAACGGAAACATAACGGAATCAAAAAGAAATTTTTCCGACATGAAAATTAGATTAAGCCGTTCAAGAAAGCATTTGTGCTTTTTTTTTTCGCAGCGAAAGGGGTTTTATTCTTAGTTGTGATATCAAGAGACAAACCATTCTTTCTAGTCGTCGCTCAACGCCCGTTTTTCTGCAGTTACCGTCTGTAGGCCTCGCTTCTCTTATCCTGTCTCATCAAACTTGTGGATCGGGCTGATAGATAACATTTTGACCTTCCCAATGTTTTATCCCCAGTAACCACCCACGACTTTTAGACGTTTTGGGTTTGAAGACAAAGTATTTGCTTTTTAGTATCCGAACTCTTTCTCGCTGTTGTCAGTATTAGTTTTTTTCTTTGCAAGCTATTTAATTCTTTCTTTCTATCTATCTTTCTTTCTTTCTTTCTATCTTTCTTTTTGTTTATCTCTGTCTCTGTCTGACTGTCTATTTCTCCTTTATCTTTCTCGCTATATATAATTGAGTACGTTGAAATATTTTCGGCTCGAACCACTTCCTACAAACTTAGCCAAATAGCATAATATCAGGAAAATCGGATAATCGAACTGTCTTGAAGAAAGAGTGTTTGGAATATTTGACACGAGCAATACATATTGGCGAAAATAGGGGCAAAGGTCAACAACGATTAACCTACTTAATGAGTTTGTGGAAATTAATGGCAACACATGGACTGGAAGGGATAGTAAGTGGACATACTATTTACATATACAAAAGATAGGAAGTTGTGGAGAGGCATCATCTAGAAGGTGTATAGCACATAGTAGATGATCTACTTCCTTATTTTTTAAATATTATGTTTCGACCGACAAGTTTCTGGGTCATTTTCATTTGTAAATCTGAGTTAATAATCTTTGACAAGGATCTTTTATACAAAATCCATTCGCCACAAATCATATTGCAAATATCTGCGCAAAATGACGTAGCTTCGTCCTATGTCTTAACTTCTTTATATATATATATATATATATATATATATATATATATATATATATAGTAATTTATCGAGTCTAGAAGAATCCTCAACAGAATGCAGAAAGCATTGGGCGGCCGTTTCGACCCATTTGGGACTCATCAGCTGTGCACATCCACTTCTCAAACGAACCAAACACGGACCGTTAGGATACAACGCAAGCGCCATAACACTGGACCAACGGGCCTCGGCAACGAAGAAGAAACTGACTGGAATATATATATATATATATATATATATATATATATATATATATATATATATATATATAAAGAGAGAGAGAGAGAGAAACACACAGACAGAGATAGATAGATAGATAGATAGATAGATAGATAGATAGATAGATAGATATTGGCAGCATATTTTCATTCAAACAGGTTTGGTTAAATAATTTAAAAAACGAGCAGTTGAAATGTTTTGAATTTACAAAAACACATATACATACACACAGACAACTTAACCCCCTGAAGACGGTCCCAGATGCGAATGAAAGTACTTGGTAAAACAAAAACTATTTGAAAGAAAATTTTGTTATTTTTCTTAATCAATTTGTTAAGGTTACCAAGAAATTAATCCGTGAACTCGTAAGTATCACAACGAAAACTAAATCGACATGATGTGTCTAAATTATTTAACCAAACCTGTTTGAATATATATATATATATATATATATATATATATATATATATATATATATATATTTCATTACGTCCTTATACAAAAAAACCACCAGCAAGAACTCTTGTCACCTAAACTTTAAAAGCGAATGTCCACTTAGGTATAAAATAGCTGTAATAAAAAACTTTCTAGAAAGAGCACACCAAAATTCATCCTCTAGACTACTCTTCCTCGAAGAACTTAATAACGTAAAACAAACCCTAACCAACAACGGCTTCCCTAACCATCTTATAGACCAACAAATAAGGCTATTTCTCCCTAAAGTAAGTAATAATGAAAGTGAACACACAGTCAAAAATCACATACACATTTATTACAAAAACCAAATGCATAAGAATTACAAACAAGATGAATGCTCACTAAGACATATTATAAAGAAATACACCACCCCAATCGACCCAAATAAAAAAATCAAATTAATTATCTATTATAAAAAATTCAAGACAGCTAACCTCATCCTCAAAAATAACAACACGCCTCATAAGTCAAAGTTGCAAAGAACGAACATTATTTACGAGTTCAAATGCCCCTTAAGGAACTGCGTTCCTAACGAAACCGGACTCATAAATAATTACATCGGTTACACAACCACATGCTTATCCAGACGTCTTACGTTACACCTATCCGATCACAGCTCCATTAGAACCCATTTAAACATACACAAAAATTTACCAAACTCCATTAGAAATGTACTAGTAGAAAAGACAAATATATTAATTGCTTCTACTTGTAAAAAAGGTTAAAAATAATGGAGGCTTTAATAATAAAAAAGAAAAGGCCTACCCTTAACAATATTAACTACGAACAAAGCCACAACGTGCTAACCGTTTTCGGAAATTAAAAAACACCACTACTACACACTAAGACATATACATAATGCACACACTCAATTAAGCTGAAAAATCAAATCATCCTTGATAATAGCTATAGATATAGCCGAAAGCGCTCGGGAAAATAAAACATTTGGACAGTTCTTACATACCCTTTGTCCAGCAAAGAAAGCTCTTGTTCGTACACAAGAAAAATTAAATAAAAAACTTAACCGTAGTACCTTGTCTGACGTTTTTAATGAAACTTGCATATATATATATATATATATATATATATATATATATATATATATATATTAAGCATTTCACTCCAAGTAAGGAGGAAGTGTTACTAGCACACAGGAGTCACAAAGAGGGGATGTGAGAGAAAAGATTGCGTACAGGGGGTGGGGACCGAAGAAAGAAAAGAAGCTGAACTGGGTCCAAGAAGATAGAAGATAGAAAACGTTGCATTTAAATCTTTGAACATTGTAGTTATCAGGGAAGCAAGTAAACGGAAGGTAGTGCCACGGGCGGAAAGTGAGAGAAAAGAAACTGTTGGAGTAGAAGTGACGGTTACATTAACTATTTCAACAGTAAAAGGGTGGGACCTAGATGCCAATCTAGCAGTAGCCTTCTCTCGCTCCAAATCTTCTGTAACCCCCTTGCCTTGATCGATCCACTGTCGTTCTCTTTCTCCACATCCTCTCCTTTACCACTCCTATCTGCTCTTCCTCCAACCCTTCTATAACCCCTTGCGTGATAGTGGCCTCCAGCCTTGCTTGGGGTGATACGCTTAAAAAAAAAAATTCATGTAGTCAGGGCACCACCAGTCCATCTGTTGACCCAATGATCCTCCTCCTTTTCTCATTATGTGTCCTAGAACTTTTACTTGTCTGTTTGCGATTGTAACAATAACTTTCCTTGTAGTTCTTATTTCACTTAAAACTCCCTTGTTATTCACATGTTCTGTCTATGATATTCACAGCATTGGACGCTGGAATCACATTTGTGTTTCCTTCAAATCTCTGTCCAATCTTCACTAGTATATAGGAGCACGGTACTTATAAAATATACGATAATCTCTTTTTTTTAATTCTAAAGTGACTATCCTTCAGTAAGTTCGTCTTCGCTTTTGACCAATCCTCTTATGACCAGCCGACGGTCCAGTAAGCCAACAGATAAGAATTCTATTTAAATTAGAGTAATTTAAACCTAGAAACTGACTGAACTGCTCGTGTGTCATTGCCGTGGAAAAAACTGACAGCTGACATCTGATGCTTTTCATTATTACTAGCAGGTTGATCATCTAGGAAAGAAAAATATTACTTAGATTTCTTCATTAGGTCAGACGTCACAAACTGACCAATTATCTATCCGCAACGGGAGAAAAGAAAGTAGTCGACTGTTTCCTCCTAAATGAAACAGCCGATGATCGAATCCAGGCTAACATCACGTTTCCGGATTCTGGTCGTAAAAACTACAGGTCGCTTCGTTTATTTTGGGAGATTTTATATTATATCATTGATTTATTTGTTTGTTTAACAGCATATCAACTTCTTATGTGTCATTTAATGCCGAAATTTAATTTTCTTGTGAGCTTTGAAGTAATAAAAATCTTATTCTGCTTTCAGAACTGACTACATAGTAGATGATACTCAGTTTTTGTGCATATACATGTTTACATGGACATAAATACTAGAGGCGATTATATATGTGTTTTATGTTATAGTTTTAAGTTATATTTTCGAACACAGTTTTATTTGTTTCTCTATATTCCTGAGATGAGGTATTATGTACACTATTTACATTATTCAGACTATCGTCCCCATCTTTGTTGCCGTATTTAACACAATGTTTCAGCCATTGTACACTCTGGCCTTCTTCAAGGACACATGGCACAGTGGATAAAGGCATTAGTTAGATCCAGTGACAGGACCCAAAGAGTGTGAGTTCAATACTTGGGTAAGGCAGTGGAGAACTTTGAGAGAGGAATTAACAGGAGATAACTGATAACTGACACCCATTAGACATCGCCCGTGGAACTAGAACAGTCTACCCCAGCGAGCAAAATAAAGGGTTCAGTTCAACATTCCAACCACCTGAAGAAGACCTGAGCATACAATGGCCGAAATGTTGTGATAAATATGGAAAAAAATATGTGGATGATAGTCTGAATAATGTAAATAGTTTCATTTCTTTAAGAAATTGTAGGATATTATATGCATTAATATCATGAAAGAGTTCTTTCATGCCGGTTGTTTCGTTGGTTAGTTGACTGGTTTTGTCTAGCGGCATATCAACACCTCTATGGGTTATTTAATGCTGAAATTGACATATTTTTAACACTATTGTATGCTTTCAACCACAGATAAAACGTAATATTCGTCATTTTGCTATAAAGTGTATCGTTGGTAATTCCATTATAAATAGGTATTTTTGATAATTATTTTATATAAAAATGAAAAAAGGACTAAAAAATGCCAGGCCCTTAATTTAATTAGTTAAAAACGGGACATTTTATGTGACGTCATATCAGTGAAACATCTCATCAGCTAGTGTGGGATGTTCATTGTCTTAGACACTAATTACGATTGGTACTGAATGACAATCTGATTCAATTTTCTATTTTCAAAATTCATTAATCTTTTTATATATATATATATATATATATATATATATATATATATATATATATATATATATATATATATGGTGTATCAAAAATACTTTTACAAACTTTCGAATCCATATAAACTTATGTCCTCAGATCCTTCGTTTTTGAGATATTAAATTGAAAGAAAGTTTACAGTAGATGGCGTTGTATTACTACGTAGACTCGGTTACATTTGTCATTCGTGTACATTTGTAGATACGCTGTCTTCAGCGTCAAACTTGGTTGTAGTAGTGAGTAATGTAATGACAGGATATATCGTGTGCAGGTACGTATGTTTTTACATACGGCCGCGCGAATGGTAATGGATGCGAGGTTGCACGGCTGTATCAGATTGCATTTTCAGACCGAAGGCAATCGAGTCATCCAACCTTTGCTGCTGTATATCGTCGCGTTGCTGAGACAGGATCCGTGGCACCACAAACTATGGATCGAGGAAGACCGAGATCCGGTGGTACGCCTGAGACCGAAGAACATATTCTACAGGCTGGTAAAAACGATCTAGGTATCAGCACACGTCAAGTGGCCTTAGCATGTCGTAAATCTCATAGTACTACATGGAAGATACTTCAAGAGCATCTCATGTATGTGTATCATTTGCAACACGTGCAGGCTCTTTCGACTTTTGATCACTCACCACGGGAGATCTTTTGTCGGTGGTTTATTGCACAAATTGCCGATCCGTTGTTTGTCTCTTCAGGCTTGTTTACGGATGAGGCAACATTTGGAAGAGATGGAATAACAAATTTAAACAAAAATATTTGTGCACGGAATCCCCATGGTACAATATAGGCTAGACACCAGCATCAGTTTACGATTAATGTGTGGGCTAGAATTGTAGTCTCGTAGGTCCATATGGTCTCCTATAACGTCTTACTGGAGCTGTTTACAGGGACTTTATTTCGGACACACTCCCAGACCTGCTAGAAGATGTACACCTGCTAATACGGAAAAGCATGCGGTTCATGCATGATGGGCTTGAACACATTTTAGTCACATTGTTCGCGATGCACTGGCTGACATTTACGATGAAGATGGATAGGTAGGTGAGGACCGGTTCAGTGGCTTGCACGTTTCTTCAGCCTCAATCCTCTGGGTTTTTTTAAATCTGTGGATCCGCATAAAACAACTGGTTTACGGAGCAGACACTAATAATGCAGAGACGCTTCATCAACGTGTCATGGGGGCCTGCGAAACCATTCGACACCGTGTGGGAGTATTTGAAAGGGTCCGCCAGTCAATCATCTGACGGATGCGTGTGTGTGTAGAAGCAAGCAGAGGACATTTTGAATATTTTTTATGAGTTGCTGTGTTGAGGTACAACGATGATATTTGGGACATATATTTATATGGATATTTTACCTTATTTTGGTGTCAGGAAACCGCTTTCAAAGGTTGTAAAAGTATTTTGGTACACACTGTAGGTATTCTGTTTGTATATGTTCGGTTATGGAATTGTGCAGATATGAAAATTTCGGGAGATCTATGACGAGATAAAATTTCACTTAAAAGTATATTTCGAGGCCTTTCTTGATTAATTGGTTCTCTGTAGCTCAGTTGTGTAAATCGTGTCGGATTTGTCGACAGCTTTCTCTACCCAGAGGCACGCAGGTTCGAATCTTAGTGTAAAGTTTTTATTAATAAGATTTCTCGGACATTCAGGTGGGTAGACAAAAATAAATGAATATACTGTTTAATAAATAAACGGAGCGCGTACTCAAATACGAGTATTCACTAAAAATAACGTTTCAAGAAAAAATATATGGAGAGAAGAAAGGATGTATATTTTTTATCAATTCACCCCAAACAAAAAAAAACGATAATGCCACTAAGACTTAATGGGTTACTGGGAGTGAAACAAAATTTTTAAAAAAACTTTATCAGGAACCGGAAACCTAATCCTAAACCGGAAGCAACGTATAAACTTCTTCTCCTGTTCAAAACACCAAGGAGGATTGTGAACCCGGAGATTGTCCCCCGAAAAAAGTCGACCAGGAAGATAACCTTTTTAAGACAAGCAGTCATCATAAATCGGGTTTGATAACCAGAGATAGAACATCAATAATAACAAATAAAATTAAATGTTCATTTATCTTTTCTTTACTTTGACTTTCGAAGAATTATAAGTTTATAAGAGCTGACGATGGCTGTAGAGTAAAACGGCTGAAACGTTGTGACAATGACAACCAAAGGTGATAGCAACCTTTCGAATAAATCAGTGTGCATTAATAATTCTTCATTTTAGAAATTCAAACTCAAAACATTATTTCTTTTTTTTTTTCAATTTAGCGAAATTTACGTCTGGTGAAGTTTGTCGTATTTATTCAATCTTTAATTCCGTTAAAAATTACATAAAAAAAAAACTTTCCAGATTTTCTTAGAAGTTATACCGAAAAAAAAGAAATCCAGAAAACCATACGAAATGACATTTAATCCTTATTTCACCATAAAGGTTTTTTTAATGTATGTCTTTAGTTTTTAAAAAATGAAATTAAATATTTAATGTTTAATGTTTAAAAATATTTCTTTTATAACTGGGGCGATTTCGAGCTTTTTTCCCTGGTGCCCGAACTACGGGAGTTTAAGCGTGCTACTAGATTGACATTTAGGTCCCACCCTTTTACTGTTGAATTAGTTAAATGCAACCGCCACT
>OZ038480.1:47002179-47007179 GCA_964036315.1 Acanthosepion esculentum
GAATAAAAATAGTATTTGTTGCATTGCGTTTAAGAAGAAATATCTTAAAGTACATATATTTTCATGTGTCGATATTACCAGATGCTGTAAGCCTGAATATTCGGATGGTGTGATGATAATTTCTCGGAATGCCAAGTTGGTGGGTAGTGTTCGAATTCCAATCGGGTTCATTGCATTCACTTACGCGCAAATACCCTTGAGAAAGGTATGAATTCATTTCCTTCCTTCGGCTATAGCTTAAATTGCAGGACTCAGAAAAAAAATCACTGTTTACTCAAAAAAGTGTTTAATACAATATTGACTCGCAAAAACAAATGAATTATTCTTACAACCTAAAAATATGTTTCGGCTTTATATAACCTACAAAAGGTTGATAAACCATAAAAAAGTTTCAGTCAATCTGCTGTTATATTTGACGTTATTCCCACCGGGTAACAGGTTTATATGTATACAAATATATTATATACAAATGTATATAAATGTATATAATCACTATCCGATTAAGTGTTGTAGTAAAACCTGAAATATCTTGTCAGCCATTCCAAAACTTTGGGGGGGGGATATCTCATTACAGTGATTGCCAACCTTTTTTTTTCTGGCCTTTGCTCCACCTAAGCATGTCTAAAATCCTGATGTCCCCCCACCGGTGACATATAATACGTATTCTTCAAAAAGTGAACTCCTTTTCACGTGGACTTAGCCTTCCTTAAGAACTTAAAACTGCATATATGCAGTAGTATTATCATTTGATTTTAAAATTTTACAATATTTATAAAAAAATATTGTGCTATTAATATAAATATATATATATTATATACGGAATTACATATATATATATATATACATATACACAAATATTTTTATGTATGCATACTGTATATGCATCGTGTGTATTAACTCACACACACACACGCCTACTCAAACAGACTCACTAGAAAAAAATCCACTTGTAATAACTCATTCTCGAATTGCTCCCCTTCAAATTTAATTGCCCTCATGTGGGGCGCGCGCCCCACTTTGGGAACCACGGTCTCATTAGCTGTTCCAACGTCGCTAAGTATTTCACATGAAACAAAAGTAATAAAAAGAACTTCAGTGATAATAATTCATATTTATTTAAAGAACATTTTTACGAGACTGACGTTTCGACCGACAGATATATAAATACAGTGTATATAAATGCTTGCGAGAAATATGACATGCAAACGCTTCATATCAGATTAATAGTGAGTATTTCAACAGAAAATCATAAGTCAAAACAAAAACGTTGTAAAAATAAATGAAGTCGGCTAAGTTGTGCATCTACAACAGTTGTACTCAACTGTTTTTTTACCTATCAACCACTTTTACTCTTAATTGTTTGGTAGACCACCATAAACCTTTGATAAAAAACGCTTATTTACTTTTTACTAATTTTACTATAAGAGAGAGAGAAAGAGAAAGTGAGTGAACTTGCACCACATAATTGATATTAAAATAATCGATCCGACGTGCGAATTCCTGATAATAACTGTGACATTACTCTATTTATTGAACAATTTAGTTCATGCCACATTTACTAAAAAAGCCTACTTCTACAAAAGAATTCTCATATTACTATATTAGTACAAGAACGCACAATTTTAAAATTTTTAAAAATTCAACCTCAGCGTCGTGACTGCACGCTCCGAAAGTATTCTTACAGTTAACAATATCACATTTCTAAAAACACTTCTTTCGGATTACACTTTACCTTTCGATGTCCTGTTATTACCTGGATGTAAAAAAACTTACCTATTTCCCTACCTGAAGATGATCGTATGAAACGATTGAAAGCTAGTAGTAAAAAAAAGACCTGATAAAACCGGAATTTATAAACAATGATCATACCATTCATTAACGGATTCGAGGTTAATGTATTTTATTATTAAAAATTGTTTGCGAGAGTGATTCTTGCCATTTATATCATTAACTTCATTATCTACTTTTCGTATGAAGGATTCGCGTAATAGTGAGCTGTCCCGTCGATTTCGACAAATAAGGGTCAAGCAACTCAGTTCCTAGAAACCGCCGGCTAGACTCCTGCACAAGCCCTTTGTTTATAGTGGTGAAGGCTTGTGCAGAACCAAACACACTTTTTGGAAGATCCGAATACAGAGAACGGCACGTGTCACAAGGTCCCCAAACAAACCTCCGCGGGTTTTGAATTCAGAGTTGTCTTTATCCTAGACCTGTTGCCACCGCAGGCTATAGAACCCAGTCTGTCCTGAAGAAGAGGATTCTTTTGAGAAATCTTATTAAAGAAAAATATTAGCTCTCTGTCAGGATTCGACACTACGTCTCTCAATGGAAACCGTCGTTATATCCGAAATGCTTTAGACTGCTCCGTCAGATAAAGTTGAATAGTGCCTTTAAACACAGACTTTTCTATGACGTTTGAAATAGACACATTAACCAACTTTCATATCCTAACGTAAACAAAGTAATTTCTAAAGAAAGGGATAGATTTTTTTTAATTTATTAATCCGACAGATTTTATTACTTGAGCATTATGTTTAATGGCTGCTCGTATTTGAGTAGACGTTCCGTGTATTTATTAAACAGTATATTTATTTATTTATTTTCACCTACTGGCCTGAATATTCAAGAAATCTTTTTAAAGAAAAACATGCGCTGTTTTAAGTGAAAAGGCATTTTCCCTTTGGCAGGACAAAGTCTGTTCCATAGAATTTTTATTCAATTACCCACCATATAAATTTACACATATACGTATAATGACTATCTGATTAATTGTTTTAATAAGAAGACTTATGACAGTCACGTCGTTAGGCATTTCATACGGAAATCAGGAAAACTTCAGCAAAAATATATTTAATAGAAGTATGTATAATCGCTATCTTACTGTAAGAGCAAAAGACAGATGACAGAGAAATTTCTCTCGGAGTATCTTGTCAGCCACTCCAGAATTTTTCGAGGTATATCTCGTCAGCTGTTCCCACGTGCTTAGGCATTTCACATTAAAAACTTCAGCGAAAATATCTTATATTTATTAGAAGATAAACATTTTTTAGACTGACGTTTCGCGTGACACATTGTACCCTGATTCCAATCTAATGAATTTATAAGGGATGCATACACTGACCTCCACCCAATGTAAATTTGGTATTACAATCTCGACTTATATACGAAATGGTGCGGCATTTCTTTTCCACCATGTTATCACTGTACTTTTGCCTCCCTGTTTCTAACTTCCGAAAGAGACCAGCTGGTGATAAGAAATTCTTTGCCAACAAAGGCAGATGAAAAAAAAAATAATAATAAAAGCAACAAGAATGAACAAGAGGTGAACACGTGATCACTAGTCCTGGGGTCTCCACCCTCGCCTAAGGGCCGCGTCTTGGGCCCGGTGGCTGCCATCTGTGGCAGACGAAACGGTATGATGTTATCGTCACTGAGCACATTCCTTTCTTTCGGCACACACATACATTGCGTCTTTCAATTCACCCTATTCCCGATCTACGAGTGGCGGGTGCTCTTTCTCCCCCTTGCACAAACGCTAACTCGCTTCTCTGTACGGATAATTTGCCGAAAGAAAATCCGACCTGGTCGTTGAGAGAGCTGAGACGTTTTTACTAGAGCACGTGCTTGATGGTCAAACGCATGT
This sequence comes from Acanthosepion esculentum, assembly GCA_964036315.1. Lineage (NCBI taxonomy): Eukaryota > Metazoa > Mollusca > Cephalopoda > Sepiida > Sepiidae > Acanthosepion > Acanthosepion esculentum. The sequence continues at coordinate 47,005,823 of OZ038480.1, forward strand.
TAAAAAAAAAAAAAAAACGAGGTTTCGAATACTGATTTTGCAGCAAGATAATGTCTCCATTTGTAAGTTTGACCCAATGACGAATTCTTAGACAGATCAAACTGGGCAGTAATTAGTTTTTCATCTTTAATGCACTTTGTCATTTCAGGACTTGGACAATCACGACTCTCCACGACTTCTCTTTTTATTCTAGAACTAACTTTAAAGATTTACTATCTCTCCTTGTTTTACCATCTATTAATAAAACACGTTAACTAGATTACACACTGTTTCCGCCTGCTTCTTCTTCCTTCAGTATGTCTGGTGAGTGTTAAATTCTCCAGACCACATTTTCTCATTATGTGACCTAGAAATTTTAGTTGTCGCTTTAAATTGGAACGAGTCAGTGTGATTTAAAGGCAAAATAGATCACTTTTATGACACTATTCGTATCTGAGACGTAAAAGCGCGTTGGATCAGGTGGTGACTTCTCCTGCAAAGGCGCACGTAGGTTCGTATCGTACCGGAGGACACATTTTCTTTATTACGTTTTATTTTTTCGATTACATAGGCCGGTAGACGAAAGACGGCTTAAAATAAACGGAAAGTCTACTCAAATATGGGTATCCACTAAAAAATAACGTTTGAATTAATAAAAATATGTCGATTTAAAAAATAGAATCCATGTATGTATATACAGGGTGTCCATAATGTTCGTGTGCACTTTAAAAAATGTATAACATTATTTGTATTTGTGATAGAAATAATCTGTAAAAAATGTTATAAAGTTCAATGTACCTAATTTTAAGTATAGCTAAAATAACTAATGTGATTTCAGGCATTACTGTAAATCAGTTGACAAATGTTTTCCGTGAACTGCAAAATCGTATTACCCTTTGTATTGCTAATGATGGAGGACATGTGGAAACTTAAATAAAATTTCAATAAAACCTTAAAAAATATAGATTTACTTCTTTCTAATCCTTTTTATAAATTATTTCTATCGCAGATACAAATAAAGTTATACATTTTTTCAAGTGCACACGAACTTTATGGGCACCCTGTATATATATATATATATATATATATATATATATATATATATATATATATATATATATATACAGGAGGAGAGTGAGGGAGAGCGAGATAGAGAGAGAGACACAGAGACACAGAGAGAGAGAGAGATAGATAGAGTGTTAATAAAATAGTGCTCTCTGAATAATAACAGATCTATAATTTATATTAATAATAAGTATATATTTTTCCTCACTGGTACGAAAAGACAATGTGGTGACCGTGTTTGGAAAATAAAAAAATAAAAACATTCCCATAAATCTAGTTACATACATTAAAACCTACACATTCAGTTAAAAAT
>OZ038480.1:47012179-47024679 GCA_964036315.1 Acanthosepion esculentum
TTCTTGTTAATTACTGATATAGTCGAAAGTGTTTGAATAGAAGAGAAGAAGGCCGGAGCGTACAACGGTCGGAACGTCGGGAATATGACAAAAAAGATGAGGACAACAGTCTGACCAATGTAAATAGCTACAATATCTCAGAAATATACGCAGATGCTCATTCGAAATACTTAAACATTTAAAGCACTCTGGATCAAACGATGGTTCCTCTTTCAAGAAGGACGCAGGTTCAGTCCCTAGCGGAGAGCACATTATCTTTACTAAGATTTTTCAAATACGCAGGCCGATAGACTTAATAAACACTATTTAAGGTTAAAATAAAAGATGGGGCATCTATTTAAAAAATGTGTAACGTTTGAAGTAATATATGTATGCATATTTTGGAGATTTATTTCTGTGTCTGTTTAACGGCATCATGGTATTTCATTTATATAGTCTGTGTTTCACTCGGGTAAATACATTTTTATTTTTTTTATTTTTTATTTTTTTTGCACTCATGCGTATTTGTTTACACATACACAAAAAAGAGAGAGAAAGAGGGGGTAGTAAAGAAAGAGAAAGAAAGAGAGAGGAGAGACTCTGTTAAATTTTACCAACGCTGATAGACACCTACAAACTTTCATATGTCTAAACAAAATTACAGAAGATTCCCTTTTTCCTTTCGGGTAACCAATTTTTTTTTTTTTTTTTTTTTTGATACTAACTTCTTATTTTCCTTTGACAATATGCGTGACACTTGTCTACAACTCCTTTGCTCGAACGCACACACATTTTTCCTCGTCATTAGTGATTTAATGCCGTTCCCTCAGTCAAGCGTCAGAGTTAAGGTTAACGAGCGGCCATGAAAGCTGCATAAATCCATCAGCTGCCGCTATTTAATCGTCAACAGACCATAAAAAATATAACAAGTTTTTTTTTTCTTCGCATTTTTTCTGCTTTCCATCATAATTTCTCTTTTACGAGACTTGACTATTTACCTTCTTTCTTTATTTTCTTTCATTTTTAGTCATTTTTGCACGCATTTTCTCTCAAAGCATCCATACATAACTTTTTTGGGGGGGGGGGTGTCTAAATATCTGGACCCACCATAGTTTATTTTCCTCATTAAATGTTACATTTTACGGATAATCGATCCATGTGACAGTAAACAGTTTTACACGGTTTTCTATTTGCTGAGGATACGTGCGTTTGTTTCTATATCTTGAAAGCAATTCCGATAAAAGCTACTTGGCTACTCGACCTGTGTGGCCCAGCTTTATAGTAAAAATGTTAGGGGTAATGGTTACCGAGCCCATTTTGGAGAATGTTGATACTATGTAGTGAATACTGGACAATTTCGTTACAGATGAATAGACTACATGATTCAACAATGTTTGGTTCTGCAGAAGGATACTGAGAATAGCATGTGCGAACATTTTTAATAATAATTTTCATCCTGTATAAGACCCAAGAGCCACTCTAGGAAGAGGGTTACAGAGTTATAGGTAAAAGGAACAGTTTATGTGGTTGTGTGGGAAAGACAACGGTTAACCCTAGCCTTGAACAGGTTAAGATTGTAGTTTTTATGATGTCAACGAAAACTTGTTGCCACTTTTGTAATGTCAATGAATACTCGTTGTCACTCTTATAATGCTCGTTGTAGTAGAGACTTTGTAATCGCAGATACAGCTATAGTAACGCCGTTGAACAATGCTGGTGTCAGACGCCCTCGAAAAACAGTCGCACTAATAGTACTTGATCGATAATAATCGCTCGAAATATAACCAACGAATAATGATCCGAATAGTAATGCGTATAGTGAGATATTCATTAACCGCACCACGTGGCTAGATGCGGCACTAGGCCAAGTTGGCATGAGGTAGAATTTATTGTGGGGTATCCGAGCCCGTAGGCTCGGCCAAAAATTTCTCGTAGACCCCGTAAAAAACAGAGTCGAGTAGCTGTCTCCCGAGAAGAGACTCTGCCCTTCGGCACAGCCTCGTCTGGGTTCCTCATTGAGAGTTTGACAAGAACACTTCCGAAGTAATCCGTATAGTGATGATATTCACTAACCACCCTACGCGGTCGGATGTGGCACAAGGCCGAGTTTTATTGTGGGGTATCCGAGCCTGTAGGCTCGACCAAAGATTCACCGTAGACCCCGTAAAAAACGGGGTCGGGTAGCTGTCTTCTGGGGCGAGACTGTGACTCGTCTGGCGATCTTCTCTGCCCGAAGGCAGAGATTTTGACAAGCACACTTCCGAAATAATCCAGGTAGTGATCACTTAAACGCCACGCTAATTCACATATATACATTTTCTTTTGCCATCACGTTATCTACTTATTCAAAATAGGATCGCCTGTTATTGCTCTCTGGTGATCTCTGACAATTTATTCCTATAACAACAGTAGTGATTGGGGAAACATCCTCTTGGGAGTCATTTCCACAAAGTAACGCCTCATGGGGAGTGGAATTTACATCTCGCCAATGGAATACGAAGGGAATGACGGTGGGTCACCAAAATATGTGTACGCCCTGTCGGCTGGGGCTTCAGAATACGCTGACTGCACCTCTGCAGAGGGGTAAGACTCTCCAATGAAGCGTCCTGGTTATAACGATAAACTAAATCCGCCAGCAAGGTCTCTGAACAGAAGGGTTTGAGGTGCGTGGAACCACCTCTTAATTGCTGTTGTTCCCAGATCCACCCTGACCCGGGGTAGTAACACCTGATAGAGTCCCAGCTATGGGCAAATAGTTATTACCAGCAATACATTTTTGGAAAGAAAAAAAATTACCATAAATACATATGACTCTTGACTAAAATCCTCTTTCCAAAAGTATATTAATGAAACCGGATCTGCAAACTGTTTCCTTACGAGAATTAATATATATTCTATTGCTTCATCCACCGCAAGGAAAGTTGGCTCCCTGTGCCGGGCCAGGAAATTCTTCTCCCCTGAATCGATCCTCCATATTTACAAAGCAACCATCCGCCCTGGCATAGAGTATTGCTGCCATATATGGTCTGGAGCCCCTTCTGTTTGCCTCAAGGTTCTTGATAAGATCCAGAGACGGGTATGCAATGTAATTGGCCCTGATCTGGCTTCTCGTCTGCAGTCTCTCTCTCACAGACGCACCGTCGCCTCTCTCTCTCTCTCTTTTATAAATACTTCCATGGTAATTGCTCCGATGAGCTGCTATCGATGGTTCCTAGGCTCCATGAATTCAAGCGTCCTACGAGGCTGGCATCCCGTTCCCACCCTTTAACTGTTCAAACTGTTAAATGTAGTCTCTTCTACTCCAATAGCTTCATATCTCGCACCTCACGCCTATGGAACTCCCTTCCTCATTCCTGTTTCCCTGATGACTATGATCTCCAACTTTCAAGTGTAACGTCAATCGACATCTCCAGTTGCCTTGATCCTATACTCTATCCTTCTCTACATCCTTTCCTCTAACACTCCTATCTGCTCTCGCTCCAAATCATCTGTAACCCCTTGCGTGCTAGTGGCTTCCAGCCTTGCCTGGGGTGAAAAGCTTAAAAAAAATCCTATTCATACGAACCTATTGTAAAAGTCTTGTCAGCATTAAATAACCGATTGAGGGTGATACGCCGTAAAACAAACCAAACCAAATAATTTGTGTAGCATGTCAGGTGTTAGGCTTGATGGTTAGAACTGGTGGAATTAAGGAATGTAGTTCTGAACACTTTCCATGGAAATAGCGATAGGGCAGCGTGAGGCTTACAACGTTTCGTCCGTGGGTAAGGAGTTGCAGGGTGGAAAATGGCAACGAAAAAGACGCTTATACTTAGAATCAGAAAGAAACGGTTGAAATATCTGGGGCGCATAATGAGGAAAAGAAGGCTTGGAGAATGAAGTCAAAAAAGATAGAAGCTAGTCTACCTGTGTAAATGGATAGGTGGTCAGGGAGTGCAAAGTATAGTAAAAAAGCAAACATTACAAAAAAAGCTACAAAGAACGGGCAGTTGGGAAAAGCCATGATCGTCCATGTCCTGAAGGGACATGGTCAATAAAGATGAAGATGTCAATATTACGTATTATTCGGTAGATTCGCAGTGCTTCCTGCAATTTTGATTTCGTTTTAGAGTACAATCGTCATCATCTCAAAGACTTTAATATAATATATAAGAATTCTTCTTCTAATGTTTGTAACAGTAAAGAAACGTGAGGAATGGGAAAATTAAAAAAAAGATGGATAAGTGGGGGATAATGAAACATGGAGAGGATGGCAAAACAGGAATTAGGCGGTATAGTAAGGGGAGACGCATCGCTTGGAGCCTACAAAGGATGCCAAGTTGTAGAGAACTATAATCGCCCATATCCTGAAAGAATACGACACATAAAAGAAGTAATGAGTTTGAGCCTCACTGAGCACTCTTCAATTGTGATAAAAATGTAAGAAATGATAGTCAAAAACTAGTGATACGGGTTTGAAGCAATACGTATATAACATGACATGAAGGTATAAGCTGAATTTGATCTGAAAATTTAATTATATAATGCCCTATTAATATTCGTCACTGAATTCGGTGCATTGACAAGGAAGAAAAATATACTAAAAATAAATATTTATTGAATAAAATAATTGTTCTTTCTTTTCACAATTAAGCTGCAGACATTGTCAATTACTATCATTTAAAATCCATCCTATCTTCCTTTGGCCCAATGCCAGTTGGTGACAACAGCATTCTGGATAATCCCTTTCCAATGGGATTATCCGTAATTACTGAAATAATTGTGTTTTTCTTTAGTCATTGTATACGAACCCTATGTATAATCATTGGGCACTTCGATGTGGTGTAATAATAATTAACAAGATTGTTTCGCTAGATTAATTACGACTAATTAGTGAGTCTGATTCTCACTAGGTGCCCCATATTTCCGGCCTTGTATCAAATTTAAGCTACACTTAGATAATCCTTGTACCCCCCACCACCACTGACTTCGGCTGGGGAAGTTTGAAAAATAATATTAAGCTCAAGCCCCACTACTTCGGCAGAGGATTGGTGTCATTAACCGGTGTCTGAGTCGTCTTCAAAAAGAGGAAGTGCCAAGAAGGTCTTGAGCAATTTTTCACGGTATTACCATTAACGACACTTTAAACCTCGACCTTGTGTTACATTCGATAGCAACGTGGGCGCGCTGAAAAATCCAATACTGCCTCGGCTTCGGTTAGGGTAGTTTCAAAATAATGTGGCGGTGAGAGGGGGGCTTCTACCTAGGCAGTACCTTTCCTTCGAGAGGAGAATGGGTCATTACGCTGCGGCTGAGGTGTCGCCAAAAAGGCAAGTGCCAAGTGATCTTGAACAATTTTTGCCATTAATTATTGCCATTAAGCCCAATTTAAACTGACCTTCTGTCACATTCAGCAGCGACGTGCGCGCACTGAAAAATCACCCCTTAATTATCTAACCATATTTATACAGCATCAGCTTGCTGGGTTTTCAATTGTCCTTCTCCTAGATTGGTTACCAATCACGGAAATAGAGCCAGATCTGAGCTGCTATTTAACCCATACGTGGGGGAGAAGAGATGGATTTCTACCTTTCCGAAGGGTATTTTTGTGAATGCAAGTGTAACGAACTCAACCAGAACTAGAACTCGCCTTGCCAATTTCTAGTTCCGAACCGTTAACCATTACAATATCTATACATCCTACACGCTGCCTGCGCATCTTAATAATTCGTTGAGTCAGGTCTGGCTTTCTTTCGTGGCAAAAGTGACCGATATGAATTTTAAAATCTTGGCGTATCGCATTTTTATTTTTATTCTGATTTTTCATTATTGCGTTCGCATGTTCGCCCAAGATGACTTATGTCGGGGATTAAGTGACAGTAAGTCTTTTAAAATCCCCAGCAACTTTCTCACTCTCATCACAGATTCCCAGGACCACTGTGATCCTCAAAAGACATGGTGCTTCTCGTTTACGATAGGGAAGTACCAAGTGACCAAACTTTTCCAGCACTTTTAGCATTCTGGGCGATCTAAATCGCATTACAGACATTCAATTTGTTTGGTTTTTTTTAAATCGAATTACTACTTACTAATTTACTATAACATGCAAGGTAGTAAAACTACTGAGACACAAGGGTTTTAAATAAATGGAACGCAGAAACATTACTAAGAAGCGAGAACAACAGAAGAGTAATCATTTCCTTTCTTTATCAGACCCAAAGCACAACAAGAACAGTTTTAGTTTTTAAACGCCATATTCATTTTTTTGTCCATCTCCTTGTCTTCGTATTTGCTTAGTTTTTTAAAAGATGGTAGGTGATCATTGGTTATTATTAGAAAACGAATAAAATGAACACGCTATAAATCTCATTCTCTTCTTCAGTATTCTTGCAGATCCCAACATTATTCTTAGAGCGATAATTCTAATCTTTGACTATCCACTTCTTACAGTGGATTGAGATGAGTAAGTACTCCGGGTGAAGTAATGGAAAGCGGCTTGGAGGGAGGAATCGGAGAACCGAGTTATTCCAGTCGAATCCATTACATTCACTTACGTGCTAATATACCTGGGAAAGGTATGAATCCTCTTCTTCTTCCCCCATCTATGGGTAAATAGCCTTGGATGGCAACTGGTCTAACGCAGAAAGAAATGGCAACATACTGCGGAAAAAATCTGTATCGAAAGATACATGATCGCCTAAGCGTGTATCACGCATGGCACATAACTGACTGAAGTACTCCCAGTTATTACAAGTATAACTCTCATCCTTCTCTTCTACAGTCAGCTTAAATCTCGGGCGAAATCCTGGTCTATTATCATGAATATTTATTGTGGTGGATTTGTCAAAATCTCTTCCTTTCATTGGTGGTTTTCGAAATAAATGCTGTTGAAGGAACGTTTAATTTATCTTCGGATTTCTACTGCAAGAAAAAAGGGAAGTTATTTCTAGATTTGCAAAGCGTCCGATCACAGTGAGGCATGTGTTGTATACGCGGAAGAAGGTGCGCAGTCTTTTTAAGTATCAGAGCAATATCAAAACATCTGCTTGTCAAAAACAGACGCCCCTCTCGGAAAAAAAAAACGAGCTTGTGTGTCGACCCCAGATTTAGTAGAATGTGGTCACTAAACGTTCCCTATCTTTCCCTTTCTTCTCACCCTCACTTTCTCTCACCCTTTCTTTCTCTCTCTTTATCCCTCTCTCTCTCTTTATCTCTCTTTCTCTCACACACACACACACACATATTTTTTCTTTTTTTTCTTTTTTCTTATAATACTCCAGCAGCTAAGTTCCGTTTCAGGTTGATTGTTTTTTAAGCGTTTAATTTTATTTATTTTAAATTTTCCTACATCATATGGTCAACAGTCTCTGCTATTGAGTCCTGTATAGATTCGTGAAACAATGAAAACGTTGTTATTTCAACATTTACCACTCCTTGACTGCTTTTAATTGATCGCAACTTATATTTTCTTTTCTTATTTTTGCTGTTCTTTGTTTCTTGGAGGAAGAAAATTCTTTGAAGTCAATCGTTATGCATAACTGCCTTTTATTTGACGCGTTCTACTAAAATAGATATAGAGTAACAAGAGAGAGAGAGAGAAACTCTGGCTCTACAGTTTTATAAACTCCTTCTGTTCTCTCAAAACCCGGCTTTGTTCATTTGCGAAATTATTGTGATTTTTTATTTATTTTATTATTTGCTCTTTGAATATTTTATTTTAGGTTTGATCTGATGTGAATTCTTCCTTATGGTTCCAAAACCACTTGTTTACCACTTGGAGGAAAATGTGCTTAAGTGAGTGAAAAGCAGGACTTCAAGAGTTCTTTTGGTGTGCGTCGTTTTTTAAGTAATTGAACTTTTCGCGTAAGTATTTCCATTTTTTTTCTTTTTTATTTTTTTTACCATTTTTTCTTCAATTCATTCCTGTTCTTTTAATTTCTTCTTCTTTTTTTTTTTACTAATAAAACCAGATATGAATTTCTTCAAGTCGAAGTTTCTTCCGTTAAGGAATTTGTCCATGAATTGATTCTGAATTTCTCAATTAATAAACTTTCATAAATTGAATTTTCGACAAAAGGTTTATAACTAAAATAAGGCATTGCCTAGATAAATATTTTGCAAAGAAATTCAGGTAATGTTTTGTAACGTTTTTACAAAATTTTATAAGATTTTCAGTCGACTTTTCATTCAGGATAAAAAGCAAAAGACGTGAAGATAGCATTTCTGCAATTTCTGGTGGGGCAGCGTCCAATATTCTTGGACAAGGTATCGTGAAATGTGATATATATGTTAAACTCGAGGAATGCACAAGTTGAAAATAAATATTTACCGGAATCATGCATTGAATTACATATCTTCAATGCAATGAAAATATTTAGTATAGTCCTCACCAACCCAGCGAGATTATTTTATTTAGTTATGGATTGGAATTCCTGCCTTATCAGTGTATTTGGGGAATGTGCCTAAGATCAACCTGTTGCCATTCGTATGTCTGGATATATTATTATTTATTTATTGGAATAAATAATCGATGTCATATGTTATAAGAATTTTGCTTTTTAAGTAATTATATTTTTTAAAAAAAGACTCACAAAAGGAATAACTATTTTTATTCAGGCCTTCCCGAACGGAATATGACACCAAGCCATGTTTTAAAGAGGAATCCTACATATGAGATTGATGACAAAATTTTCTCAAGTCCTTCGATATTTCCCGATCGGGATGTCTCATACACCAGGAATTGACTCTGACCATATTCCATTTTACTTTGCTTAGTACAATCGCAAAGTTTCAACTTGAGAGGGAGGATGCCCGACACCCCTGAAGCTGAAAGTATTTTACCTTGAATCAAATACAAGACGAAAGAAATGTTTTGGTAAATGAGAAAAAACACTACGTATTACTCTTGAAATGAACCTCTTTTACTGTAAACAATCAGTTTCTGTAACAGGTAAAGATTAAGACTCTAACCGATGAATATGTACTTACATTGTGGTTTAATACTATGAATCTAAATTTAAAAGCATCTTTAACGATATATATAATTTAATTGACACAGAAACTAAGCCTATAATCTTATTAAATAAAAATAAATGAACTTATTATAGGTAATAATACCGAAATTGGATCTTTGAAATTTTGGAAATTTGATCCCAACTAGGACCAATAATTTCATAAATTCCTGCAGCAATTTTCCATATATGCAAAGTAATCAATCAAATTTTTAAGTCATATTTAAATTCTAAATCCAGTACAAATTCCTCCTACGACATGATACAAATCCTCAAAAATAATAAACTAAATGATGACGTATTAACAACACTAGACGAAGAAAATTTATTCACCAACATATCTGTCGGTGAAACGACTGATACCATAATTAACTATGTTAAAAACATCCATTACTTCCACTTCTAAAAATAAAACCAACAACTCTCAACAAACTTGACACGACACTCACAGACTTGTAAAGACAAGTTACACGAAAACCACCAATAAATACAATGGCTATCGACAGACAAAACGTTATTAACTCACAAAAATTAATTGATAACAACTAATGAATAGTAGCTTATTTAACCATGAAGAACTGGAACAAAGTAAATGGAACAAAGAAAATGGTTGAAACCCAAAAATAAATGAAATAATTCATAAATAAAGCAAAAAAGGACTTTCCTTGGTCTAAAACCAAACATATATATATATATATAATGTAAAATATTAAAACTGATCCACAAAAAGAGCTCAATAAGTTTATTATAGTGCATATAAATGAATTACATAAAAATGAAACTCAATTGTACCCCCATTTTTATGGCCATTTAACGTTAAATTTCATTTTTTAACAAACGTTTTAGCATTGACAAGCCCCAGGGAGATTATCCCGGTGTGGCCGTAGGTCGAAATGGCCAGCAAAATAGGATACAATTGAGTTTCATATATATATATATATATATATATATATATATATATATATATATATATATATATATATATATTATATATAAATATAAATATAAATATAGAAGTCAACACTTAGAGGCGACAGTCTGTTTTATGCTAGTGCAATCGTCAGTCCTGACGATTGCACTAGCATGAAACAGGCTGTCGCCTCTAAGTGTTGACTTCTATGTTCACTTTTATATTTACACACGCTCTATCTCTGATATTGAGCACTTTATCCCATAAATATAGCACACTTTAAGACTATATTTCTTCATATATATATATATATGAAGAAGTATAGTCTTAAAGTGTGCTATATTTAGTTTCGCTGTTTCACAGCCCATCAGTCTGGCTAGACGTCCAGTTGCCTCTAGCTAGGATCGAAACCCAACTGTCGGCGCACGGCAGGGATGAAGCTGAATTTTAGCGTGTATATTTTTAGATTTAGATAAACACACAGTGACTGACAGTGACTCAATTCTGCCGAAGATATATATATATATATATATATATATATATATATATATATATATATATATATAAATAGGGATATATATATAGGGATATATATATATATATATATATATAAATAGGGATATATATATATATATATAAATAGGGATATATATATATATATATAAATAGGGATATATATATATATATATATATATATATATATATATAGTATGTTGATTTATAAAAGCTTGGTTAAAGACAATACAAAGTTATGAAAGTACTTTTTTTTAATTTCATATTCTAGTTTCTGGTACGTAGTTAAATATGAATTGGCAAATGTCTGAGTACTTTAGGCTTTCATATATATATATGTGTGTGTGTGTGTATAGGTAAATAAGTAGATAGATAGCTAAATAGAGAGAGAGAGAGAGAGAGATGTACAAGTTGTTCCACAAAAATTTCAGAAATTGCCTTTAATTTCATTTAATACTTAATTTAAACCGCTAATCTTGTTCATAATTAAATAAACATAATATAACATAACATAATATTTCATAATTTTAATCATTCCTCATATTTGGGTGTCAATAAACACTGCAATTATTGCTATTTAAAGAGAAAGTATATTTTTGGGAGAAAACACACACATACATACATACACACACACAAACATATATATATATCTTCGGGAAATTGTATGACCAAGTGGAAAAAGTTTACTTGTCACGAGTTTCGTCCTTCATCGGATTAAATTTATGTTCGTCGGACGACACATGCGCACGACAGTGTTGAAATTTAATTTTTTGTGTAGTACTACCGACATAACAAATTTAATCCGATGAAGTCCTGAAGGACAAAACCCGTCACAAGTAAACCTCTTCCACTTTGTTATACAATTTCTCCAATACTGTTCTTGATATATGAAAATATATACCGTTATTTCATATATATATATATATATACATACATACATACATACATACATATATATATATATATATATATATATATATATATATATATTTGTGTATTTAGGCAGCAATCATTCTTTCATGCACATTTCATTAAAAACGACTGACATAGTGCTTTTATTTAGTTTTTTATATAATTTCTCGTGCGATCTAATAAAGTTTTTCTTTTAAGGGGATAAATTATATAAAAACTGTCCGAATGTTCTTTTTATCCGAGCGCTTTCGGCTATACATTTAGCCATTTTCAAGGATTTTCTAATTCTAACAGTTGAAATATAATCCTTGAAAAATGGCTAAATGTATAGCCGAAAGCGCTCGGATAAAAAGAACATTCGGACAGTTTTTATATAATTTATCCTCTGAAAGAAAAAACTTTATTAGATCGCACGAGTAATTATATAAAAAACTAAATAAAAGCACCTTGTCAGTCGTTTTTAATGAAATGTGTATATATATATATATATATATATATATATATATATATATATATATATACATATATATATATACATATATATATATACAGTTTTAAAAACTAGGAATTTATTAATTTTAATTTTATTAGACGCTAAGGCCCTTTCAACCAACATCTAATCAGGAGACAATCGTTGGATAATTGAGAAATTAACGAAAAAAAAAAAGTGACGAAAATGAAGAGCAAAAAGGGGGAAACACGCTAAAATAACATATAATATCCCCCAACAGATTAAGGGACTTCACAAATTCTTTCTGTCGGCAGTGAGAAGGTTTCCTTAATCCTATACAGACTGATTCCAAAATCTTCAAATGATTGTTGATTTGTTCTCCTACTAGATTGGACCGTGAATTTGAGAACATTAGGGAGATTTTCCTCAGTAATGGCTATCCGGAGGCCCTTATTGATTATATTATTAGTAAAAGACTAAGGAATTTCATTCCCCTAAAGTCCAAGGGCTTTCTAAATGTTCGGTTTATTTGAAGATTCCTTGGATTGGGGATAAGTGTCAAAACTTAAGCAAGTTAGCAAGTCAGTTTCTGGTTGTTTTGCTTCTGTTGCCCTACGTTGCATTTTTCGAACTAGGTCTGCGTTTCCGTCGTTTCGCAAGGATGAACTGCCCTACATCAAATTGAGTAATTTAGTATATGAATTTAATTGCCAGTGTGCTGCTGGTTATGTGGAGCGTACAACCT
>OZ038480.1:47029679-47032179 GCA_964036315.1 Acanthosepion esculentum
ACCCCGTATGAACTAGCATCACTTGCCACTACAATATCCAGTTTAGGATTGTAATGGGTTAAAAAGAGGTCGGACGTAAGCATTTTCTTAATTTCATCAAAGGCTTTTTGACATTCTACCGTCCATTCCCATGCCTTGTCTTTTTTCAGTAGTTCATTCAACGGAGCTCTTAGATTATACATTCCTTTAATGAATGCTTCATAATAGTTCGCGAGCCCCAGAAAACTCTGTAGTGTCGCCACGTTAGTGGGCGTCGGCATGTTTCTAATCGCAATGGACCTTTCCGGATCTGGAAATCTGCCATTTTTGTTGATTATGTGACCTAAATATTTGATTTCCTCCAAACCAAATTCACACTTTGATTCTTTGACTTTAAATCCAAAGTCCTGAATCTTTTTAAATACTTGATTGAGGTGCTCTCGATGTTCGACATTTGCACTCCTTACTATAATATCATCTAAGTAGGCACACGCAAAGTCTAAGTCATTCAACATGACGTCCATGGCTTGTTGAAAAATGGCTGGTGCCACTTTAATACCAAAAGGAAGCCTGTTGTACTTGAATAAACCCCTATGCGTGTTTATCCCTAGTAACTTCGAACATTCTTCTTCGACGGGAATTTGGAGATAGGCATCTGATAAGTCGATTTTCGAAAAAATCACTCCGCCATTTAGCTTGTTAAAAATCTCCTCAGGACTCGGTAACGGGTAATGGTAGTCCTTTATTACAGAGTTCAACCCTGTCGAAAAATCAACGCAGACTCTGATTTGGTTTGATTTCTTTTTTATGCACACAATCGGCGCAGCCCATGAATTAGATTCTACTTTTGAAATAATTCCCATTTTTTCCAAGCTATCAAGTTCTTCGTTAACTTTCTCTACACTTGCGAAAGGCACGTTTCGTTTCTTTTTAAATATAGGCATAGTATTTTCTTTTAATTCAAATTTAGCTTCAAACTTGTTACATCTTCCAAGACCAGGTGTAAAGGTTTCCGGAAACTTTTTCTTTAATAACGGTTTATCCCACAATTCGAATGTTTCAATAAAATCTGTACCCAACAAGTTTTCTCCATTCCTCAGAATGAAAACTTATTTTTTTAACGATCCCATTCAATTTCATTGAAAGTACAACCTCGCCTTCGAAGTTAATTTGCTTTCCAGTTACCGTTCGAGCGAGTTTCGTTGACTTCATTATTGTAGGCCTTTTTAAAATTTTCCATGATTTATCGTTCATTATTGTTAAATCTGACCCTGAATCGAGTTGAAATTTGATATTCTTTTTTAATATTTCAGTCGTCACATATTTCCTCAAATCTCTATCTGATTTGATATTCGAATTTGTTTGTCTAATTCGATTCTTGCATTTTTTCGTTTTACAACAAGATACTTTGTGACCATTCTTTTGGCACACGAAACATTTCTTATTTCTATATGGGCAATTTACCTCCCAATGTCTTTCGTTACAACGTCTGCAATTATATGGTGGGACTTTTTTATTTTCGTTCTTTTTATTTTCTTGTCTATTATTAAAATACGCTGAATTCTTTCTCCAATTTTTCTCTACTGGGTACTTTGACTGCTTTTTTATTTTTTTAATATAAGCAATACCAGCTTCTTCGATTTTTTGCGACTCTTTCTTTAACTTTACAGCCCGTTGACACTCCTCTGCTAACTTTTGCAGGGTAAGGCCTTGTTCAGATTCGAGTTTAGACAAAACTACGTCTTATTTCGGCACTCTTACTGGATACCAGTCCTTGAGCAAAAATTAAGCACTTGAATTCTTCAACCGTAATCTCTGCCAATCTGAAATTGTCACAATGTCTATTCACTATAGATGCATATGTTAAGTAATCCTGATCGTCGGATTTAGAGACATTCATGCATAACCATCGCTTATGCCAAAGCGACATATTTGCTCCAAACAGCTCTTTTAGCAATTTCACTGTTTCCGAGAATTCCAATTCAGTTGTTTTTCTCGGTAGAATAAAATCTACAAATTTTCTATGTTCTGCTGTACCTAGCTTTCTTAGTAATAGACTGACTTTTCTTGAATTCGACCAGTTTTCACAGTCTGTGTAGAAAATATCTTCATATCGTTTAAAGTACGCTTCAAACGTTTTTTCTTCGTCTGGCACATAGTTGAAAGTTTCCAGCGAATTAAATATGGTGTTATTAGAATATGAAGAATTTCCCTCATTTGCTTGAAAGTTGTTTAATTTCTCCAGTGTTAACTTTTGAATTTCCAAAAGTCTTTCATCTTGTTTTTCTTGATATTTCTGTTGTCTTTCATCTTGTTTTTCCTGATATTTCTGTTGTCTTTCATCTTGTTTTTCCTGATATTTTTGCAGCGCTATTTGTTGTTTTTGTTGTCTTTCATCTAGTTTCTCTTGATATTTATGCTGTGCTATCTGTTGTTCCCTTATTAATAAGGCAAACTGTTCCTGCTGGGATTTGAATAATTCGGATATGACTTTGGATAGTTCATCCATTTTTAGCTGATA
>OZ038480.1:47037179-47057179 GCA_964036315.1 Acanthosepion esculentum
CAAATTATCTATCCTCCTCCTCTTTTACTATTTCGCCCCGCCTTTTTTTTTCTTTTCGCCCACCATCTTCTTCTTCTTATTATTATTATTATTATTATTATTATTATTATTATTATTATTCAAGGTCAGAGTTTCCTGTTGTTTATTTTACTTCAGTGTTTTTAAGCCTTGTCGAGTGAAACGCTCTTCGAATGCGACGTGTTCGCTTATCTTCGCATATCCGGCATTCAGACTGGGTGTTGCTGCATGATACAATAAAAGTGAAAATGTTTCGTTTCATTACGATTCATGCGCTCAGTGAAAATAAAGCTTTTTCGAAAGCCAACTTATAACAAAGTCGTATTTATATTTTATAAATGGCGGTTTAAGGCCAGCAATTCAATATTTTAATACAATATGTTTGTCTTGAAATTTTATATCGCAGAACCGCAAAACATGCCTCATCACAAAGAAAGATATCTCATCACAAAGAAAGACGTTTGAAGTGAAGGAATTATTTACAAAAGAAAGAAAATTCGCATATGTATTTTACAGAATGAGGCAAAAGTAGCGTACCATAGGGGTTAATGTAAAAGTCAAAGAGATACTGTTGAGTGCCCACCGGCGTCATCAGACTTCACCCCCTTGGGTTTTTTTTTCTGTGGGACCATTTGAGATCAGTTGTTTATCAGACGCGTCCAAGAAAGAATTAACTATGAATGCCATAAAATGACAGAGGAAACTCTCTGATGTGTTAATGACTCATACAAGCATAGGATTGAAATGTTTTTTGAAAAAGAAGGAGGACATTTTGAACAGCTCATATAACAATTAAATAAAATTTTGATTGTGTGATTATACTTTTAATAAATTTTCTGTGGGACCATTTGAGATCAGTTGTTTATCAGACGCGTCCAAGAAAGAATTAAATATGAATGCCGTAAAATGACAGAGGAAACTCTCTGATGTGTTAATGACTCATACAAGCATAGGATTGAAATGTTTTTTGAAAAAGGAGGAGGACATTTTGAACAGCTCATATAACAATTAATTAACTAGTAAAGTTTTCATGTGCAATTATACATTTAATTAATTATCCCTATGTTGCGCGACTTTTGCCTCACCCTGGATAATGCTGGTTGAACCTAGAGAGAATTTACAGGGGATCTTGTTCCCAGCGTCCTCTAAAATACACCCAGCATCGACTCAAGAGGTACACTCAAAGAGAACAAGTGCAAGGCGTCTTCGGGAAAAAAATCTATCAACTAGAAATTATCTTTCAGCTTCTAGGCCTACATGTGGATTATTGTTCTCATCTTTGTTGTTATTATCACAAGAGTTCAACAGTTATTTCCCTTGAGTCCAATACACACTGCTAGGACTAGGGACTGAACTCGCAATCATCATCTCACGAAATTCACAAGTCAACGTTTTAATTCATTATGAGAATGGAGAATATGCTAACTAAACTTCACATGCAGGCTGATGGAGCGAACAGTACCCGGATTGATAAGCATCTGATGAGGGTCTTGAGGCCCCGACGATCGAAACGTTGTACCAATAACAACAAAGCGGGGGAAAACTGTAAATAGCCGAATATATGTTCCTGAGCTTGTTGAAAAATTTGCAACTAGATAATAAAAGAAAATTCTAGGTCGATTGTTTCTAAAATTCTTATAAGATTTGGATTATGAGGATAAGAGTTAGAACAAAAAATATTCCTAAATTGAAGATACAAAAAAGAAAATTTGCTAGGAATTTGCTAGAATATACATATAATAGACCAGTGATCACTGGAAAATTTCCGTTGCACAAGCAAATTCACATTTGTACTGTTTGCATTTACACGAAGTCAGCGGGCGAGGAGAAAAGACGGACTGTAATAGTATCCATATTGCGTTATCCCCACTATTAAGCATAGTGGAAACAGTATTATGATCTGGGGCTGATTTTCTAGTTTTCGACATATCTACTTGATAAATAGCATAATGTACAATTGAAAGTATAACGAGATCCAGATGAAGTATTCTTAACAAAGTGGCCTTCAACTTATTGACCATGACATTTATTACCAAGAGGATTATCATTCAAAGCACAGATCTAATCTCCGTAGAACTTATCTAAAAAAAAATCAGAAAAAAAAGGCAAAAACAGTTGTGCACTATGGACAAGCTACCCCAAAGTTTGGACTTAAATTATTTTAAAGAGATATGTGCCTGGATAGATTTAAATTTACTGAGAGATAAAATTACACCAAAAATGAAAAAGAAGCATTATGGAAACATCTAAATTATGTGGCGAATAATTGGAAAGCAAATATTTTTAGTTTCATTAATTTTAAAGAATTTTATGTTCAGTTATTTGCATCTCGTTATGCTGAGTTAATCTTTTTTCATCTAAAATAGTTCGTATTTTAAGTGTCAAAACCAAGCCAGTCATGTAAAATGTTTGTTTGTTCAAATGCTTAGGACCAGTGTTTTTTTTTGTTTTTGTTTTTTTTTTATAAAGTACTCCTCGTACTTCAACAAGAAGAAAATCTATTTGCATTGACTGTGATTGCAGAAAGTATTAAGCACTTAGAGCAGGAAAATCTTTTTACACGTTTGCCAATTCATCGAAATAGCTGTGTGAGTTCGCTTTCATCGATTCTGCACAAGATTTTAGAAGGTTAAAATATTTTTTTCATTTAAAATTCCATTCTATTACATTGATTTGTGTTTTTACGGTTTATCAACCTCATACAGGTTATTTAAAGTCAGCAAATAGTTTAGATTGTATTTTTTTTTTTAGATAATAATGAGTTACTCAAAGAAATCTTACTAATTAACCCATACCTAGGATCAGAAGAGGCGGATTCGTACCTTTCTCAGGGTTATTTGAGTATATGTGAGTATAACGAAACCGACTGGAATCCGAACTTGGCTCTCCGATCTCAAGCCGTTATCCTTGACGCCATCCGTACATCCAAGATTACAGGTACGAGAATCAGTGTTTCATCTTGGTGTGAGCGTAAAAAACCATTCTATTAAAAAAAAAGCTTCTTTTTTTCAAAAGATTACGCATTTAAGACCACAAAACATGATTAAATTCCGTGCTTGTCACGTTAATTGCAATTAATTCTGCAGTTATTTCTTGCGCAATGCTCTTGTTTTAAGCCATCCAAAAGACAATTAGAAGTAAAAAGACCCTTTTTTTAAGTCACAGTTATAGCTACCCAAAATTATTGCAATTTTAGTATATCATTGCTATACTTCTAACAAGCAGACCTGCCAACGTTTTTATTTATTCCAGATTGCTATGTAATATAATTTCGTGTTGAGAGAGATAGGTATCAAAACTGTCCGTCTCTATCCCTACAATTCAAGTAACTTTTGACTGTCCCCCAAGCTGAAGAAAAACCTCAGGTGCAATCGTTTTGAAGACATTGAGAAAATGAAGGAGGCTGGGACAAGAATCCTGGACACCTTCGCTTTGGATGACTTCCATGAGATTTTCGCAAAACGGCTGCAGCGCTACAAAAAGTGCATTGAGGTCAGAGGATCCTACGTTGAAAAAAATAAGAGCTTTGTATTTACAAATTAATAAATCTTCTGAAAAAGACTCAAAACCTCTGGAAACC
Source organism: Acanthosepion esculentum (assembly GCA_964036315.1). Taxonomy (NCBI): domain Eukaryota; kingdom Metazoa; phylum Mollusca; class Cephalopoda; order Sepiida; family Sepiidae; genus Acanthosepion; species Acanthosepion esculentum. Next base: position 47,040,778 of record OZ038480.1, read on the forward strand.
TCGTACCCCCTGACGAGTGGACGGGTGATTTTCTGGAGGATTCGTCTTCGAAACTTTGGCGTTGAGATGCTGAACGTAATCAGAAAAGTGACAAACCTTTTACTTGTATTAATTATAGATAGATAGATACATACATATATATGAACAGTTTCAGATAGATAGATAGATAGATAGATAGATAGATAGATAGATAGATAGATAGATATAAACAGACTAAAATAAATATGACAGGAAGAAAGATATAAAACATACTTATGAGCAAGTATGAACATACTTATGAGAAAACTTCTCAGCCACCTCGCTTCTCACAATCTGACCAAATATCAGAAATTTTTCGTTGGTAATGTGGGCTTTTTGGACGAGCCGAAAACTCTAACATGATAGATAGATAGATAGATAGATAGATAGATAGATAGATAGATAGATAGATAGATAGATAGATAGATAGATAGATAAAAAATGACAAACTGATATGAATGGATATTTATTAAGCTTAGCTATAGCTAACACAAGGCCATAACAGTAAATATTTTGTAAATATCAACTTACTACGCACGTCTGCCGTGTATTTGAAGATGCTCAATGAAATAGAATTACGCTGAGGAAAAGAATTTTATTGTTTTTCTGCATTTGAGAGAGATATGAACAGGCGAACATGAATAAGAATGACCGAAACAGACATACAGATAGATAGATATGAACAAGTTCAGATAGATAGATAGATAGATAGATAGATAGATAGATAGATAGATAGAAACAGACTAATATAAATATGAACGTTATGAAGTGAGACAGAAAGACAGAGAGATGAGAACATACTTATGAGCAAGTATGAACATATTTATGAGAAAACTTCTCAGCCACCTCACTTCTCACAATCTGACCAAATATCAGAAATGTTTCGTTGGTAATGAGGGCTTCTTGGACGGGCCGGAAACTCTAACATGATAGATAGATAGATAGATAGATAGATAGATAGATAGATAGATAGATAGATAGATAGATAGATAGATAGATATAAAATGACAAACTGATATGAATGGATTGATAGACAGACAGGAGTGGGCATGGAAATTGGCGTTTTGGTAGGACTGAGAATTTTCTCTAGATAGATAGATACTATTTATATAAAGAAATATAAAGTTCTCTCATGAGGTTTAATGCCACATTGATACCCTTCATCATCAGCTAAAAGCTGTTATTCAGCTTATTTTTGTTTTTTTAATTGTTTTTAATTAATTCATTTTGTTTTTCGCGATGTAAGTCAAGTAATATTCAAACAGCCGCCAATCTCATTGCATAAGACGAATTGAAGTTTTGAAATTCTTAACAGATATGTATATGTAAGAAATATTATTGCATTATGATTGATGTGGCACCCGGAAATATTCACTGTCATTGTGGCTGGTTGGCTGGTTGTTTTTGTTTAATGTCATATCAACGTCTATGGGTTATTTAATGCCAAAGTCTAAATATTTTGTATGCAACTTTATTTTATTTTTTGGAGATAATATAGGATTAGTGATACAACACTTAATCATTAGCCTATACAGGGCGTGGGAGGCAAAACATGCATAATTTTGGTACTGAAATAAAAAGCCTTATAATTGATTAATTAGTTTATTTAAAGAAATATGAATAGTTCCAACATCCAAATACAAAACGAAAGAAACATTTTATTCGATATGTCCTCCTTGTTTCTTAATTACTGCCACTACACGCCACCTGAAACTTGTACAACTCTTCTAAAAAAACAAACAAACAAAAAAAGCAGAGGACATCTTGACCCACTTTTCTGCGTTGGTATACATAAAAGACTTAACGTTTGGATGAGATGTTCTATTAGTAGCATGTTCTAAAATGCTCCAAATAATATAATCTAGAAGGTTGAGATCTTGGCTGGAAGGAGGACAGAAGTGTGATGGCCAAATATCGGCGAAATTGGATTTGCAGAAAATCTGTACTTTTTTGGTTGTATGGACAGGAGTATCATCCTGGGTCCATACATAGTTTCCCTCTGGGTAGTTGGCCTTGAGTCATGGTAATACACTGTATCTCAGAGTCTTGTAATAGGCATCAGCATTAACTGTATCACCAGGTTCGTAAAATTTGATAGGCATTTTCCTATCGGAGGCCACGACCCCAAAGACCATAATTTGAGCCCTGAGTGTGTGATTGACGTGAGCTTTTGAGTGTACAATGCATCTGTTATTTCTGCGATTCAGAACAGCGGCAACAGTAAAGATCTTTTGGTCTGAGAAATATTTTTTTTATTTTAATTAAGAACTTTTTGCATCTTTCCAATCTCCTGACCTTTATGGATCGTGTAAGCAAATGTCTAGGTGTTCTTGTGTAAAATGTTAGTTTTAAGTCTTCTTTCACTGGTGATCTGATCGTCTTAGCATTCACCTCAAGTCCAGTTGCTAATTTTCTCATGGATTTCGTTGGGTCTTTTGAGATTTGGGAATTGAGATAGTTGATCAAATTATTATTGCGCTTTTTGTTGATTCCGCCAATTCCAGACTTTCTCTGAATAATTTCCATCATAATCATTCTCTTCTTCACATTAAAAAATGGCTGTAGGTATACTCCGGCTATGCTTGAAATCTTCTATGCATGAAAATGTGCGTTTATCATATCACACACCCTTAGACGTTTGCTTTCCTCAACACTCATCTTTTACTCAATTATCTGGAGAAAAAAATGTAGGTAATTATTATGCAAGTTTATGATAATAAAATGCACCCGGTCTCATAAAATTAGGCGAAATGCTTCATGAGAAAAACAAGTAAAAAACTGCAAATTTTATCTACCTACTCGGTAGCTCATGAGACAAAAGGCGGATTCCAAAAGAACTCGCGCGCAAGTGAATACAATGAACCCAACAGGAATTAGAATTTGGCTCCCCGATTAATAATTCCGAGTCATTATCCCTTACACCATCAGAACATCCAAGCTTACAGCAACTGGTATTCCAAAACGGTCATCCATCTCGATACCGACCAGGCTCGACGTTGCTTAACTTTGGTAATCTTACGGGAACCGGTGTTTTAACATGACGTGGTCGTAAGCTAGAAGGATTTAAAGAATAATTCAAAACTTTGGTCATAGCTTAACCCTGAATTAGTTGCGAAATTATAAATGATCATTGATACTAATTAGAAATCGGTAAGTGACTGTTTGTGGCGTTGTTAGGGCCAGAAATAAAGACACAAAGGGAGGAACTGAGTTAAACAAACATATTAGTAGAAACAGTAATACAACATGTACAAACGAGAGTATTACAGCAAAAATGTTTGGTCCGACTGTCAGAACTGACACCTGGAAACTTCCTTCTCCAAAAGGCAATACCTGCTCCTATTTATAGCTTGGAGAGTTCATGCATGCGTAGGTAAATTAACATAACAGTGACAATGTTTAATATTTGTCCGCGCAACAAAATCGGTGGCTCAAACGGATGGTTATTCCCTTGACACCGCAATTACTTTATGTAATTTTGACTCCCTCGGCAATGTTTATTTGCCAGATTATGAAAATATTTGAACCAAATACAATAAGATATATATTATTTACCTTTTATAAAGATTTAGTACTTACCAATTTATAAAGAAATAAATTTGAAAAACATCATTTTATTTTAAAATTACAACATTATCAAAATATATACCGACTACAATGCAATATCTATTATTCACCATTTTGTAAGTATCTATGAAAATTCATTTTTTATTCATAATTTTATAAAAATATCAATGAATTATTATTGTCAATTCTCAAGAATAAAGTAAATGTGTGAATTCACTTTCATAATCTTGGGGTCTATTAAAATTATAAACATCGCTTTTTCAAACATTAAACAGCGCCAAAGGAGTTAGAAGCGTATACAGTAATAGCGGTGACAAGAGAATAAATGTCCTTTTATAACACTGCTTTTTTGACGGACAAGAAGGTTAGACATTGTCCGGTTAGCTAATGATTCCAGACATCAGCCGTAAATATATATATGCACCTTTGTAACGGTCAATGCCACCGAAAACGGAATCGACGAACTGAGTTCGAATTCTAGTAGAAACTGATTATATTCTCATCATAACAGTGAACTTGGAAAAGTCATGAACTTTTTACTCCCCCCCCCCACCGAAAATATCAAATACTGGGTTAAACTGCTTTCCTATAATTAGCTTTCATATACAAGAATGTAAAGTAAAAGCGAGTTTTAAAAAATTGCCGTTACCCAAGTAAAGTCGGAATAATAAGTAACAGAAGGAAATTTGGCACAAGGCCGTATTTAAAGAGCCACATTTACATGAGTCTAGTTGCAAAAATTGTTCAAGATCTTCCTCCAAGCATTTCTCCCTTTGAGGATAGGAGCCAGGGGTTAAAACTATCCCCTTCTCAAAAAAGAGGTTCAGCATGGCGAGACGGCTCCTTGGGAGAGACTTGCTTCCGGCATACATAATAAGTAGCAACCCTCCAGTAAGTGTCTGACTCGTTCAACTCTGTTATACTTTACAAGAGCTATACCAGACCAAAAATGAAATATTGCTGCTATATCTGGGCCAGTGCCACCCATTCTTCACTTGACAGCGTTCAAAAGTGTCTAATTGGCCATTGACAGTAATAATCTTACACCCTACAACCTCTTTCCCCAGAGACAAAACGTTGCGAGCTTCTTGTTTTCTATCGATACTTCCATGACATGTATCCTGACGAGTTAATTTCCTTAGTCCCATCACCTCCGACGTTTACAACAAGTCAATCACCCCCCCCCAATTCCCTTTGTATACGTAAGAAGTAAATTTAATTCAGTCGGACAGCTTCCCAAGAACTGCTATTTTGTGAAACTGTCTCACTGCAGGATGTTTTCCTAATCCTTATAATCTTGACTTCTTCAAATCTATGCTTAACCGTTGTCTTTCGTGCCTAGGCCCCGTGAACTACACTTCTTGCATTTTCTTACGCTCATACACCACACAAAAAGCAAGGAAGATTGTGTTGCGCCACGCAAACAAGAGGACAAGGTCTGCTTGCTTGGCATTGTCGCAAATATTATTTCAGTTATGTAACAGGCTAATATGAGTTTTTGTTTGAATGTTGGCCACTTCAACATTTCAAGAGCTCCACATCTCAGCGGTTCAATTTACAAAGTAAATAGTGTTGCAATTATGAAAAACAGACAAGATTAGATGAGTGGAATCTTTGACATGAAATTCGGATTCCGAACCGTTCGCCCCTCACCTAACATTTTTTTTTTTAGTTTCAATATCTTTCTTTGTATGTTTTTAAGTTCTTTCTATTTTATTATAACACTTTTTTTTTATTTCGTTTCCTTTTATTGGCTTTTTTTCTCTTCCCTTCACCCACCTCTCTCTCTCTCTCTCTCATTTCTTTAATATTTTTGCTTATTTTCATATCCCTTTAATTTTTAACTTTCCTCCCCCTATCTATCTATCTATCTATCTATCTATCTATCTCTCTATCTATTTACCGTTTTTTCCTTCTTTTCGACAACGGCGTTTCTCTTATTACGAAAAGTATTGTGTTACAAAGATAAAACCCTTTCTTCCTGATTTGCTTTTCTCCTCCTCCACTTAGCCCGAGCTTTACCGTCTCTTTCTACCCATTCGCGAACGTCACGCCCTTTCTACTCGACACAATAAGCGAACAGTTCAAGTTCTGTTCGGCCGATTTCGACAAGTTTATTACACATACGCGAAGACATTGGTCGCATTCTGAGATCCTGGTGCTTATCTGCACCCACATAAGTGGCACTGATGAGAGATGCTAGCGAAACATTTCACCAACAACGGAGATAAACATTTTATTTGCGAAGAGTGGGTCACTTGGTTACGATACATACACACACACGCAGACACACACACGCAGACACACACACACACACACATACATATATATATATATATATATATATATATATAATTGTCTTTTAAGTATGTCTCATTGAATCCTTAAAAGAATCTCGTGAACTGAAAATATCCTACAGAACTTTACAGATTCCGCGCCAAATCGTCCTTTTGCCAGCCACAATCTTCTCAGTCAGACAAGAACAAAGAAGTGCTTCTTCTGAAATCGGTTAACGTCTGCGATGAAGGAAACCGCGTCTGTCTCGTCTCCTGCCAGCAGAAATAAATATGTCAGCTTGGATTGGAAATATACGGTTACATACCCCGAATTTGTGAAGAGCATTCTCTATCATGATGCCTCTTGATATTTGTGTAGCTTTTATTCGAAGAAACGGCGAAAATTAGAATAGAAAGACTATGTTGCTCCAAGCGGTTTTATTTCGCTCTGAATTTCTGGTGAGGAGTTACAATTCTTAACACTATTTTATATTCGGACTATTGTCCTCATCTTTGTTTTTGTTATCACAAGTTCTTATTTTTATATAGTACTGTTCAGTTATTGCTCGCCCGTTTTCCCTTAGTGCAAGTACACTCTGTCCGACTCAGGGATTGAATTCATAAGAACTATGTCACCAAATACAAAAAGCAACGCTTTTATCTACTAGTTCAATCCCTAGGTCGGGCAGTGTGTTCTTGCATTTAGTGGAAACGGGCGAGAAATGACTGGACAGTACTAAATAAGAACTAGACGAGATATCCCTAGATATGAGCAGTAGAACGAGAACAATCTACACCCATTGATTAAATAAGGGGTTAAGTTCAGAATTTCCTGTAGATCCATATACACCTGAGGAAGGCCGGAAGCGTTGTGATAACAACAAAGTTTATGATAATAGTCCGAATAAAGATTGTGCAAATAAGCGGTTTATTGTTGAGGAGATTTTAAAAAATTCCCCCACCGATACACCAGGATATTACAGATGAAATATCCTTTGAACTAAATTCTAAACAATAATTGATATACGAGGGTCATTCAATAAATAAGGTGAATTTTTCGGTATAAGGACTTCTAATACAGATAGAAGCTTACTTTTTTTTTCAACGTAGTCTCCCAGCACTGTCACACACTTTTCCCATGTGTTCACAAGCTTCCGTATTCTCTCAGCGTAAAAATATTTGGACTGATGTCTCTGCCAGTCGCTCACAACACTTTTGACTTTATCGTCACTTTCAAACTTCGTGCCTCTCGTGAACGCTTTCAAGAGACCAAACAGGGGAAAGTCTGAAGGGGCAAGGTCTGGGCTGTAAGGGGAATGAGGGAGCAGTTCCCAGCACAGCTCGTTGATGGTCTGCACCGTTTGGACTGCTGTGTGAGGCCTTGCGTTGTCATGATGCAAGATGACTCCTTCTGACTGATGACCCCTGCGTTTGTTCTTTATGTCTTTCAAAGTCCTTGCAATGCCATCCACTGTCACCCTTCTGTCAGACTGAATGAGGTCAGTGACTGATTCGATCACCTCAGGAGACCTCATTTCTGTAGGCCTCCCAGGCCTGTCTTCATCCCCAACACTGCTCCGTTCTTCTTTAAACAATTTAGCCCACTTGTAGACATTGTTTGGCTGAAACATGTGGCACCATACACAGTTGATATTCTCCTATGAATTTCAACTGGTTTGTACCCTTCAACAACCAAAAACCTGATAACTGACCGCTGTACAATCCTGAAGCATGCTTCTTGGTCGGCCATGTTAATCGCCAAAACTCTCAAAGTTTTTTTTAATCTGCAAAAGAAATTAAATCCATGTGAAAAAGAAGTAAAACAAATAAAAAATAAAAAAAAGAGTAAACTCCTATCTGTATTAGAAGTCCTTATACCGAAAAATTAAACCTTATTTATTGAATGACCCTCGTATTTCTGAATCAACTGAAAAAGGCTTCGAAAAAATTTTAGTCCTCATGCTGCCAAAATATTTTAGATTGCTTCTAAAAAAATGACAAAGTTTTGCTTTTGCCTCTTAATTTCGCTTGAAATAGCACAGGTGAATGAAATTTAATACGAAATTTAGTATAAATCTTTGTCGTTATTCCTTACCAATAGTATCATTTTTGGATGAGTAGACTGACTGACATTTTAAAAAAAGACGACGTAAAATCGATGTTAGAACAATTCATATTTCTCTGAACTTTTGGAGTTAATATACAGGGTGGTCCGAAAGTCTTGTCACCCGCTACGAAAAAGTAATAACAACAACAGAAGAAGAATTAATACAAAGCACATTTACTGGATTTACTTTATTCACTTTCATTGATGCTGTCACACATCGAGAAGGCCTGTATGAAGACAATCATTTTCGTGTCAGCCATCTAAAAAAATTATATTATATTATTAAGGGGTGAGAAGACTTTTGGACGACCATGAAGTTTGACTAATTTAACGACATATCGACATTTGTTGGGTTATTCTATGTCGAATATATTATATTGAACAGAAATCACACTGAATTAATAGGTAAGTAGTCGTAGGTCCAATAAACACTTGAGAAAAAAGGTAATCATAATTCTGTTTTACACTTGTCAAAAAGAAAACAAATACTTACCTTGTGTAGGCGAAAGTCGATGCGAGGAAGTTTTAAAATATTAAGCCCCAGGAGACCTTCCGCGCAAGCAGTACCTCTCCTTCGGGAGAGGGAGCTGTTTTTTTGCATTCGGTATCGACGTGAGCGCGCTGAAAAATGCCCTTATCTATCTATCTATCTATCTATCTATTTCCCTTTCTCTCTCTTTGTCTTTCTCTCTCTCTCTCTCTCTATATATATATATATATATATATATATATATTAATAAATACACATAGACCTACGTTTGAAGTGCAACTCAAAGTTAACTACACTGAGCACTCTTTTGGTTACACCTTAAATTAGATAAAATTATTTGCTCATCTCTATATATACGTTATCACACTTCTCACTCTCTCTCTCTTTCTCTCTCTCTCTCTCTTCATATATATATATATATATATATATATATATATATATATATATATATATATATATATATATATATATATATATATATATATATATATATATATATATATATATATATATATATATATGTATGGTGGACTCAAGCATACATATGTATGAGGGTCAAGCCGCTCAGTTCCCAAGAACTGACAGCTAGACACGAGCACATATGATTTGATTATAAAGGTAAAGGCTTTGTGCAGAAGCAACCACACTTTTTGAAGGGCCGAATACAGAGACCTGGTGCACTACGTGCCACATGTTACCCAAAAAACCCTCCGCAGATTTTGCATTCAATGGAAGTAGTGGATAGCAGCTCAGATTGTCGAATCGGAGAGCCGAGTTCGAATTCCAGTCGAATCCATTACATTCACTTACGTGCTAATACCCCTGGAAAAGATATTAATCCTCCACTCCTTTCCGTTATGGGTGGATAGCAGGACAGACTGGGTTCCATAGCCTTGGATGGCAACGTGTCTGTGCGTCAATATTAGTCCTTATGAGGAAACATTCGGCCTGTATTGACCGAGCTGCCAGTATTATTGCCATTTGAAATTTATAAAATCATTCTCTTAAAAAATAGTCAAATAGGTTCCTCAAATACAGTAGAAGTTATCGTTCATTCATGGCGTTTTCCTTGCTAAATTTGGTTAAAGTGGTGTGGAACGTCAACATTTTGATTGTGTCATTATTTTCTATTCGAGTTTCATGTGATATCCATTTTAGTATTTGCCGCTGTTGAAATTCTTCAAGTGATGTGGTTCCCATTATTTTGCACAGTTTTTTTTATTCGGCCTGTATATTCAAGAAATTTTATTAAAGTCATCCATTGCAGGAGAAATGAAACCAGCAACGGTGGACGCAGGTTGGAATCCAGGTGGAGGGCGCATATTTTTATTTAATATCATTTCACGAATATTCAGGCTGGTAGATGAAAATAAGTAGTGTCCAAAAAAAGGAGCGTCTATTCAAATATATATATATATATATATATATATACATATATATATATATATATATTATAATATTTTTTGTTTTAAAAATAGGATTCCTTCGCTACATACGAGTTCTCATGTTTCAAAAGCGAGAGCCGAGACCCCTAATAAAATTTTTGAAATTATGTTGAATTAAGGTGTCTGGTCACACTTCCTCGTCAAGCGAGAATTTGGGAATAAGCTATCTTGTGTTTAGCGCGTGTTTATAATCATACTTATAAACACGCGCCAACGACAAGATAGCTTATTCCCAAATTCTCGCTTGACGAGAAAGCGAAACCAGACAACTTAATTCAACATAATTTCAAAAATTTTATTAGGGGTCTCGGCTCTCGCTTTTGAAACATGAGAACTCTTATGTAGCGAAGGAATCATATTTTTAAAACAAAAAATATTATAATATAAGCTCTACTTCTGTATGGAGCACTGTCTTTTTGAAAATAAAAGCAAAAATACTAAAGAACACCGGATTATTTACCTAACGTGTTCTTTCCTATTTTTCTGCATACCTGCACATATATACACACACACACACACACACACACACACACACACACACACACACACACACACACACACATATATATATATATATATATATATATATATATATATATATTATTCCACACCAATAGCAATACTCGGAGTTTCATGCCAAACTGCGAGTCATGCTAACGATGTGGGCTAATATGTATATTTATAAATATACATAGTTTATAGCTCTGTTATATAACATCGAGCACTGTTTCAATAACACCAGCACTATGTGCTATGCATATATTTTTATATTAACATATATCTATATATCTATTTCTCTCTCTCTCTCTCCCTCTATCTCTCTCTCTCTCTCTCGATATATATATATATATATATATATATATATCGTGGTTTTGATCCCGGCTTGAGGCAATTGGATGTCTAAGCACACTGATGAGCTGTGATACAGCGAAACAGTCTGTCTCTGTATGACAATATATATATATATATATATATATATATATATATATATATATATATATATATATATATATATAGGAATTCCCCGATTAGGGCGGTTAATTTGTATATCGGTAATTATAAAGCATCAATTTTAAATTTTTATGTTTAAACTGAAGAATCTTTTACCGCACTGATCGAGTGTTATGTATGCAGTAATTGAATTTTGGTATATAAATTTTTTTTTTATTAGAGACAAATATTCAAATATGTATTTTTAATCTCGGCTTATATTATAAAATTTATCTGTTTATAACCGTCCATTTTTTTTACACTACTGTAATTACTTAGATAACGCAATATTTGACAAACAAAATAATTACCCATTTTCCATTTTTAAATTTTAGAAAATTTGTCATTAACTGGTAACTATAAAAAAATCAATTTCTAATTTCCATGGTTAAACTGAAGAATGTTTTATCGTACTAATCGAGTATTATTTATGCACTAATCCAATTTTGGTATATAAAAATTTTAGAGCACTAACCAATAACGCATTAATGGAATAAGCATTAATCGATGGATGCCGGTACTTTCTCTCAAACAGTATCAAGGGTTTTTTGCTTCCATAAAACCGAGATAAATCATTTCTCTGAAATGTTGGTCTCATTTCTCTGAAACATGAAGAAATGCATGTCATACAAATTAATTCGTCCCCTTGACATAGCGTATTGAAAAGTGATGTCTTTCAGTTATTTTCTACCCTTCGTAGCAGACAACGTAAGTTTGGGAATTAGCACGATACCCGGCTTTGTTAAAGAACCGAAACATTTAGTTTCGTGACCATTTGTTTAAGGCGCAAATGTTTAAAAAGCATTATGACTCATGTTTAAAAATCTATTGACTCATGTATAAAGCCCACCAGTATTTACAAATACATTGAGCCCCCGCCTATTACAGCTTCAGCATTCGCGGCTTCACACATTCGCGGATTTTTCTTTAGGACATATGTACTTGTTATTCGCGGAAACCCCGAATTCGATGAGAACTCCCTCGATTTTTTCGATAGAACATATTTTAAATATTCTTGTATTATTTTCCTGTTATTTAAATGACTTAAAACATAACTGTCCAATTTTATGGTAAAAATTGGCAGAATTGTATATCTCCCTTGTCAAAAAACAAATACATAAACATGTGTAGTGCTTGGGTTTTGTACTTTGTTAGGGGCTGCGGCTGGGGTCTTAAAAATGGCTTATGCTAAGTCTGCGGATATCATCACAGTTCTGTTTTTAGAAAATGTTTTAAACTTTATATTTTATATCTTGTTACACATATTTTATACAGTATTTTCAATGGTTGTATCGATCTATGCGTAATTAAAATCGGTTATTTTACGTATGGAAGAAAATTTACGCGAAGTGTATGGTCACATATTATTTTTCAAAAATGTTTTTAAAAGGATCTGAAATGTTTCTAAAGTGTTTAGGATAAAACTTTAGGGTATATGGGGTTTTAACTATCAAAATAGGTACTTACAAGCACTTTTAGTGGGGGTTAAAATTATTCGCGGATTCTAACTATACGCGACCAGTTCTGGTCCCTAACGAATACGTGGGACTCACTGTATGCTCAAATGTAAACCCGACCAATTTTCACATATAGTCTGAAGTATAAAGTCTACCAATATTTACCTATAGACTCAGATATAAAAAATATTTTGTCCTTAAATACCCTAACAAGTGTTGATATATCATAAAATACATCAAATCAAACATTGGGCTTTATTTTATGTTCTGGAGTAAGTGACTCGAGATATTGCACCAAGATTTACAGTGAAATAGGTAAAGAATAGAACAGGAAAGAGATTTGATCTTATTTATGTAAAATTTAATTATGCGGACTCCGAATTAACGTTTTTGAAGGAGCGGGACTTTAAATGCGTCTTTAATGTCGCCTTATTTTAAACTGATTCAGCTGGATCCTTAGAACTCAGAATCAACGTCCTTTTGATCAGCCACTGAAAAATATTTCAAACTAATTACATAATCAAGTGTCATTTTTCCCCTTTTGGACACTTAGCTTCGACAATTCACTCTAGTTCAAGAGCGGCGTTAACACTGATAGAATCTAATCTAGAAATCTTTCTTTCGATCGTCAAATTACGTATAAATGAAAGTAATTGTTTTTGTTTTGTTTTTTCTTTTCTTTTCTTTTTTAGGTGTGGAAAATATTAAATAAACTTTTATTAGAAAAGTAAAATTAAAAAGGACAAGCAAAACAAAATTAGAATTGGTTCTTTCAGAAGATAAAGAAATAAATCACAGAAAAACCGTTCACCAATGCGAAATACATGTATAAAGTAGGTCACTGGTTCTCACTTCTTTCCGCTGTTCATTTGTTTTTCAAGTCTCGCATGCACGAGATGAGATTTCAGATAGGGAATTTTTTTTTAATTATTTTTTTAGATTCTTTTCTTTTACGTTCTTTTCTGCTTTGTGGTTATTGTTGTTTCGTTTTTATTTTTTAAGTTCCCCCTTGTTATAAAGATTTAGTTTCTTTGTAAAGATTTGACTATGCGATAAATTCCCCAATGTTTCATGTTGAGATTGAGCTGTGCGTTTTTTTTTCTTATTTTTTTAAAAAGTTTTAAGTATTTTTAAAAACTTTTTATTTCTTCATTTATTTTTCTTTCTTCGTTTCTTGCGAAGTTTATCTCTTTTGGGAAGTTATCATTCTGTTTGCTCGGGCAATCATCACTCTGTGTGAAGATGACATTGCATCAAAAATGTTCTTCGTTTACCATATTGAAGACAAATATGGGCCGCTGGCTCTTTGCCCAATGTAACTGCAATCTTCAAACAAAGACTTTTGGCCCTGTTGGACGAATTCCTGTCGAGCCCTTCAAGAATTCTCAATATTACTACTAATTTAGTTTAATTTACGATTTCATCAGATTTGGAGTTTATTTAAAGCAAATATTGGAATATTTCCTTTCGTTTCGGTAACGCTTTCATCTTGAAAACCAAAAAGCGCACTTCAACGTGGTGGAATGGTCAGCACTAAACTGAACAATAAGTTCAATTCTCATTGGGTGCTCCCCACTTTCGGCCTTGTGCCACATTTAAATCACGATTAGAAAATCATTGGGTACTTCGACGTTGTGTAATTGTCGCTCTAAATCAATTACGACTAAATAGTGAGTTCTGTCTCACTGGGTGTTCCCCAGTTTCGGCCTTGTGTCACATCTAAGCTATGCTTAGAAAATCAAACGCACTTCGACGTGGTGTAATGGTTATCAAGCTTATGTCGCTAGATTAATTACAACTGAATACTTTGTTCGTACCTCACTTGGTGCTCCACAATTTCGGCCTTGTGCCACATCTCAGCTACGCTTAGAAAATCATCAACTTGAAAATCCAAAAAAATGTTTTCTTTTTTTTTTTTTTGCTTGTCTTCTCAGCGTAGTAATCTGATAAGACAGGCGTTTTTGTTTGTTTTTTATTTGTCAGTTCTCCAACAAAAAGAAACCCAAAAGGATTTTGCATACCTAAAATATAACAACTCTTTTAATGGATGTATGTGCCTCAGTCTCGCTGCAGACCACTGGAAATTCCAGACCCTCAGAGAATACTATGTATTCATTCTTCGGCTTTAGGTAGAGCAAAATGTAAAACAAGGTATTTTTTATAGAGACGTTTTAAAAAAATATTCTTAGGAATCCCCGCCATGCTGATGATGTCATGGCGCAAGTCTCACACGTCAAGTAAAGTCGTAAGGGTGGTAATGCTTCGGTGACGGATATCCGCTTCATGAAAAATTTAAGACACACTGATTTTTTTTGTCTTAGGCACTTCACTATGTAATCATTCTGTTGATTTCTTCTTCTTCTATATGCCTTCAAGGTGTAAGATCATAGCTCTTCACGACTTCCTGTCCTTTATAGCTCTTAGAAGGTTCGTCTTTTTGCAATACCTCCTAATCTCTGTGCTTACACCAACTCGTTAGTTAGGTTATTCGCAGCTTTCTTTTGTCACTCGCGTCTTCAATATATCATGTGAGTGTGAAATTTTCCCAACCGTCTTTCTTCATTATCTGCCCTTGAAATTTTAATTGCTGTTTTCAGATTCTAATTAAGTCTCATTTTTGTTGTCATTTACCTTAAAATGTCCACGTTGCTTACATGTTCATTTCATGAAATTCTCAGCGTTGTTCTGTAGAACCACATTTCTTTTGCTTCAAATCTCTTCATCTTTGAGGAAGTTGTCCAGAATTCACTGTTATATAGGAGAACTGATATTACATGACAGTTCAGTACTCATTTTTTGTTTTTAACGAATTTTTTCTGTTTCTTAATAGTTTGCTTAGCTTTTGGCCAGCATCTTTCGCTGTTTCAATACACCTTCGGATTTCAGTATCACTCTCTCTGTCCCCTGTTAAAACACTTCCCAAATATTTAAATTGTTGTACTTGTTTGATTTTGATGCCTCCAATTCGCAGATCGCATCTTGGGCTGATTCTTTTGTTGATTTGGTTTGATTTGGTGTATTTTGTATTACGACATACCAATCTCAATCGGTTATTTTTAGGATAGGTTCATAAGAAGTGAATATGTATTCTTTGTAAGAAAACAGTTTGTAGATCAGATTTTATTGTCGTATTTTTGTAAAGAGGGATTTTGTCGAGAGTCAAATGTATTGCTGGCAATAATTTTTTGCAAAAATTTATTGCTGGTATTTTTACTATAAAAATTTATTTTTATACTTTCATAGTGTTTTGATTTTATTTGGAGGCTCACTATTTACCCATTCCTGGGACCCAAGCAGATGCTACCACCCTGATTCAGGGTGGACCTTGGAACAACAGTAATTAAAAGGTGGTTCCACTCTCGTCAAAATCTGCCGATCAGAGGTTTTGCCGCCGGATGTAGTTTATCGTCATACCCAGGACGGTTCTTTTGCTGACGATTATACATTCTGTCTTTTTACATTTGTGTAGTCTTTTCTTCTCGCTATGGTTTAAGGAAAATCTGATACATTTTCATTTTATTGTAGAATTCTGCTCAAATAACTTTTAGCCCAATGGGGATCAATATCATCTTGCGTGTAGATCCCCAGTTTCTAAGGAAAAATTACCATTTCTGTGTGTCAGCCTCTAAATGTTGAGAAGTTTTATGATTCTTCAATGTTATTTTTTAAAAATCGGTTTCACCCCATGCAGTAAAGCCGCTAAGACCCAAGGGCTTACAGGGTGTGGAAGAATTAGGAACAGAAACATTACTAATTGATTGATATTTCAATTTATTCGCAAAGTCAATGTGTTGTCTTAGATACAAAAGTAATTTTCAGAAATGCTAAATGATATTTAATCTCCTGTATGCTAACGAATGTTGGACAATTTCCTCACAGATAAAAAATAAACCAAAAGCGATATAGATTTTATTCTACCGGTGAATGCTAAGAATACAATAAACAGAACATTAGAGCAATGATGAATTCTTATGAAAAGTAAGATCATGGTAACTTTATATTCATAATCGGAAAACTTTTGTAAGCTCTATCCTTGATATTGAACACGAGTA
>OZ038480.1:47062179-47132179 GCA_964036315.1 Acanthosepion esculentum
AAGAGCCTGTAATGTTATCAATCTTGACCGGGCATCTTGACTTCAGTCACTTTTCCATTGCCATTACATGGCTTCTGTCTGTCTTTTCTATAAATATTTTCATGGCAATTCTTCTAATGAGCTTTTCTTCTTGGTACCTCGACCTTGTGAATTTAATTGTACAACTAGATTGGCGAATAGGTCTTATCATTTTGGCGTTTAAATAGCTGGATGCAATTGTAAGTTATATTCTAATAGTTTCTTTTCTTGCACTTCTCACCTGTTAAACTCTCTTCCGGTTTATTGCTTCCTTGCCACTTACCACCTTCAAAGTGCAAGGACAACCGCCTCTTCTGTTTTCCTGAAACATGTTCTTTTATTGTTCCTTCTGCTCACTATTCTGATTCTCTTCCACTCTCAGTAACTCCTTGCGTTTTAGTGGTAGTTTTGCCTTGCTTGGGATGAAATAATTTTTTTTTTAAATTTCAATTGGCTTTTCTTGCTTATCTTTAAATATTTGTTGAGTCCTATTGAAATAAGCAATGTTTAGATAAATGAAACATTTTGAGATAGATGAAATCAATTTGTATCCATGCAAGCTCAGCTGAGAAAATTTAAACATCGAATTATGATTGCATTCACAGCAACCTTTATCCTCCATTAAACTTTCCATAATCATCATGGCTGTGTTAATTATGGCAGTAATAACATTTACGATAACATATTATTCATGTCACATTAAAAATTCGTATTAATTTGGTGTTAAATAATAACACAATTTAGGATTACATATAACCTTTATTTTTCAAATAAAAATCCTTTTATCGTAGTTGCATTTAAAACTGTTGAAAGAGGGATGAACTATTATCGTACATTATCATACTGTTATTAGCGGTGTTTTTGTGTTTGTCAATGAAGTATAAGTAAATGGCTATTAGTACACCAAGCTGTTAATAACTGTTTAGATATAGGAAAAGAAGAGGAAGAAGAAGAATCAGTATTCACAAGAGATTCCGTGATGAAACGTAAACAAAAAATAGTTTCGTTTTTATGCGACGTGTGTTTGAAAAACATTATATAGAATCGGTTTTGTTATTTCGTTTATTTTGAATTTCTACGGATACAGGATATAACAACATTTCCGATAACATAATATTTAAATAATCAATAAGCAGTCGGCTTATACTACAGGTATAGGATAAATTCATGAACATTTGATATATTTTCTAATTATCTAACGGTCGTCTTATACGCAGAAATATACGGTAAGTTTTAGATAGATGAAACAATTTTTAAGTAGAAAGAAAATAGTTTTAAATAGGTGAAACAATTTTTACATAGATCAAACAATTTTTACACAGACGAAACAATTTTTACATCAATTAAACTATTTGCATTATTTACATTATTCGGACTGTTATCCTCATCTTCATTGCCATATTCACAATAATTTATTTCTTCAACTTGGGTAGATTGTTCTAGTGCCACGTGCCATTCGGATGTCTCAATTATTTACCTTTAATTTAATTCTTCAAGTTTTTGGTTCACCATTGTTGTGGCCTAGTACTGAACTCACAACTCTTTGGGTCTAGTCACTGGATTTAACCAACGTCTTTATCCACTGAGCCATATGTCCTCGGGTACGAAAAAAAAGGGTTCCGTTCGAAATTCCAGTCACCTGAAGAAGGCCGGAGCGTACAACGGCCGAAACTTTGTGAATATGGCAATGAAGAGGAGAATAACAGTCCGAATAATATAAATAATGCAAGTAATCATAATACCTCATCTCAGAGATATAGACAGATATTAAACTATTTGAAGATAGATTAAACAATTTTATATAGATGAAACAACGATAAGACTTGATATCTGTTTCTACAAGTTTTATTCCCAACAAAATATTAGACATTGGAGTTATAATTTCAGAAGAATGGGTATTATGAAACGCATATCTATTGAATAGAAAAGATTTTATAGACAATAGTCGCCACAAAAGGTTAATTTTATTGCAATTTATATTTATAGATCGAGGTAAATGTTATATTAGATCAGCTCTTTAGTTTATTTCCATGAAATACAAGACCTTACTAAATGCTACAAAAAAATGCCATGAAAAATAATGATAACTTATTTGACATCTAGAGAAAATTTTCAAATGTCGGTACGGATCCGATCCAACAAACTAACATGCTTAATCGATGTAATCAATTGTCACAGTTATTATTATACTAAAATTCATTCAATACAAGGCGCGAGTGTCATTCAAGTTAGAGAGCTATTGGTAAAATGGTAATGAATGAAAGAAAGATGAGGGGGAGGAAGTGAAGATTATGATGATCAAGAGAATAGATAACGAATGACGCTTGACTTAAAGAGATTAAGAGTGTAGTGATCAAGGAAGCATTCACGCACGTGATCATGACTCTCCACAATTTCCTGTTCATTCAGAGGTCAGGAAATAAGAATTAAAATGAAGGATTTTCAGTGATTATGAATACTGTGAGAATCGGGCTATTATATATATATATATATATATATATATATATATATATATATGTATTTGAATTGGACATAGTCCGACAATTTATTTAAAGACATTTATAATATGTTTAACGGGCATTTTATAGATGCAAGTATATATATATATGGGAATGGTCAAGTAAAATTGAATAGTTCCTTTAAACACACATTTTTCTCTGACTCTCGTAATAAACATATCTACTAAGTTTTGTATCCTAAAATAAGTAAAATAATTTCTAAAGAAAGTGGTGGAGTTTTTATTTATTAATCAGGCAGATTTCATCATTTAAAGGTTAATTTTTAGGTAAAACAGTCCGTTTATTGATTAAAAAGTATATTTATTTACTTTCGTCTATCGACCTGAGTATTCGACAAATCTTATTAGAGAAAAATATGCGGTCTATGGCAGTATATATATATATATATATATACATATACATACATGTGTATATATATATATATATATATATATATGTATATATATATATATATATATATATATATATATATATATATATTGAACGACTAATGTCATCAAGCGTCTGTTGATTTCAGTTTATTCCGCTTCGAATAGACAGTTTTGTTATTTATTCTGGCCTGAAGAAGCCGAAATCAAGAGACGCTCGAGGAAACTTTGTTTCCTTATCTCCACTTTTGTTTCGTATATTATTATACATAATACAAACGCACATACACACACACGCACGCACACACGCACAAACATATATATATATATATATGTATGTATATATATATATATATATATATATATATGTGTGTGTGTGTGTGTATGTGTGTATGTGTGTGTGTGTGTGTGTGTGTGTGTGTGTGTCTGTGTCTGTGTGTGTAATGAGTTCAAATAGAATATATATGTGAAAGGACAAGATGGATAAAGACAAAGGAAAAACTTAGCCGACGCGTTTCGTCCTCTGTGAGAGTTTATCAAGGTAAATGCGAGGATTTTATTTGGTAACAAGTATTTACATATAAGTACAAAATATTTTTGGGTTTGTCAAAATTGTTAAGTATGAATATTTATGAACGTTTCTATACCTAAAATTTTCTCAAAACAAATAACAATTTTCCTCTCGTATATAAACACTTGTTACAAAATAAATTTCTCGTTTTTACCTTGACAAAGTTCCTCAGAGTTTGTTGTCAGTCTTTTTCATGATTATAAGCGGTCTGGCAATTGCGGATAAGCATGAAACAGACTTGCTGACTTAATTGAGTGTTAACTTCATTGTCCACTCATATATATATATATATATATATATATATATATATGATTGTATGTATGTATATCGTTTCTGCCTGCCATCAGCATGGCCGATACTAAACTCAAAGAGAGAAACACATTACACCTTCTTGGCCTCACGATTTCCACCAACCTGAAGTGGAGCGACTATGTCGAATGAATTGTTTCATCTACCGCAAAGAAAGTTGGGTCACTCTATCGTGCCAGAAAACTTTTCTCGTCAGAATTCATCTAGCACAATAACAAATCTGCCATTCGTCCGTGCATTAAATACTGTTGCCCTACCTGGTCTGGTGCTCCCGCTGTCAATCTCGGGATTCTTGACGAAATCCAAAGAACGATCTGTAATGTAATCGATCCTGACCAAACATCGGCTTCAGTCACATTCTCCCCAATGTAACGTGGCTTCCCCCTGTCTTTTCTACAAATATTTTCATGGCAACTGCTCTGACGAGCTTTTTCCCTCGTGGCCTGAATACATGAATTTAAGCATGCTACTAGATTGGCAACTAGGTCGAACCGTTTTAAAGTTTAAATAAAGCTTTTGTCAGTTAGCCGATTGATGCTACCTTCAGCATTCCGACTCCATAGTTTCATAGACAGATCGTCCAGAAATCACTCCGTCCACTCGTCAGGGATATCAGACATTGACTGCTTATACTTTTTGATTTTTTTATGTACTTTTCATTAGTGAACGCTTTTTTTTCATAGTATATTTGTGCGTGCGTGCATGCGTGTGTGTGTGTGTGAGTGTATGCGCTCGTGCGAGTGCATCTGTCTGCCCGTATGTGATTACGTGTAGAATATCGGGGTTATTTGTCCTTTTCGTCGTTTTTTTTTTTCACTTGACACTCACTCCTTATTCTTTTCTCTCTTTTTTTCTGTTTTTCCTATTTTCTTTCAGTTGTAGCTATTTTGACTTCCGAAGAACTACACACCGATAGACGCTGTGTCGTTGCTTTAAAGAGAAGCCATACTGGGTGAATCATTCACTTGAAGATGCTTCGGGAACTTAACAGCAAAAAAGTCGTGTTAAAAATAATAAAATAATGGAAATCATGTTTATTTCTTCAATTTATTTATTTGTCAGTCTAATATTTGTTTGAGCAACAGAACTCTTCGGCGAATCTATTCAACAAATGCGTCTCCCTGTTGTATGTTCCGAAAGGAAAGAAAAGGATCTCCTTTTTTATACAAGATGGCGAACAGAAAACTAATCTAATCTGTTAAAACGTTCAATTCTGTTTCTAAGCTTCACACAATAGAAAAACCAAGAGCCATTTGTGATAGAGGTTTACTGAATGTAATACAAATTAGAAGGAAAAATTATGAGGATAAGGAGGATAGATGACTATTAACCATTGTTTTGAAATGGTTCAAAGCGCAGCATTCATGGAACTATTCACACCGGAATTTGTTTTACAGATTAACAATTCACACGAAAAATCTCTCTGAGTGGAATATCGTACTTACAGATGAAATACGGAGAAAGGTGGATATAGCACGGCGAGTCCTTGCGGATATAGCACGGCGAGTCCTTGATATAAAGGTCTGAACTGCTTTAAATAATGAGGAGAGCTCATCTGAACATCTACCATCGAAATATCAATAAGCTTGCAACTTTGCACCTACGGTTGTAGAATAGAAAATAAATCATTCCTTACAAGATCACGTATTGATTTTGAATTCTCTCAAGGATGAAATGTGAATATCAGGTAGCTGCAAGCCCAAACATGGCCGCAATACTATTTTTAGAATAGATTATACACCTGAGGAAGGATCGGCTGAAACATTGTCTTGACAGATTGAGAAGTACAAAGAATGAGTTTGATTTGCCGAGCAAATCTTGGACTATCAACAACTGGTCTCAAATTTATTCCGTTGCGGTTCACATCAATCCAACTGATGAGATGAATGCATGAGTTTGATCTAATGAATATAGTCAATATAAAAAGGCCTAAAATGTTACATTACCTATGAACACCTATGGGTATGTTTCATTACCTATGAACACTTATGTTTCATTACCTATGAACACTAATGGGTATGTCCCAATCCTCATAAATACGTTGGACACTATTGTAAGTGGAGCTAATATGCTGTCTAAGTAGTCCACCACTAGCAGTGGTTTACCTACTTCACGCCGCTGGCGAGTATTGTATTTTGTTGATGTTATAAAGATTACCATTTCATTTCCAAATTCCTTTTTGGTTATTCCTCATTCAGTAACCCTTTCGGCCGAAAGTCAATATATTCAAAATTGATTGATTGACTTGTTTCTTACGATTTATCGGCCTTTCGCAGATTATTTAAAACCAGAAGATATTTTACGAGTGTAAGAATTTTTTTAACATAATAATGATTTACTGATACAAGGATATTTGCACGCAAGTAAATATAACGAAACCGACTGAAATTGGAACACGGCTCTCCAATTTACAATTCCGAGCCGTTATCCATTAAACCACACGCGCACGCAAGCTTACAGTACATGGTATTACCAAGCGGTTACCCATCCAGTTACTGATCTGGCTCGATGCTGCCTACTTCAATGATCGTACGAGAAACAGTGTTCCAAATTGATATGGCCATAACCCTAGTTTGAATACAGAAATCAACACTCAATACATCAAGCAGTCAAAATGTCAGCATCCATAGTATATATATATATATATATATATATATATATATATATATATATATATATATACTATGGATGCTGACATTAGCTGTGATACAGCGAAACAGTACTGTCTGTGAATGACAAAATTTAGCTCTTGAAAATACATTTCAATTGAGCACTGTTGAGTGATAAGCTAATTCTATAAACAACAGCCACCTGCACTAATGCAAAGCTCTTCAGTAAAATGAATGGAGCACTTTGGCTGATTGGCATTTGTTTACATTTGTAAAAACAATACGCTAGATTTAGTTGTGTAACTCTACCGAGTGAAGATAGCTCTGGCTGGCACCAAATCAGTTGTGTTTCAATCCTGGCTTGAGGCATTCGGAAGTCTAGTCGCACTGAGGAGCTGTGATACAGCGAAACAGTACTGTCTGTGAATGATATATATATATATATATATATATATATATATATATATATATATATATATATATATAAGCTTATCACCCCAAGCAAGGCTGGAAGCCACTAGCACGCAAGGGGTTAACAGAAGGTTTGGAGGAAGAGCAGATAGGAGTGGTAAAGGAGAGGATGTGGAGAAAGATAGTGGATCGATCAACGCTAGGGGGTTACAGAAGATTTGGAGCGACAGCAGATACGAATGAAAGGTGAAAGGATGTAGAGAAGGGAAGTGGATAGATCAAAGCAACTGGAGATGTCGATTGACGTTACACTTAAATAGTTGGAGATTGTATTTGTCAGGGAAACAGGAATA
The DNA here is from genome assembly GCA_964036315.1 of Acanthosepion esculentum. NCBI lineage: Eukaryota > Metazoa > Mollusca > Cephalopoda > Sepiida > Sepiidae > Acanthosepion > Acanthosepion esculentum. The sequence goes on from OZ038480.1 coordinate 47,069,338, forward strand.
AGGGAGGGAGTTCCACAGGCGAGATGTGCGAGACATGAAGCTATTGGACTAGAAGAGACGTCTACATCTAACAGTTTCAACAGTGAAGAGGGTGGAACGGGATGCCCGCCTCGTAGGTCGTTTAAAATCATGAGCCCTTGTGTGTGTGTGTGTGTGTGTGTGTGTGTGTGTGTGTGTGTGTGAATGTTGTTTTAAGTTATGCTATATTTATGGGTTAAAGTGTTCAATGTCAAAAATAAAGCATATATAACTATAAAAGTGGATATGAAGTCAACACCAGGGCGCTGACAGCCCGTTTTATGTTTATACGGAATAGTCTGGCATGAAACAGACTGAGTGTTGACTTCAATGTCCACTTTTAGATAGATAGATAGATAGATAGATAGATAGATAGATAGATAGATAGATAGATAGATAGATAGATAGATAGATAATGACCAGGCACGACGTTGCTTAACTTTGGTAATCGTACGAGATTCGGTGTTTCAATGTAGATATATTAAAGAAAGCTGAAGACAAAATGAAAAAAATATACGGATTAATGAAAATAATTCATCTTAGATTTTCGGAAAATCACGAATTTTTGTATTCAGAATCGGTGTTCGAAATAGCGTGAATGTAAATTTCCTACTGGCGTGTCCATGTTGCCATTGGAAAAAATGGGGAGTGGGGGTGATAAAGGAGTGCTGATTCTTATACCAAATCCTGGATCGTGGTAGCTCTGCAAGAATTTCCTGATAAAAATAGCGGGTCACTTGTGCCGTTGGCTTTTCGCAGGACTGAAATCTACAACGCTTATCTTTGAGAGCCTTATCCACATGTTGCGTACACGTGTTGAGAAGTTATCATACGCAGAACAGCAATTGGTTTACAAAATGCCCACCCTTCGACAAGTGAGTCACTTTGTAAGGTTTCCGACAATAGGATTTAGATGAAAACTCTGTTTTGTCTTTGTTTTTTATTTTTTTTATTTTTTTTGTTCTTTTAAAAAAATTTTTTGTTTTTTCACCCGGTGTATCTTCTACCCAACTCCCCGGGCATATTCACGTCTTTATTTTCCGAAAACGCAGAAGCAGGCAAAAAATTGCAAGACACAAAATGACGCATCTTTTTTAAATATTACGTAGCTTGTTCCCTCATTTAGTATTCTCAATTATAAAGTCCTTCCTGACGGGTAGGTCCCTGAAGTTAGTTGTTAACAACCATTCCTCTGTGGCCCAGGCGTTCAACGTAGACGTACCCCAAGGTTCGCTTCTCGGTCTAAAACAACTTTCTAATTTATATAAATTATCTGCAAAAAATATTGTCCGATCATTTTGAATATCAATGCTGAGGATACAATTGCATATGTGTAGATTTTCCAAATACTATATGACTAAGGATTGATCTCACTTCTGATCTAACTCTAACAGCTCAAGTGGGAGTGGGGAACTGGCTGGTCACATTCAATGCCTCGATTACCAAACTAGTAACGTTCCATCATCACCGAGCGGACCCAGAACTTTCACCGATTACGATGAATGTATGTTCCCTCAGGAAAGTTCTGTCTTGAGTGTCTGTTGGGGCTCAAATTCAACACATCCCCAAGTGAAACTCGTACATACGATTCTGGGAAAAATGGTTCGTTCCCTGTACCGCAGATCCTTTCCAGATATACCAGCAGTATTCACTTTTTGGTCTGATCTGTCTCTGGTAAAGGTAAAGCCTAGCTGGATGTGTCAGGTACTTACTAGAGCGGTACAGGGTACAGGCGATCTTTCCAGCATCTTTGGCGATGCTTCGTAAGTATGTATTCGACTTGAGCTCTGGTTTAAGTTTAAGTCATGATTACGCGCTCAATGCACGTGGCCTTCCTGCATTAGTTCAAGCATTTACAAGCATCTCGACAAGTCTTTAATCCAAAGGAAAATGCAGAAAGTGCACTCAATATTTTTTGGTGCCTAAACCTCTAGAGTTTTATCGTAAAGGAATAATTACCCGTGTAACTCGATGGCAGAAATCTATGGAAGTTCAGGGTTCGTATTTCAACAGATTTAAAATTCTGTTTAATTTTTTTTTTTTTTTTTTTTTTTTTTTTAAGCGTATCACCCCAAGCAAGGCCGGTGGCCACTATCACGCATGGGATTACAGAAGGGTTGGAGGAAGAGCAGATAGGAGTGGTAAAGGAAGGGATGTGGAGAAAGAGAAGGACGGAGGGTCGATCAAGGCAGGTGGGTTATGGAAGATATAGTATATATATAGAGAGAGCAGATAGGAATGAAAGATGTCAGGAAGTGGAGAAGGGAAGTGGATAGATCAAGGCAATTGGAGATGACGATTGACGCTACACTTAAACCGTTGGAGATTGTATTTGTCAGGGAAACAGTAATAGGGAAGGGAGTTCCATAGGCGAGATGTGCGAGACATGAAGCTATTGGAGTAGAAAAGACGTCTACATCTAACAGCTTCAACGGTGAAGGGGTGGGAACGGGATGCGAGCATCGTAGGACGCTTAAATTCACGAGGCTTAGGGACAAGCGAAAGCAACTCCTCGGAGCAATTACCGTGGAAGTACTTGTAGAAAAGGCAGAGCGATGCAACATCGCGTCTGTGAGAGAGCGACTGCAGACGAGATGACAGATCAGGGCCAATCACATTGCATATCCGTCTCTGGATCTTATCAAGAACCCTGAGGCAACACGCAGGGGCCCCAGACCATAAATGGCAGCAAAACTCCATGCAAGGTCGAATGGTAGACTTATAGACTTGGAGGATCGATTCCGGGGAGAAGAATTTCCTGGCTCGGCACAGGGAACCAACTTTTCTTGCGGTGGATGATGCAATTGACTCGATGTATTTGTTCCATCTCAGATCAGCGGACAGCGTGAGACCGAGCAGCCGCAGAGAGGAGCTCTCGAGAAGTTGGTCCTCAGACATTCTGATGGGATGCAGGGATGGGTCTTTGTGGTGGTTAATGGAGAGCAGTTTTGTTTTAGAGGCGTTAAAGTTGATCATCCATTTCTCTCCCCAGTCCACAACCGATTGGAGGTCTTTTTCAATTTGAGCTGCCAGGTTAATTTTGTCCGCCTCAGTAGATTTGTGCTTGAGGCAGGAGTAAATAGTAGTGTCGTCAGCGTAGATACCGACTTGGGAGTCTATGGAGTCAGGAAGGTCGTTTATAAATATGAGGAACAGAGTAGGGCCAAGGATGGAACCTTGAGGAACACCAGCGTTAGTGGGATAGGAGTTGGAGAAGAATCCACTGAGAACAACCTTCAAATCCCGGTTTGATAGGAACGATTGAATTAGGTCAAACAATCGACCTGTGATACCATAACCCCGGAGCTTGCGAAGGAGGCCGGCATGCCAAACCCTATCGAATGCTTTGGAGATGTCAAGGGACATTGATTCAAGAATAAAAGTTGATTCTAAAACCGGATATTACTTTCCGAACAGCTTGCAGAAGCAAAAGTTCGCCAACAGAGATGAGACGACGGTTCGTCGCCAAAGATTCTATCACTTAGCCTCTGCATACTTTATAAACCAGAAAATTCAAGAAAAAAAAATTTCCGGGAATTCTATAAGATTCTATAGTCACCCATGAGAGCTGTCGATGTGTGCGAAAACAATATGTCGTCTAAGGGGGCCTCGTTAACCGGGTTTTGAAAGTGACGCCGGTGGGAGAAAAAAGAAACAAAAACAAAAAACAAAGTCCTTATCGTTGGACGTATCGGTTTGTGTTTAGAATTGATTACACATTTTATTTTGGGACATCTCACTGAAACAACATGTTGCAAACACACATGTTAGAAATTTAAAACATTTAATGTCATATTCATGGACTATTGTTATCAAGCTTGATGCCTTTGAGAGATATGAAAATTTGAAATCAAAGCTCTCAAGATATCATAATAGGTCCCCGAAGGATTATCATGATTAATATTCCCCATTTTTAGCTCGGTATTTATAAAGAGCGAAACGGCATTGAAGAAAGATGACGGCGTTTAGAGCTGGTGTTAAGGTTTCAAATCGAACACTTCTCTTTTCGTGTCTTTTTTTTTAATCATTTCTGTTGTGGTAGGATCCACCTAATCTGCATAGGTGACTACCGACTATATAAATAATGGTTGGTACCGGAAGACGGGAGGCTAATCACGAGATCCACTAGAGACTCTGCCCGACTGCGACTTAGTCAACACATTCTCCAGGAACGGTCTTCTCAGAAATATACAGAAATACTATATGTAAATATTGTGTACACTTTCTTGTTATAATACATTCTTGTTCTAAGTACATTTTGTGTTGCATTATTATTCCATGCATTAGTCGAGATTCAACAATGAGTCAAGACTCAACAATTTCACCCCAAGTAAAGCTTTAATGCCACTAAGATGCAAGTGGTTACTGGGAATGAAAGAATGAGAAGACTTTAGAATGTACCGGAAATCCAATCCTAAACAAGAAACAAGACATAAACCTCTACTGTTCAAAAACTAGATAGGAGTGTAACTAGACAATAAGCGAATCTAACTACTCCTATTTATTAGTAATTGTCTTGAGAGAAACATCCATATATATAAGCACAAAATGTATCCACATACATATATATATTTTCAAAATGGATTATTTTAACCGACATTTTTCCTTATTACCATGAACGTTATTTTTAGTGTGCAAACATGTTTGCGTTGTCGTCCATGTTATGTTTTTTTGTTTTTTTTAAATTATTTTTAAACAGGGAAATTAATAACAATCAGCCAAGATCGATAAACCGAGTAAAGAAAAATTGTGCCTCCCTACTGGAATCGAACCTGTATCCCTTCTTCAAGTAAACTTGAGACGCCTATTTTCCTGAAAAATGAATGTTGGAAGTTTTCACCACCACCATTAACATCGCATACTTCCAAACTTGTATTTTGTTTTTCAAATCCACCATTCAAGAAAATTTAGACAGAATTGCTTAGGTACCCTGCTTCTTTTAGGAAATAACAATCAAGTTATTTGCAAAGTGAAAAGGTTTTCAAAACTACACTCTTAAATCTGAAACCAATGATTTTGTGGACATTTTTCTATAATGAACAGAGTCTGACATGTCAATTTACAAGCCAAACACACAAGTTTGAATGGAACAGACATAGGTCGCTAAATGTCAGAGATACAAAAACATTCATTTCATACAAAATATTCGGGAAATTTCTGTGTTCTCTACGGAACCATCAATTGATCTGACGTGATATACCACTTAGCTACAGAGAAGCGTCTGATTTGCAAAGTCCTAATAACTGTTTATAAACACAAAAGACACAGGTTCGATTCCTGTCAGAGAACGCATATTTTCTACTAAATTTCAGCCCGGTAAATGTAATTAATACGTTTTATTTTAAAAAGAAAACAAAAAAAAAAAAACAGAGCATTTACTTAAATAAATTGTATCTATAAAAAAAGCGTATAAACAGAAAATATATTAAACAACTTCCCAACTGAATCCATTTCATAATATGTTGTCATTGATACGTTCCGTGCACAGAAATGATCGATCGAGAAAAATGGTCGAAAACTGTGTGTTTATAAACAGTCGCTTCTCTGTAGCTGAATAGTACAGCACGTCAGGACAAATGACGCTTTCTGTATAGGAATACAGGTTCTACTCCTACAAAATTTCTCGAACGTTCAGGCCAGTAAAAGTAATTAATATTGTTTAATTAAAAACAGAGCATTTACTTAAATAAATTGTATCTATAAAAATAACGTATAAACAGAAAATATATTAAATAACTGTCGGACATAACACATTTCATCTTACCTTTATCTCACGCTTTTGTACTTCTCTTGATGCTACTGTCTTTCAATTCTCACCTTTATCCTTTCCAGTTTGCGTGGTCCACCCATATATTTTATCCAAATGTTAGTCACGGCTAGGAAACAGTTTGAATCTGTACTACCCGGACCAGTAATTGAATTCACAATTTAGTAATTGCGAATTCAATCCCCAAATCTGTGTAAGGAGTCAAGTGCATGCTCTGCTTTCAAGAAATTTTTTTTTTAAGCTTTTCACCCCAAGCATGGGGAAGAAGATTTGGAGCGAGAGCAGATAGAAGTGTTATAGGAAAGGATGTGGAGAAGGATAGTGGATAGATCAAGGCAAGGAGTTACAGAAGATTTGGAGCGAGAGCAGATAGGAGCGAAAGAGGAAAGGATGTGGAGAAGGATAGTAGATAGAACAAGGCAACTGGAGATGTCGATTGACGTTACATTTGAATAGTTCCTCAAGGGAAACACAAGTGACTAACTAAGCTGAAATGGAGTGAGTATTCATGCAGGCGTCGCCCTTCCTTCAAACATTTTAATCTGGTGTCGCGAATGTGTAATATTGTTTGGAAACTACTCCAACGCGCAGAACACTTCCTCGCGCCGCCATAACCCACCGCTATTAAGGTAGAACGGGATAGCTAAACTCTGAACACTCCCATCACCGCCACAAACTACCGGAATGAACTGAATCCCCTATCCCAACCCCTGCCGCCGAACAAGACTTAAATCCAACAAATGCAAACAGCACTTACTCGTCAACCTAAACCATCACCTGGTGAAAATGGTAGATTAAATTTCGGAGGGAAAGAAAGAGAAAGTAAAACAAACTCTTCAAGAGGAATTTTTTTAACAATCCACACATACTCATTCACACAAATATTACGTATGCATATATATATATATATATATATATATATATATATATATATATATATATATATATATACCTTAACCACATGTAAAAAAAGATTTAAAATAATGGTAGCCCTAATGATAAAAAAAAGCCAAGACTCAATAACAATGATTACGAACACGACCACAATGTGCTGACCGTGTATGGAAAATAAAATATCCCTATAACTCTAGACACATACACACAGCCTGTACATTAAGTTAAAAAATAAAAATAAAATCATAATTGATAATGGTTAAAAATAGAACCGAAAACACTCGGAAATGAAGAACATTTGGACAGTTTTTCCTCAGTGTTCAGAAGAGAATACACTTGTACGAACCCAAGAAAAATTAAATAAAATGCTTGTATAAAAGAGGAATTGCTGTCTAAATGCACAACATATATATATATATATATATATATATATATATATATATATATATATATATAAACAGCCTGTTTCGCAACTCATCAGTGTGGCGAGACACCCGATTGCTTCAAGACGGCATCGAAACTCGACCGATTTGGCATCAGAGACTCTCTCACTAATATATCGGCGCAGAATTGTCCAAATCGTGTAACAGCAAATTATCCAATTGTTAAATTAAGCTCTTGACAGTTCTATCTTCGAAATGATTAAAGCTATCTTACTGGAATTCTCTGAGGATTTTATAAAACTATTAGACACTACTTTGAGCAATAACAATGAATAATTACTCTCTATGCTTAAAATAAATATCGTGATGAAATCGATTATAAACGAAAATAACATGTTTATCATTAATTAATCATAAGCTAAGGTTCGGAAGCTCATGAAGGACTGAAATTAAGTTCAAATATGTATATATATATATATATATATATATATATATATATATATATATATATATATAAGTTGGAAAGTGATTAAGGAATAATATATATACATATATATATATATATATATATATATATATATATGTATGTATTATTCCATAATCATTTTCCAACTTACTCAAGATGTTCTTCGCGGTCTCTAATCTTTTAACTTTCTGTCCTCTTACGTTCAGTTACCTTGTATGTACTCAGAATTTCGCCGAGATTATGTTCACTCGTCAGGAGAGTTGATTATAAAATTTGTAAAGAATTTTACAAGCAAATTCGCTGACGAGGAGTGGATGTAACTTTGAATATTTAATATACATATATATATATATATATATATATATATATATATATATATATATATATATATATATATATATATAACTGTGTATGAGGCAGCAATCCCTCTTTCATAGTAGTAAAGACGACTGACATAGTACTGTGCATAAACTTTTTATACAGGTATAACAGTCTCATCCACATGTAAAAAAAGGCTAAAATTAATGGAAGCATTAATAATAAAAAAAGAAAAGGCCAACACTCAATAACAACAACTATGAACACGGCCACAATGTGCTAACCGTGTTTGGAAAATAAACAAAAAAAAGCATTACTACGGCTCTAGATACATGTATAAAAAAAATCCATACATTCAGTTAAAAATAGAAATAAAATCCTCATAGATAATAGCTAAAAGAATAGCCGAAAGCGCTGGGATATACAGAATATTTTGGACAATTTTTAAACATTTTATCTCCCGAAAAAAACACTTAACACAAGAAAAATTAAATAAAAACTCAATCGCTTGTCAATTTTCTTTAAGGAAACTTGCATATATACATATATACATACATATATATATATATATATATATATATACATATGGTGCGATGGATAAATTGTCGTCTAAATTACGAAAAGCTGAAAATAACACTCATTTTAACAATATATTTACCAAAACGGCAAAATTACACAAAAATATCTTGAAATTAATTAGTAAATTTATTCATGAAAATCCCCATTGCCTTCAACTACGGCCTCCAACACTTCTGGACGATCTCCTTCTTTTTTTTAAAGTCGATTAATGCTGCCATAATCTTTGCCTTCAGTTCATCTTTGATGTTACGAAGAGTTTTGTTGATCTCTCGCTCAACTGCGCTCTACACATAATAATCAAGGGGGTTGGAGTGGGGAGTTACGTGGCCAGATGTAAGGGATGATTTGGTCGCAGAAATTATCTGACAGTTATGACTGGGTTCTCCCGCTTGTGTGGCAAAGTCCTGTTGCCAGACATAGAGTCTTCCAGCAGCCAACCTCTTGACCCAGGTAAACACTACCTCCTCAAGGCACGAGATATAGGCCTCCGTAATGTGCAGTCGACAAAATCAAAAAGCATGCGCGAAATTAAAAATATAAAATGGCAACAATTCACACATCGCGCCGATATATATATATATATATATATATATATATATATATATACAGGGGTTGCACAAAATAATTGAAACACTTGTTGAATACAAACAAAATTTATTTAATATGGAGTTGGGCCTCCTTTAGCCTCACATACAGCTTTAATACGTCTAGAAATGTAATCATACAGCTTCCTGACTTCATCCACAGGAATTTTCAGCCATTCTTCCATTAACACCTGCTCTAATTCCTTAAGATATGACGGTGGAGGATAGCAGCTCCTAACTTGTCGATCCAAAATGCACCACAAATGTTTAATAATATTGATATCTGCAGATTGGGGAGGCCACTCCATATGTTCTAGCTCACTTTCATGCTCTTCATACCAATTCTTAACCACTCAAGCGGTATGTATTGGACCATTATCGCCTTGGATGATGCAGTCACCATCAGGGGATAAAGTCTGGGCCATTGTATGAACATGATCACCCAAAATGTTCAGGTAATCTTTGCTGTTGATTCTACCACGCAGTGCAACTATTGGACCGAGACATTTCCATCATATAGCGGTCCAAACTATCACTGATTCACCATCATGCTTCACTGTTGAAAGAAGGCAGTCACGGTTGTAAGCTTCTTTGGGCTGCCTCCACACATAAACTTGCTCTGAAGTTGGGAAAAGAGAAAAGCTGAACTCGTCTGAGAATATGACCTGCTTCCATTGGTCTGCAAACCAGGCATTGTGATCTCTGAACCACTTCAACCACTTCTGAATGTTGCGAGTGGAGAGAAGAGATTTCCTTACGGCGTCTCTTCCATGATACCCAGAATTATGGAGATCAAGATGAACAGTTTTAGTAGAAACTGGACTATTCAGATGATTATTCAACTCAACAGTCATTTTGACCGCAGTAGTCCGATGATTTTTTGCCACATTGCGTTTCAATGCACGTCGGTTCCTGTCAGTAAGTTTGCAAGTCCGGCCCGAATTGCTATGCTTGATAGAGGTTTTACCCTGTTTCTTGAATTGCGTCATGATTCTTGATATGGTAGCTCTTAAAAAACAAACAGTTCAGCAACCTTAGCGATCGAGGCTCCTGCTATGCGAGTTCCAACAATTTGCCCATTTTCGAACTCAGAGAGGTCACGCATTTAGCTTAAATTTTACTAAATTCTAAAAATAAATACGACAAAGACAGTAAATTAGATAAATAAACGTATTTACAATAGATATAACCTGCAATTACGAAGTTTTAGTTAAAATTCTTAATATAATAGGTCTTTGAAATATAGGAGTGGAAATTGCACCTGTTCCAATTATTTTGTCCAACCCCTGTATATATATATATATATATATATATATATATATATATATATATATATAAAACTAAATTATAGATACAAAAAACAAATCAATGAATAAAATCAAAACCTTTCGAACAGTTTCGGCTTCTAAACATTTCCCTTTACCCTCTTTTAGTCGCAGTTGTCACACGATATTCATACCTGGGTGTCACGGTTAAAAAAGTTATATATATATATGTATATATATATATATATATATATATATATATATATATATATATAGGGTTTGTCAAGAAGTCCGTCGCCTAAAATGAATAAAGCATTTATTTTATGCTATACTTAATTATTTTCATTATCCTCTTCTTAATACTATGCTTCTCCATCTATCTCATCGATCGAACTTTTAAATTTTAAATCAATATTCAACTGATAACCGTTTCATATTGATCTACTCTCGTCTATGCACATGTGTATGCGCATTCGTGTCTGTGTACATATGAATATGTACATATGTCTACCTTGTGTGTAAGCGTCTTATACATGAATGCATTTTTATTGAAATACGTGCAGATTCTCTATACATGTCGATTGAAATAATATTAATATGGTTATATGTGTTTCTCTGCTTTCAAGCTTAAGTGCCTATGTATGTGCAAATACAGATATACATCATTCATTTTATGTGTGCGAGTTTGTGGCGTTAACATAGAAAGAAAATAATAGGTAACGAAATGTATTGTCCCCAGTGGGCGTGGTGTTGAAAATATTTCTCTAAATTGGTTACAATCCCTGACTCTGTTTCTCGTAACTTAATCAACTGACACCTTTCAAAGAACGAAACAAGACGCCATTAAATAATTCTCTTCCCGCTTTTTAAAATAAACCAGTCACTTTTTTTCTACATTGTTGTAATTTACACATCGTTTAAGTAAAGTTTTATTTAAAAAAGATAAATAAATAAAAATACTTACATATTTGTTTGACGCGTAAAAATGAAACCTTACTCAGTCACAACCTGCGTTAGATTAACTTCTGTACTAATAGAATTACCGCGTTCTTCCGAGTGGAAATAGTTTCTGTTGCGTCGTAGGCGATCACGACACTCTAAAGATTCCTTTTCTTTATTGTCTGAGAATTTCTGTTATTTGACTTTATTATCTGTGAATATAAGTCTACCATTCGTCCTAACTTTGAATATTGTTGACGCCTCTGTTCTGGTGCTTGTATCTAGATATTCTTGAAAAATTCTAAAAAAAAAAATCTGCAAAGTTATTGGTCCTGACATGGCACCTCGGCTTCACGAACTTTCACGTCACCGTAACGTAATTTACATGTGCCTTTTCTATAAATATTTTCATGGCAATTTTTCGGAACAGCTTTCCCCTTTGGTACATCGACTTTATAAATTTAAACGTAGTTCGCGTTTGGCACTTAGGTCTCATTAATTTGCTGTTGAAATTGCTACATGGAATAGTAGATTAGAATCATAGCAGTCGCAACAAGAAAACGGATTTCTTTACTAGGTTATCCCAACCTAGTCTCGCCAGGCTGGTCTCCGTTACCGAATTGGTATAGTCCCATTTTTACTCAAAAAGTAGTTTCCCTGATGAAAAAAGCGATGCAGATTCGATTCCTCGCGGAGGCACAATTTTTCTATTGTAGGACTTCTCGATCTAGGCCGATTGTTATTAATTTCACTGTTGAAGAAAAAAAACTCAAACACGTTTGAAAATTAAAATAACGTTTACTACAATCAGAAATATGTATATGGTCTGGAGCCCCTGCTGTTTGCCTCAGGGTCCTTGATAAGATCCAGAGACGGATATGCAATGTAATTGGCCCTGATCTATCATCTCGTCTGCAGTCGCTCTCTCACAGACGCGACGTTGCCTCGTTCTGTCTTTTTTACAAATACTTTCACGGTAATTGCTCCGAGGAGCTGTTTTCGCTGGTTCCTAGGCCTCATGAATTTAAACGTCCCACGAGGCTGGCATGCCGTTCCCATCCCTTCACCGTTGAAACTGTTAGATGTAGACGTCTCTTCTACTCCAATAGCTTCATGTCTCGCACATCTCGCCTGTGGAACTCACTTCCTTATTCCTGTTTCCCTGACAAATACAATCTCCAACAATTTAAGTGTAACGTCAATCGACATCTCCAGTTGCCTTGATCTATCCACTTCCCTTCTCCACATCATTTCACCTTTCATTCCTATCTGCTCTCGCTCCAAATCTTCTGTAACCCCCTTGCCTTGATCGATCCACCATCTTTCTCCATATCCTCTCCTTTACTACTCCTATCTACTCTTCCTCCAAACCTTCTGTAACCTCTTGCGTGCTAGTGTCCTCCAGCCTTGCTTGGGGTGATAAGCTTAAAATATATATATATATATATATATTTGGGTCAAACTATGACAATTCGGAAAAGGTTTTCGTGTGACGCATTTTAAATTTAAACGATTTTATTTTAATTTAAATATATGTTTTGAGTCTATGGGCTAGCCGATTTCATTTAGTTTATTTTTCCCTTTATTAATCTTTATATCATTGTGATAATAAAATATCTGTCAAGAAATATGAAATGTTGAAATAAACTAGACGTAAATTTATTCTGGATACTCTGAAGCACTTTCTATACATTTTCATCCTCGTAAACTGCTTTCTCTTTTAATTGGAGGAATTTACTCTATCACCTATAATGACTGCCACAAGAAATACACAGAAGAAACATCGAAGAATTTAAATAAAAGATTATATGAACACAAAAGGGATCTTCTTTTTTTTTTTAAAAATCTATGCATTTGTTGCTCAGTGTAATGAGTCTAACCATAATTTTGATTTAAAAAATGCTACTCTAATTTATAGTACCGTATATGAAGACCTAATTTTGAAGTTAGTTTGACTACAGCAAATGGATATATAGTTTGGTCAACGGCATAACCAGGGCCAGCAGTACATACGCTAATTTTATATCCCATGTATTATGCGACCACCTTAAAATTAGCTTCAAAATTTGGTCTTTAAAAATTACCTGATACGCGAATATACAAGGTAAGTACATTTAAAGAGTCTGACGGAGTTTTAGTTGTCGGTGAGTCTTTTAATCTCTCGTTGCTTTGTTTATCTTAAGGAAAAAGCAGTTTCTTGCTGTAGATTTGTAGAGAGAAATAAAGAGGGTAGATTAGATAGATAGATAGATAGATAGATAGATAGATAGATAGATAGATAGATAGATAGATAGATAGATAGATCTGCCTATTTACATTGTTTGGACTGTTGTCCTCATCTCTTTTGCCATATTAACGATATGTCAAGGACACATGGCTAAGTGGATAAAAGCGTTGATTGCGTAATTCTAAAGGCGACTTGACCGAAAGAATTGAGTTCAGTACCTGGCCATAGCAGAGGGAACAAAAACTTAGAGAGTTGAGTTACCAAAGGGAATTAACTAAAACTGAGATAGCCAAAGGCACGGCAGGCTCAACTGGAACAATCTACCCCGGGGCACTAAATAAAGGGTTCGAATCGAAAATCCAACTAATATAATCTGAAGAAGGCCGGGCAGTACAATGTCAGAAACGTCCTAAATATGGCAATAAAGTTGAGGACAACAATCCGAACAATGTAAATAATGTAGATAGGTGTTTAGCTTAGCCCAAGACATAAAGTAAAAATCGTGCAAGTTCGAAATTAATAATAATCAGCACAAGGAAGTTGGAAGAAATTTTTCTCGGACGAGGTACTTTTAAAAAAAAAAAATTATGACGTATCATGTTATGGTTACAAAAATGCTGACAATATCCATGTCAGACATAACATGCACAAATAAATTATCATTCACGTGAAAAGAGAAGAATGCATGCAGTAACCCCCGCAAAAAGAAGGCAGGGACCCTACCCTCGGGAATCCATCGCCTTCCACTTGGAATATGGAACTAACAAATTTGGATGTGTCTGCGGTAGAAAGGATTACGGCTTGGATTTGGAAATCAGATTTCCAGTTCCAGTCGGGTCCGTTATAATCAGTTATGCGCAAATACCCTTAGGTATTAAAGGTATGAATCCACCTCTTCCCCCTTAGCTATGTGTTAATTAATCTGCCTTCTCAATCATCTATCGCCTAAGCAATACATGACTGAGAAGGCAGATTTTTCCCCGCAGTATGTTGCCATTTCTTTCTGCCATCCCAGGCTAGAGAACCCGGTCTGTCCTACTATTTACCCATAGCTGGAGGGAGAAGAAGAGGATTCATACCTTTCTCAAGGGTATTAACACGTAAGTGAATTTAATAGATTCGACTGGAATTCGAACTCGGCTCTCCGATTCCTCAGTCCGAGCCGCTATCCATTACTCCACCGAAATTGAGCATCGTCATTGTCATCATCTTCATCGTCATCATCATCGTCATCATCCTCGTGACTTTTGTAATCATGGGGGTGATCCGAATGTAGAAGCCACACTGAATCTCCTCCATAACGGTCTATCAACGGCAGCCATAAGAAATTCGGATATAGTCATACCTGTCCATTGTTTGACATTTTATGTTGGTGTCCTCTCCTACATCCACCTCCAACGGTGCCTTGTATGATGGTCTTGCACAGGCTGTCGTGCCTTGTAGCGTGTCCAAACTACGCTATTTTACTCCGTTTGACAGTAGCGAGAAGTTCCTGGTGAACAACAAACCTTTCGACCCTTTTCCGCACAAACTCATTGGTTTTATGTTCCCAACAAAAGATGTCAAGGTGTTTTCTGATACATTTGTTCACAAATGCTTGGCTCCTTCTCTCTGTCTCTGCCAATAGTGTCAACGTTTCACATCCATACAGGAGAAAGGAGACTATCAGCGATTTGTACAGTGTGTATTTCGTTTGAAAGCCGATTTTCGCTCCTCCACGTTCTTGCCAAACTGAACTGAACAGATATGATAATTTCCTGTAATCTATGACGAAAATTGGATTCGCTTGAAGCCACCGTGTGAAGCTTGCTTGATAGACAAAGCTTCTTCGTGGCCGAGTCGGTTAATGCACGTCAGATCTAACGACGGTTTGCAACACCGCACAGTGGTCCTGTATCATGAGTGGATCTTGGGCCTTGTATTAGTAATATATATATATATATATATATATATATATATATATATATACATACATATATATATATATATATTACTTGATTGAACATTAGTTAGTTGAACATTAGTACTATATATATATATATTAGTACATTAGTACTATATATATATATATACACACACATATATAGATATACACACGCACTCACACACACACACACACACACACACACACACACACATATATATATATATATAATCAAGTTAAGGTGAGCTTATCACCTTTAAAATCCGCATTCGAAAACCTGGCCTTTAACTATGCTCAAACAATAACCATACTTGTTAGTAAAAGTACGCAAATCTCTCAACCCCCAGCCAGACAGAAAAATATTGAAATATATTTTGATTTTCATTTCACCCGCTTAACGTTAGGCTTCATTCTTATAAAATCTTCCGTGGGTCGAAATGTTGATACTTACTCTTTTCCCCTCCTCGAACAAATCTTGTTAAAGAATTGGGAAACTTTTGACGTAACCCACTAAGACCGTCCTCGCCACCCGACAATGAATCAGGGTAGTCAACACACACAACAAAAAAAAATGCTTTGACGTAAAATTGTTTAAGGGAAGGTGCCGGGTTGAGGGTTTGGTTGTGAGCGGGGAAATTAGGGGTGTGGTTGATGAGGGAATCCCGGTGAAAAGTAAGTGGGTAGGGTATCCGAATTTCAAAATTTTGGGCTCACATGTGTTTGGTGAGCATGGACTAAAAATCTGGTTAGCAGGCAGCCTTTCAGACATAAACTGTCATTAGAAGGTTCAGGTTACTTGGAAACATCCGGGATTAGCCAATGACGATTGCCTTTGTTTGCTGTTTCTATGTTTGTGTTGATTTGGGATTTTTCTTTATGTATCCCCCACCTCCATCACCGCTTCTATGCCCCCGCCTTCCAACCTGAGAGCTTTTTTCGTCCATCCTTCCTTTCGGCCTTCTTCTTCTTCTTCTTCTTCTTCTTCTTCTTCTTCTTCTTCTTCTTCTTCTTCTTCTTCTTCTTTTAATATTCTTATTCTTTCTTTCTTTCTGGTACTTCCGCTTTTTTCTGTTGTCTTTCTTCAAACCGATCGAACATATCTTATTATTTCGACCTCCACCGTTTCTCCATACCTCCCTCTCTCTCACTTATTCTCTCTTTCTCTCTTTCTCCTTCATCTTCTTCCCATCTGCTGTCATCACTTCAGACTTCCTCAAATTTATTACCGTCTTTCACTATATATTTTAGACTGTAAATTTCTCCTTGCAGACCTTTTGTTTGTTTTTTTCAAGTCAAGGCCATAATTATCTGGACGTTTCCAGATTGATTTCTGTCAAAAAATGGAAAGGTTTCTCTGTTTTCAAGAAACGGCACGTCCTGCCTTTTCACTTTGCAAACTGAAAATACGTTTTATCTTAATTCTGTTTTAAAACATAATAAAACTCCGAAAAGAAGCATTTGAGGTGAGTCAGCCTAAACGATCTTTTCTTTTCCAAAATAAAGTTAGATTAAATCATTCGGAGTCGATTATAAACAGATTTTTTTTGTTTTTGTGAAAGCAAATTGACTAAATTGTACAGTTTAGGTTTACTCAACTCTTTATTGTAAATGCATTTAGACAACTATCGTCTACGATATACAAAACTTCTTTTTGCGGAGCTAACTGTATACCTTATATGAAGATGTATGCTTTTTCAAAGTCTGATCTTATTCTGCTCTTTTTACGTGAATTATAATTTATTTCTGTATGTTATGTCCGACATGTCAACGTTATTGTAAGCATTTTTGTAGCCATTCCATGAAAACATACGTCATAAAATGAAAAGTTCCTTGTCCGTCAAAAATTGCTTCCGCTTTCCTTGTGCTGATTCTTATTGATTTCGAAATTCCAATAATTTTGCCTTATGTCTTAGCTAAACTAAATACCTATCTACATTATTTACATTTGTTCGAACTGTTGTCCTCATCTTTATTGCCATATTCAGGACGTTTAAGACATTGTACTCTCCGGCCTTCTTCAGATTATATTAGTTGGAATTTTCAAAACGAACCCTTTATTTAGTGTACACGGGGTTAAATTGTTCTAATTGAACCTGCTATGCCTTTGAATATCTCAGTTTTAGCTGCTACGAATATTATTCACGGGGACGTAAGAAAAATTACATTAGTTAGACTTTATATACTTATAGTCATCTTTTTAGTAAATAGTTACAGGCAGTGGGAAATTAATTTAAGACAATCCAGCATGAATAAAATCGTTATTCGCTTCAGAACAGCCTTTAACGTTCCAAAAGGAATCTAGTAGGAACATTTTTGTGATGTCAAGGAACACTCGCAGTCACTTTTGTAGTGCCAACGAAAACTTGTTATCACTTTCGGAATGCTCGCTCTAGTAGAGACTTTGTAATCGCAGACACAACTATAGTAACGCCGTTGAACAATGCTGGTGTCAGACGCCTTCGAATATCACTCGCACTAATAGTACTTGCTCAATAATACTTTCTCAAAATGTAACCACCGAATAGACAAATGGTATAGTGAATAGAGTAGAGAACAGCGGTCCGTATAATAATAGAGGATAGAATAGAAATGGCAATCTGTATAGTATAGAGGATAGACTAGAAATGGCGATCATTTAGACGTCATGCGACTTCCTATATATGCGTTTTCTCTATGGTCACGGGATCTACTAAATTCAATAATGGGATCGCCTGCGTTTACTCTCTGGCGATCTAAGTTCAAACTCAAGTGTTGGCAGCGACACTTTATTCCTATATAACAAAAATATTTTCTGTATTTGGCTGAATTCAAATGGAATTCTGTATTACGTATCATTGAACTCTGCAATACAACAAATGAACAACGCGCAATGCAACAATGAGCAACGGGCACGTTTGAATGACACATTAAAGTAAAGATACATTTGAATACTAGAAAGTGGTTACTCCTGTTGAAAATGCAATCATAGAATTGGGAAGGAAAGTATTACGCGAAACGGTGGCTATGTGAGTTTTACTAGATGTATGTCATTATGTTATGAATACAGTTTTTTACTGATTATGATGATATTGTAGGGAAGAAATTCAATCAATGGCTGATGTTTAAACATATATATTCTTGTTTTCATGTTTTCCGTTTACTTTTAATGTTTTTTATTTTAAAATAAAATATTTAGGAGTATTTTTTTCAGAGTTTCTCGCAATATCCTGGAGATCTGTTGAGTATTCGTAGAGAAATGTCCACAATATATGGAATACTTAAATTTAGATATGTATAATTAACACCATTTTTGTGATGTCAACGAATACCAGTTGTCACTTTCGAAATGCTCGTTGTAGTAGAGACTTTGTAATCGCAGATACAGCTATAGTAACGCCGTTGAACAATACTGGTGTCAGACGCCTTCGAATAATCTCGCACTAATAGTACTTGCTCGATAATACTCGCTCGAAAAAGTAACCATCGTATAGTGATCGGAATAGAGAAATAGTATTGGGAATAGAGTAGAGAAATAGTATAGACTAGAAATGCAGATCCGTATAGTAAAAGAGGATAGACTAGAATTGGAGATCAATCTAGACGTCACGCGAAATCCTATATATGCGTTTCCTCTATGATCACGTGATCTACTTAATTCAATAATGGGATCGCCTGTGTTTGCTCACTGGCGATCTATGTTCAAACAGCAGCGACATTTTATTCCTATATAACAACCATATTTTTGTTTCTTGTTAGAACTTTAATTATTTGTAGTTCTTGTTATATATGTACGTAGCAAAGAAATTAACTTAAAGCAGATAGATAGATAGATAGATAGATAGATAGATAGATAGATAGATAGATAGATAGATAGATAGATTCGTTTTCTACCGCTTAGCAACCTATGCAGTTTATTTAAAGCCATCAAACATTTTTAGATTGTAAAAATATATGTTTTTTGAAGATAATAATGCTTTAGTGATACAAGAATTATTACTTAACCCTTATTTGAGGAGAAGAAGAGTTGGATTCATACCTTTTCCAAGGGTATTTGAGCGTAAGTGAATATAATGAACCCAACTGAAATCGATTAACAATTCCGAGCCATTATCAATTACACCACCCGCACATTCAAGTTTACGGCACCTGGTATTTCCAAGCAGTCACCCATCTAGGTACTGACCCGGCTTGACGTTGCTTAACTTCGGTGATCCTACGGGAACTGATGTTTCAATGTGATGTGGCCGTGAACCACACAGAGAGAGAGAGAGAGAGAAAGAGGAGGGAGAGATTTGGGAGGGTAAAGAGATGGTGGAAAAAGAGAGATAGAGAAAGAGAGATTATCCGTTTAAGTAAAGATGCAAAAAATATTTGTATCTTCACAGAATTTCCAATGAAATACGTTTCTTTCCTCCCTTTTATTTGCGCGAATGTCTTCAGCGTTTGCATCAAACAAAATGTCGATTGGCCTGACACGTGGTTGATAGTTGCGGGAATAATCGATTTCAAACACTGATCTTGAAGATTAGTTGGCTGAATTTGTTTAAAGACAAATCAACACCACTATGAGTTATTTAATGCTGAAATCTAAAATATCTGGAACACAATTTTATGACTTTAAATAAATATATTTTGATCGTAATTGTATGCCTTCAACTACAGATAAAATGTATAGTTGGTCATTTTGCTATAAAATATATTGTTGGTAATTCTACTATAAAATGTATTGGTGGTAATTTATATATATATATATATATATATATATATATATATGTGTGTGTGTGTGTGTGTGTGTGTGTGTGTGTGTGTGTGTGTGTGTGTGTGTGCGTGCGCGTGTGTGTGTAGCTGGTATTTTTATCATAAAAATGTATTTTTATACTTTCCTAGTGATTTGTTTGCAGTCCATTATTTGCCCATAGCTGGGACCCTAACAAGGGCTACCAGCCAGGGTCAGGGTAGACCTGAGAATAGCAGCAATTCACTCCACCGTAACCTCTACACATTCGATCAGAGACCTTGTTGCCGGATGTAGTTTATCATCATACTAGAACTCTAATCTTGAAGACGAGCCCAATACATAGTTATTGCTATTTTCCTCGATTTGGTTTTGCCCCGTATAAAGTTGAACGCCTACTACCGTGATGCACTGTGTTCCTATAGAACGTGAGTGATCACGGCTCCCCACAACTTTCTGTTCTTTGTAGCTGAAAGCAATGTTTGTCCCCTTTCTATCTCCCCAGTCCTTGTTCTGCCATCCAATTACACTAGGTAGTGTACTCATTCTTTCCCTCTTTCTCTCATGCCTTCAATGTGTCCTGTGAGTGTTAGATTCTTCAAGCCCTTTTTTCTTATTACGTTTTCCGAAAATTGTTAAGTGTTTCTATTTCATTCTAAGTACAAATATTCTTTTTGTTGCTATTTGTTTTAAAATTTCACCGTTGGTCACAGGCTTCGTTCGTGGTATTCTTAGCATCCTTCTGTAGAATTACATCTCTGTTGCCTCAGGTCTCGTCTTCATTTGCGAGGAAATTGTCCAGTATTCACTCACATAGTGATTTTCCAAGTGTAGCATAGATGTGGCACAAGGCCGAAAGTAGGGGGCAAACAGTGAGGATCGAACTCACTACTCAGTCGTAATTGTTCTAGCGAGACAAGCTTGCTAACCATTACACAGCCTCGAGATGCCCCAGCATTCACTGACATATAGGAGGACTGATATTGAATAACAATTCATCTTTCTTTTCTTTTGTTTCTAGGGAAATGTTGTCATTCCTTAATATTTTGTTGAGCTTTCCGAAAGCATCTTTCGCAATTTCAAATTACATTTGGATTTTGATGTCACATTTTCCGTCATCTGTTTATACAATTATCATATAGACAAATTCCAATACTTGCTTAATTTTGACGTTTTCCGTATGCAGCTCGCATCTACGATTGTTCATCTTCCTAACGACCATAGGTTTTGTCTTCTTACAATTGAGCGTTAGTCCTTTCTTGTCGCTTTCGTTTATTACCTTGTTAATTTAATTGTCAACTGAATGTATATTTTGACGTTTCCAGTATGCAGCTCGCATCTTCGGTTGCCCCTCTTACTATACATTCTGTCTTCTTACAACTGAACGTTAGTCCTTTCTTATCGCTTTCCTTTATTACTTTGTCTAAGAGTTCCTGTAGTTTTCTTTATCTATTTTCATCAACAGAAATTGGGTGGGATATGAAGGGGACAAAAGTTGGTTAGAGCTAAAAAGGAGAGGAAGTTGTGGAGAGCTATGATCGACCACGTTCTGAAGGGACACATCACATAAAAGAATAAGAAGGCATAAAATTTGAGGCCTAGATATATGCTCATCACCATACTTGTTCGAGCACTCAGATTTTTACCAGATTAGCCCAAAGTCTAACTTACCGTTAACAAGTGGTTTTATTTATTTTCTCATATTTTTAAATTTGGCTTCTGTTGAATTATTTATTATCTCTCCAACGTCTGATCCGATTAGATTCTCGCCTCTGATAGGTGCTAATTAAGATGACAATTAAGTTTGGAGCTGTATTTAAGTGGGTCTTAACCACTGTATTTATAGAATGAAAGCTGCTGAATCAGTACTGAGTGCGAAACAGTCACACTTTACACAACATTTAACAGTCGCTGAAAAGACCGCTCCACATCCGCCTAGCGTTTTTTTTTCCTTTCAAAGTCAAGCAGGCGTAATGGGCGGTTACCGCCCAGACTCCCGCTCCTATTTTCTGATTCATCCACCCACATTTCAACATGGCTCCGATTTCCAAGATCTGCTCGGCAGATTTGTCACAGAAAATGTATTATTGTAAATTGTTCACAATATACCCTTCGTTGATCAGCTAAAACTACATTCGAGTTATTTGAAACTCTAGAGTACGACACAAAGAACTATTTGAACTGTGGGGTAAGCTTGATATATTTTGGAAGTACATTAGTATAATCCATAAGTTATACTAGGAGCAAAACGCCTGCATACAGATAGAAAATCAATTCAGTAAATATACAAAAGTAGAAAGAGGTGTAAGATAGATATTGTGTCTTCTCACCAGGATTATTCAACCTTTACAATGAGGATCAGTCAATGTGCCATGCGTGATACACGGTTAGGCGATCATGTATCTTTCGATAATGACTGACGAAGCACATTTTTTTCCCGCAAGTAGGTTGCCATTTCTTTCTGCGGTAGACCAGTTGCCATCCCAGGCTATAGAAACCAGTCTGTCCTGTTATTTACCCATAGCTGGGGGAGAAGAAGAGGATTCATACCTTTGCCAAGGGTATTAGCACATAAGTTAATATAATGGATTCGACTGAAATTTGAACTCGGATCTCCGATTTCTCAATCCGAGCCGCTACTGCACTTAAATTCATCAAGTATAGATACCATCATGGAAAGTTCATCCAGACAATTATCATGAAATTCATTATAGAAAAGACACAGGAAAGTTACATTAAAGCAATGGGTAAGTGACTGAAGATGTGATGCCAGATCAGGGTGGACATGAAACAGTTATGTGCCATACGTGATACACGTTTAGGCGATCATGTATCTTTCGATACATGATTGACGAGGCAATTTTTCCCGCAGTAGGTTGCCATTTCTTTCTGCGGTAGACAAGTTGCCATCCAAGGCTATAGAACCCGGTTTGTCCTACTATTTACCCATAGCTGGGGGGAGAAGGAGAAGATTCATACCTTTCCCAAAGTTAATAGCACGTAAGTGAATGTAATGGATTCGACTGGAATTCGAACTCGGCTCTCCGATTTTTCAATCAGAACTCAAATCAACCTGACAATGAGGACAACCTGAGAGAATAAGAAGTCCTACCTGGATTCATTATTGGCGACCACAATATTAACAAAATAAAGGATGCAGATGACACAGTGTTGACAGCAGAGGCAGAAATGAATCTACAGTAACGATTATGTAAAATTACAAGCGATGTTTTAGATCTATTGATAGTTACAAGCCAGTTTTCCCTACTGGACTGTTATAGCTTAATTCGAGGAGAGATTAGCTGCCGGACTCTGGACAACGTAATTTCTAAAAGCGCGCCCATACATTGTGGTATCGTCACTACAGATATTTATTTACGATCTGAGTAGGTTTGTATACACATCGCTAATATAAAGTGTGCCTTAATAATCGATCTTAATTACTACCTATGTGTAATGCTACCTTACGTAGCCTCTAAAGGGGAATTTATTCAGATACCACTTCGTTTTATTCTGCATTAATTCTAGACCATTATCTTTAAGCATAAAAATCATCTGTCGATTTTTTTATGTGCCAAGCGTGGTACATGTATCTTTCGATATACGACTAACGAGGCAGATTTTTCCAGCAGTATGTTGCCATTTCTTTCTGCGGTAGACGAGTTGCCATCTAAGGCTATAGAATCCGGTCTGTCCTGCTATTTACCCATAGCTTGGGGGAGAAGGAGAGGATTCATACCTTTCCCAAGGGTATTAGCACGTAAGTGAATGTAATGGATTCGACTGGAATTCGAACTCGGCTCTCCGATTCCTCAGTCCGAGTCGCTATCCATTACTAGTAATCTTAATAGAATCTACATTAACTCCAGCAGAAGGTAGTAAAGGAAAGCGTGAAGAAAAGACTAAGCATCATTGTAAGCAGACAGAATGTATGGTTATCAAGAAAAGGAACAGCCCAAGATGCGAACGACGAATGGGAGACAACAAAATCAAGCAAGTATAAAAATTTGAATATGCGGAAAATGTTTTAAAAAATGACGTAAAATGCGACACCGAAATCCGAAGTCTCACTGGAATAACGAAAGATGATGTTCAGAAGCTAAGCAAAGTATTAAGAAATAAGAAAATGTCGGGCAACATTTAAGCTAGCTCCTGCGGAGGGCTCTTGATTGGAGTAGGTAGGGAGGAGTAGACACGATAGGCTACAATAAACTACAGAACACAAAATTCGTCGCTGCATTTAAGTATTGCGTTAATATTTAAGCTTAACTTTTAAAAGTTCAACGATAATTTTTCTGCCACCACTTAATTTAAAGACAGTTTGATGTACGTAGGTCCTTAATTTTCCTATAAACAGTTATTTTTATTTCATGGGTAACTTTCACTGGATTTCGCAATTAATTTCGATTATTCCCAAATTTATTTCCAAGTTATAAAAATTCTTATAACACAAACATTTTCGTCGCAAAAAAATCACATAAAAAAATGCCGAAAACACTCGCAGTAATGAAAAATTGGGAATGGAAAATTTCTGGATCCGGCCCGGAATGTTTTTAATTTGCTCACGGAGTCGATCTGACTCCAAAATGGTTTGATATGTTGGGCTACGGCCACTAGGAGTAAAGTTGAATCAGTGTGACACAGTGACACAGTGACATTTGCATTTATTATATAGATTAAATTCCCTTGAACACTGTCATCGATGATTTCTGCCAAACTTATTTCCTCTTTGGAGAATTTCTGCTATAATAACCTAGCACTCGACTTCATCTCCAGAAGCAAAAATAAAACATATGTAATATTTTCTGACTTCCTATACGTTACATTTTAAACAAAAATGACAACCCACTGCTGGCGAAATTGCTATGCAATCGGATTCATTATCCAACACTAAAGAAATAGTGTCATGCTGGATCCCAAGCCACACAGGAATTAGAGGAAATGATGAAGCAGATTCATCTGCAAAGTCTATCCAAAATGAAACCTTGATAACAGTTTCAAGATCCCCTTATAAATAATGTCCTACTCTAAAGAAATAGGTTTTCTACCAATACATATAACACCTACAATGGATTATCTACAAACTATATGTCTGTAAGGCATACATTTACTCTGAAAGTATACAGTTATGTACAAAATATCTGTAGTTTAAGTCATAAAATTACGTGCAACATATTTAGATTTCAGCATTAAATAACCCATAGAGGATTTGATATACAGCTAAACAAAAACAACCAAACCAAACTTATACTATAATAATTTAATAATTCCGAGTTGCCACTAGGGTTATTCAACATATACAGCGAGGCAGTCCAAAGTGAACTAGAATTCTTAACAGGGTTTAATATTGGTAGATGATTTGGTATATTTTGTTTTACGACATATCAACCTTAGTGAGTTATTTAATGCTGACAAGATTTTTAGGATAGGTTCGTATGAATAGAATATGTTTGTTTTTTTTAATGTATTGCTGGTAATTTTTCTTTTTCCTTTTTTTTTGTCCAAAATATATTCTGCCCTGTCGACTGGGGATTCAGAATACGCCGAGTGCACCTCTGCAGAG
Source organism: Acanthosepion esculentum (assembly GCA_964036315.1). NCBI lineage: Eukaryota > Metazoa > Mollusca > Cephalopoda > Sepiida > Sepiidae > Acanthosepion > Acanthosepion esculentum. Next base: position 47,094,979 of record OZ038480.1, read on the forward strand.
GGATAAGCCCCCCCCATGAGGTGTTCTGAGTATGATGATAAACTACATCCGATAGCAAGGTCTCTGATTTAGGAGATTTTGAGGGGTATGGAAACACCACTTAATTGCTGATGTTCCCAGTCCAACCCTAACCTGGGATGGTAGCACCTGTTAGGGTCCCAGCTATGGGAAAATAGTTAACCTCAAACTGGGATCAAAATACTATGAAGGTGCAAAAATAGGTTTTATAGTAATACATTTTGGAATAAAAACATTACCAGGAAAACATTTTTTGAAAAAATATATATTGCTAGTAATACAATTTTTGAAAAAAAAATTATTACCAGCAACTCTCGACAAAACCCTCTTTACAAAAATACGTCAATGAAACCTGATCTACAAAATGATTTCTTACGAACCTATCCTAAAAATCTTGTTGGCATTAAATAACCCATTGAGGTTGGTATGCCGTAAAACGAAATAAGCTAAACCAAACGAGAAATGTAATGCTGGTAATATTTTTTTTTCAAAAACGCATTGTACATTTAGTACAAAAATCCATTTTTACCCTTTCATAATGTTTTAACACCAGTTTGGGGGTTAATCACCAGCCCCCAGCTGGAACCCAAACTGGTGTGTCCACTCTGGGTGAACCTGGGAACAGCAATCAAGGGGTTGTTCCACGCTCTTCAAAAACTCCCGATCAAAGGCCTTGCTGCTGGATGTAGTTTATCGTCATACCCAGGACGCACTACTGGTAGACATTATCTTACAAAAACCTAGATCTGACTATTCTATTATTATGTCTCACTCTTTAGAAGATCTGTTTTTATTCTCTCTTTAAAATAATGCCATCTTTTAAGAAGTCAGACACGGATTCTTTTCATGACTTTTAACTGCGACTTCATCTGAAACATATAAAAACATCAATTTCGTTATTTGCAGATGTATATATTAATAGCGTGTGTAGAACACAACATTGATGTCAGAAATGTCACTTCTGAGATAATATGAAAAATAGAATCTCATTGATTCACAAACATCATTAAAAGCAGTCATCGGTGTAAGATCTTTCCAGTAGAGTCAATGGAGCTCGTTCATCAAATCTTACAGTTGTTACGTGTGTGTGTGTGTGTCTGTGTGTGTGTGTGTGTGTGTGATTTAACGACGGAAAACTGGACTGATGAACCGACTCTTTTCATTTTCCCTCTCGTCAAAACCCGATATTTCTTGGAGTACAACTTCATAGAAATAAGCAGAAGTACTTTCCCCGCCATATTTCCTTAATTCAAGATTTAATTAACAACTTGCCTTGCCTCGACTGCAAGCAAACTATGCAATGATCTTGAAAGCTTAAACTAATAAGCAATTATTTTTACAGTAAGTAAATTATTCTTTCCTACTTACCTGCTGGGTTCTGTCTTGCATGAAATCTAAGGGACTCGAGTAATTTTGTTAAATACTGTTAATCAAATGAGTGTACTTATCCTTATTATTTTTATCACAAAGTTTCGGATAATTTCTTGCTCAGCCTTCTGCCTGATACCTAAAAATCCAAGATTAGTCATGGCCCTTAATTCAAAAAATATTTCGATTAGTAACCTCCAGTGGAACTCGTACATACGACCCACCGTTAAAGATGCAGGTAAAATGGTCGACTCTCTGTTGCGCTCTAGTAAGTAGATGACTCCTCACGCTATCCTCTAATATTACAAGAAACCGATCAGGCCGAAAATGGAGTACTGATCTCATTTGGGCGGGAGCCGTTCAATCCTAACTTTCCAGTCTTGATAGAGTTATAAAGCGTCTCCGAGTCCTTGCGGGTGACGGATTATTTTCGACCTTTCAACTCCTCTCTAACAGTCGGCATGTGGCAAGCCTCTCACTGCTCTATCGCTACTTCCATGGAAAATGCTTGGACGAACAACATTCCTTGCTTCCGCCAGTTCTAACCTTCGTGGCTAGGACTCTTCATGACAATTATATTGTAGCAAACCACTCCCGTTCTCTCCGTATTCCATCGGTGAGAAGTAAGTTCCACTAGAAAAAGCTTCTTCCCGCGAACTAATTCTCTATGGAACCAACTACCAAGAGGGTGTGTCGCCATTACTGTAATCTTAACCTGTTTAAATCTAGGGTTAACCGTTATCTTCATCTCCTATCCGTACAAACTGTCTCTTAACGAAACCCTCTAGCTCGAGTGGACCTCGAGCGGGCCCTGAGTGTCTTGTACAGGGTGGACCGTACTGTAAAAAAAAACGAAAAAAAAAAACAACCTTATCCTTCTTTTGTTAGAATATTTTCATCCGATACATTCTTTGGTCTTTTTACTTATTCTAAATTATTGGATGTCTACTTATCATCACGCTGCCGGTTATTTAGAATAGTATTCTTATTTTGTCTCTCTTCGTAAATATACTTCGGCCGATGCATTTGTCTGTTCCATTCGCGCGTATATTTAACCTATATATGATTCCTCTCGTATAGAACGTCTGTAATCCGGGTATTGAATACACCTGACAACAGCAAAAATACATTGATCAGTTTGAAAAAAAAATCAACTAGAGGTAATGTGTAGATTATCTAACAACACTATTTATCAGTGTTGAAAAGCTCACTGAAGATAGACATCAACACGAATTAGTTACATATTTGTAATTAATTACTTGCAAATACACCTTTTTTTATAATGTACGCATCTTCAAACGCAGCGGGTTTCCTGTGTTGTTCCTTGTTTACTATTTCCAAATTATTCCATCAAAGATTATATGATCCCTTATAATTTTATATATGATCAGCCACGCCTGACTTCATGGTTGACCCTAAGGTTATGCCTTTTTGCTTTCTTACTTTATTCAGTAACATGGATACTACAGATCGAGTTCTCATTTTCGGGCAGTATAAATAATAAAACACAATCCAATCTCTAAAAGACTGTAATGTGAGAGAGTAAAGAACATTCCTGAAAAGTTTTGTGTAGGCCATCTTGTAAGGCAGCTGCCGTCACTAGATACAATTTAGCCGGTAGAAACAGATGTTTAGGATTCTAATATAAATATTTTAGAGTCGCCATCCAATACATTTCTTGAAAACAATACAGGAAAACTTGTTGCTGTCGACCACTCTGCGGATGAGATTTTAACACTTCCCTTTCGAGAAAAAAATACTATTTTTTTCGCTTTGAGAAATTAAAGATGGTTGACATTATTGCAATTTCAAGCGCGTCATAATGAAACTGATATTTTAACAAGTAACAGCCAATCAGCGTACTGTCAGTATTTTAACTGATTTCCAAAAAGAACCCGTCTCAAAATCAAACTTAGAGTGTTAAAGGTATTTTGTCCATGGATGCTGTAACGAATTTGACAGGAGATCAGGCGCAAAAGATTTAAGATAGAAAAACGTTTACTATTCAATAAGAAGAGTGTCTTTTTAAAAAAAAGATCAACTCGAATACAAACTGTGCAGGTTTACGGCCACATCACGTTGAAACACCGGTTTCCCGTGCGATCACCAAAGTTAAGTAACGTCGAGCCTGGTCATTACCTAGATGGGTGACCACTTGGGAATACCGGTTGCTGTAAATTTGGATGTACGGGAGGGGCAATGGATAATGGCTCGGAATTGTTAATCGGAGAGCCGAGTTCCAATTCCAGTTGGGTTTGTTATATTCACTTACGCGCAAATACCCTTGGGAAAGTTATGTATCCACTTCTTCTCCCCACAGTTATGGGTTTATTACTAAGACTTGTGTCACTAAACCTTTATTATTTCCCAAAATGCAATAAAATTGTGTACAAAATATTTAGATTTCGGCATTAAATAATCTGCAAATGGTTGATATGTCGCTAAACAAAAACAAGCATAAATAATCAAAACTGTTTTGAAAGCGTTATACAAATATTGCTTTCTACAACAAAAGCTCTTTCAGGCAGTTAAAAAGTTCATCAAGTTCCTTTAAGACATTTTAGAACAAAAACATTATTTGAATGGAGATGAAAATTAGAAAGATGAGCCCAGAGGAAAAAAGTCGAAGTACGGTCGAAGATATTTTCTAGTTAGTACTCTTTCAGCCAGGTAGGCTTTCTAGAATAAATATTGAGTCTTCTGCTACTGTTTGTAAAATGGCGTCCCTTTCTTCGGTGGCAAATGTTCTACTGCCTTCCTTCAGATTTTTTTTCTATTATTATTAATGGGCTAGTTTGTTTTTTTTGTCTATAACTAACGTTATCTGAAATCACGCCTTCTTTCCTGTTTCTGGTGACCATTAATTTTGGTAGGATTTCCGGGTCTTTCTTTTTACAATTCTATAGTGTTTAATAATAAAACCGCTTTATTTTACAAGGAACAGTAATTCAACGTACAATCAATATTTTTAACTGATTTCTTGTCAGAAACTTCCAAGAAATCCAATTTAAATAAGGAAAATAATTTACTTAATTTGTTGTTTGTCATTTAATTCTTCCAAAATTTCGACAATGAGTCACCTGCGTTAAATACTATGGGGGATATTACTGTTTCTTTGGGCATGTCTGAGAGGATATTTTCGACAAGGAAGACTGAGGTCAGGTAAATAACCTAGGCATCTGGTAGATTCAAGTTTTCGGTAAAATATTGAATCTTTAAAAAACGAGTCATGCGTGCCACGTTTGAACGCGGCATCAATGACTTGATCCTCTCTAATAAGTCAGTGATTAAACTCCATTAAAAAAAAAAAAAGCAGAAAATACACTTGGGTTTCAAATAAACAAACCGAGACACTTATTCTTTTCGTTATGTCAGTCGCTCCTTTTATTCGGGTAATTTTACTCCCATCCCTTAATTTCCGCGGCGAGCAATATCGGACAAACGTTTAATGGCTGAAAATATTTTTTTCTCTTTTTAACCAGCCACCTCCTATTATTCCAACCACCACGTTTATTTGAAACTCATTTGAGCTGACGCTTCTGTTACAGCAGGGTTTTTTATACACAACTTGTCTTCAAAAGATCAAGACAATCCATGGTTACGTGCACGATTGTCAAGTTCCATCAAGTGTAATATCGAACTTGGATGTTTTCCCTCATCCATCTACAAATAAATCAGATTTTATCATAAGACGTCAATTATCTACGCAAAAGGTTCTCGTTAAAAAGGGAAAATCGTCGCGCAAGGAGAATTAGCTGCGTTAAAACATTCTTTGTGTCCTGTTTCGGGCATTACTTCGCCCGAGTATGCATTATTATTTACTTTTTAAAGAGCCATCTTAAGACACCCTAAGATCTCTCTTTGGAATCAAGAACACTCTTTTCGGGCTGTCGTTCCAGATTACAATCCGTTTTCTCAGATATATCTAGAGATTTAATGTTCTGATTCTTGTTTTATTTGTTCCACTTTAAATAATCACAGCAGCCACGTATCTCTATGGTTCTATTTATAATTTAAATTCAGCCATTGGCTTCAATCCTTTTATAAACTATTGAATAAAGGCTTTGCTTTGAACGAACGTATCTAGTTGAAGGCAGACAATAAAATTGCACTACTTGCCAAAGGTAAACAAAGATAAACTCATAACATAATTATTATTTATTGTATATAAAATACAAGGCCAAAAAGAGGAGGGGTTGAGGCTGGTCAACACTATCTTATACCTAGCTAATCCGATTCACGACCCATTCACTCATTACAATTTGCCCATTTACCACAAAAACTCGTCCGTCGCCAATCAATCCTCGATACACCAAATTACCGCATCCTCTCACGGGGAACCTACAAAACGCGCCCGATGCCATAAAAATCTAATGATTTTAAAATTTATACTTAAAAATTTATGGATGAATAGAATGAGAGGAGAGGGAATGAACACCAAAACAAACTGAACATGAATACAAAGTAAACTAAACATAACTGATGTTAGTAGGGCCCGTCCAACCCTCAAAAAAAAAAAGAAAGGCCGCTGTATTCTGCCCATTGGACAAAATCAAGAAGCTCTAAACTCATAACATAATTATTGTGTGATCAAACTATTTTTCTGAATTTATCAAGTGTTTCCTTTCACTGAAAAGTGTTTCCTTTCATCCATTTATTCAAATATAAGCTTAGAACCAGATTCTAGTAATTTATAAAAATATACATTCTTTTTTAATACCGAAGTATAAGAAAAAGTAATCGTTCTTTAAACCTCGTGGACAGGTGCTACAGAGTCACAAGCAAAGAACTCTATCAAATAACATAAACGAAATCGCTTGAAGACTTTCAAAAACAGTAACAACTAAATTAGATAGCACGTATATTTTTCTTGCTCTCTTTTAAGCCACGATGATTCAAGTGGTTACTGAGAGTGAAAGAAACTGAGAAAACTTTAAAGAGAGAGAGAGAGAACAATAAAAGACCAAGTTGCAAGCAGACAGAATTAATTTAATTAAATAAATATTTAATATTATTTTTGAAGATCATAACAGTTAGGAATGCAAGAAGCCGAAAGAGAGTTCCAAAAGCGAAACATTCGAAAGAATGAAGCTATTCGAAAAAATAAATAATGTTATAATGAAGATGCCAACGTTACTTTAAACAAAATATTAGGAACGAAGCCCCTGTCAATAATAGAAAGAGCAATAGCAGCCACTAGACTTGAGAAACCTATTAGCCTGAAAAATGTTTTAAGAAAAAAAAATTATGAATTTCAACCGACTGTAGCAGTCTATTTGGTCAATGAATGAGGAATGTTTCCTTATAAGGAAACGGCTAATATTACCATTACCAAAAACATTTTCCTCGTTTAGAGCGAAACGTTGAAAGCCATTTTGGATCTAGCTAAGATTTTCTTTGTTTTTAACTTCTTGTAATGGGTTCATTTTTCATCGCCAATGACAATTTGTTTTGTTTGTTGTTTTTTTTTTTTTCGTTTAAAAAAAATGCTACAACTACTTTCTCTACGTCAAACAAAAAGTGAACAGCTTGGTTTTAAGTAAGTAGTTCTTGACTTTTTTTTAACTCCATAGCCTTATCTCGATAGCCTTTAAAAAATTTAAATATCTTAATACAGCTAAAGATCTTTCTTGAATTAATCAATTGAACCTTAACACGACTCAATTCTCAACTCCGGAATTCTTTTCGCTCTTCTCATCGAAAGTTCAAATTGCTCCCCAAAATATTCAAATTAATCCTCCCAGTGGAGCGACACCACCCACACCGTTTGGAAGCATTGTTTAAACGTTGACTGATGCTCGTATTTCTAGGTTCGTATGGAGCCCATTTCCCCAAATTCTGATTTTTTGCTAAGACTTGTAAACAAATTACTACATTCATCTATGTCACTATGGGGAGGTCAATGGGGGGGGGGTAGCTGATGCCTCCTCACTTTTTGCTGGAACTGAAAACAAAATAGAAGACTAAATCTATATTCTTTACTTCAATCAATGACAATTCTATTAAACTGAGCTATATCATTTGTCTAAATTCCTTACCGCTATCAATTTTCAAAATTAATTAAAAAAAAAAACAACTCGTGTTTACTTTTTAAAACATTAGCTATTAAAACATTCATATGCTTAATATGCAGGAAAAGTTTATAAATCTCGTTCCAGAAAGTAAGTACAAATAAAAAGATTTAATAATTAAAACAACAAATGTTTGCAACAGGATTTTAAAGAGTTATGTCCGTTTAGGTTGTGAATGATCAAAACTTCCTACACATTAATTTTCTTTATTATCTGTGAAATGCCAGGCATCTTTGAGTAGGATAGTGGAGTAGTTTCTCGTTCTAATCTGCACAAAAATAAGATAAAAAATCTAAAAATTATTATTTTATAAAAGTTACAGAATTAGTAATCTGTAAAAACTAACTTAGAATCTCCACTTGTAACATCTGATTTAACCACACCCGACTTTTTTTTATAGTATTTTTGTAGTGCCATACCGGTACACTTGTTTGATTGCACAAGCAATAAAAGGATTTAGAAACTACAAAATCTTGTTTAATACCGTGAAATAAAATTTTGCATCAAACCAAAATTATAATTATCAATAAAAACTGATTTCTTCCATGCACTATTTGACAAAATTAATTTAAGGCGAACTAAACTTGTTATTGCTAATTTTTATATTAGCTTGTTCTGAAAATAATACCCGATTTTAAAATTAAACTAGCAATTGAATTGTGTTTTAATATATTATTATAATAGTTGCACAAAAATAGATCATTAATATCATAAAAGTTTCAAAAGTGCAATTGGAAAAATTGTTCGTGAATTCAGTGACAGGTGTGAGAACACCACTGCGTGCTCGTTCACGCAGTTCAGCTGAAAACATGGCTACTGTGCACGAGAATGTGGCCCGAAATCCACACACCTCTATTCGTCATCGCGCGCAGGAATTGAACCTCTCCACAGCAACGTTACAATTGCACTCTCGGCTGGTCGATTACGTTGACCAAAATAATTGTGAAGTGCGCGAAATGCATTTCTGTTTGAACGTCCATCTTCGTAACAGGCTTCGATAACTTTAACACGTTGTTTGATTGTTAATCTTTCCATGGTTGAAATTGCCAAAGACTTAAGTTGTTAAATCTGAAAGAAAAAGAAAAACGGCGTTAGACGCTGAAACTTAATTCACATTTAATATCGGTTCAAGTTATTGGAACACCCTTTATCTATTAAATCAGGAATAAATGCTGATTCTAAAATTATGCATTATTTTCCGAACAAACTAATACAGACAGTGGAAAAAATAGGTGTTTTCAAGAATTAAATCAATAAATATGTCTCTTGATTTTCAGGTCCTCGGACCTTTTCATCCCAGGTGTCCTACTAATTATAAAATCTGTAACGCTTTCGAGATATAAGTAAATAGTCGAGTAGCGAGCCTCCAGTATTAAAGACAGCATTTTAGCTCTTCACGATTTTTCTGTCATTAATGTGCTGCCATCAAAAGAAATTGCCGTTATTGTGATGGATACAAATGTTATTCTTGGTAGTGTTCTGACCATAAAAGACATTGTTGTTAGTGTGTTGTCCCCAAATGTCATTGTCATTAGTGAGATAATCAATTTATTAGATTCTTACCAAGGATTAAATCTAGGTACCTTCATGAGATTGCTAACAAAAGAATATAGTCTGACTTTTTTATCAGAAGTGTACATAAAATACGATACTTTTACAAACTTAACGAAAACAAAACTTTATCGTCTAAATGTTTATGTTATTAAGAGGAAAAATCAAAGTATTTTTGTTTTTTGTTTTTTTTACATTTTTGATCGTTCCTAGTACGTCGAAAATTTTCGTTAAAAATCTTGTTTTTGTTGAGTCAGAAGAATTGACAGATAATCAATCATTTCAACCATTTTTTTTCCATAAAAAAAATGAAAATCTCAGTTTGAAATTCTTTTAAAAAGCAATTATAATTTTTTCAAAACTTATTTTAAGAGAGTTAGAAATTATTTTTATTTAAAATATTTTGAAACAAGCTTAACTAAGTTTCTGCGACGAAAATGAAAATCTCAGTTTGAAATTCTTTTAAAAAGCAATTATAATTTTTTCAAAACTTATTTTAAGAGAGTTAGAAATTATTTTTATTTAAAATATTTTGAAACAAGCTTAACTAAGTTTCTGCGACGAAAAGATGTAATTTGAAAATAAAACAAAGTAGGTCATAACATTTCACGTCACTTGACAGGTGTTGAATGACGTATTGACGGATTACGTGAGGATAATTTATACTACGGAAGGAGAGAAGTGAAATTATTTGCATTTAAGTGAACAAATTATTTACCTCGTTATTTTTAAGGAAAACATTTTATCGCTCTATTTTTTTTTTGTACTTAGCTTTCACCTTTACGCTTACGATGCTTTATGGAAAAATATATTATAAAGAAATTAAAATAAGACTGTTGAGAGTGAGATAAAATTTCATAAGAAAGGTATCTAATTAATTTATAGGTACCTTTCTTATGAAATTTTATCAGAAGTGTACATAAAATACGATACTTTTTATGTACATTTATTAGATTTTACTGTGTTATTTGTACTTCCATTCATTTTATTATTAATTTTGCTATTTCATTTATGGAAAAATGTCATAACTGAGATTAATATAAAAATAAGATCATATAAATTTCATAAGATGATACTGATACTTGTAAGTACTCTTCTCAGTTGAAATTGAAAAATCAAATTAACTTCTCCACACGTGTTTCGCAAAAGTAAAGGCCTTAACACCGGAGAACAATGCTTAACTCAAATAACGCAACTTAATTGTATTTTGTTTGGTCTTCCGTACTTTATAATTACAGCCCGATTATAAACTCAACACTACATTTCTTAATTACTGCAGGTCTTAGTCAAAACGATACAATTTACAACGCGCTAAAAAAAGATCTATCTCATGAGGACATTTACGAAACTGAATGCGGTTTTTAACTAATTTTATAATATTTTAAAAACTTAAATGTAAAAATCTATCATAATTAAACAAATAACAAATATAAAAAATTCATTTTTCATCTAAAAAATTTTTTGTTTCAGAAAAAATTTGTCCATATTCATAAAAACAAGTAAAAGCAAATAAAAGCATTTGAAATTAAATATCTTTGTTTTATTGAGTTTTGTATGTTACAATTCAGAGCTGATTTTCAGGTAGACGGGTCCAATTAAAAAGAATACATGATTTGCTTTCCTCAAAGTCTTGTGTTTTTAACTAATATAATCACTAAACTGAATGCGACTGAATTTTTTTTGGGGGGGGGGTAATAAATATATATAAAAAAAATTTTCCATGACTTTAAAAAAAGTAAACATATTTATAATAATTTCCATCATCTATGAATAGTTTCAGAAAGTTTCATTAAAATCTGACAATTATTTTTATTTTTGCAAGATTTTCCAAATTAATGTCTGTCATACAAAAAAAACGTGCAAAAAATTGTATATGCTATTTCACTAGTTCCGGTGATACAAAAGAAACAAGGTTTTTTCAACCAAAATTTAGAATGTTCTAAAAAGAAGGAAAAATAATTAAAATAAACTTTGGTCTTTCCTCTTAATAATAACATAAACATTTAGACGATCAAATTTTGTTTTCGTCAAGTTTGGCGTCTTTTTCATCAGACTATGCTCTTTTTTTTAGCAATCTCATGAAGGTACCTAATTAAATCTAATTGAACCTTGTAAATATATACTATTTACAAGTTACATCCTGAAAAAAATAAGATGGTTAAATACATTTAAATTGTAAGTTAACTGGAATTAAAAAAAAATTATTTTGCAAGATTTCGAAACGGCAGTCTCATATCAGTATAATGTAACAGGAAAACAGATATGAAATGTCTGTTCAGAATTATCACATTTGAAATGTTTGTCTCGACACCCGAAACCGAGCAAAAATTCAGTGACGTGACGTTTTAAAGACAACGATAAATAAACGTAATAAATAGAAAGAGGTAGAAACATGCAGGATGGCGTCATAGGCAGCCATGACAGACTACAATTACAAAATTCCGATGCCGAAAACGAGACAAAGACTAAATCTGAAATAACAACAACAACAAAAACAACTGAAAAAAATATTTGATTAATTGTGAAAAAAAATATTGTCAAGTTTAAACTTGTTCTCATTTTCCATGGAAATATTTCACATCTTTGGACGCATTTCATATGAGAAATTCATCATGTTTCTGTATTCATTTATTTCTCTTTTTGTTGCGTCCTTATAGTAAATTGTGTTTAACGGTTTAGCTTTATGAATTATGAAGCCTCTAACAATACGTTCAATCCTCGCAGAGATCTGTATATCTAAGATCTGGATAATTATATATATAAAAAAGTATTGGCACCCACGCAACACATGTAATACGTGATGCGACCCAATTTTTGATAAATTAAGGCCTCGAGTAAACAAATAAAAGCAAAATATAGTAAGAACCAATATTATTTAATTGCCTAGGTTATTATTTTTAAAATGTGTGAAATTATTTTTTTTTAAAATGTGTGGCGAGTCACGGAAAACCTGAGTAAATTGACCGAATAGACAAAGTAGGTTAGTGTCCGGTATAAACAGGTTGTGCCGTAATCAGTGATGTTTTGTCTTAGCAGTGATAGTAAAAATATAAAACAATTCACTATTACGCATTTAATAGGGTCCCTCGGACGTAGAACGGAAAGAGAAAAAGAGCGAGCATGGAAGGAAGGTTTCTTTATTTCAAACCACCTGACCACTTGCCTAGCCGCATATAAAAAAAAATTTAAGAAAATAGAAAAAGTGGTCGGAGGAACTATATTTCTTGGTTCCGCCGAGTCTAATCTTCACGGCTAGGACCAGCCATGCCACTTACATTGTAGCAAACCACTAACATTCCCTCCGTATTGCATTGGTGAGAAGTCAGTCACACCCGAAATTCTTCTTCCCGCGAACCATTGTTCTGTGGAACCAACTCTCAAAAAATGTTTCCCAGATCACTACAATCTTAACGTGTTCATGTCCAGGATTAACCGTTATCTTTCCCTGCTCTTCTCACAAATTGCCTCTTAACGTAACCCTCTACCTCGAGGGGCCCTCGGGCCTTGTACAAAGTGAACCTTACTGTAAAAAAAAAATAATTACGCTTACAGATTTCTAGAATATTTTCAGCCGATACATTCTTTGGTCTTTTTTACTTGTGAGAATGTTTTCCCGGTCACTATAATCTTAACCTGTTCAATTCTAGGGTTAACCGTTATCTTCCCCTCCAATCCGTATAAACTGGCTCTAAACCTAACCTTCTACCTCGGGTGGCCTTCGGGCCTTGTACAGGGTGAAGCTTACAGTAAAAAAATACGTTTATAAGTTTAGACCCCAATGTTGAGCAGTTATTACAGGTAGGCACCACAGCAGTACAAAAGGTCTGTGCGACTATCATGGTAACTGCAGGTTCACGGCGAGACCATCTCTTGAGTGCATGCCGAGGCAGATTACATACATATATATATATATATATATATATATAGAGAGAGAGAGAGAGAGAGAGAGAGAGAGAGAGAGAGAGATTAATGTTTAAACACCAAGTTTAAATACACGATATTGAAATACACCATATTGAAAGCTCAGTATAACTTTTGTAATTCCCTTGAGCATTCCAAATATCGGTGGTATCCGTCGGTTTCGAGAGACCATGGATCTGCGCCCAAAGTGTTATTTCTCAGCTGCAGATAACGGCGCAGCGTCTGTTATGGCTGTACAGGACCACACAGGGAGTGACGTTTTCGATTGAAACGAATATATGTGAAGACGCCCCTGATGTTTCCGTGTTGTTTTCTTTACGTCGTGCAAGCTTCTCTCCGGTGACAAACCCCGTTTTCCCTCTCCTCGGTCCAGCCCTCGGTGTAAATCCAGGCAAACAACGTATCAATGCTACCACGATAATGAATTCAACCAAATTGACGATATTCATCAAGTCCCTGAATGGTACCCTCCTCGCAAACCCACCAAGAGGAACTGTCTAGCAATTATTGGATAACCTCAGCACAGTGCTGAATTGCAGTGAACACTTTCGAAAGGAAACGAAGTAAAACACTGGACTAGTCCGAAGCAAGTGCGAATGATCTCAACATGACCATCGAGTTGTACTACTGGAACACAAACACCAACCTCCTCAGGCAACATTGCAAGCGTTAAGAACAGCCAGAAACAATGCACAGAAGACTGCCAGACGCTGAGGGAATAACTACTGGCTCAAGCTGTGCAAGAGCTTACAGTGATCATTTGACATATTCGCAGGTTGTATAAAGAAATCGAGAAAGTCATTGGTCTAACCAAATGTAAGACAGCACCGCCATGCAATAAGCTAAGGTAGATACCTCCAATAATTCGTTGAAAAATGAGCATACCATGACGGAAAACGTCCCAAACATAATAAAAACAATGTTTTATCGCCCAAATGTTTATGTTATTATTAAGAGGAAAGTATTTTTTTTAATTATTTTTTAAAATTTTGTACTCCTTTCTAACACGTTCGAAATTTGGTTACAAATTTTGTTTCTTTATGCGTCAACGGTGTATCAGAGCTGGTAATGGTCATTTTCGCGCCTGTTTTCCGGTAAAATAACACATTAATTTGAAAAGTCTTGCAAAAATAAAATGATTGTCTGATTTTAATGAAACTTTCAGGACTTATTCACAAATGAATGAATTTATTTTTAAATTATTATTTTTAGAAAATATTGGTAAATTGTTTTACATCTGTTAACCACCACTTAATTAATTTTATGAAATTTACTAGAAATTAAAATCGTCAACCAAATGTTTTTTATTAGTTAAAAGCAGGACTCCTTAAAGAATGTAAATCATGATTTTTTTTTCAAACGATTACCAAATTCCCTAAAATCTGCTCCAAATCATAAAATAAAAACTGCAATAAAACTATCTAATTATTTAATTAGATAAGCTTTTAATTGCTTCTATAAATAATGTATATTAAAGACATTATAGTCTGGAGGAAAAAAATTCGATGAATAATTAATTTTTACAAGAATTGTTTCCATTTTTCTGTTTTTAATTATATAGTTTCAAAAATGTTTTTTAAATTCTTCCAAACGTCGTCAAATTTAGGTTATTCAGTTATTAAATGAAAGCTTTATTTACTAAGTGAAAATTGAAAAACTTAATACAAATTATGACACCAAAACATTTTAAAATAATTAAAAATTTTGTGTGAATAAATTTTCTTTTTTTTTAAGTGTAGTGTTTCATACGTGACATTATCGTTAAAAGGTCACGTTTTTCAAGGGTCGTCACCCTTACGGGCTAACATTTTCGACTGTGGGCAATTGTTTCCTTTCACTTCCGAGAATGTTTGAAGATGCAACTAAAGAGAAAAACGGCTCTTTTCTGGGCCACACAATATTCCGAGAAGTCTTATAAGTGTCATGCATGGTAGCACTTGTTTTTCATATAATATTGTTTGAGGTATTGGATTATGTTTAAATAAAATAAGTGTACAATTAACTAAGTAATAATAAAACATTTAAATACTTTAAAAATTTAATAAACAAAATAAATCTAACATTTCATAACCATCAGGATATAATAAAAATAAAGAATAAAATGAAAAAAATAAGATCTTAAAAATATAAATTAATAATAAATATCATAAAATTTCAAATTATTGACTATTTCAGTCACTTGTATCATTGCATTTTATTATTATATTATCTAATTTATTGAATTAAAAATAACTGAGTCAATATTATAATTAATATAACTATTATATTATCGCTGTTATTAAATTAAAAATGTAATGAGTGTGTTAATATAATAATTAATAAATTTATTTACTATATTATCTCAGTTATTAAATTAAATTATCATATTATCTCAGTTATTAAATTAAATTATCATATCTCAGTTATTAAATTTTTAAGATAGTTAAAAAAAAGTTTTTACTTAGAATTCGTAAATTTATGCCAATTCTGGCCCATGATATTTAACCTGTAAACATCTTAGGCGGTCAATATATTGATGGAAACGTGAGAATACCAATACCCCGTGGTTAAGAAATGCTTGCATACATTTTACGCTATAAGTAAGTAATATGTATTTCAGAAAAGATTAATTTAAGTTTGCTAATTTTCCGCAAAGTACGTTTCAGAAACATATATTTTATTTTTGCAAAATTTTAAAACCTGACAATTAATTTTTGTTTACAAATATTTCAAAATGCCCATTTCAATTGTTTTTTCTGAAAAAAATGAATCGACTAAAAATTATTTTAATTTCTATTTGAAATACAGCCCAGTATTTTGCTTTTTGGAATTAGCAAATGTAATCTTTT
This sequence comes from Acanthosepion esculentum, assembly GCA_964036315.1. Lineage (NCBI taxonomy): Eukaryota > Metazoa > Mollusca > Cephalopoda > Sepiida > Sepiidae > Acanthosepion > Acanthosepion esculentum. The sequence goes on from OZ038480.1 coordinate 47,110,736, forward strand.
AGCTTTCAATTAAAGCTAAAATGAAAGCTTCAAGAAAGATTTTTCATTTATGAAAATTCATTTAAATATTAGGTATACCAAATTATTGGAAGTAATGTAATTAAAACACCTCCAGATATTATTAAAAGCATAGTTTTATAATGACATGCAAATATTAAGTAATTTTTTGTATAAGATTCTATAAAGTACGAAAAGTGAAAACACTATTATTATATTACTAATTAAAAAATATAATAATTCGCTATCAAGCGCGAGACACGACCCCTCAAGACATTCGCACGTGTCTTGAACATTAATGGTGAATCGATAATGGGTTGTTTTCCGCTTTTCGTTAGAGAAGCTTTATCTTTTGCACAAGATATAAAGTCAATAATATTTATTCAGTAAACCCTAAATAAATAAATAAATGTGTCCCCCGATTCAAAAACATGATCTACCCGCAGATGTTACTACACCAACAAGCCTCTCCCCTTTAACCACACGTGTACACGCCACATTACCCTTTCTTCTTTTTTTTTAAAGCTCAGAAATTACGGCGTTGACGATCTTACCAATTGTGATCTGTAGGCGTCCACCCTTCCTTGACCGCGGGGCATTTTTAAACGCGGTAACAGTGACATTCACTGAAGAGCGTATCAGATTACAATTGCAAAGCGTACATCTGTCATTGGTACTATTTGTAGTCAGGTCATTGTAGTATTAGTGTAAATAGTTCAACAAGTAGAAAAAGAGTCCGACTCTATTTTTATACTAAAAGAAAAAATCATTACCCAAAAATTAAAATGGAGAACAATTTTATTGGTACTGTATGATTCATTCACCATAAGAGGAATGCATTTACAGTCCTAACAATTATAACAGCTATGGGATTATTTCGTAAATCAATCATTATTAAAAACGATTTACACTATTTTCTTTTATTTGAGCAAATTATCACGTTTTAAATTAAATTAATTTTGTCAAGATCCTTACATAAGTGCGTGAAAGTGATCTCCATTCAATCGATTATGAAACTGTCGTATCCTGTCGGCACTCAAACATAAAAAGAAATAACCGGAAGAAAAAGCTTAACTTATTTAACATATAAAAAGGCCTCAAACTTGAAAAATGCGTCTCTACAGATCAAGTTTGAGGCCTTTTGGCTAGACGGTCAAACTCTCTGCCTCTGAGCTGAGAGAAACCCGGACGAGGCTCCGCCGAAGGGCAGAGTCTCGTTCGAGGAGATTGACCAACCCGATCCCGTTTATACGGGTTCTACGGGCATTTTTTGGCCGAGCTTACGGGCTCTGAAAACCCATGTTAAACCCGGCCTTGTGCCACATACAACCCTCGTGTGTGTGTGAGGGTGGGGCTAAATATCGTCTCTACGGACCAGATGACTAGAATCAAAGTGTAGTATCTGTTCCAACAGCGGGCCACGGCTCCAGCCATCAGCAGCAGTTCCAGCCAGCCATGATTATCAACTGCAGCATCTTTCCAGGACAACACGTTTCAACGACTACCAAAAGTCTTAGCAGTTTGTTAATCACTTTGTTGCTTGTCTAATCAGCCAAATGCATAGGCGCAGCACGATATAACATTTTTCGAGGTCTAAATTCAATGCTAAATGTGGAGGAAACAGAGTCAGATAATACATTTTAAAGATTCTATATTTTTATCTGATCTTCTCATAAAATGATTTGTTAAATCTGGTATATTTTAATTGGTAAGAGCCACGACTTTTGGCAGGGGATTGATGGTTGGAGGGTTTCCCGTTGCTTTCTCCACAGTGATTTATTGAGACACCATCTCTAGTTAACTGGCCGTTGACTCGTCAAGAGTTCTTCCATCCTTTATTAGGTTTTATTTTTCATTTTACAGTGGGTTGTTAATAACCAGCCTCACCCGCAAGAACTTGGAGTGGGGTAGCCGGTTATTTCTAACAATAAGATAAGAAAAATGAATAATCTTTTCGTTATATATTTTTCATGATAATTTTTCGGCTGAATTCTTCGCTATGATACATAGACTTTAAAGGATTTAAGCGCAGAAGTAAATTAGCAGCAAAGTCAATTTCAAGTTGAATTGGCTTGAAGTAACCATATGGTCGAGGTTAATAGTTACTTTTCTCGCATTTGTCGATTGTGGAACTCTCTTCCGGCTATCTATGACTTTCAAAAATTTAAATGCATTGTCAAGCGTTATCTGTTGTCTTCCTGGTTACTCGTTCCTTGATAATGTTTTTGTTTTCTTATTCTTTCACACTCAGTGACCCCTTTTGTCTTAGTGGCTTTATTGTCTAGCATGGGGTAAAATGATTAAATAATAATAATAATAATAATAATAATAATAATAAATCTTTCTATGTCATATTGTTTCAGGGCGAGGCAATCTTGACTTTCCACAAGTTCCTGTCTCATTTTGCTCTGAGCCCTTTGTCATCACTCTTTGTCCTTGATCCGATATTTATTTCCCTTAAACATATTAAGTACATAGATTCTCTGTGTTTCTCTTGCCTTATGAGTCTCAATTTCTGAAAATTTATTTGAGGAAGAGTAACTGCTTTAAAGTTTAATTAATATGAATTAAAACAAAATATTACTTATTTTAGTTTAAAATATCGTCGATAAGCATAATTTAACACAGAGGTTGGTGTTTTTATAAGGGTTGACAGATTTATCGATACCTTAATATGGGGCAAATTTAAGTAAAGAGGCCATACCTATAAAAATTACTTAACGGCTACAATGTGAACTCATTTTGATATAATTTTTTTTAACTATTAGCAATTTTAAAAATTTATAGGCTACAATGTGAACTCATTTTGATATAATTTTTTAACTATTAGCAATTTTAAAAATTTATAGGCTACAATGTGAACTCATTTTGATATAATATTTTAACTATTAGCAATTTTTAAAATTTATAGGCTACAATGTGAACTCATTTTGATATAATTTTTTAACTATTAGCAATTTTAAAAATTTATAGGCTACAATGTGAACTCCATTTTGATATAATTTTTTAGCTATTAGCAATTTTAAAAATTTAGGGAAATTTTCCATGTAATCTAATATTTTAGTGAATTTTAGATACTTTGGCTTTAAACTTTTGCGTAAGAAGACGCTTGTTGAAGAAATGTTAGAAAATTTCCAATAAATTTTAAATTTGCTATAGTTACTGCTCTTATTTTCTGATAATGGCATATATGAACGTCCGTATTTTTCGACACATTTATACACAAAAAACCCAGATTTTTTTAAATACTGCGGGCCGCTGACTTATAGTAAGCTTTTCCATTTATGATGGATAAATATATTTTTAATTTAATAACAATATCACTTTACCAAGTTATTCAAAAAAAGAAACATTTTTAAAATAATTTAATTTATTGGTGAATAATTCCTGAAAGTTTCATTAAAATCTGACAGTTATCTGATTTTTGCAAGAATTTCGAAATGCATGTTTCTCAAAGCAAAAAGACGATCACATTTCTCATACTATGAGCCCCTATTTACGCAAGAAAATAAAATTTTTAGCTAAAATTTCGAAAATTGTAAAAATGATTGAAAATATAATTTAATAATTAAAAAATGCTTTGTTTTGTTTTTTTCTCCTCATAAAAACATAAAACTTTGTTTTTTATTAAGTCTGGGTTATTTTTTCATCATGCATGCTCATTTTCTAGCGAATCGTTGGGGCTACATACATTCATATATATATATATATATATATATATATATATATATATATATATATATATATATATATATAAAGTATGGATGACAAAGTGGAAAAGGGTTTCGTGCGGCACATTTCGTTCCTTAGGACTTCATCGGATTTTTCCACTTTGTCATTCATCTTTCCTCTAAAACTGTTCTTGATGTATAAAAATTTCACATATCGTTATCCCATATATATATATATATATATATATATATATATATATATATATATATATATATGTGTGTGTGTGTGTGTGTGTGTGTGTGTGTGTATGTGTGTGTGTGTGTTTTCCCTTTGTTTACGTCGACGCAACATTTCTACTTATACTCTTAAAACACTGAAAAGAATAAAGAAATTAATGTTTTATTACTTCCGATTTTTACTTGAAAGCCTCTCTGGTCTGACTGCTTTCTTTCTCAGTAATCCAATATCAGGTCTTAAATATTTACTTTCAGGCTATGTCAATCTGCTGCCTTCCTCGTCCGAGCTTTGTCACACCTCTTCCCTATAAGCTTGTATAAATGACAAGACCTTTTCGCAACGTCCAGTATATACAAGATAAGAGCTTACTTAAAGTGGGATCAGACACTAACGCCATCTTGCGGACAAGATTCGTTTACTCTGGTTTACTTAGATCTATCGACAGTTTCAAGATTGTTTATTCCTCGCACGGTGAACCTTAGAATATGGCGCTTGTACAAAGACGTCAACACCACGCCAATTTTAGCTGTCATCAAAAGTTTCATTGTATGTTGTAGTACGTTTAGATTAATATCCAGGATATTTTATTAGGAATTTGAATCTTTCGTTACAGTCGCCTGATATTCGGATAAATGTGACGTCTATTGTGGCGTGAAATAATGGATTTATATGTATGGCTCTAATAATAGTAACGAAATTACTTTGGCGTAAGTAAGGATTGGTTAGTTTTAGGGTTTTTTACGGTTTATCAACTCTCAGTGGGTTATTTAAGACTGAAACATATTTTGGAATGTTAGAATAATTCATTTTTGAGAGTGAATATGCTTCTTCTAATTTCTATGTACCGTGACTCTTCAGGACTTTCCTCTAAAATTGTTCTTGATGTATAAAAAATTTACATATCGTTATCCCATATATATATATATATATATATATATATATATATATATATATATGTCTGTCTCTGTCTGTCTGTCTGTGTGTGTGATTTGGATTATTAGAATAATTCATTTTTGAGAGTGAATATGCTTCTTCTATCTTCTATGTGCCGTGGCTCTTCTAGATGTTGGCGGTCATGGCTGTCCAGAACTTCCTATCCTTTGTAGCTCTTAATAAATTTTGTCCTTTTGTTATCTCTCCTAAGCCTTGTTCCGCCTTCCATTTATATAAGCTAGCGAGGTAGGTTAAGCGTTATCAAATTAATACATTTTTGGAGATGCCGATGATTTTTCCAGATGCAATTTCTACTATTTTACCCATAACTGGAGGTTGGGAGAGAAGAGATGCATTTTCCATTGGTATTTGCGCGTAAGTGAATATCGAACTCGACTCTCTAATTTCTCCTTCCGAATTTGGCGTAAGCGTCCTGTCACTCTGTGCAGATTGCAGCTTTAGCCCCGATTTAAAAAAAAGTACTTTCATAAAAAGATATTCATAGTTTGAAACACACACGTAGGCGCACACGATGTCAGATTTTTATTACGCAAGTCAATGTTTCCGTAATCAAATTTATATTAACCAACCAATGTTTATAAGAAAATTTTCAGGATACGCTAAGATCTTATATGAGTGTGAGTTTTAGATTTTGTAGTTTTTTTTGTTTTGTTTTTTGTTTTTTAAATGTCAGCTTACCACCGGTGATTGGCGGTGATCTAATACAAAAAAAAAACAAACAAAAAAAAAACGAAAACATAATTCTGTTACACTAAATCAGGCAAATTTGCCAGTGCAACACAGAGAGCGTAAGTTATCTCAAATATCGGAAAAGAGGCGCCGGAGAAGGAAAGGTTGAGAACCACTAATTTACGGACCGCTCTAAATATCTATCAGAGCAAACACAAATTATGATAAAGTTACGATTAATGATACTCCTAGCGTTCCACACTACTTATTAATTACTTAGTAATTAAAAATGGTTTCAAATGAATGAACACTTTAGGTCTTAGCAAGGATCGTTCTTCTTCTAACATCCTGAACTGGCGCTACAGAGGCAAAAACAAAGAACTGTACCAAATAATAGAAACCACATTACTTTTTTAAAAAATATCATTTCACCCGAAGCAAGGCAATAAAGCCACTAGGATGCAAGGAGTTACTGAGTGCAAAAGAATATGAGAAAAACTACTATTAAGAGAGGGCAATAAAAAAAAACAAGAATTAAAGACATAAGATAACGATTGATATTGCATTTAAATTTTTACAGATCAAACTTCACTGGGAAGCAAGAAGCCGGAAAAGAGTTCCACAAGCGAGAAGTGCGATAGAATAATCTGCCAACATAGAACTTACGGTTACATCTTGAGGAATTTCAACAGCAGCAACAACTAAAACGGACATCACATGATCACATTTGCAGAGAAAATAATGACATAATCAAGATCCTGACGTTCCACACTATTTCGATCAAAAAATTAGGATAGAAGCCCGCATTAATACTTGAAACGGGGATGACAATTAGGGGACTAGATAAGCCTATTTTCCTGAAAAGTTGTTTTAAGAGTACAATTTTATAAATTTCAACCAACAGCAGCAATTGCTCGGTGAATGAGTGTCGTATGTTTCATAATATTACCATTACCATTATTCTATGATGCGTTTCATTTTTGTAATGCCATGCCCTTTCAGAACGTAGTCGATCATGGCTCTCCACAGTTTCCTTTTCTTTTTGAATTTCACTTGCCTTCAGAACGTAGGCGATCATGGCTTTCCACAGTTTACTTATCTTTTTAATTTCATGTCCCTTCAGAACGAAGGCGATTATGGCTCTCTATCCTTTTCTTTTTTCAATACCATATCCCTTCAGAACATAAGCGGTCATAGCTCTCCACATTTTCTTTTTTTTTTGATTTCATGTCCTTTCAGAACGTAGTCGATCATGGCTGTCTAACGATTCCTTTTCTTTTTTTAATTTTATGTACCTTTAGAAGGTAGTCGATCATGGCTCTCCACAGTTTCCTTTTCATTTTTAATTTCATGTCTATTCAGAACGTAGTCGATCTCCACAGTTTCCTCTATTATTTCAATTTCAAGTCCTTTCTGAACGTCGTCGATCATGGCTCTCCATACATTCCTTTCATTTTTTAAAGTCATGTCTCTTCTGAACGCAGTCGATCATAGCTCTCCACATATTCACTTTCTTTGTTATCTGTGAATTGCCGCGGCATCACAAGAGCAACGGAGACATAACTAAAGGCAAAATAGACGGTAAAATAACCAACATTGTCAAGAAATTAAAAAAGAAACCGCCTTTCACCCCAGCCCCAACACCAATCCTCTACGTGGGTGCCGAATTCCCTGGCACCTTTACTAAAGCGACTCTTATAAACACGAGGACATTGGCATGCCAATCTTTAAGGACAGTGTGACTAGGGCGACAAATATAAAGAGGTCTAAGTGTTGCCAGATGGAATGGTGGTTACGAAAACCACCTTACCGTCATATGAAGTTGTTTTTATCTATTAAGATGGCATGCGCGTGTATGTCGATAGTTAAGATTGAGAGGGTGCCTCTTAATTATACGACGAATGGCTATAATTATATATGTCAAGATATATTTATGATTTTGCGCATTACAGATGATATATATATATATAATGTGCTTAATTATGATTTGTTACACACACACAGATATATATATATATTAGGATTTATTACACACACACACACACACACACACACACATATATATATATATATATATATATATATATATATATATATATATATATATATATATATATATATATATATATATATATATATATATATATATATATATATATATATATATATATATATATATATATATATATATATATATATATATATATATAAATAAAAATAAATAAAGGCACGGTGAATAGCGGCTCGAATTCAGGAATGGGAGAGCCGAGTTCGAATTCCGGTCGAATCCCTTACATTCACTTACGTGCTACTACCCTTGGTAAACGTATGAATCGTCTTCTTCTCCCTCTAGTTATGGGTAAATAACAGGATAGACTGGGTTCTATAGACTTAGATGGCAGCTAGTCTAGGAGAAGGACAACTCTGAATTCTAAACCTGCGGAGGGTCGTTTGGGGATCTTGTGGCACGTAGTGAACCAGGTTTCTGTATTCGGCCCTTCAAAAAGTACCTAGCAACTGAGCTGCTTGACCCTCATACGTTAAATACGACGGGAGAGTCCACCACACACACATATATATATATATATAATGCAAAACTGTGTATATATATATATATATATATATATATATATATTGTTGAGGATACGACTTCTAGCTCAACTACAAGTAGTGGCAACCAAATCTTTTACATATAAATGAAGAACAAGTAATTAAAACCTTTCATTGTTTAAAATAAAAACAATATATTTTTACAAAAATTACAATTTTTGGAAACAGGAATTAAATGTGTGTGTGTGTGTGAGAGAGAGAGAGAGAGAGAGAGAGAGAGAGTTTGTGTAAATGCTTGAAATTGCTTGCAGTTGTGTGTAGGTATGTGCCTGGGAGAAAGAAGTCCTCCTCGGTGGGGATGAAGCCTAATGTGTTGATACTTCATTTTGGAACAAAAGAAAGAAAGATAAAATAAGACAGCTTGGGTTCTTTTTTTTATAGTCCTTAAACATCACCGCCTACCGGCGTCTTGGCAAACCACGGGGAGATAAAACCAACAACATATATATATATGTGGGGGGGTGAGTAATATATAATGATTTGTTTATGCACAAACACTCACACACACACACACACACACACACACACACATATATATATATATATATATATATATATATATATATATATATATATGTGGTTGCGTTTCCGAGTAGTTCGAACGTTCGCTTTCTGATCACGAGACACGGGTTCGAATTTCACCACAGTTGATTTGGCAGGAAGGAGACTTCCTGGCACTAACGGCCATGAAAACAGATGCATAATATATATATATATTACACGCACACACATATATATATATATTACACGCACACACATATATATATATTAAAACATAATTTGACAACGAATGTCTAGTATGTTTGATCATGAGCCGTTCTAAACTTTGTATGGGTGCTATAATTTCGGGAGAAAATAAAAACAAAAATTGTGTCAACATTTGGATATTTTTTATTATGCTGTTTCTTGATATAAACTTTCGGCACACATGACCCATCTTCACGTATCTGAATATTTAAACAAAGATATTCACCATATATATATATGTGTGTGTGTGTGTATATATATATATACATATACATATATATATATACATATATACATATATAATGTGTGTATATACATATATATATATATATATTTTTATAGCTCTCCCGTCTAACGTATGGGGGTCAGACAGATCAGGTCCCAGAAACTGAAAGCCCGACAGCCACACAGGATTTGATTATAGTGCTGAAGGCTTTGTGCAGGGCCATCCACACGTTTTGGAGGGACGAATACAGGGACCTGGTGCAACGGATGCTACAAGGTCCCCAAACGACCCTCCGCAGGTTTTGAATTCAGAGTTGTCCTTCTCCTCGACCAGTTGCCATCCAAGGCTATAGAACCCAGTCTGTCCTGCTATTTACCCATAGTAACCCATGGAGGGAGAAGAAGAGGATTCAAGGGTATTAGCACGTAAGTGAATGTAATGGAATCGACTGGAATTCGAACTCGGCCCTCCGACTCCTCAATCCAAGCCGTTATCCATTACTCCACCGTACCTCCTCTCTCTCTCTCTCTCTCTCTCTCTCTCTCTCTATATATATATATATATATATATATATATATATATATATATATATATATATATATATATATATATATATATATATATATATATATATATATATATATATATATATATATATATATATATATATATATATATATATATATATATTAGATTGCAACTTAATTATAAATCAAAATAATTGTTCCCTTTCCGCTTTCTATGTCTGAAGATTACTCGTATCATAAGACACCTGAAGAAGGTGGGATTTCTCAAATGTCGAAACGTAGCGATAATCACAACAAAAATGTGGACATTAGTCCGGAAGTAAGTATAATGTTAATACTGATAACTCTCCCATCTCAGGAATTCTGAGAGAAGTTAGTAAATATATTATACGTAAGATATGCACGTAATGACAAAATTACGCAGTTCTAGGCTTTAAAAAAGCTTTATTCAACTGAGAATACGAGGTTCGCGTATAGTGTGCTTTTATAGTCCCAGTAAACAGAAATATCTCTCTCAAAGAGGAGAGTAACAAAACAATGGGAGATCACTCTTGATTATTCATAACAATGCAATCAAGATATCCCCGTTTACTCATTTTTCTGTCGCCTCGATTGATATAAAGATTTGATCGTTATAAAAGAACTTTGAATGTTAACATGCGCAAAATGCTGTTAATTTAAACTAAATATAAGGTTTTGCTTTTTAGATCTTTAACTCACCACGCATTCGTAAATTAAATATTTTTTTGTATGTATAAAAAACAGCTAGCGTCATAATTTCATAAATAAAACGTCTTAATAAATATATTTTATTATGAAAATGTCAGTTAGGATAAATATTTAAAAACAAAATCTTTGATTATGTTTCAAAATGTGAAGCGGAATCAGCATTTTTTTTTAATAGTAAAATTCATAATTTAAATAAATAAATGGCAAATTCTGTCTGTCCGTCTTTGTGTCTGAAACCCATCTAACTTAAACCACGCTTGCTATTTCTTCCGTTTTATGTGCCATGTGCTTTCTGGACGTATGCGATCATGCCTCTCAACCTTCCTCTATCCCTTGAGGATCTCAACAAGTTCCTTCCTTCTGCTTCCTCCCCTAGACTACGTTCTCTCATCCACTTGCTTAAACCCGCCAGGTATGAGACGCGTTGTTTTCTCTTTCCCTCTATTCGACCCGTGAGTGGGCACCTCGACGTGGTGTAATGGTTAGAAAGCTTGACTTGCTAGACCAGTTACGACTGAGTAGTGAGTTCGATCCTCAATGGGTGCTCTATACTTTCGGCCTTGTGCCACATCTAAGCCGCGCTTAGAAAATCACTATTCGACCCGTGAGTATCAGATTCTCTACGCCCTCCTTATGTGTCCCAGAAACTTTAGCTGCCTCTTCTTGATGTTAAGTATAAACCTCCTCCTTGTTTGCAACCTCTCTAAGACCTCATCGTTGCTCACACGCTCGATCCATGATATCATTAGCATCCTTCTGTAAATCCACATCTCTGTCGCCTCGAGTCTCTTCATCTTTGAGGAAATCGTCCAACATTCGCTGCCGTAAAGAAGGACCGATGTCACGTAAGCGCTAAGTATTCTTTTCTTTGATACCAAAGAAATCCTACTGTCTCGCAATACTCTGTCCAGCTTTTGGAATGTGTCCTTGGCCATCCCAATACGTCAACGGATTTCAGTGTCGCACTTATCGTCCTCTGTCAAGACACTTCCCAGGTACTTAAACTTCTACGTCTGCTTGATTCTAGTGCTCCCGACCTGCAAATAGCATTTTATACCTTTTTGGGATCAGGATGATCCAGGGATTGAAAATCTGTCCTTCATCTGGTGTTTGAACATCCAACCTTGGGATGTGTGCCCGAATGAGGAAGGAACAGTTAAAAATTCAAATTTTAAAATAACTGAAAGAAATTAGTGAATTTAAAAGTTTTTAATTTATATTGAGTTTAAAGTAACACAAAAATCTTTTGAATTTATTATTTTTTTTTGTTTGAAATTCATTTTAAAATATCTCCAAAACTTTGTGAATTGAGGAAATCAATTTTATTTCTTCAAAATTCCAGGAATCAGTGAGAGGTTTCGTGACGTGAGGTTTTGAAGTTCCGCAGAAATTGTGATTTGAAGAACTGAATTCAGTCGTAGTTCCAATTGAAATTTCGGCTCAAATCGGAGTTTCAACCGGAATTTGACTTATAGTGTTATTAGAGTTAAAGTGAGGTTTTAAAGTTCCGCAGAAATTGTGATTTGAAGAACTGAATTCAGTCGTAGTTCCAATTGAAATTTCGGCTCAAATCGGAGTTTCAACCGGAATTTGACTTATAGTGTTATTAGAGTTAAAGTGAGGTTTTAAAGTTCCGCAGAAATTGTGATTTGAAGAACTGAATTCAGTCGTAGTTCCAATTGAAATTTCGGCTCAAATCGGAGTTTCAACCGGAATTTGACTTATAGTGTTATTAGAGTTAAAGTGAGGTTTTAAAGTTCCGCAGAAATTGTGATTTGAAGAACTGAATTCAGTCGTAGTTCCAATTGAAATTTCGGCTCAAATCGGAGTTTCAACCGGAATTTGACTTATAGTGTTATTAGAGTTAAAGTGAGGTTTTAAAGTTCCGCAGAAATTGTGATTTGAAGAACTGAATTCAGTCGTAGTTCCAATTGAAATTTCGGCTCAAATCGGAGTTTCAACCGGAATTTGACTTATAGTGTTATTAGAGTTAAAGTGAGGTTTTAAAGTTCCGCAGAAATTGTGATTTGAAGAACTGAATTCAGTCGTAGTTCCAATTGAAATTTCGGCTCAAATCGGAGTTTCAACCGGAATTTGACTTATAGTGTTATTAGAGTTAAAGTGAGGTTTTAAAGTTCCGCAGAAATTGTGATTTGAAGAACTGAATTCAGTCGTAGTTCCAATTGAAATTTCGGCTCAAATCGGAGTTTCAACCGGAATTTGACTTATAGTGTTATTAGAGTTAAAGTGAGGTTTTAAAGTTCCGTGGAGTGAATTAAGGAATTCAAAGTTATTTCTTCGAATTTATCATTTCTGTTTTCTAAGCTGGACCAAAAGGCCCTTTAGATTTGGGGCGGATGTGCAATTAGCCCTGCGCACGAGCTAGCTTAAAAGTCCGCACTAGTTTAATATAAAATTGTAAGACGGTGTAAATTTTTAACCACAAAATTCTCGATTCAGTTAAAAAGAAAATCTAGTGGCGTGATGTATTTAACATCAAAAACGTTGATTTAGTTTAAAATATCAACATTTAGAGTATGTTAACTTTCGGAATTCGCTTTGAGTGATGAAGTTTTAAAATTTATTGAGGCGACTCAAGACAGTGAGAAGCGATGCAAAAGATCAATAACGCAGAAAATTTAACAATTTTAAAAATAAACTCAACCTAACACGTAGTCTCCGTTCCAGAGCGCCTCATCAAAAGATACTGCTCACAAAAGTTAGTGACAAACATGCGTACTACATCCAGTGTTCCCGCGCTGTTCAAATTCTCCGAAGCCTTGGAAAAATCACCTCGTAAAGTACACATGTGAAATGGATAAAATACTGGTCATCAGGAGTGGGGGTAGAAAGCGTCTCTCTCTCTCTCTCTCTCTCTCTCTCTCTCTCTCTCTCACACACACACACTCTGTCTGTCTGTTTGTCTCACCCTCTGATCCGGCGATCAGGGGTCTCCACCTCCTCTATCCCTTGAAGATCTCAAGATCTTGCACGTCCACCCTTTACACTATACGAACAATCTCTCTCACTCTGTCTCTCTCTGTCTCCCCCACTCTCTCTCTCTCTCTCTCTCTCTCAAGCGACTGAAGTAAGTGCCTCAAACATTTCAGGTAATTGTTTTTATAAGGAAATAAAAGTTGGACGGGACTCGACTACTTGCCATTAATAAACACTTTCATATGCGCAGCTGAGTTGACATTTTTATTTCCGAAATAAAGAGATTCTTACTTTCATCAACAAAAGCTCATTCGTCTTCCAAATAAGCTTCATTATTGATGACTTTCTATGTTTAATTTGCACGTCCACCCTTTACACTATACGAACTCGTGTTATGCTCTTAAAAAGCCACCTCAAATCTAGACTCTCACATACATATTAGGCATAGCGCCCTACTACTTTAGAAATGACTAAATTATATCTATATCAATAATTCTCAAAATGTGTGTGTGTGTGTGTGTGTGTGTGTGTGTGTGTGTGTGTGTGTGTGTGTGTGTGTGTGTGTGTGTGTGTGTGTGTTCGGATGTTGTTTATGCGTTTCCACAGCTTTCATCTGATTTCGATGAAAAATCTTTTGTTTGATAGATAATTATTCAGTGCCGGTTTTGATTCCAAAATGGCTGGAAAAAATTACAACCTTGAAGATGAAAAATCGAAAAAACTGATTTTTTACACTTTGCGCAAAAGTCAAAGGCAAAATTTAATGTCTGTAAAAAACAGCGTACAATCAATTCCGAGAGTTGAAATCTAACGCAAAAGATTATTAGAATTATAAAAAAGAATTATATTATAAATAAAAATTATCGTATATTTTTATTACGATGGTCCATGGAAGAGGTTCCTTCCTTGCAAGATTGAGAACACAAAAACGGCCCTTTTCAAGGCCACCCTCCATTAAAATTGTTAACCCTCCATTTGGGGATGTGCCTCAGTTGCACCCCATTGTTGTTACTAATATTGATTTTCGGGTGGTCTGACTTAAACTGCTCCAATTGAAAGGCAAAAATTCCCAATAATGAAACGCCCAGTCGAAACAGGTTATACCGTTTTCTTTTTCAGATCAATAATTAAAAATGACTTCAAGCAAATGTGTCCTCTAGGGCTTAAAGAAGCCAGTTCTTCATCAGACCCTATAGACTAACGATACAAGATCACAAAGAGCTTTATCAAATAACAACAACCACATCATTTGATGACTTCCAACAGTAGCAAGAACAAAAATGGGCAGCACGTGTAACTAGAAGGGGAAAACGTGGTATAATCAAAATGTTGACTTTATATACAAAAGGTTACGAAGGAAACTCGCATTCAGACTCGCTGCAAAGGTCTCGCAGGCACCTCCTTGAATCTATGATACACCCACTTCCTGAATCTACGATTCAGGGTCCCCACTTTATTACATCTCAATTTTCATAAGGTAGTATTCATATAAAATGCAAATTTTTTTGGTAACCTAATTATGTGCAATAATGGATCATATGCAATATAATGGAACAATTCAACTAGGAAAAATTAAAATAAATCCAATGCATGAAAATACAAATTAGAGGCATGTCATGATTCCATCTTAACTAAATCAACAATATTTTGCGGCAATTTTGAACATCAACTTGAATTTTTTCAAGATTAGGGATAAAAAGTAGTGAATTTTATACAATGTTTTTCTCGAGACTTAGCATGAGTAAAACATCTTCACAGATTTAGATACCTACCCCCTTAGAATGGTGTCAAAATCCGCGAAAATTTTTCATCATTTAATATTTGTGCTTAGTTTCATTTGTAACGTATATACATGTAGGTAGAAAAAAAACAAATGTTTATAAGATAGCATCAATCAGGCCTGGGTATCCCGATCGGGGGTATTATGCACCGGCTCTGTTCACATCAAAAGTAGGAGAGTACAGTGAACTTGAGAAGTCTATTTTCTTGAAAAGCATTTTTAAGGGAAAAAATTTATAAATTTAAACCAACAAAAAGTTGAACTGTTCGTACAATAAATGTTAAATATTTCCTGCATGGAATAGGTTAACCCCAATTATTACAATTAACATTATTTTTCCCTATCCAAATTTAACTGAAAAGGTACGTTGTAGAATTGTAGTTTCTAAAAAATCATTAACCAGTCTGAATCAGCCAATCTGTCGTTCCAATTCCTCCAGGAAACTTTAAATCACTTCCATTAAGGAATTTCCCTAATAATAGCTTAAGAAACAGTAATATTTTTATATCTTAGAGCCCCTAAAATGTCTTGGGATATTATGGAGAATTTTCTGGGTTTCTTTATTTTTTATAGTTGTACAACATAAATTTTTAACTTTTTTTTTAACATCAACTTAATTGTTCACATGTATATTTGTGTGTGTGTATGTGAATGCAGATTTATGACGTTATAGGTTTGACTGATTGCAGAGACAAAAAAGAGGCGAGTAAAGACAATATTAAGTTCTCCCTAACATTGAACAAACGATTGATTAGAATTTAGGAGGTGAATTCATAAGGTAGTATTCATATAAAATGCAAATCTTTTTTGTAACCTAATTATGTGCAATAATGGATCATATGCAATATAGGGGAATAATTCAACTAGGAAAATTTAAAATAAATACTATGCATATAAATACAAATTAGAGGCATGAAATGATTCCGTCTTAACTAAATCAACAATATTTTGCGGCAATTTTTAACATCAACTTGAATTTATAGGACTGACTGATTGCAGAGACAATAAAAAGGCGAGTAAAACATGAAAGAAATATTGTTGATTTAGTTAAGATAGAATTATGACATGCTTCTAATTTATATTTACATGCATTGTATTTATTTTAAATTTCCCTAGTTGACATTTTAAAGACTCTAAGATTTTAAAAAATACTGTTTCTTAAGCTATTATTAGGGAAATTCCTTAATGGAAGTGATTTAAAGTTTCCTGGGGGATTTGGAACGGCAGACTGGTAGATTCAAACTGTTTGGCTAATGATTTTTTAGAAACTACAATTCTACAACGTACCTTTTCAGTTATACTAGCAGTATAACTTGTCTTCGACCGGGTGTTTCATTACTGGGAATTTTTGCCGTTCAATTGGAGTAGTTTAAGTTTAAAGTCAGCCCACCCGAAAATCAATATTTGTAACAACAATTGGGTGCAACTGAGTCACATCCCCAAAAAGAAAGAAAATGAAGAACAATGCTTCACCTCTCAAATTCTAATCAATCGTTTATTTAATGTTAGGGAGAACTTAATATTGTCTTTACTCGCCTCTTTATTGTCTCTGCAATCAGTCAAACCTATAACGTCATAAACCTGCACTCACATACACACACAAATATACATGTAAGCAATTAAGTTGATGCTACTTCTAGGTTATCTAACGCAACAAGGTCTAGCATCCCAAACTTAATATCCTTCGATTAGAACATAATAAGTTGGCCGTGCACAGAATCGGTGAGCCTCGTTCGATTTCTGGTTAAAACTGTGTTCAGTCTCTTCACTATATATTTTGGCAAAATGAATCTCATTACTAGCATGCCGTGGTTTTTTGACATAGTGAGGTTGAATGGAAAGCGCTATGGTCAAGATTGTCCAAAAACGGACAGCAAAAAGAAACTGCCAATTCTATTCTAGCAAAGTTTAACGAAGTCCAGTCATGATATTTGATACCTGAATTGTTAATGGTCGGTATTTTAAGACATTTCAATCCATTCAGTAAAATTCTGGATTTATTTCCTCTCAATTTAAAAACAAATTTATTGAATTTAGGCATTATCATACCTCAGCTCTTTTCGAACCTGATAATCAACGCAAATACATAAATCTATTATGAGGATATAAAAGATGATGCTGAAGGAGGAGCGGCTAAACTAAAGTTTAATCCGATGCGAAAAATATTTCCAGAATTATAATTACTCGGAACACCGTGAAAATTTCGCGGTTCTCGTGTTTGAATTTTGTGATAAATCTTAATTTTTAAAATAAGGATTGAATAAATTGATAGCGAGTATTACATTTATAAAATACAAGTAGAAGTCCCACTACTGTCTCGTTAAATATTTGAGCCTAGCAACTTTAACAAAATATTGTAATAACAAGCATAACTATGAATGCAGGTTATTCATTATCGAAGTAAAAGGGTACAAATGAAAAGATTAAAAAATGACAATGTTTCCATTTCACTGCAGTAGAAGTTAAGAAGTGTTATCGCCTTCTATATTTTCCCTTTCTTTCTTTTTAGCTTTCTTTCTATCTCTCTTTGTCTGAAACCAAAGAACCTATCTGATATGTCTTTTCCGCCTTTCCTCGTAATCAAAATGGAATAGACCATTATTTATTTATTTCTATCTCTCTTTCTTTGTCTCTGAAACCAAAGAGTCTATCTGATATATCTTGACCGTCTTGCCTCGTGATCCAAACGCAATAGTCTATTAATCATGAAGAATTTGCAGGGCGTTTCACTCTTTCTTTCACTGATATCAATCAGTATCTCTGATATGTCTTTTCCTTATTCCTCGTGATGAAAACAGAACAGTCCATTATCTATGAGGTATGGCAGGGCGGAACGGTCGTGCTAACTAAGGAGCAAGCAGAATTATAACATGATAATAGCTCTATTTTATCAGTAATTTTTTTCCATAATTCCTAACAACTGACAATAACTTTCTTCTTTAATTTTCAGTGTAAAGTTATTTCTTATTCTAATGTTCACTCAATGCAAGGCCCAAGAGTCTGTCAAGCTTGAGGGTAAATGAATAAGGTGTATAATATGAACTTAAAAGACAGTAGTAGTAAGTGTTGATTATGAAGGTATTGCGGATAGATAACGATTGCATTACAGAAAACAAGTAGAAGTGAAAAGATTTATTTTTGATGTCAAAACAAAAAATAGCTTTTGCATAAGTCTTATGTACGGAAAACGTTTATAGGTTTCACTGAAAAACATATATACAAGTAAAAAGCAAAATTGAGTAATTAAGATCAAAACAAAAATGTCACATATATATGACATTTAAATGTCATATATATGTAAGGTTAATAAGCTGTAAAAAAAAATAAAGAAAAAATGAATCAATCACTTTAATAGAATAGAATTATGAATAATAAAAAAAGTTTTTATCCTTCAAAAATCTTGTCCAGTATCGATCAAATCGAACTCAGGTAGCTATTTGGATGACCCAATTCTTCTCTACTCAGGTTAATTCTCTATGGGTTAATTAGTAGAACTTGTATAAATAAATCATTATTATCTCAAAAAAGAAGAAATCTTACAACCAATTTTCTGGTTTAAATAAATTGCAAAAGTTGATAAACCGTAAAAAATCAAATAAATCTAGCAAGCAAACATGCGCGTAAATACGCATAAACGGACATACAGACTTGTTCGCAAGTCCTGATTATCTATTGGTCAACTTTCCGTTGTTTCAGCTATCCGCGACCAAACTCTAAATCAAATGATTAATAGATTTTAGATTTTTTTTAAAAATGATTCTGAAAGGTACCGCAGAAACAGAAATATCTTTTGTCAAAAAGATATATTTAAAAGTATCTATAAAATATTTAATATGAGTATGAAATAATAATAATAATAATAATAATAATAATAATAATAATAATAATAATGTCTATAAAATGCTGATACGTTCTTTTCTGTGGAAGTCAAGCTTTGCGAAACTGTTTTACAACTCACTCATAGGGTACGATCATATTCGAAATTAATTTATATTGTAACGTTCTCCACCACCCCACCTCCCCAAGTCAAGATGGAGCCAACAAAACCCTGTCTACCATACTGGCAACATTTATTTCTCTGTAATGACTGAAACTGTCGGAAGTAATTGAAGAAAAAGAATAAAAACATGAACGCTGGACAATTTGTCGACAATTTCGATTTGAATGTGCAAAAATGCTGTTGAAACACACACGCACGCACACACACAAACACACACACAAACACACACACACACACACACACATATATATATATATATATATATATATATATATATATATATATAATTATATATATATATATATATATATATTAAGACATGTCTCATTGAATAATTTAGACAAGTTTTGTCTACTTATTTTCAATTGGATCATTTCATATTCACGGACAAGCTTCGTAGTATCCTTATTAAAGGAAGAGAGAACATTTCATGCTGAGACATATTCATTTATTCCGAGTACTTTCGACATTAGCACAATGTCATCATCAGAGTGTTGTTTTTTTGTGTTTTTTTTTCTAAGAAAAAATTGTTGTGTTCATCTGAAAGTAAAATCTTTTAAACTTTGAAATGAAAAACGCTAAGATTATGTACTGTACGATTTAAATTTCACGGTGTAAACGTCAGGGGAGATAACTAAATTAACAAAAATGAACTAAAGCAACTAAATTTAAATCGTACAGTATATAAACATAGAGTTTTTCACTTCAAAGTTTAAAAAATTAACTTTCAAATGAACACAATTTTTTCTTAAAAACAACACCCCTGATGATGACATATGTCGAAAGTACTTGGGATAAATGAATATATATCAACATGGTAATTTTCTCTCTTCGTTTAATAAGCATACGAAGAAGCTTGTCCGCGAATATGTAGAGGATCCTATTGAAAATGAGTAGACAAAAATTATCAAAATTATTCAAGAAGACCTATCTTAATGAAAACATGCTGCCAAAATATACGCAATACACATTTATATATATATATGTATATATATATATATATATATATATATATATATGTGTGTGTGTGTGTTGAAAATAAAGTTTGAAGATTTGCTATTTTTATGGGTAAAATGGGCTCAGTATCAGAGACAGAGCGTGTGTAAATATAAAAGTACACAGTGAGGTCAAAACCGAGTGGCTATAGTCTATTTCATGAACACAATCTTCAGGACATGTTTGTTGAGCTCGATTATTTATATACGCTGGTCAATATATATATATATATATATATATATATATATATATATATATATATATATATATATATATATATATAACGTATCACATTACGTCGACAAACCGAAAGGCCATCCGTACTAGAAACTGTAATAAGAACTGCTAAAAAAAGTTTTAATTTCTTGGTGGCCCAAATGACTCTAAATGAAAAAGAACGTGATAGAAAGAGAGAAGAGCAATGTGAGATAGAGGGAGATCCCATATTTTATATTGTTGATCAGCCTGTAAATACAACATTTTAAAAAAAAATCATGACGTTTTTTGTATTTTTTTTTCAAACTGCTTCTTAATATTCTGCTTAAGAAGAAGTAACTGGTGCATGGTATTTCGCGAGAAACCGCGAGAACTTACGTACTTCTGTATGTATGCGTCAATATTCGTGTAATGTGGCTGGGGTGTGGTTTCAGGGGCGGGTGGGGGTGGTTTCAAGTGCAGATATTCAAGTGAGTTGACGTCTGAAAATCTATACATCTTTGCTTAGAGCAGTAATATTTACTCTCTCTTTTATAGGATATACATCAAATGTATTGGCATCAAAAGCAAAATACTTAACAACCCCGATGACGTCATTTTTACGGCAATCAAAACCCAGCAGACACCCACATTCAAGGTTAGATAGATAGATAGATAGATAGATAGATAGATAGATAGATAGATAGATAGATAGATAGATAGATAGCCAAACGGACAGAAAACAGACTGAAAAGATATACCCCGAGAAAGAACTATGGGAAAATGATAGATAGATAGATAGATAGATAGAAAATACACAAAAAAACGATAAAATTCGTGCGAGAAGTGTGAAAATATGATATATATATATATATATAGAGAGAGAGAGAGAGAGACAAAGAGAGAGAGAGACGCTAACAGACTGGCAGACAGATAGGAAATTGGCGCTATAGTAAAGTGTGGGGAAATAGATAGATAGATAGATAGATAGATAGATAGATAGCAAGGCCCCACAAAATAAGAAGTGTAGGGCCCAAATCAGATATCAAGTTTTAAAATTCTTCATTCTATGTTTTTGTTTTTTTTATCTGATCCACTCGTATAAATGAACTTCTTTTTTAGATATATTATTCTACATTAAACATACTTCTGTTTCGATTATAAATGC
>OZ038480.1:47137179-47154679 GCA_964036315.1 Acanthosepion esculentum
CGTTCCTATCTAATCGTGAAGTGAATGTTATCCTGAATGGCCACTCATCTACATCCTTACGTAATGACACGGGTGTCCCATAGGCCTCCATCCTTGGTCATACGCTGTTTTTACTCTTTATTAACGACCTTCCCGATAACATCAGTTTTCAACTTGGCATCGACGCTGACGACACTACCATTCACTGCTGCCTCGACAGAAAGGCTGATCAGTCCGATATGTTCAAAATCGCAGTTGATGTACAATACGACCTCAAAACCGACGTTAACTGGAGCAAATGATGGCTTGCCAATTTTAACACCTCCAAAACTAAACTTCTCTCCGCCTTCCATCAGCATGGCTGATGCTATCCTCCAGGAAAGTGACTCGTTGCGCCTTCTCGCGCTAACGTTCTCAGCCGCTACGAAGCAGAACGACTATATTGAATCCATTGCTAGGTTAGCTGCCAAGAAAATCGGTTCACTGTGCCGGGCGAGACAGTTTTTCTCTCCGGAATCTATCTTGCATATCTATAAGTCTACCATTCGTCTATGCTTAAAATATTGCTGCCATATATGGTCCGGTGTCACTGCTATTTACCTGGAGCTCCTTGATAAGAATCAGCAATGTGATCTGGCGGCTCTGCTTCAATCACTTTTCCACCGTCGTAAGGTTGCCTCTCTGTGCTTCCCTGGTAATTGTTCGGGTGAGCGCTTCGCTATGATACCTAGACTGTAAGAATTTAAGCGCAATGCTAGGCTGGCAGCGAGATCACATCAATTTACGGTTGAGCTAGCTAGATGTTGCCGTAACTTCTATGCCGACAGTTTCTTTTCTCGCACATCTCGTTTATGGAACTCCCTTCCGGCTACATGCGTTCCGGCCAACTTTAATCTGCAAAATTTTAAATGAACTGTCAAACGTTATCTACTGTCCTCCTGATTACTCTTTTCACTTTCTACTCCTTACTAATGTTTCTTTTCCTAATTTCTCCGCACCATGTAAACCTTTGCGTGTTAGTGGCTGTACTGCTGTGCTTGGGATGATACCGATTAATACACACACACACACACACACACACACACACACACACACACACACACACACATACACATATATATATATATACATATATATGTGTGTATATATATATATATATATATATATAATTAAGTAATTCATTGAGTCTGGAATTTCTATCATATATATATATATATATATATATATATATATATATACTTGGATAATATTCAATGGCGGCATTCTCGAGGATTTTCCATATATATATATATATATATATATATATATATATATATATATATTGAGAGAGTGAGAGACCCGGACGTTTATGTAACGGTGTCATACTGTTGCACGACAAAACCACGACAGCGGAATGACAGACTTGGTCAATCTTTGTGATCTTTTTCGCCGAACAACTTCCTTCAATTTGGCCATCTTAAACAAAATCCCTTAACTAAGAAATCTCCAGACTATTAGCGACAGGTTATTTGAAATGAATTAGTTTTCCCAAGATCTAAGTTCCTGTTCTTTTATGAATGTTGTTTGTTTTAAAAAGAGGCTTCAGTGGTTCTTCTATAATAACCCGTGCAATGAAGGCATGTTATTACCTTTTTTGGTGGGTGGATTTGATTTTTTCCCCCTATCTCAGTCGAGATCAAATGTTTCACAATCCCGCGTCACTATTACTTGTGAACTCCAGAATCTTTTCAATGACTGTACAGCATGCACTACGCAAGGACTACTTAAGCAGTTTTGGATTCAGAGTTGTTTGTCTCCTCGACTTTTGCTAAATCTGCCTTTCTGTTTAAGTAATAACTGCGGAGAGATGAGGTGGATTCATAAGTTTTTCTAAAGATATTTGGACGGAAAGGAATTCAATAAACTAGACCAGAATTTGGGCACATCTTGACACTTTTTCCGAGCCGCTAACCGTTACGTTGCCCGCTCATCTAAAAGATTCTAACACAACTTTTTTACCGGTACATACATACACACACATTCATCCATAAAGAATGTGTTTATATACAATTGCAGATATGTAAACAAACAATGTTTTGTTGAATAAAATCCAGATAAAAAATTATATAAAAAAAATAACCATCTAGTCATTTTATTTTATTTTTTATCCAGTAATATAAACTGTAATTAATAATAACATCAAACCAATCACGACTTTAAATGAATAATACGATACTATAAACATGACAGAAAACTTTTAACAAATATTTAGAGAACCCAGACAAATTAATCTGGAAGAAGCGATAAAGAACAAAAGTTAATCACAAGATTAACAATTTGTTTTAAAATCCATTTACACAACCCGATCCAAAACAAAAATCATTTGCTAAACATATATTTCAACACTAAATTTATAAATGAAAACAAATCAAAAATACTTTTGTCTCCTGATGCGAAACAACCAGAGGCGACAGTCTGTTTCATGCTAAATGTAATTGTCAGTGCGTTGTGTTTTTACTCGACGTTTATGTACTGGTCAGTGATCCATTGTGGGTAGTCTGTTGTATTATTCTAAAGGATTCATTTTTTTTTCTTTTACGGCTTATCAGTTTTTTGCAGATTTTTTAAAACCAGAAAATATTTCAGATTGTATGAATCTTTGGAAGTTAATGACTTTCTGTTACAAGTTATACTAATTAACCAAATAGCTGAGGAAGAAAAGGTGGATTATTGACTTTTCCAAGGGTATTTGCGCGTAAGTGAATATAACGAACCCAACTGAAATTCAAACTTGACTCTCAGATCTTCAATTCTGAGCCGTTATACATTACACCACCCGCATATCCAAGCTTACAGCACCTGGTGTTCCCAATTGGTCACCCATCTAGGTACTGACCAGGCTTGACGTTCCTCAACTTCGGTGACCGTACGATAACCGGTGATGATGTTTGGAGGTTTTATTCCGGAGTTGTCCTCGCATTTTTTTTTATTAATGATATACTGGAAAGAGAAGAAATAAAATTCATGACTTTCTTAAGTGTTAGAAGGAAGTGAATATAACGATCTCAGCTCCAATATGAACTCGTCGATTTCATTTTTTTTATAACAGTTACACAAATCATGTCCCTCTGTTTTCACTTGTATCTAAGAACTTCGATCAGATAAGACTATTATACGTCTCATAACATTAAAATATATCTGCATAAAAATGTATAATTTACGTTTCTCAACTAGGTAGGTAGAAAAACATTAATAAAGGGTGTTTCATTAAGTCGGATCAAAGTCAGCAGTAAATAAAACAGTGTTATTGATGAAAATTGATTTATTTCTCTATTGGATTATGTTATTTAAGTCATGGCAATTACGTGTGAAGAATAATATCGCCCAAATATCCGCCAAATCTGAAAGAAAAAGAAAAACATCATTAGACGCTGAAACATAATTCACATTAAAATCAGTCCAAGTTATTAGAACACCCTATATTTGCAGCAATCATTGGATTTTATATAAAATATTAAAGACATATTACTATAATTTAAATATCTATTAGGTTATGTCATGAATAATTTCCGTTTTCTTTTATCAGGTTTTTTGTTAAAAACAATGAAGTACAATAGCCTGACGTGCCTTAACCGTTTCGGCCACAGAGGAGCGTTCGGTTAAGACACGTCAGGCTATAAAAAGAATGTATAAACATAAAAATGTCTTTAAATAATTGTCGGACTTTGTCCAAGTTCATAATGTGTGACGTCATTTGTTTACTTTTGATACGCCATGAGGAGATATGAATGTACGTGAGAGATTCATGGAAAATTAAAGTTTAAAGTAAAATCGACCTTGCTAACCGAATGCTCCTGTGTGGTCGAAACGCTTAAGGCACGTCAGGCTATATGACGGTTGCGTATAGGATACAGGTTCGATTCCTGTCGGAGGACGAAAATTTTCTATGAAAATTTCTCGGACATCCAGGCCGGTAAATGTTGTTTAATACTGTATATTATAAAACAGAGCATTTACTTAAATATTTGTATCTATAAAAAGAATGCATAAACATAAAAATGTCTTTATATATATATATATATATATATATATATATATATATATATATATATATATATATATATATATGAATTACATAATAATGAAACTCAATTGTACCCCATTTTTATGGCCATTTCGCTCCCCGGGATAAATTCCCTGGAGCTCGTCAATACTAAAACGTTTGATAAAAAAAATGAATCATAACTTTTTTTATTATAATATTAAATTCCTTTGTTCAATATTAAAATTAAATAATAGTTTTTATATTAAATTCTAATTTTTCTTTTATTTACAATTTTTAAAATTCTTCCTTTTCTTAACTTTAATGATTGTATTTTCTTATGTAATTTTTTCCAATTTTATTTTATTTTTTTCCTTTTTGAATAAGAGTTAACATTTTAAATATAGGTCATTGTTAATCTTCAACCATTTTAACTTCTTTCTCGACTTGTATATGTTCTATCTTCCTATTTCGCCTTCTCTACTTGGGTGTCTATTTCTTTATTTTCCTTCTTTTCTATCTCCCTCTTAAATGCCTTTTCCCTAATTTGCTGTTTGTTCCTGTTGTCCTCTCTCTTTTTTTCCTTCTTTTTTATATCCTGAATTTTTTAAATTTAAATATAAATTTAAAACAAAAAACGTTACGATTCATTTTTTTAATAAAACGTTTTGTTTAATTGCTAGAAATATTTGGACAGAGCAGTGCTGTTTTTGTATTTTATATTGTTTAAAGTCATTCAATGATGGTAGCTCTGTTGTATTTCATCAAGCACTGTTTTATTAATGGCAGCACTATATGTGTGATATATTATAATTACATTATATATATATATATATATATATATATATATATATATATATATATATAATGTATGTATGTGTGTGTGTGTGTGTGTGTGTGTGTGTGTGTGTGTGTGTGTGTGTGTGTGTGTGTGTGTGTGTGTGTGTGTGTGTGTGATCCCTGGTGTTTAAACAAGTTCTATTGAATGTTAAAGACAACATAGTCTTGAATAAATTCTTTTGAATTTTCTCATATTCTCTAGAGACTTTTTATTTGAAAATGATTTCGAAATAAGTATTGTCCGTACGATGACCTAGCGCTTTCGAACATCATTGTTCATCTTCAGGGTCAATATTTTTAGTCAAAATTTTTTTTAACAAACATTTGCCAATTATCTTGCATGATAAAAATCTTCGCCATGCACGTGATAACATCATCGCTTCTTTTGAAATTAAAAGTATTTTAACGTTTATTTAGTTTGTAAAAAAGTAGCAACAAGATTACGCTACAAGATAATTGTTAAATGTTTGTTAAAAAGTTTTTGACTAAAAATATTGACCCTGAAGATGAACAATGATGTTCGAAAGCGCTAGGTCATCGTACGGACAATACTTATTACGAAATCATTTTCAAATAAAAAGTCTCATTAGAGAATATGAGAAAATTCAAAAGAAAATATGCAAGACTATGTTGTCTTTAACATTCAATACAAGTTGTTTAATATATATATATATATATATATATATATATATATATATATATATATATATATATATATATATATATTCTGTGTATTTAAGTAACAAATGTTCTCTAAGGCAGAAAGTCAACAAATATCTTGTGTCAATTTCCTTCTCTTTAATTCCCAGCAAACCCTTGCGTCTTAGTGGCAGAATTGCCTTGTCCAAAAACAAAAAAGGACTAATTTTACTGATCGACTTTTCCATTCCAAATTTCCATAATCCCTCTCAGATGAGGAGGAAATTCTGTTCGAAATTGTATGAAGTTCATTTCGGAAGAAAAGTACAAGAAATATGGTCCAAGCTTTCGATTTTCTTAAGTCATCATCAGGAGAGTTAGTAATAAGTGGTGAGTTTCGTAAAATTACAGAGTGTTGTGACGTAGGCAATGACCATGGGATAATTTCAGATGTAATTTTCTTCCTTGTCTGGAAAGGATTATGCGTAATTTGGAAAAGTCGATCAGTAAAAGTAATCAACACAAAATGTCAGTTGTCTTGAATGATATATATATATATATATATGTATATATATATATATATATATATATATATATATATATGTATGACTCTGCCTTCATCATATATATATATATATATATATATATATATATATATATATATAAAACCAAATATTTATAGGTACTTTCAGAACGGAACCACCAGACTAGTCATACACAGGATTGAATTATAGTGGTAAAAGAGTACTGAAGTGTTACGTAATATCAGCCATCCTATATAGCAATGAATTCTGGACCATCTCCTCACAGATGTAGTAAGGCTTGAAACAAGAGGAATGTGGTTCTACAGAAGGATACTCAGAATGTCATTGAGTGAACATTTAAGCAACGACGAAGTTTTAATGAAAATTGAAAGAAAATGGACACTCATAATTAACATAAGAAAGTAACAGTTGAAGGGCACATAATGAGGAAAGAGGGCTTGGAAAACATGATACTCACATCAAGAGGGACAGAGGAAAATAGCATATAAATTCCAAACGAGCTAGTATAAATGAATGGTAGAATGGATGACTAGGAGAAATGACAGAGCAGGATTTAGGAGAAATGACAAAAAGACAAAATTTACTAAGATCTACAAAGGACAGGATATTGTGGAGAGCCATGATCGCCAACGTCCTAAAGAGACACAGCACATAGATGTAGTAGAAATTCTTATGTAAAACTAGACAAACTTTTCTGAAAAACTTGAAAGAACAAATGATGCTGTAAAAATGTTTTTTAATTTTTTTCTAGACTGGTTGCCAGGGAACCCAGTATTCTCTACTAATTAACTTCTGGGGTAAGGTGAGATAAATTCATAACTTTCTTGCGAAGCTGAATGCAGCGAACTCGTAAGAATTCGAACACGGATCGTCAACTTCTCTTTCCGGGCTGCTAACCCTGCTTGTACAACAATATAAATAGATAGATAGATAGATAGATAGATCAGACTACAAAAGCAATATATATATATATATATATATATAACAAAAATATTAGCTCCTGAAAAATTAATTTCGGTTGAGCCCTCTGGTTTGAGGTGTGAATTTGTAAACAGTGACTATTTAAGCTAATACTGCACGACTCTTCGACAGAATTGAGTCACTGTCAGTCACTGCGTGTTTATCCGAATCTAAAAATAAACACGCTAAAATTCACCTTCATCCCGTACCGTACGCTGACGGCTTAGTGGGAGAAGTTCGGACTGACGCAAATTAAGTCCGGTTTCGATCCTAGCTAGAGGCAACCGGACGTCTAGCCACACTGATGACCTGTGAAACACCGAAACAGTCTGTCTGTGGATGACAAAAGTATATATATATATATATATATATATATATATATATATATTTAATGAAATGGACAAAGTCCGACATTTGTTTCTACTTTTTTATGATTATACGTTCTTTTTATAGATACAAATATTTAAGTAAATGCTCTGTTTATAATAACTTGTTTACATTTGGATACGCATTGAGCAGATATGAATGAATGAGAGAATATCATGGAGAATTGTGTTTAAAAACAGTAAAATCGATCTTGCTAACCGAATGCTCCTCTGTGGCCCCATTGGTTAAGGCACGTCAGGTTATATGACGGTTCCGTATAGGATACAGGTTCGATTCCTGTCGGGGGACGCATATTTTCTATGAAAATTTCTCGGACATTCAGGCCGGTAAATGTTGTTAATACTGCTTATTATAAACAGTGCATTTACTTAAATATTTGTATCTATAAAAAGAACGTATAAACATAAAAAAATGCCTTAAATATATATATATATTAGATAGATAGATGTTTCCAGATGCCTATTTTTAAATGTATTATGTATGAATATATATATGTGTGTGTGTGTGTATGTGTGTGTGTGTGTATTTATCTTTGTGTGTGTGAATATTTGCTATTACTGATTTTTAAGATAATAACTGAAAGCGAATCCCAGATGTAATGAAGACCATCTGCCTTTGCCAGTTAGCCTTGACTGTGCTTGTGGGCGTTTTAGTAAAAGAGATATTCGCGCAGAGTCGAGATGTTCCGAACAGTTAAAAGGGGGCGGATGCATTTGGGGTGACAGGATGACTGTACGTGGGTGGTCTGTTCATATGCATTTCCACTGTCATTTCGTCCACAACTGATTCCGTCTTCTTTTTTTATACAAATTCTATTAAGTTACACATTGTATTTCGTTGTCAGGGCGGAGAGATCTCCTTGCATATTTGCCTGTTCATAGATTTCTGGGTCAGTTTCATTGGTAATATCTTTTCTGTGACTCAAGCGTGCGGTTATTTACAAAGTTTAGCATAGTCTGGTACAAGGCCACGATATTTTAGTCCTGGGTATGACGATAAGCTACATCTGACAGCAAGACTACTGATCGGGAGATTGGAGGTTTTGAGGAGAGAGGAACTACCCATTAATTGCTGTTGTTCCCAGGTTCAGCCTGACCCGAGGTGGTAGCACATGTTAGGGCTCAAACAACAATAATATATTACGAAAGTATAAAAATACATTTTTATATAAAACAAATTACCAACAGTATCTATTTATAGTAGAATTGCCAAGAATACATTTTATAACAAAGTGACGCATTTTATCTGTAGTTGAAGGCATCAACATATTTCGATTACATTTCGGCATTAAATGACCCATAAGGAGTTGATGTGCCGTTAAACAAACAAAACAATCAATCAAGCGACACTATTTGATGACACTGATAAAATCGTCTATGAGACGCAACAAAGGTTCTCGTCATGCTCATATTCTGGCTAGTGGTAGATTTGAGAGTACGAAACAAATAGGTTTTTTTCTAGTTTTTGTCCAATGTGGACTTTTTCTAGATTTTGTCCAATATGGACTTTTTCGAGGCAAAAAAAAACAAAAATTTCGTTTTTTTTCCTGAAAAATATGTCCATACCAATTTCTTGCTGTTTCCTTCCCGTAACAGACATTGGCCGAATCTACATGCCGAGATTTATATTCTTTGGGTGCCAACACCGTGCAACCTGGTCGAAAATGGTCAATTGTTTCTAAATATTTATCACAGAATCTTCATTTCGGGTTAACACGAATTTTCAGTATGTATGCTTGGTAATTTCTAATTAACAACAATTGGTCATGTGCAGCAAGAATAAAACCTTCGGTTTCAGCTTTTAACTCAACACTACGTAATCACTGATGGATACAGGGTTTGTTTATATCAACTTGTTTGATATAGGCAGGGCATTGACCATGAAGAGGCTTATCTCGCCGTCGTTTCCGCATTTGGTACATTGAATTTGCTTTCTTTAGGTTCCTTGCCGCTGCAGTAGGTGTATTATGGTTTATTTGCACTTCTTCATCCACTTGAAATTCCCCTTTGAATTTGTTGCCTTCATTTATTACTGAATAAAGTTTCTTATTTCTTTCATATTCTTCAACACAGATCATCATCCAGTCTTCTGTAGATTCCAGGTATCTTTGAAGGCCGACTGTTGTGGTTTTGTAAGACGGTTCTAGTTGAACTAATCCTCTGTCTCATTCGGATCTGGACACATAAAGACGATCAACACCAGTCTTGGGATCATGCATGCGGTGGCATTTGAGAAGCTTTCTCGTCTTGAAATCCATTCGCTTAATGTCAGCTATGGTCCAATTAAGCATGTTGAAATTGTGTTGCCCCACAGAGACAACCAAAGTGTTTATGATTGATATTCTGTTTTTTTTGGATTCAACGCAGTATTTAACTCCAGACGCCTGTCGTATTCTTACTTCCTTCTTCATTTGGGTATGCTGTATTTCCTATCCTAGTTCTCTATTTCTTAATGTTACTTTTGCACATTTATCTAATCCGAAATCCATGCTGAGACTTCTACATTTTTGCTTGCAGGATCATTTGATTTATTAGTAGTTGATCTTTGCAACCATATTACCCTCTTACACATCCCTTCTCGAGATATTTAAGAGGTTAATATGACTGCAAAGAAGGAAGAATTTTGTTTTCATCGAGAAGAAAGTAAGTACATTTCGTCAGGACAGATGTGATCAATATATATGTTATGGGCAGACATGTTATTGGCCTATAATTTTGGGATCATCTGTTTCAACCGTTTTGGTAGGAGATATGTAATACCTTCAGTGATCCATTCTGGAATTTCATTGGAGTTATTAATTAGGATTGATTAAGTTTACACAAGAGTTTTATGGATTAATGACAGATGATAGAGCCAAAAATTGGGTAACGTCATTTACTGGGGATTTCTATTTGGGGGATTTTGTTAGAGCTTATCTAACATTATTCTTGGTTATATTTTTCCAATCTTGTACAGGTTTATCCTTCATTCATTCTTGTTCTCGTTTGATCTACTATCGATTGGGATTATATTCCTTTGGGTTGCTCCAAATATTCTCAAAAAACTTTTGCACTTCTTCAATACATGGTGGCTTTTTTGACTTTTATAACTGCTTTTTTCAATTTCCCTGTACAATTACTTGAGGCCCGTTTAGAATATCTTATTTTGTCGATATAACCTACAACGCTTTTCATATCGTCTTGTTCTCTGCGTCCTTAACTGCAGTTTCTGTTTAAGCACTTCCTTGATTGACTGAATTTCATTTACCGCTTTAATTTTATATTTCCGCTTGATCTTCTTGCTTTTCTGTGTTGAAACATTTGAATTTCTTGAAATCACATCTAGTATCGACAATTTCCTCAGCTTCTCGCTTTACTTTCGTCTTCCAAGTGGGTTCATTTTGTTGTTTAATCTTTTATGTGTTTTGACATTAATTTCTTTTTCAATAGCTGCTAATGCTGTTGCGTATATAACATTATTTACTTCTGCGATGTTTTCTAGTGGTAAACAATGTTTGCAATGCAGCGTTATGTGTTTGCACAATATGTTTATTGGAATTTGTCATATAAATGTGTTAAGGGGTCTCCGCTTTTCACACAAATGGACTCACCCAAGGTATACATATATTACTACCAGTAATACCCGATGACAGTAGTGGTATGTTGAGTCAAGGAGTCGAGAAGGAACGACAGAAGAGTAGTAGAGTTCAGTAGTAGTAGAGTAAGTCACACACAGAGGCGGAGGCAAGCGTCACAGTTAGCGAGCACGTAGACTCAGTAAGGAGTCATACCGCGATACTTCAATACCAAGACTGTATATATATTAGTGCTACTAACCCGCATTCCTGGATCTACTAACCCGTATTACCAGTTTTTATTATTACGTTAATACATTTATTTTCCTTATCCGTTCCTGGCGTTTGTTATTCATTGATATCGGATTTCATCCCGGAATCCACAAAAAATGTTTGGAAACCTGTCTCTTTCTTACATTTGTATCTTTAATTGTAGTTTTTGTCTAAGTATTTCCCTGATTGCTAGAATTTAATTCACCGCTTTAATTTTATATTTCCGCTTGATCTCCCTGCTTTTCTGTGTTGAAACATTTGAATTTCTTGAAATCTCGTCTAGTATCGATAATTTCCTCAATTTATCGCTTTAATTTCGCCTTCCGAGTGGGCTCGTTTTGTCTGTTTAATCTTTTATATGACTTGAAATTAATTTTTCCAGTAGTTGCTAAAGCTGTTGCATACATGACATTATTTACTTCTGTGATGCTTTCCAGTGGTCTGTCCGTTAACAAGGTTGGCAATGAAGGGATATATGTTTGCCCAGTATGAATATTGGTCTTTGTCTTATGATGGTTTTGGAAGCCGGTCTCTTTCTTACATTTGTGTGCGATGTACTTTGCTAATTATTTGAACGTTGTGTTTTTTTTTCGTTTCAGTGATTTCAAAATCAAGGAATCCTACTCTAATGTCGTTCGATTCATCATTATCAGTGACAGAATCTGAATCAGAGCATTTATGTCGCAGCTAGATTCACCAGATTTATTTCTTAAGACAGATCATTATTTCGTATCTCATTTATTTTAGTTTCTATCTTATCCTCTGTCATATCATCTATTTCCGGTCTTACCGCATTTTTCTCTGGGTTATGTCTGATTATACTTTGTCTTATATTTAGTTTTATCTTATCTATTTCTGTATTCGAGAGTCTTTTATTTCGCGTGATGTCCGTGTGGATATTGGCAAACCTATTTGGGTCGAGATAAGCTTCTTCTTTTAGTTCCTGCCATATCTCTCTCTATTTGGTGTGTCAGATTCGGGATGTTCTTTTGTGGATTTTCGAATATTGTGAAAATAGACGCCATGATTTGTTTATACTCTTCGCGATTCCATTTCATTCGCTTTCTTTTTATTAATTAATGTTGGAATTAATCCGGTTTTGTTTACTAGATGTCTCATTGTTGGTGGAAGAATTTGTTCCAGATTTTTCGACCCCAGACTGGTTCCTCTCTGAGGGGCGCGGCCCTTGTTTACCTGAGTGAAGACCGATCCGTTATGAGTTTTTGTTTGTAAACAGTGAGATTTGTATTTGTTTGCTTTTTATCCTTAACCGCCAAGGGGTAATTTTGTTCAAGATACCACCTCTAGGACAACCACCTCTGGGCCATAAAATTATATAATGTGTGGTATCTGTCGGTTTCGAGAGACCGTGGATCTGCACCCAAAGCGTTATGCCTCAGCTACTATTGGCGGCGCAGCATCTGTTATAGCTGTACATGTCTTTACTGGGGTGACAGTCTCGATTGCAACGAATGCATGTGAAGACGCTCTACCCCGATATCGAAGTGTTATTTTCTTTCCTTCGAGCACGCTTCTCCTCGGCGGCAAACCTCCGTTTCTTCTCTCTTTACTCCAGCCCTCGATGTAAATCGCGTCTCCGGCGCGAGCGATCGTTAATGCTATCTTCTCACCTCTCTATGTCCATGTCCATCGTCCTCATAAAGCTTTTGCGGATGTCTTTGAAGCGAAGATGAAGTCACCCTCGTAACCTCTTGCCGGTGGCCACTTCCCCGTAGAGAAGTATATACAGAATCCTCGCATCAATATACTGTTGCTTCCTGTGTTTTGGCCGTCGCGGTGAGACGACATCGGAGTGTCCTCTCCAGGGCACAAGCCTGGGTAAGGTTTTATGAGAGATCGGTGGCTGCCCATACAGCACTCCTGCCCTCTCCACGCCACTGATGTTGTTCAAGGGAAACTATTACGAAATTACTATAAAATGCATATCATGATGAAAAAGGCGCCAAACGTTATAAAAACAAAGTTTTATCGAAAAATGTTTGTTATTATTAAACGAGAAACCAAAAATATTTTTTGATTATTTTATTAATTTTTTTTTAATCGTTTCTAGCACGTTCGAAATTTTGGTTAAGAATCTAGTTTTTTTTTTGCATCAGGGTGCACAGCAAAGATTGGAATTAAGAAATTTAGCGCCATTTTCCGGTAAAAAAAAAACCTCATTGATTAGAAATTCTTGCAAAAATCAAATAATTGTCGGATTTTAATGAAACTTTCTGGACCTATTCAATCATGGTAGAAATATTTTTATTTTACATCTGTTACCCACTCCCCGTCTTTAATTAATGAAATGTCGAGAAATTAAATTTTATCCCGCTTTATATTTATATTAGTTAAAAGCAGTAGTCCTTGGAGAATTTAAATCAATAATTTCCTTTTTTCAAACAGTAACTCATCTACCGAAAATCTGCTCTGAATCATTAAAATAAAAAATGCAATCGGCAATTAATTACAAAGATTTTAATTGTTTTTATGGATACGATATATTAGGTCTTAATAAAAAAAATAATGAATTTTTACAAAAATTGTTTTCTTTTTTATATTTTAATTAGAAAGATTTATAAATTTTTTAATCTTTTAAATTTCTGTATCAGTTAAGTGATATTGTTATTAAATAAAAACTATATTTACTTATCATAAATTGAAACGCTTAGTACAAATCATCACGTGCCAACTTTTTAAAAAGAATTTTGAATTTTTTTTTATATATGTATAAATATGCCTATTTTCTATTATACGGTCGACCATACACGATTTATCAGAATATAAGAGCGATAACTATAGTAAATTTAGGGCAAAAATATTTAAATAAATTAAATTTCAATAAAACATTAGATTACGAGAATGCGTTCTTAAATTTTTAAGATTACTGAGCACTTAAAAATTATATATAGAAGGCGTTCACGTTAATCCAATTATTTTTTACTACCTAAAGTCCCGACAGAACACCATGAGATAAACATCAATCTGTCAATAGGTTGTCAAACCGACGAACGTCTTAAATAAACAGCCACTGTCGGTTTGAAAATTATTTTTTTGTTATTTTCAACTAAAGTAAATAACAGTTGTTTCAAAGCAGATCAATTATACTTTAAATCTTCTAATATTCCTCAAATAAATTTTGAGAAAAGTATATTTTATTTTTGGAAGCTTTTTTAATAAAGAGAATTACATTGTGATGAAATACGACTGAAAAGGGCGCTAAAATCAGCGATTTCAGCAAAAAAAGCAAAAAAAAACAAAACTTCCAGTCAATTTAAATTAGTCTTTGAAGTACAGCAAAGTATTTTGCTTATTGGTAATATTAAATTTAATCTATTAGCTTACAATTAAAACTAAAATAAAAGACTCAAGCAAAACTGTTCGTTTTTAAAGTTCATTACTAAACCTCATATTACGTTTTCACTGGAGTTACACACACGCGCATATATATATATATATATATATATATATATATATAAGTGGACATGGAAGTCAGCACTTAGAGGCGACAGTCTGTTTCATGCTAGTGCAATCGTCAGGCAACAGGTGCTCACTAGTTGCCTGACGATTGCACTAGCATGAAACAGACTGTCGCCTCTAAGTGCTGACTTCCATGTCCACTTTTATATTTACACACGCTCTATCTCTGATATTGAGCACTTTATCCCATAAATATAGCACACCTTAAGACTATATTTCTTCATATATATATATATATATATATATATATATATATATATATATATATATATATATATATATAGGTTTGTGTGTGTGAGTGTGAGTGTGTGTGCGTGCGTACGTACGTACGTGTGTGTGCGTGAGAGGTCATTATAAAATTTCCTATCCAATTTTCATTGTTAATATAAAATGACCGCAACTTGAAAATGGAGTGTATTTCGGTGCCGATTTCTGGTGAATTCTAGATTGAAGCCTTCTGAGTCAGATATTGGCGATCATGGCTCTGCACAATTTCCTGTCCTTTGTAGCTCGTAATAAATCTTGTCGTTTTGTTATTTCTCCTAAACCCTGTCCTCCATCCATTTACTCAAGTTCAGTAAAAAATATTTATAAAATGTTAAGTATTCACAAGAATAATTGCTGCCAATATATATATAGATATATATTAGCTGCCAATATATATAATTGCTGCCTATATATATATATATATATATATATATATATATATATATATATATATCATAGCATGCATCAGAGAGCTGTCAAAATGTATGATAAGATTAGCATGATGGAGCAGTATCACTTGTTTCCATTTAATAAGACACGAATTACATAGATAATATTCAAATATACAGAAATATAATATATGTGTGTGTCTGTGTGTTTGTGTGTGTGTGAGTGCACGCGAGCACGCGCATGTACGTGTGTGTGTGTGTGTGTGTGTGTGTGTGTGTGTGTGTGTGTGTGTGTGTGTGTGTGTGCACCTGAGTGGGTATATCTGTGGTTACATGTGTACAAGAATTTGCTGAAAAGTTTTCAACCTGGCCAAGAAAGAATTCTATTGTCACATATTGTCGTTAGATTTCGGAAATTTGGCCGAGCCGAGAACTTTACAAAAATCCCTTTTATTCTTTTATTTATTTATTTTGATGAAACAAAAAATATGAAATAAATTTTTAAATTTATTTATCAGCCCGATTTTCTTACAATATCTGCAAAATTTTCTTCAGGGATCGCCATCAGTTGCGTTGTCGCGTTCTATCTAATCTCGTCCTCAGTCTGAAATATTTTTTCCTTTTAAGGGCGATTTTAGCTGTGTAAAAAACAAGGCGTTGCGTCAGCTATAGACATGAAAGCGAAAGGCCATAGAAATATGGATGAGATGACATTTTGGAAAAACTTGCTAGACATGAAGAATGGTCAGTCGAGATATGCTTGAACACTATTAAGAAGAGAGAATAATAATAAAAAAAGAAAACAGAAGATGACGGTTGACATTACATTTAAATTACATTTACATTACATTTAAATTTTTGAAGATCAAAGTTGAAACCGGAAGAGAGTTCCACAAGCGAGAAGTGCAATTGAAGAAGCTGTAAGCATTGAACTTACGGTTACATCTAGATATGTCAACTATAAAATGATGAGACCTTGCTGCCAATCTAGTACTGCGCTTAAATTCACGAAGTCTAGGTATCGTAGAGGAAATTCGTCGGAACAATTATCATGAAAGTATTTATAGAAGTGTCACAAAAAAGGCTACATTACAGCGGTGAGAAAATGACAGAAGGCGAAATGCCAGGTTTGACCAATAACATTGCAGATACTTCTGTGTATTTTCAGCAAGAATATCTAAACTTATAGCAGGAACACCAAACCAGATGCGGCAGCAATATTTAATGAATGGACGAATAAATTTGTAAGATAGAAAATGTCGTCCGGAGAAGGCGCTACGAGACATTCTTCTGGAGGTTAGCATCAGCGGTGCTTATAGAAAGCAGAAAGAAGTCTCTCAGATGATTGATAGAGAGTAGTTTCGTTTTTGAAGCGTTAAAATTAACAAGACATTCCTTAACCCTGTCAACAGTAGATTGTCGATCACTTTTTAGATCAACTGATTAGACTTACTATTAAGACAGAAGTATGTAGTTGAATCATAGATACCGAGTTAAGTACTGATGCTATCACAAAGATCACTGATGAAAATTAGAACAGCGTAGGTCGAAGGATATAGCACTGGTGTACACCTGTATTACTGTAGAAGAGTGGTCATTCAGGAAAACATTTCGCGATTTGATAAGAAGGATTAATTCAGATTAAAAATTCGTCCAGAAGTATCATAACCTTTCAACTTTCGAAAATGACCAGTATGCCAAATCCTGTAAAATACCTTTGAAATGTCTAAAGCAACGAGCCGAGCTTCACCATTCTTAGTTAAAGCTTGACAGACTCTTTTAGTTAAATCATCATCAGTTGGCATAGAGAAGCGAAAGCCATATTGCTTACCTGATGTATATTAGGCTGAATCATAGGCAGTTTCTGTATTGAGGAATTGTAATGACAAATGTGTCATCTTAACTTCTAATCATGCATGACAATTAAAGATAAATTCATTGTAGACAAAGCTTAAC
This sequence comes from Acanthosepion esculentum, assembly GCA_964036315.1. Classification (NCBI taxonomy): domain Eukaryota; kingdom Metazoa; phylum Mollusca; class Cephalopoda; order Sepiida; family Sepiidae; genus Acanthosepion; species Acanthosepion esculentum. The sequence continues at coordinate 47,154,469 of OZ038480.1, forward strand.
CCAAAAAGTTAGTGAATTGACAAGATAAAATTTCCACAACTGAACCCAGAAACAGAGCTTCAAGTAAGAATTCAAATCAAGGAAAAAAGGAGTTGACTTTTTTTTGTTTGTTTTTTTTTTTTTACGCCTCAACTTGCTCTTACTTTGTAAAAGTCATTTTTTTCCTTGATTTGAATTCTTAAGCGTTTCTAGTTTCTTTGCACTGTTTTAC
>OZ038480.1:47162179-47172179 GCA_964036315.1 Acanthosepion esculentum
CGGCGGTGTAAGTAAATGTGTGATGATGTTAGTTTGCAAAATAATTCAATCAGACAATTCCTTGAGAACTTTACTCTAGTGTCTGTAAATTCAGCAGTAGATTTGGAGAAACTACACGTAAATTTTATTTGTGATCGAAAATTATGAGGACCTGCAAATCGAAATAACAAAAATGCGGAAACTTAAAACTACGATTATCCTAGTTGTGATGGAGGTGTTGGGTATGATCAAGAAGGGTACTGAAAATCAAGACACGCTTCATCTAAACGAAATGTTCCAAATTCAGGGTCGTAGGAAAGACATGTATGTGTGTGTGTGTGCGTGCGAGGTGGCAAAAATGTTAGAATTTAGCCGTGAACCGTTAGCAGCAAGAACATTTAAAATTTCCAGTACCTCTAGATTGGCAGAAATCATCTTTGAAATACTAGAGAACCATCTGTGTTACAAAGAGAAAAACTTTTAATCTTTTTTTAATGTCTTCAGGGCAAATATAGATTTATTAATGTATGAAAAAGTTATTTTTTTGCTTTGTTCTTTTTTTATTTGGGTCTGAAAAAAAAAACAACAACAACAAGAGAATTGTCCTGTCTGTATTCCTGTACTGCGTGTTTTAGATTTTTCTTTTTTTGGAAAGATCGTATCTTGAAAATTTCCCAAATAGGAGACTTCGGCGTGATTTACTTTCGGGAAACGAGTTTGTATAATCTATTATGTCGATTGAGTCAGTCGCGTCTTTGTGCACACACATTAACATCAAACCACCAAATCGCTTTTCACCCATAGTTGATCGTAAATATGTTTGAACTCTTTCAACTGCTGCAAAAAATATCTCACTTTTAGTGTTTCTAGCTTTAAGACTTCACAAATGATACTTCTTTGTGCTGCCCTTCGGGATCTTACCTTTTCAAATATTGTTGGAATACTTGCATTTGCTCTATCAGTCTTCAATAAATTGTATAAATGTTTGAACTGTATATCTAGCAGCGACTTGTCAATACAGTGAAAGAGAACTTTAATTTCTCCTGTATTTCGTTTTTTGGATCTTCTTCACTACACGAAGCCTTCAAAAGAACATTTTGCATTGTCCCATGTACTACAAAGACAAATTGGTCAAACCTGTCAATAATAGATGTTGTGACAAATTCGTATGCTTCGAAAAATTTTGTTCTATACATTTATTCTACTCATTTGCTTTCACACAGCCAAAAAAATCAGTCAGTCGTTTTAGATGTTTCCGTTTTCTTAGAACTTCTGCATCATTGATATCAAGTTCTTCTTTCTTCGTATTCCCTAAACAAAATGAAAGATGTATCATTCCTTTCTTGCTGCAAACTTTGTATCACGACTTCGGCTAACTGGTGGGATTCAACCACTGAAAGGTCAGGAGATTGAATTGTCAAATTAAGATTATCTGTCTGCAAGAGAGAACCAAAAAGAAATGAAAACTTTCTCATATTCGTCTGCTCACCAATGATTGTCATTTATCTTGATTTCTTTTGTCATCAAAAGAGATTGCTCTCGTAACGTCATCAACTCATTCTGATTGGAAATGAGGGAAGAGAGAGTGGTCGCACGCAATGTCCATCTTGTTGGGCAAAAGGCGTGGACACTCTTTTCTTCATTTCCGCTTTCAAGTCTTAACTGTTTTCAAGTACGTTTCTCTTTGCGGAGATTTTTTTACCTACTTACAAACCTCCTTTACAGTATCAAAAGTGTCTTTTAAACATCGAACTTTTGTACTGGCATCTTTAATAGATAGATCAGTGGGTGTACAAACAGTTTGAGTTAAAGGATTTGATTTGAGAGGCCACACCAGATTTATCGCCTGCCATTACTGCAGCGCCATTATAACATGTCCTCTTGTATTTTCCAGTTTTAGATACATTTGAGTAAGCGTTTTCTTTATCACTTGAACAAGCATACCAACGCTATAACGCTACACGGATTTTATGCTAATAAATTCTTCGTCAATCCATCTTATACATATCACTACCTGCTCTTGATTCGATATATATATACTATTTTATCGGCCATAATCGGAAAATATTTGGCTGATTGTTTTTGTCTAGAGATATTATGAAGTATCCCAAGTGCCATTAGCTTAATGATTTCATTTTGATTTCAGGACTGGTATATTTCTCTGTTCTTCGACTCAGCCAATTGTTTAGCATTTCGTCGTCATCGCATCTTAGCAAAAGCAGCTGGTGAAAGTTAGAATCAAATTCGCTTCCTGATTTGTTACTCCAACTGTTTTGAAGTGGCAGTGACTGACGAGCTAGGTATCTAATATTTGTGAGAATCTTTAACAACATCTGGTGTTTTTGACTTTGTTTCATGGCGCCCTCAGACGAGTTCATGTTTATAACAGTATGCTTTGGCAGTTGTAATATTTCCATAACGTTCCATGACATCTTGATGAGCGTTTCAGGTTTGAGGCCAGGTTTTATGGTGGCGTTCCTTCAACGTAGTTTTTAATCCTTACTATCTTCCGTCTTGAGTCCTTCCTGTTTCAAGTCCCTCTCTCTGTCTGCCTATGGGCATCAGTTTATATCCCTTTTGATTAAGGCTCCAAAGACATGCAAGTCTCTATTTTTTAAATTATTTGATTGAACTAAATTCTTTTTTATGGTCCTTTCTTATTTTATTTTATATAGAGGACGTTATACATGAATCCTACTTCGTTTTTCGTAGTTATTTGCCCCACATTATTTACCCGTTGGGCCGTCAATCAATATCCAGTATTTTTCAGCCTAGGTTAGTCTTTTCGCCTTCTTTTTATTTGAGAGAGAAATATATATATATATATAGATAAAGAGAGTGAAAGACAGAAAAGGCGATAAGGATTTTAAAGGAAAGCAAATGTTTTGTTTTAATTTGAATTCTTTTCTATTTGGGTGTACATTTTTTATTTTTTTATTTTATTGTATTTTATTGAACTCCCCAAAATTATAAATTAAAATGAAAACGCACCCACACGATAAGGGGAAAGTATTAATGCAAGCAGATAATCTTAATTGCATGATTCAGTTTCCTGAGCCTTTATTGGTTGAAGACCGTCATCGTTCACCTTTAAATAATTCTTTCATCGTGGTATTGCGAAAGTTTTATTCTACCTTGATTTGATAGTTTTTCTTTCTTGTATTTCTTTCTTTATTGTATTTTGTTAATGTTGTGGATTCCGGGGAGGGAATCCTGTACAAATAAATAAATAACGCCAGTAATTGAAATAGGAAAATAAGTGTATTAAACGTAAGAATACAAACCTGAAATGAAGATTAGTAGTCCAGGAATACGGGTTAGTAGAAAGTATATGTACAAGTCTCTGTAAGTGGAGCCGTAATTATCTATCTCTCTGTGGACTCTACGTGTCTCAACCTTATCTCAACGTATCTCCGCGCATCTCTCACCCTGACTCCAACTCTGTCAGTATAAGTATACTTCAGACGAGTCCATCTTGTGTAAAAGGGGTAGAGCCCCACAACAGTTAATATAAAACCCTGTAAAGAATACTACAATTAGTAAAAGTCTTTGGTAGCCAAGCACTACAAGCCCCCGTTTGCTACGCCCCTGAAAATATGTATAGATAACTCCCCTTTTACTCATAGATCCCGGAAGGTAACTTGACATTTAACATTACTCTCTGGTAAGATGATGCCACACACAATAATAATGAAAAGTAATCTTTTTCGGACCTTGAGAAAATTTCGTATTTCTATATTTGCAGTTGCTGTTTTCAAACTCTGGGTTTCGTATCGTGTAGCCCAATTAAATATTTTTATTTTTTTACTTCTCTGCAGAAAGAAAATATCTTTCAAGTTGAGTGCTATTGAAAAAAAAACTGACAAGAAAGGGTAATCAAAAATATTACTCTTTTAAAAAAAGAAGCAATCGTGTGTTTGCTTTTCTTACTTTACAATCGAAAACGTTTGATCTATTACACTTGCTTGGAAGTTCTATATGACGAAAACTGTTGAAAAATGAAACACTTCTTTGCTGAAATGTCGTGAATAATGTTTGCTATTCTACCAGTCTATCTTTTCAATCTTTCATAATATACATTTCGCTAGATATAGATGTAAATTGTATATGTAGATGTAGATGTAGACATAGATAAAGATATAGTTATACATAAATATATATATATATATATAAATATATATATAAATATATATAAAAATATATATAATATATATATACATAAATACATATATATATAAATATATATAAAAATATATATAATATATATATATATACATAAATACATATATATACATAAATACATATATATAAATATATATATAAATAAATACATATAAATAAATATATATATATATATATACATAAATACATATATATAAATATATATATGGATAGATGGATAAATTGTTTATTTAACCAGCATATCGACCTTCGTTGGGCCATTTAATGCTGAAAAAGTTTTTTTCCAAGAAGTATAGTTGGTAATATTATTTTTTCAAAAACGTATATCTGGCAATAATATCTTTTCAAAAATGTATAGCTGGTAATAATATTTTTCAAAAACGTAGAGCTGGTAATAATATTTTTCCAAAAACGTAGAGCTGGTAATAATGTTTTTCCAAAAACGTAGAGCTGGTAATAATGTTTTTTTTCAAAAACGTATAGCTGGTAATAATATTTTTTCATTTTCATTCTGGTTTTTCAAAAACGTATAGCTGGTAATAATATTTTTTCAAAAACGTATAGCTGGTAATAATATTTTTTCAAAAACGTAAATCTGGCAATAATATTTTTTTCAAAAACGTAGAGCTGGTAATAGTATTTTTCCAAAAACGTAGAGCTGGTAATAATATTTTTTCAAAAACGTATAGCTGGTAATAATATTTTTTCAAAAACGTAGAGCTGGTAATAATATTTTTTCAAAAACGTAGCGCTGGTAATAATGTTTTTTCCAAAAACGTAGAGCTGGCAATAATATTTTTCAAAAACGTAGAGCTGGTAATAATATTTTTTCATTTTCATTCTGGTCTTTTGTGATCTTTATAAAAAAGCAATTATTTTGTTGATAATATTTATCAAATATGCGGATGTAGTTTGTCGTCATACCCAGGACGCGGATGTAGTTTGTCGTCATACCCAGGACGCGGTTGTAGTTTGTCGTCATACCCCGGACGCGGATGTAGTTTGTCGTCATACCAAGGACGCGGATGTAGTTTGTCGTCATACCCAGGAAGTGAAATATATATATAAATAAATATATATATATATACATAAATACGCATATATAAATATATATACAAATAAATATATATATATAGATAAATACATATACATAAACATATATATATAAATATATATATATATATATATAAATATATATATAAATATATATTTAAAGACATTTATATTATGTTTAACGTTCTTTTTATAGATACAAGTATTTAAGCAAATGCTCTGTTTTATAATAAACAGTATTAAATAACATTTACCGGCCTGAATGTCCGAGAAATTTTCATAGGAATCGAACCTGTATCCTATACGGAACCATCATTTCGCGTGATGTGCCTTAACCTTTCGGCCACAGAGCAGCGTCTGGTTAGCAAGGTCGATTTTACTATCTTTAAACTTAAATCTTCCATGAATCTCTTCTATTCATATCTGCTCTAGCGTATCAAATGTAAACAAATGACGTCATATATTTTTATAATTGGACATAGTCCGACAATTTTTTAAAGACATTTATATTATGTTTAACGTTCTTTTTATAGATACAAGTATTTAAGCAAATGCTCTGTTTTATAATAAACTAATGGTTCCGTATAGGATACAGGTTCGATTTCTGTCGGAGAACGAAAATTTTCTATGAAAATTTATATATATATATAAATATATATATATAAATATATATATAAATATATATATATAAATATATATATATATATATATATAAATATATATATATATAAATATATATATATATATAAATATATATATATATATATATAATTATATATATAAATATATATATAAAAATATATATATAAATATATATATATATAAATATATATATAAATATATATATATAAATATATATATAAATATATATATAAATATATATATATATCAATATATATATATATAAATATATATATAAATATATATATATAAATATATATATAAATATATATATAAACATATATGTAAATATATATATATATAAATATATATATAAATATATATATAACACATATATATAAATATACATAAATATATATATAAATATATATATAAATATATATAAATATATATATAAATATATATATGAATATATATATATAAATATATATACATAAATATATATACAAATATTTATATATATAAATATATATATAATTATATATATAGAAATATATATATACATATATATATAAATATATATAGAAATATATATATATAAATATATATATATGAATATATATATATAAATATATACATATATAAATATATATATATATATAAATATATACATATATAATTATATATATATATATAAATATATCTAAATAAATAAATATATATATATATATATATATATATATATATATATATATATATATATATATATATAAGGAAGTAGTTATAGTGGTTCCAACGAGAGAAAATTGTTTATATTAAAAAGAAGAGAGGTACTGCAAACGTTTTTGGTTGTAATGTGGATTAAAAAAATATATTATGCTTTATTTTCCATAATTTTACTGCACGGGTTTCTGGTCTTGCCACTGCCATACATGCACGCACGCTCACAATCGGGTATCTGTGGAACACGAAAATGATCACTGTATTTGGTCACTATATGTGAATGTTTACCTGAAGACGATCGCGAGACCAGAAACTCGTGTAGTAAAATTATGGAAAATAAAGCATAATATTATTTCAAAAATCCACATTACAACCAAAAACGTTTACGGTACGTCTCTTCTTTATAATATATATATATATGTTATAATCAGTAATTTATAATTTGAATCTTCTTGATAGGCATGTGGTATGTCACAATATAATTACTTATGAAGTTGGTTTATCAAGAACACAGTTCCTTAACCCTTTCAGCCCTGACCATCGCTTTGCCGGTGGTTGAGAAGAAATGACTTAATACTCAGCCACCGGTTAAACAGAAAAATGTCTTAATGTCCATCTACCGGTTGAACGGTGGGTAAATACTTGTAACTCTTTTTATATCTACCGTGAAACTTTGTATACCAATCATTTGCGAATTTTGACTCAGGAGCTCAAACAGAAGGTTTCAAATTTTTGAGGAACGAACGGCTCAAAGTGTTAAGGGACATATGGATTCATAAATAATATTTGTTCCCTGTAATTTAGAAATCTCTGTTGAGATCAAGTAAATTAACGCCATCGGCATTTTCTTCTACTCTGATTATTCTTTCAACTCCAACCAAATCTTGCAAACTCTAATAGGGAATGGATAGCGGGAGCAGGTTTTGATGAAGCTCTGAACCTGCTCGTTGACGGCAAATTTAGTTATCAACACCATCATCATAAAAGAAGCGATTAGCAAAGCAGAAATTTTGTTTGTTTAATGGCTTATCAACTCCTTATGGGTCATTTAATGCCGAAATTTTCTTTTCTTGGGAGTTTGAAGTAATAAAAAATATATGTTATTCTGCTTTCACAACTGAATACATGGTAGATGATACTCAGCTTTTGTGCATATGCATGTTTGTGTTTGTTTAACGGCATATCAATTCCGTATGAGTTATTTAATGGCGAAATTTAATTTTCTTGGGAGCTTGAGTAATGTTTTCTTTTCGAAAAATCTATTGCTATTTATTTATTTTTTTAATCTATACCTTTAGCTGTTGTCCTGGGTACGACGTTAAACTGCATCCAACAGCAAGGCCTCTGATCAGGAGGTTTTGAGGAAGCGTGGAACCACCTCTTAATTGCTGGTGTTCCCAGGTCCACGCTGACCCGGGGTGGTAGCACCTGTTGGGGTCCCAGCTATGGGAAAATAGTGAACTTCCAGGTCTTTTGCAGCACATTGAAACAATGATGTTGCCAACTACACTTTTTTGAAACAATGATGTTGCCAACTATACTTTTTTGAAACAATGATGTTGCCAGCTATACGTTTTCGAAACAATGATGTTGCCATTTTTGAAACAATGATGTTGCCAGTTTTTGAAACAATAATGTTGCCAGCTATACGTTTTTGAAACAATGATGTTGCCAGCTATACGTTTTCGAAACAATGATGTTGCCAGCTATACGTTTTCGAAACAATGATGTTGCCAGTTTTTGAAAAAATAATGTTGCCAGCTATACGTTTTTGAAACAATGATGTTGCCAGCTATACGTTTTCGAAACAATGATGTTGCCAGCTATACGTTTTCGAAACAATGATGTTGCCAGTTTTTGAAACAATAATGTTGCCAGCTATACGTTTTTGAAACAATGATGTTGCCAGCTATACGTTTTCGAAACAATGATGTTGCCAGTTTTTGAAACAATGATGTTGCCAGTTTTCGAAGCAATGATGTTGCCAGCTATACGTTTTTGAAACAATGATGTTGCCAGTTTTGAAACAATGATATTGCCAGTTTTAAAACAATAATGTTGCCAGCTACACGTTTTTGAAACAATGATGTTGCCAGCTATACGTTTTCGAAACAATGATGTTGCCAGCTATACTTTTTCGAAACAATGATGTTGCCAGTTTTTGAAACAATAATATTACCAGCTATACTTTTTTGAAACAATGATGTTGCCAGCTATACGTTTTCGAAACAATGATGTTGCCAGCTATACGTTTTCGAAACAATGATGTTGCCAGTTTTTGAAACAATAATGTTGCCAGCTATACGTCTTTGAAACAATGATGTTGCCAGCTATACGTTTTCGAAACAATGATGTTGCCAGCTATACGTTTTCGAAACAATGATGTTGCCAGTTTTTGAAACAATAATGTTGCCAGCTATACGTTTTTGAAACAATGATGTTGCCAGCTATACGTTTTTGAAACAATGATGTTGCCAGCTATACGTTTTCGAAACAATGATGTTGCCAGCTATACGTTTTCGAAACAATGATGTTGCCAGTTTTTGAAGCAATAATGTTGCCAGCTATACGTTTTTGAAACAATGATGTTGCCAGCTATACGTTTTCGAAACAATGATGTTGCCAGCTATACGTTTTCGAAACAATGATGTTGCCAGTTTTTGAAACAATGATGTTGCCAGTTTTTGAAACAATAATGTTGCCAGCTATACGTTTTTGAAACAATTATGTTGCCAGCTATACTTTTTCGAAACAATGATGTTGCCAGCTATACGTTTTCGAAACAATGATGTTGCCAGTTTTTGAAACAATGATGTTGCCAGCTATACGTTTTTGAAACAATGATGTTGCTAACGTTATCCTTAAATTACGTTTGCAAAGTATATATATTTAGTAAATATGTGGAAACTGGATCTGGCATTAAATAACCCATAGTGGTTGATATGCCATAAAACCCCAAACAAACAAACAAACAAACTTTTAGCTGTTTTTTTTTGTTTTTTTTTACCCCAGTTCACTATTTTTCTATAGCTGAGTCTTTAACAGGTGCTACCATCCCAGGTCAGGGTTGACGTGCGAATAACAACAATTAAGAGGTAGTTACACGCTCCTCAAAAACTCCACATTCGTGGTCTTGATCCTGGTTGTAGTTTATCGTCATATGCAGGACGAAAAGAAGATACTAAATTCTTGGATACGAGATAAAGCCAACGATTACAATAATGATCTATTAATGTTATTCCTGACAGAGTCAAGTTATGTATTAATTCCTGTATATATATATAGTCTTGAAATGTCTAAAATCTTGTTACAATATACGTTTTTGTAGTCATCAATCAATTGATTAAGTTTTCCTACTGCTAATTGACAGAGATCAAAAGTAGAATTATTGCTTATTGGTCTCACATACGTTGTTACGCCTCACTCACTCGCTAAGAGAGAT
>OZ038480.1:47177179-47184679 GCA_964036315.1 Acanthosepion esculentum
ATTCTCTTTTTATACTTAACTAAAATTATTTCAAAAGTTATAGTAATTAAACTTCACTCGGGCCATGAAAATTTGTGCCACAATGTGCCATTTTTGCTATATTACGGTAACACAAAAAACATACTGATATCGAACCTTTTTAATCATAATTGGTTCTAAACTTTGCTGATAGGTGATCCCATTTCGCTTTTCAGATGTCCTCCTAGTAGCTATATTCAACAATGTTCATTCCTATAGTTTCTTTCGTCGTTTACAATTCTCTCTGGGGTGTTTATTTTTCCCATTTTTTACCATGTTTCGTCCTTTGATGTTTGTTTCATCATGCATTATTTATTTTTTTAAATTTTTTTTCTGTCCCGTTTCGAACAGTGTTTAAGAATTTTGTTTCGGCTATTTGAACATATTTGTCGATAAGGATGTCTACTTCCCTCTCCTTTAGCCTTTAAATAGAGTCTCCTGGTGTCATCCTGGGATATAGAGCTCTTTTAATATGCACTGAATTCATGCACTTGTTGATATGTAAGCTTTTGTGGGTATTGACATAGTTTAGATTATATTAGCTTATAGTATTACTTAGTTCTTGCCTCCATTAACCGGCAACATTATTATTATTTTGTGGTATCCCAAATTGCTATTATTATTTATATTTACTCAGTTTATCTTAACATGGTACAATACTACAACTGTACGTCATCCAGTGAGCATGGGACGCATTCCATCAGTAACATCTTGCGTGATTAAGTTGCTAAAAATGCTCTGCGGTCAGTTATATATGAATATATATTTTAATTCCTGTTCTTTTACTGTTCTCTCTGCTTAATAATGTTTTCTTTTTCTTATATTTTCATACACTCAGTAACTTCTTGCATCTTAGTGGCTTTATTGCCTCGTTAGGTGTGATATAGTTAAAAAAAAAAAGGATCCTTACGGTTGTTAGCATCGCTCAACTCGAAGTTAAAAGATTTAAAAGTCGGTGATTTTGTTAGGGTGTAAAGCAGTACAATTTTAAGAAGGAATTTTTAAAAAGTCCCGAGGAGGAAACAAATGAATTAAAATCTTGGGCAGGATGCAAGAAAAGAAAACAGGGACAAAAACATGATAAACAATCAATGGAGAAAGAAAGAAAGAAAGAAAGAAAGAAAGAAAGAAATAACTTTTTCTTTCTTTCTTTCTTTTTTTTTACAAGAAAGATATATTCAAGTGGAAATATGGCGGTAAGTAGGGGAGATAAGAGACAGTGAAAGAAAAACGACGAAAGAAAAAACAAAGACCGAAATAATGAAAAGAAAAGAAAAAAGTAAAAAGAGAAATGAAACAAAGCGAGAAAAATATAATGAAAGAGAAGATAGAAGGTTGAACGAAAAGTAAAAGAAATAAGAAAAAAAACAAAGAAAGAATGAAAGAAAATGAACGAAAAGAAAACAAAGCATAAAGGGAAATAAGAAAGAGAGAAAAAGTGGGAAAAACAAAGGAAATACTTTAAAATGTATAAGAAAAAAGAAAACATACCGAGCAGAAATGTATGAAAAGAGTTGGGAAAAGAAAAGAAAGTTTTTAAAATCAAAGAAAGACGAACGGGAAAATAAAAAAGAGAAAAAATAATTAAAAAAGAAAGAAAGAAAGATCAATTGGTTATTTTCTTTGAACATTAGAGTAAAAACGTTTTGAAAGTAGCGTTCTAAAAGACCTGCCATTCTCGTGATATGAGAGACTTGTCAAAGGACCACGCCGAAGTCAGAGACGCCGGTCTGGTATTAGCGGTGTTTTTCGGCAGACGGCAAAATGGCGTCATTCCGGAAGTGCATCGGCCACCCACCAGTTAAATAAATAAGAAATTCGGCGATGTTTTTTGTTTTTTTTTATTCGAGACTTCCTTTCCCTTCACAGTATTATTTGTTCAGAATGCCTCAAGGAATCACTGAACGCTGAAGGATCTAAAGATCCTTCGCTCGGAGGAAGCAGTTGTGATTTTCTCTGAATTAAGAATCTGTCTAAACAAATTATCTTCTACAAATAGCACTCAACAACTTCAAATGAGAGAAGGCTAACTTTAAAAGCGTTAGAAAGCTTGTATTTAAGGTCTAAATTTTGTAAAGAAACTGGTTCTTTAAGCAGTCGCATTTGGCTTGAAAAGAGAAATAAGGACCTCCTTGTGATGGTCCTAATGTCCACGATGACTAGCGTTTCCTGTGTTAAGCCAGGACCCAGACATGGAGTAGTAAGATTATATTATGCCAACCACGCAAAATGGGTGTACACGTCTATTTAGAGAATAAGGATACGAAACTTTTATTTGACATAAGAAAGCTTTTGTTTAGGAACGATCATAGACTTCTGGTACTGGTAGGATATTGCTGTCTCTACCCAGAAAAGGGCTTTATGTTTGGTTTGGTTTTCGGCAAAGCATTTTTTTAGGTTATATAATACAGAATACTGTGGTTTTGATAAACGATAGAAAGGTAAGCATGCGTTTGGTTGCAGGAGAGTTAAAGGGTAAAACGAGGTTTGGTTTTCGCAAGAGTATGAAAAGGTAGACATTGGTTTGTTTTGCATGAGAGTAAGAAAAGAAAGGTAGATATAGGTTTGGTTTGCACGAGATTGAGAAAAAATGAGAGACATAGGTTTTGGTTTGCAAGAGAGTAAGAAAAAAGATAGACATTTGTTTGGTTTCCATGAGAGAAAAAGAAAGGTAGACATAGATTTGGTTTGTACAAGAGTAAGAAAAGAAATGTGGACATAGGTTTGGTTTGTACAAGAGTAAGAAAAGAAAGGTAGACATAGATTTGGTTTGTACAAGAGTAAGAAAAGAAATGTGGACATAAGTTTGGTTTGTACAAGAGTAAGAAAAGAAAGGTAGACATAGATTTGGTTTGTACAAGAGTAAGAAAAGAAAGGTAGACATAGATTTGGTTTGTACAAGAGTAAGAAAAGAAATGTGGACATAAGTTTGGTTTGTACAAGAGTAAGAAAAGAAAGGTAGACATAGATTTGGTTTGTACAAGAGTAAGAAAAGAAAGGTAGACATAGATTTGGTTTGTACAAGAGTAAGAAAAGAAATGTGGACATAAGTTTGGTTTGTACAAGAGTAAGAAAAGAAAGGTAGACATAGATTTGGTTTGTACAAGAGTAAGAAAAGAAAGGTAGACATAGATTTGGTTTGTACAAGAGTAAGAAAAGAAATGTGGACATAAGTTTGGTTTGTACAAGAGTAAGAAAAGAAAGGTAGACATAGATTTGGTTTGTACAAGAGTAAGAAAAGAAAGGTAGACATAGATTTGGTTTGTACAAGAGTAAGAAAAGAAATGTGGACATAAGTTTGGTTTGTACAAGAGTAAGAAAAGAAAGGTAGACATAGATTTGGTTTGTACAAGAGTAAGAAAAGAAAGGTAGACATAGATTTGTTTTGTACAAGAGTAAGAAAAGAAATGTGGACATAAGTTTGGTTTGTACAAGAGTAAGAAAAGAAAGGTAGACATAGATTTGGTTTGTACAAGAGTAAGAAAAGAAAGGTAGACATAGATTTGGTTTGTACAAGAGTAAGAAAAGAAATGTGGACATAAGTTTGGTTTGTACAAGAGTAAGAAAAGAAAGGTAGACATAGATTTGGTTTGTACAAGAGTAAGAAAAGAAAGGTAGACATAGATTTGGTTTGTACAAGAGTAAGAAAAGAAATGTGGACATAAGTTTGGTTTGTACAAGAGTAAGAAAAGAAAGGTAGACATAGATTTGGTTTGTACAAGAGTAAGAAAAGAAAGGTAGACATAGATTTGGTTTGTACAAGAGTAAGAAAAGAAATGTGGACATAAGTTTGGTTTGTACAAGAGTAAGAAAAGAAAGGTAGACATAGATTTGGTTTGTACAAGAGTAAGAAAAGAAAGGTAGACATAGATTTGGTTTGTACAAGAGTAAGAAAAGAAATGTGGACATAAGTTTGGTTTGTACAAGAGTAAGAAAAGAAAGGTAGACATAGATTTGGTTTGTACAAGAGTAAGAAAAGAAAGGTAGACATAGATTTGGTTTGTACAAGAGTAAGAAAAGAAATGTGGACATAAGTTTGGTTTGTACAAGAGTAAGAAAAGAAAGGTAGACATAGATTTGGTTTGTACAAGAGTAAGAAAAGAAAGGTAGACATAGATTTGGTTTGTACAAGAGTAAGAAAAGAAATGTGGACATAAGTTTGGTTTGTACAAGAGTAAGAAAAGAAAGGTAGACATAGATTTGGTTTGTACAAGAGTAAGAAAAGAAAGGTAGACATAGATTTGGTTTGTACAAGAGTAAGAAAAGAAAGGTAGACATAGATTTGGTTTGTACAAGAGTAAGAAAAGAAAGGTAGACATAGATTTGGTTTGTACAAGAGTAAGAAAAGAAATGTGGACATAAGTTTGGTTTGTACAAGAGTAAGAAAAGAAAGGTAGACATAGGTTTGGTTTGTACAAGAGTAAGAAAAGAAAGGTAGACATAGATTTGGTTTGTACAAGAGTAAGAAAAGAAATGTGGACATAAGTTTGGTTTGTACAAGAGTAAGAAAAGAAAGGTAGACATAGATTTGGTTTGTACAAGAGTAAGAAAAGAAAGGTAGACATAGATTTGGTTTGTACAAGAGTAAGAAAAGAAATGTGGACATAAGTTTGGTTTGTACAAGAGTAAGAAAAGAAAGGTAGACATAGATTTGGTTTGTACAAGAGTAAGAAAAGAAAGGTAGACATAGGTTTGGTTTGTACAAGAGTAAGAAAAGAAAGGTAGACATGGTTTGCACCAGATTTCTATCTTCATCGACTAAAAATATTTTATAATTCGCATTACGTTTCGAAACAACGAATTTTCAATGTCTTTTGGGCAAACGAACGAACATGCCCACACGAAATTGCAACAACCTTGCGTCGAAAATAAGCTCAGTTCAAGAGAAACAATCTTACAAAGAATCACATATTCTTGTGGATAGTGGTTCTTGATCTGTAGCGATGTAAGACAGAAGAAAACAACAAAGTGAACTATGACATCTAATCCCTATCACGGACAGCAGTAATTAAAACTATCAGCAGTAATTCAAACTATGATGTACGGAGTATCGATGCGAATAATTTAATATATAAATATATATATATATATATATATATATATATATGTAAAATTATTCGCATATATATATATATATATATATATATATAATATATAAATATATATATATAATATATATATATATATATAATATATAATATATATATATATATATATATATATATATATATATATATATATATATATATATATATATATATATATATATATATATATATACAATGAAGTGAAGTCTTCCTTACACATTAGTTACTTTCTATCATAGATATAATTTTCATTTAGTCATAATATCCTGAATATGGCGACGTACGTTACTGGAGATAAATGTTAGTATTTAATTATCATATATTATACGAACACCTAACTTAGTCTTTTTGGTTGGTTGATTTTGTTTACCGGTATATAAAACTATGGGTTTAATGTCGAACTCTAAATATTTTTGACATAATTTTTTTTTATTTTCAGGGCAAACGTGTGTTTTTTATATATACAATTCGTAGATGATATAATTTATTGTTGGTAATTTATTTTAAAATGTATTGCTGGTAATTTCACTACAAAAATGTAATGTTGGTAATTTTTTTACAAACATTTATTGTTGGTAATTTTACTATAAAGATGTATCTTTATAGTTTTTTAGTGTTGTATTGAATTTCATTTTGCTATAAAAATGTACCGTTGATCATTTTAATATAAAAATGTAATGTTGGTTATTTTATTATAAAAATGTATTGTTCATTTAACTTTAAAAATGTATTGTTGGTCATTTTACAAGGTAACCAAAAAAGTTCTGTCCGTTTTTTGATTAGTCATTGAATGAAGTTGAAATATATACGAAATGCGTGTAGCCATTGTTTTCAAATTCGGACAGTCGGAAGTAGGAACATCAGACGTTATAAAAAACACGCGCACCGTGCCCGGCCATCAGTTATAAGCCGGACAGCTGTGAGAAGGATGGAAGTGTCTAGAGATCTCGTTCGGGGCTCTTTGCTTTACGACTTCAAAGTGGGCTTATCTGCAGTTGCATGAAGTCGCCGCATATGTCAAGCGTTTGGGGATCGTGCTGTAGATGAACGTACTGCAAGGCGTTGGTTTCGAAAATTCAAGTCGGGAGATTTGTCTCTCCATGATGAGCCTCGCAGTGGACGACCACAGGTCTTGAATGAAGGCGGCCATTGAAGAGGAGAATAACGTGTGGTGAACTTGCAAGACAGTTCAACGTTTCCGATGAAACAGTTAGACTTCACCTGCACCGCCTAGGTAAGACGTACGAACTGAGCAAGTAGGTTCCGCAAACGCTGTTGGAGGTCCACAAGGGACAACGAGTGGCAGCCTGCGTATCGCTGCTTTCTCGCCACCGTACCGCATCCTTATTCAATCGAGTGCTTACCAGTGATGAAAAGTGGGTTCTGTACGAAACTCCCAAGCGTTCCAGACATTGGTTGTCTCCTCAGGATGCTGTCCCTCACACCGCAAGACCGCCTATGCACCCACGCAAGATTATGCTTTGTGTCTGGTGGACACGTCGTCAAGTGGTTCATTATGAACTGCTACCAACGGGACAAACGGTCACTGGAGACCTATACTCGCAGCAATTGAAACTTGTGCAACAGGAATTGCGCCAGAAGGAGCCAGCACTGGTGAATCGCAAGGGTGTGCTTTTCCTCCATGACAACGCCAGGCCGCATGTCGCGCGAGTGGTCAGGGATACCATACAACAACTTGGGTGGGAGACTTTGTGTCATCCACCTTATTCGCCTGACCTTGCGCTATCCGATTACCACCTCTTCCACTCCTTGGATAATCATCTTCGTGGGAAATCCTTCACCAATGAAGCAGATTTGCGCAAAGCCCTCACGGACTTCTTTGCGTCAAACCCCCCGAGTTCTACCGCAAGGGCATTGAACAGCTGAAGACACGTTGGCAGAAGGTGCTGGATGTCGATGGCGATTACTTCGAAGACTAAATATAAGTTACTCATACTGTGAAGCGTTTTCTTTTTTTTCCTTTAAAAACGGACAGAACTTTTTTGGTTACCTTGTACTATAAAAATGTGTTGTTGGTAATTTTATTATAAAAATGTATTGTTGGCAATTTTACTACAAAAATTTGCTGTTGATTTTTGTTTGAAGTTTCACTATTTGCCTATAGCTGGGACCTAATAGGTGCTACTGTCCCGGGTCAGGGTAAACTTCGGAACGAAAACAGTTAAAATCTTCAATCTTATCACCTTGCTTCCAAATGTAGTTTATCGTCATATACAGGACGGTAACTTTTAGGCTTAAAAGTCTGAGGGAAATGTGTGCGTAGTACAAACGAATAATTATTGAATTTAATATTAAAAATTAGTTCCTTCCTTTTCAATGCACATAATTCAGTGGCAAAAATTAATCTTTCCGATCGAATACTATAAGTGTGTGT
>OZ038480.1:47189679-47199679 GCA_964036315.1 Acanthosepion esculentum
AATCATTTCTATGTTATCTCTTACACCGAGTTGTTCACTTATCTGTGATGTCCTTTTTCCGGTTTTCAGCATTGCTTCAGAAATTTGTGCTTTCCTAAGTTTCTTTTCAACCGTTTTTTTACTTGCCATGTTCCCCCAACGTACGTCATAACTGGCATTTTACATTAATTACATTGTTGACGCTTTAAGAATATTGGTAAGATGCTCTTCATACCTTTCTTTTGGTTAAATGCTTCCCATCGTTAAACCTAATTTTTATTTCATTCTTCGTTAATAATATAATCTGTACTATTCTTGAAGTTTTCGAGTTCTTCATCTCTTATGTTTCATTAGAATTTTCGAAACGTTTTATTTAAATATTATTTTAACTTTATTTCTACTCATTTTTGAACCAACATTGAGAATTTCCCTATTTAGGTCGTTTAGGATTTTTTGTAATTAATCCAATGATTTAAATATTAGTAAAATGACGTCAACACATCGTAGGCAATTTAAATATTTGCCGTTTTATGTTCAGTTCCATCATTTCCCAGTTCATCATCCGGAAGGTGCTTTCAATGCCTGCTCTGAATAGTTTAGGTGAAATAATAACCTCTTGCCTCATTGCATTTTACAATCTTTAACTGTGTTTTAGTGTTGTCTAATCGCACGCACACACAATACATACATACATACACACACACACGCACTAGGTACCTCGACGTGGTGTAATGGGTAGAACGCTTGTCTTACTAGATCAGTTACGACTGAGTAGTGAGTTCGATCCTCACTGGGTGCTCCATACTTTTGGCCTTGTTCCACATCTAACCCGGGTTTAGAAAATCTCTACATACATACACATATTTTTTTTATTTATATATATATATATATATATATATATATATATATATATATATATATATATATATATATATATATATATATATATATATATATATATATATATATATATCCAGGTAAGTTGGGAACGAACAGAGTACAATTGCAACGTTCGTAACATTTAATTTAAAAGAGGGCTCTATACAAAGTAGAGAAATATTACACCGAAAATATGTCAAAATCTCTACACAGTTGCAGTCGTGTTTCGATGTGTATCAATGCATCTCATCAACTGGTTCAACCGTTTGGATCTGAGAACGGCTGGGATCTGGTTCATCCGTTGGGATCATGAAAACAGCTGTCAATATATCTCATAATAACTTCGAGTGAGTTGCCCTGGATATAAATAACTGGAGATCTTTTGTGCCAAAGGTAAAATAATAAAACTTTGAAATCAGTCGTATTGATCGGCTAAGAGACGAAAGACAACGGCGAAAAGCGTCAGCAAATATTCCTGTGGCTATGTCTCGAGAGCCTTGCTGCTGCACTATTATGTGAACTTGTATGCGGGTCTCTAACGGGACTGAAGCGTCACATACGGCACAAATATTAAAACTGAATGTGGTTGTGGAATACTCTTACGTCGAAATCAACGAGGGAGTCCATCATATATATATATATATATATATATATATATATATATATATATATATATATATATATATATATATATATATATATAATAAAAAGACTTAAACACTAATATCCCATGGTATGTGCATATTTACCACTAATATTATCTCTCTCTCTCTCTCTCAGTATATATATATATATATATATATATATATATATATATATAGTATTAGAAGTTGGAAAAGAGTTTTTTGTGGCACATTTGATCCGTTAGGACTTCATCGTACTGAAATATATATATTATCACTTTAAACGTTATTTTTATTGGATACTCATATTTGAATAAAAAGCATATTTATTTATTTTCGTCTACAGCCCCGAATATTCGAGAGATCTTATTAACCTTTAACACACTGAATTATTCACAACTTTCTTTTCCATTACATTGTTTTTCAAGGCTCCTTAACTGCAGTACTTAATTTCAGTCATGGTAATTGTTGTGGATTCCGGGAATGGAATCCTGCACAAATAAATAAACAACGCCAGTAATTAAGATAGAAAAATATGTGTATTAAACGTAAAAATACAGACTTGAAGTAAAGATTAGTAGTCCAGGAATGCGGGTTAGTAGAAAGTATATGTACAAGTCTCTGTAAGTGAAGCCGTAATTATCTCTCTCTCTGGACTCTCATATAACTCTCTGTGAACACCTTGTGTACTGTCTCCGTATCTCTCACCCTGACTCAACATATCTCAACCTGCAGGTATTCTTTCTGTCAGTACAAGTATACTAATGACGAATCCATCTTGTGTAGAAGGGGTCAGCCCCACAACAGTAATTTTCTTTGGCCATAGCAGGATATGACATCACAACTCCAAAATTCAAACATGCTATCATTCATTCATCAGAATCACTTGCAGTGGCAGGATAAAACTTTTGCTTTATAAACAATATCACCTCCAGAATATTAAAGAAAAATATCCTCTCTCCGACATGATTTGAATGTGCATCCTTCTGTGCATAGGGAAACATCGTTAGATCTGACGTGCTCTAACCGAGAATACAGAGAATTCTTACCCATTCGGCAAGGCTGAACAGTGCTTTTAAGCGAAAGAATTATCTCCAATGTACAGGCCGGTAGATGACCTGTAGTTT
The DNA here is from genome assembly GCA_964036315.1 of Acanthosepion esculentum. Classification (NCBI taxonomy): domain Eukaryota; kingdom Metazoa; phylum Mollusca; class Cephalopoda; order Sepiida; family Sepiidae; genus Acanthosepion; species Acanthosepion esculentum. The sequence goes on from OZ038480.1 coordinate 47,192,288, forward strand.
TCTTTCCGAAAAACTGTCCATAATCTTTTTTTTTTAATTATTTTTATGACATACCCCCATTTGGGGCTTACGGCCACATCATGTTGAAAAACCGGTTCCGGTGAAATCACCGAAGTTAAGCAACGTTGAGCCTGGATGCGTGACCGCTTGAGAATAACAGGTTCTCTCAGCTTGAATGTGCAGACGGTGTAGTGGATAATGACTCGGAACTGTTAATCGGAGATCCGAGTTCCAATTTCTGTTGGGTTCATTATATCCACTTCAGCGCAAAAATCCTAGGAAAATGTATGAATTAGTCTCTTCCCCACCAGCTATAGGTTAATTAGTAAAACTTGTACCACTAAACTATAATTATCTAGTAAAACTGTTCTTACAATCTAAAAAAAATTCTGACATTAAATAGCCTGCAAAGGGTTCGTAAAAAAAAGCATCAACCAACTAACTTCCTTATTGTTGCATTAGTGTATTTGAACCAATTTTCATCCGGTAATTCGCTCAAAAATTTACACTTGCAATCCACAGCTAATTTCTTGCGAGCAATGTGGTTCTTTACATTTCTTTACGCAAATATGAAGTGATGAGCCATAACTAATCCGTCATTTTTTTTAATATGATTAAAGATTATCATGAATAGTTAATTTTTACTTTGAATCTTCAAGTCTTTTATGAATGACTAATTTTTGCCATAATAATAAGTGTTAAACTGAAATGGAATTTTATATTAAGCAACTATTACGTTATGTTCCAGAATATCAGTAGGAGATTTTAATGGATAAAATCTATCCAAATATTCGACTGCACTCAATTACTTGGATCAAATACGGATAATCTTGAATTGTGCATATTACAGGCGAGGAAGAGTTAAAATGAGCAGTCGTCCCAAATCAATGCGTGTAAACGTGTCGTACATGAGCAAAATACTATATGAAAGCAATAGACTATAAAAGTAAGTTATCGAATTTTTATCACATAAAATGCGTGCTAAAAGGAAATACTGATATTAATATATAATCACACGTCAACAAAATCGGGCAAGTTCATGATATAGTTTTACTCCTCGTAATTTAGTTCATAAACCATATTTCTCTTCCACTCAGTAGAAAACTGCTTCAGTTACGCTTTTTTCAGCAAGAACCAAACTCTTCCCATTTGCCATAAAAGTGTAGAATTTCAAGAGAATCCTGTTGAAAATAGAATATGCTCTAAATTCCAGTCTGCCTATGAACCTAAGGAAGTTTTCCATTAATTTCGCATATCTTTGTACAGGAAAATATGCAGCTATTTTTTTTCTAATTAAATATTAAAATAAAATAACACTGCATGATGATGATAAAAAAAACATGGCCGAGCGGTTAACAGCACGAGAGATTTAATCAGAGAACCGTGTTTAACTTCTTTGCACTAATACCCTTGGGAAAGGTATGAATCCATTTCTCACAGTAGATTACTCTCTGTTGCTGGTATCTTGCAACCCAATGCAAATTGTCACATTCTTCTCGGAGAGAAAATGAATATTGTCAAGTAATCCCTTTCTACAAATGTCATTGAAGTTACAGTGTAACAGCCAAACATTACCCCTACCTAGAATATACCTGAAAATGTGGAATAGTTACAATACAATATACAACAATACAATCTAAGGAAAACATTCATTATGCTATCTAAAACATTTTTAGCCTTTAAATCTGCAAATCTTTTCATAACATTTTTCTACACCAATTGTTCATTTTCTATTGACAAAATAGCCAAAGAATTTAATGTCTTGTGTTATGGACGACCGCAAGTATGATCCAAAACATATGGTATGGCGGCATGATGGCACCCTCGGCCCTGACTGACTGAGTTGCCAGAACCTTGTGCCGGCCATGCCTGCATCATACTTCCTGGTATAAATTAATGTTATCTGATGGCTCCAGCCTACAAAAGGGTAATAATGGTTGATATGAACCCATGTAGCCATGTTTCTACAAAGGAGCTAATCATGTTCAATTAATACAACTACGGGTTAAAATTAAAAAGAGCGCTCTAAAGTAGAGAAGCTTCTTCGTAATAAAGCAAATTGGTGTCTGTAAATGGTCACTAACAAAAATGATCACTTGTCAATAGTTTTGATCAAAATTACAAGATATCCAGAAGCTAGGCTGAATAGTATGCAAATCAAAGAAGCAGAATAAAACTGAGCATTGTAGAATGCATCAAAATAATCGTTGTAGATGCGTAACATTGCATGATCCATGTTGTCCCTGATTATCATCCATGGATACAATAATATATATATATATATATATATATATATATATATATATATATATATATATAGTGCAACTTCGATTATCGAAGGTTTCACATGTCGAACAAATCGGTTTTCGAACAGAAAATTCGAGATGAAAATGCCTCGGTTATCGAACAAAATTTCGGTTCTCGAACAACATTGCCGAACCGAGTTAACCTGAACGGAATAATTTCTGAGTCGACCGCCGCGTTGTATACATTCGTGTGTTGTGCCGTGCCCTTCTTTTCCAATTTTATTGTACTGTGACTTTTTTCTTTACATTGATTCCTATTGGAAAAATAGTTTCGGTTTACGAACATTTCAGGTTACGAACAGCCTTCAGGAACAAATTAAATTCGTGAACCGAGGTTCCACTGTGTATATATATATATATATATATATATATATATATATATATATATATATAGATAGATAGATAGATAGATAGAGAGAGAGAGAGAGAGAGAGAGAGAGAGAGTATTACAAATATAAAATTTGTTACTGAGCTGATTGATGTTATATTCAGCAGAATGTTTGCCATGGTTGGAAATAGTTCTTGGCTAAGCTTCTTAAGAACAGCTACAGGCATTGTTTCCGGACTAATAGACTTCAGAGAATTAAGGCTTTTGATGTCTGGAAACTTTCCGAACCGAAGTAGAGATATCACAAAGTTTGTGCTCCGTGAGAGTGTGTGTGTGTGTGTGTGTGTGTGTGTGTGTGTGTGTGTGTGTGTGTGTGTGTGTGATGGTCCTTTCTGTCTAACAATGTTTTCCTTGTAAAGAATTGATACTGGTTGGGTTTGTTGTCCCATCTAAATTCGTCATCGACCGCTTCGTTACATGGCTTCACGGCAATTTGCATCCATTTATGGAGTCTATGGATCCCAACATCGATGAGTTATTCCATCAGGATAATGCACTGTGTTATCAAACCAAAGTTATAGAGCATTCTGGAAATTTCCGACGAATGGTCTAGCCACTTCGTTCGCACGCTGAATCGAATCAATCATTTATGGGGCGTTGTAAAGAGATCGCCTTGTAAGCAATACCCTGTTCCTTCAAATATCAGGGTGTTATGGACAGCCATTGAGACGACACATTTTAACATCTCCACAGAAACCAACTGACACTTTTAGAATCGATGCCACATTAATTGCTCCATTTCACCAAGTTACTGGGTTTCTAGAGGATACTAGGCAACTATCGCATGTTTTTAACTAGTCAATATATAAAAAAATGTCATTCTAACTTATAATCATTTCTTATTTCATCATTACATTTCGACCAAGAGCTCTTTGATGTTTCTCATATGTTTAATCTACCCGGTTATGAATTAATCAGTTCAAATTTATCAATAAAAAACGATAATTAATCCGTGGAATAAAATCAATATCTCATCTCAGAATACCAGAAAACGGGGAATGTTGAAGAACTCACCGGCCGAAGTGTCGTGATAAACACAACAATGATGTCTAAATGCAAGTTTTTCGAAATTGTCGTATACAATGATACTTGACATACCGTTTATCAAAAAAACCATTAAAGATAGAGTTAAGAACCAGAAATTCACAGTGACCAAATACCTACCCAAAATCGATTTGACAAACTGGAAGTGGAAAGCCAGAAACCTCAAACGGCCAAAACCTTCAAACATAAAACTTCGGAAAATTAAATCAAAACAACATACTAAGCTAAATCCTGAAAACGTTTAGCAATCGTGTATCAAATAATCCAATGGAATTTCCGCGGAATAAAGGTAAACGTAAATTAACTGCTTTTGCTAATAACAGATCTATCACCTGTAGTTTGTAGCCTTCAGAAAATATCCCTTAAGTAAAATGACAAACTGAATATAAAAGAATACCATCAACACTTAAAGAAAGCAAAAAAGAATGCTGGAAAAACTACGTCAATAGACTCGATTCTGCAACAAAAACAAAATCTGTCTGGAATATGATAAAGAAAATAGCAGGCAAATAGGAAATCTGCAAAACACCTCTCAGTAAATAACTCTAAAATCATCAGCAAAAAGGATATCGCTGACCAACTAACAGGTTGATGTGGTACCTGGAAACTAAAGGCTTAATAAGGGACTTCCAATGTGCTTTTAGAAAAAAAAGTATCATGGACCACTTATTACGCCTAGAAACCTTTGCAAGGGAAGCTTTCATTAAGAAAGTCCTTTTTGACTTACAAAAGTTGTATGACACGACATGGAAATTTGGTATCTTCAAAGACCTGCATTAACTGGACCTAAAAGGAAAGCTGACTCAATTCATAGAGAATTTCCTTGAAGAACGAAGATTTCAAGTCCGTATAGGAAGTACGCTATCAGAACTGCAAAATCAAGAAGAAGCGGTACCACAATGAAGCAAAAGTTAACTCCATAGTTAAATCGCTAATCCTAGGAGTGAGATTCTCCCTGTATGCCGATGATTTTCTAATAATGTACGGATCTCGACATATGCCTACAACAGAAAGACAACCCAAACAATGCCTCAATAAAATACACAAATGGGCCATTGAAAATGGCTTTAACCTTTCCAAAAAGAAAACAAAATACCTACATTCATGCAAATTAAGGAAATTGCACATCGACACCTGTTTAAAATTAGACGGAGCAGAAATCTCAATAGTGGAACAACCCAAGTTCCTAGGCATCATGTTTGACAAAAAATTAGCATTCATTCCTCATCTGAAATATTTAAAAATAAAATGTTACAACGTCCTCTAAATTCTGCATGTAGTAACCCGTACTGAAGAGGGAAGAGATCGACAAATATTAATTAAATTATACAGATCACTACTTTGCTCAAAACAGGGTTATGCCAGTTAATATATGGGGCAGCCAGAAAATCATACTTAAAAGTAATCTATCACCAAGATCTCAGACTAGTACTTGGGGATTTTAGGACGTTCCCAGTGGAGAGCTTATACACAGAAGCTAATGAAACACCTCCACATTTAAGGCGCACTAAACTGGCACTACAGTACTATATCAAAATAAAATCATGCCCAACTAACCCAGCTTACAGCAGTACCTTTAAACCTAACTACTGTGAACTATTCCAACAAAAGGGCAATACAATACAACCCTATGAACACATGATGAAATCCGTTGCAGAAGAGTTAGGGATCACACTCTCAAACATACAAGAAACGACTGCAGTCAGTATTCCACCATGGACAATCAAACAACCTGAAGTCTTTCTAAAATTAAATAAACTCCCTAAAACAAAAAACACACCCACTCACATTCCAGGAAAGTTTCAGAGTATATTGGAAAACGACCCTAACCAGACACACATCGATACAGACAGGTCAAAGTGCGAAGACAAGACAGGATATGCAACAGTAAGCCAAAATATTACAAAATAGTGCCTCCCAAAGGGAAGCTCTATTTTCATTGATGAGGCTTATGCAACAGAGCTAGCACTCAACATCATCACATAGAACAAACAAAAGAGTTTCTTAATTTTTTAGGTCTCACTACCTGTCCTAATGGCTTTGAAGGAAAAAAAATCTAACAACCTACTTATTATTAAACTATTATGCAAAATGAGCATCACTACTCGCAAACATAAAAACATCAAACTATGTTGAATTCCCAGCCACATCGGAGTGGAAGGTAACAGTAAAAGAGACCGAGCAGCCAAATCAGCTTTAGATATGGATGTAGACTCAAGGACCAAAATCCCATACACTTACTTTAAGAAGGTCATTGACAAATATATTCCCAAGGAATGGGAGGAACGGTTCTGGGAGGACAACCCACACAAAAGTCTCTTCGCAATTCAGCCCACACTAGGAGAATGAAAGTCGGCTTTCAGAGATCTCGAAAGGAAGAAGTAATACTTGACGGCTTACGCATTGGCCATACGAGAATAACCCACACAAGATAAACTAGTATACTAAGCATGTGAAATGGTATACACTATTAAATATGTATTAACAGAGTGTTCAGACTTCGCTCTCGCAAGACAAAAAGCCTGTCATAAATATTCGTCGTGGGTACGACGTTAAACTGCATCCAACAGCAAGGCCTCTGATCAGGAGGTTTTGAGGAAGCGTGGAACCACCTCTTAATTGCTGGCGTTCCCAGGTCCACCCTGACCTGGGGTGGTAGCACCTGTTGGGGTCCCAGCTATGGGAAAATAGTGAACTTCCAGGTCTTTTCCAGCACATTGAAACAATGATGTTGCCAACTACACTTTTTTGAAACAATGATGTTGCCAGCTATACGTTTTTGAAACAATGATGTTGCCAGTTTTTGAAACAATGATGTTGCCAGCTATACGTTTTTGAAACAATGATGTTGCCAGTTATACGTTTTTGAAACAATGATGTTGCCAGTTTTTGAAACAATGATGTTGCCAGCTATACGTTTTTGAAACAATGATGTTGCCAGTTATACGTTTTTGAAACAATGATGTTGTCAGCTATACGTTTTTGAAACAATGATGTTGCCAACTATACTTTTTTGAAACAATGATGTTGCCAGTTATACGTTTTTGAAACAATGATGTTGCCAGTTTTTGAAACAATGATGTTGCCAACTCTACTTTTTTGAAACAATGATGTTGCCAGTTATACGTTTTTGAAACAATGATGTTGCCAGTTTTTGAAACAATGATGTTGCCAGCTATACGTTTTTGAAACAATGATGTTGCCAGTTTTTGAAACAATGATGTTGCCAGCTATAAGTTTTTGAAACAATGATGTTGCCAGTTTTTGAAACAATGATGTTGCCAGATATACGTTTTTGAAACAATGATGTTGCCAGTTTTTGAAACAATGATGTTGCCAGCTATACGTTTTTGAAACAATAATGTTGCCAACTATACTTTTCTGAAACAATGATGTTGCCAGCTATATTTTTTTTAAACAATGATGTTGCCAGCTATACGTTTTTGCAACAATGATGTTGCCAGCTATACGTTTTTGAAACAATGATGTTGCCAACTATACTTTTTTGAAACAATGATGTTGCCAGCTATACGTTTTTGAAACATTGATGTTGCCAACTATACTTTTTTGAAACAATGATGTTGCCTGCTATACTCTTTTGATATATTTAGTAAATACTGGATCTGGCATTAAATAACCCATAATGGTTGATAT
>OZ038480.1:47217179-47224679 GCA_964036315.1 Acanthosepion esculentum
TAATTTAATTCAATAAATATCTAAAAGGGGAATGAAAATCGCTCAGCCTGAATGAGAAATTATTTTAAAAATCTGTTATTTGTTTAGATTTGCGAAAAGGGTCGGGCCGAAAATTTTGTAGCACTACTTCAGAAGTAGGTCATTACAATATGCCTATCTTTCTATAAATGCATACATACATACATATTTATACATAAATATATAGTTATATACATACGCATAAATACATACACACATATGAGTGGATTTGGTCAGAGGTTTTTCATTTATACAACTTTGGTTACTTCTACAATTTGGACCATTTTCTTGTTTTCCAGTACATATTTAAATTGAAACATTTTAACACGTAACGGAAGCCAAAACAATGATCCGAAATATAGAAAAAATAAATAAAACATTATTTCGATAGGTTTTAACAAAATTGCACATATATATATATATATATATATATATATATATATATATATATATATATATATATATAATTTATATAATATATATATATAATGATTATAAATAATTTATATATATATATATATATAATGCATATATAATGTATATATATATAATATATATATATATATGCAATTTATATATATTTATATATATATAATTTATATATATATATAATTTATATATATATATGCAATTTACATATATATATATATATATATATATATAATTTATATATATGCAATTTATATAAACATATATATAATTTTTATATATATATATATGCATTTTATATGTATATATATATAATTTATATATATGCAAGTTATATATACATATATACAATTTATATATATATATGCATTTTATATATATATATATAATTTATATATATATATATGCAATTTATATATATATAAGTTATATATATGCAATTTATATATATATATAATTTATATATATATGCAATTTATATATGTATATAATTTATGTATATATGCAATTTATATATGTATATAATTTATGTATATATATGCAATTTATATATATATGCAATTTATATATATAATTTATATATATATATATATATATAATTTATATATATATATAATTTATATATATATACAATTTATATATATATATATACAATTTTTATATATATATATATAATTTATATATACATATAATTTATATATATATATAATGTTATGTGTATGCACATGTTTCTAGTTACGCATCTAAAGGTGGTTTTAATGAATTGATTTTTGATTTAAATTATTTTAAGATAAATAAAATTAATTATCTGAGCACTATACATTTGTGTGTAAGTTTGTTGATTTAGTCTAGAATATTAATGAATTTATTAAATAATACACTTACTTTAATTATGCGCGAATATGGAGTAAGTATATTTAGTTAAATTAAATAGGTTCGTACATTATATGCTGAAGAATATTTCACGTATTTGTTTAGTGATTTGGCGAATTTTGATCTTCCAATTACAAACCCTAGTTGGACTAAAAATAGTGGCAAACAAAAAATCTACACATGTAAATGACGGTATTTTCCTGCCAGTTTAAATAGATTTTTGATTAGTTAAGCTTACAACTATGCCATTTTTTCAAGTTCAATTTTTAATATTTAAAAAAAGATATTCCGTGAGAACAGATAGACCCATCAGAAATTTAGATGTGTTTCAGATGACTTTGTTACTTTTGTTTGAGCAGTGATTATACTAGGGTCCAAAGTTTCCTCTTTCAGTATTACGTTGTGACTAACGTATAATTTCCAGAAATTTAGTTTATTAGATAAAAAAAAATAATGTTTGATTTTTGAAAATTCGAATAAAAATAAATTAAATCAATAAACTGAATATTAATCAATAATGATAAGATCGATGATTTAAAAAGTAAATCAATGAATGAATAAACTAACCAGTTATATTTACATTACTTTAAAAAAAAATTTCGCGTTTTTGATCTTTGCTACATGTGACTGGCGAGGATGGAAATAAAGGCTTGAATGCTTTAGGAAAAAGAAAGAAAGAAAGAAAGACTAGATAAAGAGAGAGAGAGAAAAAAAGAGAGATGGCTATAAAATTATTTCAATTTCCTTGTTTTAAAGATGTTTACAATTTATTTCCATTGATGATGATGACTAGCAATTACATCAATGATGATGGTGATCAATAGTTATGCCAGCAATGATGATGATGATCAATAGTTATACCAGCAATGATGATGATGATGACCAGTCGTTACACCAATTAGTGAGCAGCTTATACATAGAAAAAATAAAGGATAAGTCTCAAACTTATTTTTCTATCGCCGAACCCTGAGAAAGGATCACGAGTTTCTTTTTTCCGATATGCGTTGTTTGTCTATTCACTGCCGTAAGAACATAGACTGTCTTGCGTTAAGTTGCGATAAAAAGAAAAAAAAAAACAAGTAAAACCTAAGTTGAAAATAAACAATAGTCAGAATTTTTCATCCGATAAAATAAAAGAAAAAAGAAAACGAAAACAAAAAGTAAAAATACAGTCGTCTTCTTTTCGGAACCAACAAATTTGGTTGGTTCGTATTATAACTCTGGCCCAACAGATAGGGATCGGCTTTTTTTTTCTCTTTCTCTCTCTCTCTCCAGATGTCCACTCTGATTCATTCCTCGACTTTGTCCAACAAGTATCGGGCATTTTGGTTGGTCGATTGTCCATTGCTTGACTCCCAGATTTTTTTGTTGCTTCTCTCTGTCTCTTTGTCCCTTATTCCTTTTTCTTCACGCTCCCTTCCTTAGACCCTCCCCTTTTCTTACACCAGTTTTCCCCCTTCTGTTGATCCGTTTTCTATATTTTCTCACCCCTACCACCACGACTACTCTATTCCTTCTTTGAATCCCGTCTCTCGCTAGTTCTAACTCGACAGAACCACCAGCCAGTTCGTTTGCGTATTATCCTTCAGAACGGACGACGAAGAAGTATACATAAGTTTATAAGACCTGCGACCCGTTGTTTTAGTCAGTTTCTTTCTCCCAACCGGGGGTCGTTTTTCTGTTTATTGCTTCCCCTTTTCGACTCACCTATTTTTTTTTTATATTTTATTTTTGGAAGCGACCAGCTGTTGAATGAAATATTTGGCCGTGTTTCTTCATTTTAGCGACAAGCGAATCTGTGATATATATCATTACTGAATTCGTTTCAACACTAACTTGCAAGCAGTTTGTGTAAGCACTTTCTTCGACTAAAACACCCCATTCTCTTTCTCTCTTTTTAAGCTATCATAAACTAAATTCAGCTTCTTCGCTCTAAACACACAGCTATCACTCTTCATTACCATTTACTAACATTTTTTAAAAGAATTATAGTAGCCTTTGCTAAACAAAAAAAAATTAAACTAAAGCTAGCAAAGTGTTCTGCATAAATTTCTTTTTACTTACTTTTCTTTTATTTATTAATCTTTATTTTCGTTTTTTTTTTTTCTTTCGCTCTTCCAATCAAACGTCCCTTCTTCCTCTTCTTTTTCCTCTTCTCGTTTTTTCTCAATTTTTCTCGTTTCGCCTTTCAAGTACGCAAAACAACAATTTCACAACGAGAGGAGCGAAATCTGTCCTCACCCAAACTTGGCGAGGGAACAAGCTAGCAGGAGGCACTTTTGGAACCGTCACAACACCAGCAGCAGCTGTAGTTCTACGTGAGAGCAGAGCTAACATATAGGATTCCTACAACCAAGAATAAAGTATAATTACTCTTTCTTCAGAGGTGGAGTGTGTGCTTACGTCTTGCCATATGGATCGACACAATCATGTGGATACGGGGGGTTCCCATTCGACATGCGTACCACATTCGGGAAACTCTGTTTCCGATTACAGTAACATGGCTGTTCGTTATATCTCTCGACCATCACCGCGGACCTATGACTGCATGCAGGTCGGCGGGGTCGGTACTGGGACCCTCGGCTATTCTTCCTATCCGACCGATTTTGGCTTCATGCCTTCGGCTACGTATATCAGAAATGTCTTCAATTCTTCGAACAGTTCTTTCTTGGCGCCACCCCCGCCTCCAAATGGCACAAGCACGGGTGGACCACTAATGGACGTACCCGGGGGTTACTGTAGTGGTGGGATTTCAACTAAGGAAAATGCAAATAACCAAACACTCCACCCTGCCTACATGGGAGGACACACCGGTACCCATAATTCTAGTATACCCGGAACAATGAAAAATGACTATTATGCTGCTCTACAAGATGTAAACACGTATGGTGGACGGATACCCGCTTCGCCTGGATCTACCCCATCGTCCCGGGGGGGTAGTCCAAATAACGATGAATATTGCAATACGGAAAATGAGAAAGGTGAGTGTTATTTTATTTTTTATTTAAAAATAGATCCTTCTCTTTACTTCTTTCTGTTCGTCATAAAACAGGCCTCGAAACAACAGTTATGGCTCTCCACAGATATTTTTGGGGGTGTGTGCGGTGATAGCAGAAAGTCTTCCGCTGCTTTTCCACTATTTTAAATTCAATTTCATTTCTCCTAGACTGGCTTCCACCCATGGCTAGCAGTCTATGTCTAGCCTGTTATTTAACCCATAGCTGTAGGGAGAAGAGATGTATTTATGCGAAAGTGAATGCAACAATGCCGGAATAAGAAATCGACTCACTGTTCCCAATCTACTCCCTGTTAAAAGTTAAGCTAACCGAACATCTTCATCATTGTTGTAGTGACTTGATTTCTCTCTCGGCACTCCACACTTGTAGCCTTGTGTTAGGTTAAGGTGAGTGTAGTAACAGCCTCTATTACAGGATGAAAATGAAGGTGAAAGTAGCAAAAAATAATGCTTGTCAATGCTCTTGATTCACTGTTGAATATGATCAATCACCTAGATCTCTCATTATACAGTGAAATTTTCAGATTGAAATTCATTTAATTTTTGTCAAGCTAAGAACTTATTGACATGAATTCTTGCTGTCTAAATATATCTTATATAAAGAGACTTCTGTACTGATCAAATTCGTAATAATTATAATAATGAAAAAAGTGATTTATTTTTAAATATAACTATCTTTCAATCGCATGAAATGAACATTATACAATGAAATATTCAGATCAAAATTCAGCTTATAACTACATATCAAGTTTTGAATGACTTGATCTTCCCTCGTATATTTTTCTTAATATATTTCTTAATTTCAACTATAAATTATAAGAAGAATCGTTTCGTGGAATGCTGATGATTGATTTTAAGTGTATTATGTTTCGTTTTTTTTAATTTTCTTATAAATTGAAGTTGTTTTTTTTTTTATTAAACTTTTTCTATATTCTCTTTCACAGTTATTGATGAAGATTCTATTTTCTGTTTCATTTTGTATTTTGAAAAAAAAATCTGATCTTTGAATGTAACTATATAAACATATTTTTAAAATTATTATTATTATTGTAAATGTTTAGAATTAATATAATGCATTTTCCACTTTGCCATCCGGTTCACTCTCCTCCCCGGTCATTTGAAAACGAGTAAAGGTTTATCCCTTGTTCCCTGTTTAGGATTGTATTTCCGGTACCCTTTAATGCTTTTTTTTTTTCATTCTATTTCACGTCCAGTAACTCCTTGCGTCTTAGTGGCATTATCGCCTTTCTTGGGGAAATTGATTTTTTTTTTTTTTTTTTCAAATTGAGCATTTTACTTTTATTATTTCTCATGATTCTATATCATATTCATTCCATGAATCTATTTTAATCTCATTAACAACAGCCAGTGTGTCTTATTGGCAGAGATTTAAAGTTATTTACTTAGAGGTCGACACTCTCCGATTTTATTAGATGCTGTTAAAAGAAGAAACAAAAGAAGTTTCGTTGTTTAAAAGTACGATGTTTTTGCACATTAGTTTTAAAATAAAAGTACTGAAAAAATCGATTAAAAAACCGTAATAATTCACTATTTTTAAGTAGAATACATTATTTCAATGTTACTTATAGTCAATTTCTTCACTTTTAAAAAAATTCTTTTTATGACAAAATGACCGAAAAATTGATCGGCTAAAATGTGTTATAAAAAGGTTTAAAAATACCTGAAGCAGCTCAGAATTGATTAAATTTAAAAGTAATGAGAAATATGTCCCTGGGCCATATGCGTACTTGGACTCATTAAAAATGGGAGCAAGCAATAACTGAACAGTAGTAAATAAGAACGAGACAGGATATCTCTTGACATGGCCAGTGAAATGAGAACAATCTACCCCTGTAAATTAAAATATGCGATTCAATTCGAAATTACCTGAAAGTTACCGACTCGACGACGGCAAAGATGACGACAATATTCCGTATATAAATAAGAACTTCTCATTCCAGAAATTCAATCAGAAAATATTTCATTTCAGAATAATCACATGGTACCATAAATAGGTAAAAAAAAAATTTCTCAGAGAAAGCATAACATAAGCCTTAAAGTTAACTTTTTATTTGGAAGTTCTGAGACTAAGGATTTTTTAATTATTATTATATAATCATAATGTGTCAAATTTTACATATTGAACAACTATATTTACTGATGATATGGTTTGAAAACCAATAAACATTTTTCTGATGAATTTGGGACGAGCTATTTTTGTTATATATTACTTTTCATAAGTATCGTCATTTATTCACTTGCCGTACACCAAGTTTGAAAGATTCGATTACCTAATCGGAATAAAAACAATAACCATCTGGACAAATGTTTTATTATCTGGACATCGTTGCAAAATTTGACAAAAACAATCTGTATAAACTGATAAATCATAAATTCTATTTTAATACGATTTGTAAACACATCGTTAATTCCTCTCTATATTATGAATAAAATAAACAAAATTAATGCTCGTCTGGAATAAAATTTAAAAAAAAACTGTTTTAAAATATGTTCCACTAATAATTGAACAATATACATTAAAAACTGCATATCATGCAAGACACCCTAAAAAATAAAAACAAATGATAAATTACGTGTCTTACGCGAAGATATCTGGTAGCAGGTAGAATTGTTACGCAGCCGCCATAGATTCTCAGTACTTGTATCTCGCTTCACTACACATTTCTATAACAATAAATTTAACTGGAAAGAGTTTAATATGCTGCCAAATACCGTGGTCAAATTATAATGTTCATAATTATATGCTTCATCACAGTGTCCACAAACTATTAGTTTCCTTTTTTCAAACCTACATCTGAGCTGAGGGAGAAAAATAAACGTTGCAAATGTAATTGGTCAAATATTTCGCCCACAAAATAAACCGTATACAAACGATATTTTTTATCATATGCGACCAATAATTGGTATTGATTTTGAGTATCAAACAAGGTCAAATCGAGTAAAAGGATTCTTACAAAAAAATGGAGATGGTCTGTTTGCCTTGAAAATTCTTCTATGTGCCACGTTTCTTCAGGACGTTGATGATCATGGCTCTCTACAACTAACTGCCTTTCTTGAAAATTCGGAATTCTGGCTTGTACCTGGGCTTGAACGTATCTCCTCCACAAGGTAAATGTTGCTTATTTGGCTATTAAATCTCTCTT
>OZ038480.1:47229679-47239679 GCA_964036315.1 Acanthosepion esculentum
ATTTCCCCCATGTTTTGGTTGTTTCCAAATGATAAAACAGTTATAAGATAAATTCAAATGTGCTAAAATTCTCTTTTATGATTACGTCCTTATATCTCTTATATGATCTCTTATATGATTACTTCCTCCAATTTTCTCAATTGGTTGGCGTTGTTGATATATGGAAGTCTTCTAGGTCGGGGCTGAATTTCAATATTTTCATTTCTAAAATGACATTTTCAAAAATGTCATGTATTTTTCACTTATCATTAGCACATCCTTTTCCAAATTCTAAAATCTTTTTCTCTCTGCTCCAGACGCATTTTGTTTCAATTTAAATGCATACAAAGAAAACGCTTACATTTACTCCACAGATAAGATTATATTTCCAAGTGGAAAGAACGGGTCATCTTAAAAATGAGATATATTTATGATGCCAAATATTAACGTCGAATCAACACTTAAATCCATTTTCTTGATACCGTATCATGAATTTGACACTAAATTTGGTAGATGATACAACAATAGAATAGCCAAATAAAAATACAATGAAATGACACCATCCTTGTGTACAATCCCCATTGGTTCCAACAGAATTCTTGGTAATCGATCTCCAATGAGATTATCCATAATTTCTGAAATTTACGTGTTTTTTTTTTACAGACATAGTATCCGCAACCTGCGTCTAACCGTCTTTGTACAGCCTCAGTTGGCTGAGTTTTTAATTTAGAATTGTCCTGTTATTTAACCTATAGCATACAATCAAATAAACACATGCTTCCATTCAGAATATCAAATATTGAATAGACATGAATGTGAAACAACAAAATACAACCTAACATAACTAAATTTATAATATAAACACATATAATTAAGTACATCATCATAACATCTCAGGAGATATTGGGTCAGAAATTATCAAATAATCTTATCCTTGTGTTGCTTATTCGCGTTCGCGTAAGTTAATCTTATAAACATTTTACAAATATGGCGGCATGACCAAAGTATAAAAGATAGGTAGTCCCCGCGAAACACTATAGAGTTGCAAGGAAATGTATATTAAAAAAAAAATTGGAAAACTTGGACTCCCGTCCCCGAAGGACGGTTCTTCCTTTAACACCGCTATTGTTTTTAACTACCTTCGCTCCTCGGCAATGTGTATTGTTCTAAAATGCTATAATTAGAATTGTAATAAAACCTAAACATATGGAAGTAAATCTATACATTTTTGTTCCTGAGAAATGCCAAGAACGAATATTAAACACTATTTATTTATTAGATTGTTTATTGGGCTCGAACTTTATAAAATGGTAAATAATAACTATCTCCTCATCAACTATTTTAATAATTTAGTAAATGTTTATGAATAAAAAATTGTTTTCATATTTATTTATCTATAAATTGGTCAATGATAAATATTGTATTGCATTAGGTTTGGTTATATTATTTTTTGAGAATATTGTAAATATAAAATTATTGTTGCAAATAAACAATCTAATAATGGTCAATATTTTTGGCATAACTTCTCAAGAATATATATCATATGTTTTAGGTTTTCTTACAAATCGAAATTTTTAAAGCAATAAATATTGCCGAGGAGCGATGGTAGTTATCATAATAGCGGTGTCAATGGAAAAATCGTTTTTTTTGTCACTCCGTTTTTTGTGGACACGAAAGTCCAAGTTTAACAAGAATTCTTTAAAATATATTTTGGCAGAAAGGAAAAGTGAGGGAGCACTAAATGAAATCAATAAAAAAAAGTATTCAAATAAAAACATTTTTAAAAATAAGGGCGGGACAGTACAAATTCTTTTCATATCAGCACCCCAAATATCGAAAAACATTATATATAGTTAAATATTATAAACGATAATAGGGTGTCCGGTTTCCTATATAAATTGTGGTAAATTGACCCCCAACACACACACGCTAATGTCAAAATTAATACGCGAATAAAACGTTATTTCTTAAAATTATTTATTTTATGTTGTTTCTTAAATTATTAACCTGGAGTAATTAATCGATAGTAATATATATATATATATATATATATATATATATATATATATATATATTTATTTATGTATGAAGAAATATAGTTTCAAAGTGTGCTATATTTATGGGATAAAGTGCTCGATATCACAAATAGAGCGTGTGTATATATATATATATATATATATATATATATATATGATTTTTTTAAAAATCACATAATTATATTTTCTTTGGGTTTCTGTAGTAGGAACCAATGTATAATAAATTTACATAGGAAACTGGACCCGCCCCCAATTAAATTTTATAACATTTAAATGAAAAAAAAAATGTTTATTCCTGAGTGCTTAACCTATTGTAATGTAAAAAAAAAAAATTCAAAATTCGAAATGATTATTTCTGGTAGACGTGCCTTCCAAATATTTCTTAAAGGCGTTCGGTGAAACAGCTTACAAATAAGTTCAACTATGTAAAATAAAACAAAAAAGAGCTCTGTGATAATAAAAAAAAATGTACCATATAAAAGATAAATTCAACCAATACAGCGTGGAACAACAAAGTCTTTAGAAAATAAGAAAAATGAAGTAGTGACGAATGCATTGCTTTAACAGTTTCATTATTCTTGTGCAAGTCTCGTGTGAATCAGCTTCTTTGTCTCGAAATATTACTGCTTCATTAACCAAGCTAAAGACTTCTTCGTTTATCTACCGTGTCCTTTAGGTAGGTAATTATAGCTCTCCACAGCTTCCAATCCTTTGTCGTTCTAAGCAGTGTTTGTCCCTTTACTATCCTTTCCAGTCAATGTTCTGGCATAACTCAACTAGAGATATTGTAATTAAATATATAGATAGATAGATAATATTAGTGATTTGTAGGTTTGATGATTTGAATAGTGATTACGATTCCAATGCAATAAATTATAACCATGGAATATTCGTGTTTGAGCTTTTTATATTATATATATATATACACCAAAAAATAGAGAAAAGGAGAGATATGCTAAACAACTAAAAATAAAAAAGTGCAAACACAAATGCTTATTCTCACGCTTCCCAAATGTAACCGGATATTTTTATATTATTTAATTACTTACTTGTCGATTTTAAAATATCACTGTTTTTGTTTGCTTTGGTTGAAACTGTAAAAGAAAATCGTGTTTCGTAGCGTAGTGGTTAGCTAACCAGTCTCATTGACAAATTAACTTAACGTTACTTTAATCTTTAGCGGCTACACCCTCTAATATAATTTTATGTCATACTATGCTAAGCTTAGTAAATTCGAAAATGATTCAACGTTGAAGCGAGCCCGCTTTGCAGGCAAAATTCGGTGTCTACTTTTATTGACATTGATCCTCATCATTTGAGGCCTTGTGTCAAACTCAACCAATCTTAATAAATAACTATAAGCCCAGAAGTAGAGAAAAATATCACCGAGTGACCGCGTTTGGGAGTAAGTTGACGTCGCTCCTATGGGACCACACCTGCTATACGATCAGTGTTTTCTCGCATACAGGAAACCAAGAATCCGGCAGCGTAGAATAAATAAACTCCTACTTCATTTTGGGAAACCCAGTTAACACATGTTTCACTTCCTCTTTTACTTTTTAATTCCTATTTTCCATAATTTATGCATATTTTCTTATGATCTCCAAACCGATTCTGAATCAAATTTGGCATCTAACACGTTCATTTGGATTCTGGAATTTAAAAAAAAAAAAAAAATGTGGCTGAATACTTGGAAAATGGTTTGGATATTTTGTAAATTTGCACAAGTTTTATAGCTTCCCTTCTAAAGTTTTTTTTTTTCTTAAATTCTTCGTGACATAAACAAACAAAAAATACTACTTTAAACCTAACATTCCTTTTTTAATATGGCGTCATTTACCACGGTTATTTGCTCTCTCTTATATAAAAATAATTTATTATATAAATATTTAGTAATTTTAGATTTAATCTGTCAAAAAGCAAAATATAGTTAATAGAGACCAGGGAAATTTATATTGTGTCAATATTCTAATTGGGATAGTGTCTATTTTAAAAATCAGCATTGCAATATTTACATTTTCTAATCTGGTTTAGCACATGAGATGAAATACACGCGCCAAGTCAGTGCAAACTTAGGTTATTCTAGTATGAAAAGATAAATGCGTCTATGGTGATAATGTTGTATCTAGTGTCCTATCTCCTGTTTACCTTGAATGTCAAATTCGAATACTGATCACAATGAGAAACACACAACTCTCTCAGTCACCTCTTATGCTAGGATATTCTGCCGTAGAGCAGAAGCAAGCCCGTTTCACAAGCGTTCGATTCTCGCCAGTTTTGTGTTGTATTGAATCTAAGCTTAGTAAACATCGACAACTATGTGAACTTCGCAGAATTTAAATCCAGGTATGATTTTATGAACTCCCCGACAAAAAAATTGCAAGATCAGTACAATTGCTTTCACTGATTACTTTCTTTGTCACACATAAATATCATTCATATACAAGGTGTCTATAAAGTCGTTCTTTGAGTATAGACATAGACGCCATTTTGTTATTAATGTTTACAGCATCACCTGTAGAGAAGAAAAAAATCTTATTACCATTTTTGCGATCATGAAGGACGCGTTTTTTTTTCCTGAAATAAGTCTCGAAAATTTGCATAACATAAAGGAATTCAGTTTACTGTCTGGCATAGATAAACTTCCTCTCGGATGGTCAGTATTGATTTTCTAACCGTAGCTTAGATGTGGCACAAGGCAGAAGGTATGAGGCATCCAATAAGGATCGAACTCACTACTAATCGTAATTGTTCTAGCGAGACAAGCTTGCTAACCATTACGCCAAGCCGGGCTGCCCACTTCATGGGGCCAGTATAAGCCAATGAAAACCTGTAACATTCGCACGACAAATTTTCGAGACTTATTTCAGGGAAAATTGCGTCCTTGATGTCGGTAAATATGGTAATTGGTTTCGGTATTATCACAATAATGCTTCTATGAAGCATAGCTTTTATTAAATGATCACTTATCTCTACTCTGATTTTCGTGGAAATATATTCACTTTTCAGAAGACATAATTATTAAATTGAGTTTGTTTTCAGAAATATTTTTGTGGTAAATCATTTTTTTTTTCACGGAGATTATAATCTAAATGGCTATAATCCCACTGAGCAATGACAAGTGAACATTTAATTTTATTAACGATCTATTTCTTTATATAGAACACTATAATTACAAATACTCCTTGCCTTAAAAATGATTTCGTACAGAAATACCCTAGTAGACCATTTTTCTTCGAAACCTAATCTTATATATATATATATATATATATATATATATATATATATATATATATATACAGTGTAATCCGGATATAAGATAGATTTTCTCTGGTCCCAAATTAGAGCCTGTGTTAATAAAACAAAATAGACCAAACCCGGATATAAGAGAAACCCGGATATAAGATACTTTTTCTCCGGTCCCGACAACTCTCTTATATCCGGGTTACACTGTAATATATATATATATATATATATATATGCGAGTGTGTGTAATTTTTAAGTAATTGTTTCTTTTTAATCTGACATCATTTCTTGTTGTAGATGTTGTATTTAATGGGTACAGATGTTTAAGTAGACATTTATTTTTAAAACAATAAAAATAAAACCTACTGGCTTAGAGACCGATAGTACTATTAAAAAAATATTCACCAGAAATGTAACCTGTGATCCTTTTGACCTGGGAAGGCATCTTCGAACCAGGCGTGTTTCTTTTTTACTTAGTTTAAAGGAAAGGCAGATTTACTCTCTCTGTTGAGGGACAAATTTTCTCTAATAAGATTTTCGATCTCTAGTAGATTTTAATTTCAGTGTTTTTTTTTTCTAAAAGGCCGTCTACTCAAACATGTGTACCTACTAAATATAACATTTATAGTAATAACATATATTTGATGTGTTCAAATATTAACAAATGCATTTGCTGAGATTTTTCTTTCTCTCAAGCATCTTTTGACCAGAATTTAAGGATAAGCAATATTAAAAGTTGGGATATTATTCCCTAAATACCGTAAATGAACTTATTTTCCGCCAAATTCACACAACTCCACATACGAAAATTACACTTCCGAAATTACTATAGGCATTATACTACGACGAATATGGTTTGTAGTTCAGCTATCTGGACAGATTGATGTAGCTTTTTGCGAGTCCTGACTAAACTAAGTAAACATTAGTAACAACATATCTGTGAAATAAACTGTGTGCCTCATAGGGCCGAAATGAAAATGTAAATAGAAAGGTTCGAACACTCCATCAGTTATATGTAATCATCTCTTTAATATCGATGTGCAGGTGGTGTAAGGGTTAAAACGAAACGAGAAATCTGAGGGAATGGAGAGATCGTTACATTCACATCTAGACAAATACCCCTGGAAAAGATATGAATCTGCTTACTTCCCCTCAGCTATAGATTAAATAGTAGGACTGACTGTCCTCTCAAGCCGTGGTTGCAATGGATATTCTCGGAATAGAACACCCATTCTGAAGATGAGAATTCTCGCTGATTTGTACCTTCGAATAGAAAAGCCTCTGATGATGATATCTTTAAAACTATGCTAAATAGGTACATAGACCCTAACATTACGTAAATCAGTCAGATTTTCTTTCTATCTAGGTGACGTTGCAATCTGCAGTATCAAAATGGAGCCTCTATGCTTTAAATCAGGAAAATATTTTATACCCACTTATATATATATATATATATATATATATATATATATATATATATATATATATAATTATTATGATTATTCATCCTGGGGTATTTTTTAAATCACCTATTTTAGGTTGAAGGCCCTTCGACTGTTAAAGTAGCGTGAAATAGCAATAACGAAATTAATAACGTAACTACTTCATTTAAACATTTCGACTAATTTAAGATTCATAAATGCTATTCGTGTATAATAAAGGCGTTCTTTTTTCTCCCTCCTGACCTAATTTTTTCCTCCCACGCTAATTATTTTATAATAAACACTCCTCGACAATACCCCCTTCCATTATAAACAATTACTCTCCTGCAACTATCTTGATTGCGGGGGAGTAATTGTTTGTTTATTAAATTTTTCATTATTACTGTTATTAAATGATCCACTGTTTAGTTCTGCGGTTGGATTTTTTCTTATGCAGACTTAAATTAGAAGTCGTTTCAGTAACTACAGTGTGATTGAAAAGTAACTCCCTATTTTATGTATGATGGACTCTCCCATCTTGTAAAAATTATACTAAAACGGGAGAGTTCATCATACATAAAACGGGGGAGTTACTTTTCAATCACCCTGTATTCTAGCGGAAGGTTAGTATCAATTTCTTTTTTTAAATTAGTCCCATACTTATAGCTTTTTGACTAAACTAAGTTGAAGTAAGAAAATAACTATAGTAAATTACATTAGGATAATGGTAATAGCCGTATCATAGGTTCACCTATCGCTCGGTTCACACTCCTCCTCGATCTTTCGAACAGGAGTATAGGTTTATCCCCTGTTTTTGTGTTTATGATCGTGTTTCCGGGTCCTTCTAAAATCTTTTAATTCTATTTCACTCACATCAGCTCTTTGTATTAGGTGCATTATCTTGTGAATTGATTTTTAAAAAATCACTACAAGTAAACTTTTGGCATTCACAGACCGAGCAGCCAGTACCGCATTCGGCTGAAATTTATAAAACCTTTCTCTTAAAACACTTTTTCAGGAAAACCTCAAGTCCAATAGCTGTTAACGCTCCCCAGTATTGATAGGGGTTTCCTTCCTAACATTTTTATTTTGAAGTGGTGTGGAATGTCGACATCTTGATTCTGTCATTGTTTTCTCTTCGAGTGACACGTGCTATCCATTTTAGTTGTTGCCGCTGTTGGTTGTCTTCAGGTGGTGTGGTTTCTGTTATTTGGTACAATTCTTTATTTGTGGTTCTGTAACGCCAGTCCTCAATATTCAATACAGGATTATCTTTGCCAAGACAATCAGGCTTCACTCGCTCAAGGCTTCTTTTTTATCCTTGACCTTAGGAAGCTGTTGTATGTGCCTCGCGTTAATGCAAGCTTTATTTTGAAGTACATCACTACTGTAGTGAATTCATTTCTTACCCGGTGCCCTTACACATGGTACCTAATCCCAGACTGTTATTCTTTGAAAATACGCAGAATAACAGATTCTAAATCATATTAAATGATCTTTAAAATCGTCACTTTCGCTGTCAATGAATTCACGCATATAATCAGTTACAAAATAAATCTGTATATGTTTCTGAGATTAGGTATTGTAACCATTTACATTGTCTTCATCTTTATTGTCATATTTACGACGTTTTGGCCGTTCAGGTGGATACATGTTGGAATTTCGAATCAAACCCTTTATTTTGTTCCTCGGGAGGAATGTTGTTCTAGTTCCATGTGCCACGCCTGAATATCTCGGTTTTAGTTATTTCCCTTTAATAACTCAACTCTCCAAGTTTTATTCACCTCTGATATTCACTACTTTTTTTGGTCAAGTCACTGATTTACTTTAATCAACGCTTTTATCCAGTAGGCCAATTGTCGAAACGTCGTGAATATGACAATAAAGATGTGGACAACAGTCCGAACAATGTAAGTAGTGTAAATAGTTACAAAATACATGTTTCTATATATATTCTTTTTAAATATTTGATTATCTAAATTTTGTAGTTTGTAAGAAGACCAAAAACAAACAGCAAGTAGTCATTATTCAACACTTATTTCGAGCAATGTTAATTAAACTTTTTCCAATGCAGTGCATTTGCTAATATTTCCCCCTTTGAAACAAAATAAGTTGTTTTCTATTTTACAGCCTCAGTAAACGTGATCTACTGAAAAATAAACCTTGCTTTATATTATTCTAAACCCCTTATCCAACGCATGGTTTATTTTAGGCATCTACTATTTTTAATTCCATGTCCCTTTCGGAGCGTAGGAGATCATGACCCTCCGCACCTTTTTACCCTTTAAAATTTGTGAATTGCCATGATGTCTTGATAGAGACAGTAAATTGGTTACCCATTGCCTTCTCCGCGGTTTTGTATTCAAAGTAGCCCTTCTAGATTGGCTGCTGTTGAAGTCCGGAAAGTTCTCTCTACGCTGATTTTTAACTCATGCCTTTCTCAAGGGTATTTCTGCGAAAGTGAAAAACGTAACAGACTAGATGGGGATTTGAACTCTGCTCCCCGATGCCACATTCAGCGTAGCTATCCTTTGCGTTACCCTCGTTTTCAGTTTAGTAATTCCAAAACCCCACACCCACTATAAACTTTACTCTTAGTTTACAATCTGTGTCGATTGGATTATAAAAATAAATAACGAAAGGGCATGTGTATTCTGTGAACATGACTGGTTAGAAAGAAAAAAAAATTCTTATTTTTTTTAACAAACACTAAAATATAGTATTTCTTTAAAATCGTCATATCTGCACGTTACATAAGTGTTCTGTAGCACACAAGATTTTTTTAATTATAATTTTGAACAGTTTATATTTACTCAGAATTTATTTTTTTATCCCCAACAAAAGTATAAATTGTACTCTAGTTACATTTGCATATCATCTGCTGGATATGAGTTTTATAAAAGTTAATTTGTTGCCTTGAAAACAAACCATATCTATTTTTAATGGCTAGCAATTTTAATGATCAAGATACACATACTGTTTCCCACTCTTACAAAACAAAAGAACTTTCTTCAACTCGTTTGTGCAAAATTTTTGTAAGAAATATATATATATATATATATATATATATATATATATATATATATATATATATATATATCTTCCTTTTCATAAAAAAATTCACGCAAGCATTTCTATTCTATATTATAAAGAAATTTACTTTAAAAAAAAAAGAAGAAAAATGCTCCTTTTTTTCTCTTCTTTTCTGTTTGCCTCCCTTGACAAAGAAACAAATATTGGACTAGCAGTGGTGGGGATGACGTAAGGTGGCGGCTATTCTCTGAAGAAAGTATGATAAAGTGCGTTACACATGGCGTT
>OZ038480.1:47247179-47327179 GCA_964036315.1 Acanthosepion esculentum
AATGGATTCGACTGGAATTCGAACTCGGCTCTCCGATTCCTCAATCCGAACCGCTATCCATTACTCCACCGTAGCAAGAAAGAAATTATTAAATAACCTCCTATATTAGTAGACTATGTATTAGTCTGAAACAATAATAATAATAATAATAATAATAATAATAATAATAATAATAATAATAATAATAATAATAATAATAATAATAATAATAATAAAAAAAGAATAATATGGTTAAGCAATAAAAATACAGATAAAGTTGGTAATTAACAACAAAGAAAGAAAAAAATAGATTATAAAAGATAGTTAAATAAATATAGAATACTCCCATGACGCATCAGAACAAGCGGTTTACTGCCAATTGAAATAAAAATCAAATTTTTCTCTCTCTTTGTTTTCAACGGTCAAAGGAGACAGATGTCCGGGACAGTTTTCTGATAGAACAGATTACTAACAACGGATATACACAGATATTTATCTGTCTACTTATATGTTCTTTAAAATACACAATAATTTCTCTTAAATGTATACTAAAGCATTTTGTTGTTTTTGTTTAAGCTTATTGCGTTGTATCTTGCATATGATTTGTTTGTAATTATTATTAATAATAATTACAAACAAATATCAGGGATAGAGCGTGTGTAAATATAAAAGTGAACACAGAAGTCAACACTTAGAGGCGACAGTCTGTTTCATTTCTGTCGCTCTAAGTGTTGACTTCTATGTTCACATAATATATATACGAAATACATTCAAACAAGGCCAATGCATCACCAGAACGACCCACAACAAGTCTTTCGCATGTAATATGAGACTTGCAATAAATAAATAAATGAAAATATTTAGAATTAAATTGAAAATATTTTTAAAGGCATTGATAGTGAATTGTAATGTTTGTGCAAGTATTTAGAAATGTATAGAACGCATCTGGGAATTGTTTTGGTTATTCGCGGAATTTCACAGAATTTTCGAGGGGGTGTTGCCACGTGATTCGCGAAAAAAAAAAAAACCAAGGTGTACTCCTAACCGCGTAAATAAAGCAGGTGGGTGTGTTTCAAGAACTGTATAAAAAATAAAATAAAATACAATTAAAATAAATAAATATTAATAATAGTAATAATAGTCTACAAGATCGATTGAATTGAAAGTTAATGTACCATTATTTTCATAAAACAAATGTCTTTGTAATTTATAGCATGAGTTTATTGTACTGATAATATATGAACGGGTATTTGCAAGGATTATCACAGTAATATTATTCGACTTTCTTATAAAAACGTTGTCATTTATACTTTTTAGATTCTCTCATAACCTCCCTGATCAATCAAGACTTATTCTTCCAAATCTTTCCAAACCACGATTCTTTCTTCTCCGCGAATATTATTCCCATTATATTTGGGAACATATATATATATATATATATATATATATATATACACACACAACTCTAATATTATATATATATATATATATATATATACACACAACTCTAATATTATATATATATATATATATATATATATATATATATATACACACACAACTCTAATATTATATATATATATATATATATATATATATATATACACACACAACTCTAATATTATATATATATATATATATATACACACACACAACTCTAATATTATATATATATATACACACACAACTCTAATATTATATATATATATATATATATACACACACAACTCTAATATGATATATATATATATATATATATATATACACAACTCTAATATTATATATATATATATATATATATACACAACTCTAATATTATATATATATATATATATACACACACAACTCTAATATTATATATATATATATATACACACAACTCTAATATTATATATATATATATACACACAACTCTAATATTATATATATATACACACACACACAACTCTAATATTATATATATATATATATACACACAACTCTAATATTATATATATTATATATATATATATATATACACAACTCTAATATCATATATATATATATATATATATATATATATATATTATATATATATGTATGTATGTATACACAACTCTAATAGGGAAAATTAGCAGGAGATAACTGATAACTGACATCCGTCAAACATGGCACGTGGAACTAGAACAGTCTACCCCAGTGATCAAAATAAAGGGTTCAGTTCGAAATTCCAACCACCTGAAGAAGGCCGGAGCGTACAACGGCCGAAACTTTGTGACAAATATGGCGACAAAGATGAGGACAATAGTCCGACTAATGTAAATACTGTACATAATACCTCATCTCAGAAATATAGACAGACAGACAGACAGACATATATATATATATATACAACTTTAATATTATATATATATATATATATATATTAGAGTTGTGTATTTGTGACATTTCTTATTAGTTTATTTTTTTCATTGTTTTTCTTGTATACGATAAAGTGTCTTTTTCTGGACAATGAATATAAAAATTGTCCAAATATTTGTTAGTTCTCAATATTTCGGCTATGCTGTTAGCCTTTTGGGGCATATTTCTTTTGTTGTTGTTACAAAGATTTCAATATTTCAATTCCTGATCGTCGATTAAAGAATTTACGATTTTTTTGTATAAGTTTTGTACACGAAGTATTAGAACAGAATCTGAATGAACAATGGATCTTTTAGAAGTTATAGACAACGGTTGGATTGAAGCCGAGTCTTTTCATAGTACAGTGTGTCACTCAGCCCAGATCATGTCAGAATAGACTTTGCACTCAATTTCACACCAGACCACACGTTATCACTATTATTAGTCGTCACAATGTTTTCATAAAAAATTCGGATAATTATACCTGGCTGTACAAAAAAGATTTCCCTAATAAATATGATTGCTTTACTGTTTTTTTTTTTATTTTCCTAAAGAAATATTTTGAGCAAAACTTCATATTTTTATTAATTTTGATACTACCGAAGGGAATTTATCTGCTCAATCAGTAGTGTAAATGAATTTTCATGTTGATCAGGCGAAATTATTTCATATTTCCGTTCTTTAATTGGCAAGGATTAAATGAAGGCGCAATGTTATCAACGTGGAATGTTGAACCGGCGAGTCGAGTTCAATTCCGGTCTGTGTTGTATTCCTTATCTGATGATTGCCCTTGGGAAAGGTGTGAATCCGTTACTTCTACATCCCAGTCCCCGACAGTGGATTAAATATCAAGGTAGGCTGACCTCACCAGGCTTGGGTTGAAGCCAGTCTACGGGAAAGACATATCTGAATTCAAATCCATCGTTAAGGCAACATGAAATTATTCCACTAACTTTTCCAAGGAAGTAATGGCAATAGAATAAAACGAATCTGTGGGAACCCACGTCTTGAAGAGACATGGTTTTAAAAAATGGTGGGGATTAAATAACGGACAATTTTGCATTTTTTATTTTGATATGAAGGAATGTTTGATTTTTAAATGAAGATACAGTGCAAAACTTGAATGTCCAGAATTTATCTGTCTTATTTTATTCAAATACGAATTTATTAGTACTGTAAGGTGAAGATTCGTAATTATTTTAAGCCATTTTCATTCTTCTCAATCCAACAATTTTCGAAATAACCTTTTCGTGTTAATCATAAAGGAATAAGGATTAAACAAGAGATTTTGGCAACTTTCTTTTAGACAAAAATGACGCTGGACAATAGCTTAGTGGATTAAAGCGTTTATTCCTGAATTTAGTAGTATAGTAATTGTGGGTTCTATCCCTGGGATGAGTAGTACAGACCGAGGGAGAGCAATAATATCTCAGAACTAATAAAAAAAAAATACAGCGTAACTCAGATATAAGAGAGTTGTCGGGACCGGAGAATAATCTCTTATATCCGGGTTTGGTCTATTATATATACATTAACACAGGCTCTAATTTGGGACCAGAGAAAATCTCTCTTATATCCGGGTCTCTTATATCCGGGTTACACTGTATATCCTTAGATATGGACACAAGAACAAGTAAAGGGTTCAGTTCGAAATTCCCTGAAGTTTACATAGAACAACAAACTCCTGATGAAGGCTGGAGGACCCAACGGTCGAAACGGAACGACAATAAAGTCAAATATAAGGACAATAGTCCAAATGTAAATAATTCCTTGTCTTTGAATTTGATACAGATACAAATGAATGTTTGGTCTTAAGCGGTCATGTTTGCGTTCGTAGACTGCTCTCAACCTACTCATTGCCATTCTGTAATTTAAATCTTAATCTATGGCTATTCTTAAGTTTTTTATCTAAAATCCCGATTTTCGAGATAGTTCCTCTTTTCTTTAAATACTGATTCGTAAATCTTCGTGTTATCTGGACTATTTGCACGGATAGCAATTGCAGATCCTTCTCACTCGCCATGAAGATGCAGACTAATTTCATTCTTCATTCGTCCGAAGAGTTGGAAACTGTAAGACAATATAAGTTGGATAGAAATAGAAATAATTGGACGTTTTCATGGATTTTAAGAATAATTCTTGGTTGACATTTTTGTTTGGTTAGGAGTTTCTTGTTTGGTTAGCGGCATATCAACTCCTTAAGTGTCAATTAAAGCCGAAATTAAATATTCTTGGGAGCATTAGTATTTTTTTTTTTTTTTTTTTTTTTTTGACAAATGTGTAATGACAAAAGTGCGCAGTTGTAGGCTTTAAGGAAGCTTTATTCAACTGAGTGTATTTATTTCTGTTTTTATCCAGAAAATGTGTCACAACGCCTAAAAATGGGGGGAGAGGAAAGGGACTGCCTTCTTCTGTCTTAACTTTAAACTTAGCTTAGCCACAAATGCTGACCAAATCATACAAACGATATTCCTTACACCAAAAGAACACATTCTTACGTATCTTTCTCACCACATCCACCATAATACCTCAATGTCTCTATGAAAACACTAACTAGTCCCCATATGTACAGTTTATTGTCTGTGGGGGAAGGTGAGGGAATAAAACAAAAGTTTTAAAAAATAACCCCAATGAGTATTTACAATATGAAATAAAACTATTTACAAGAAATTTAACAAAATAATGTTAGTAATACCCCCCCTCCATCACTAAATGTGGCAGAAACATCAGTTAACTGGACAAAATTAATGCGGGACTACAGTGTAACCCAGATATAAGACAGCAGTCGGGACCGAAGAAGAAGTCTCTTATATCCGGGTTTCTCTTATATCCGGGTTTGGTCTTTTGTTTTATTAACACAGGCTCTAATTTGGGACCAGAGAAAATCTCTCTTATATCCGGGTTTCTCTTATATCCGGGTTACACTGTATAATAATATAAAACATTCATTCATCCCAAGCACTCACACAGACACGCGCTCATTCAGACACAACAACAAATACGAAAACGCACACACGAAACGAAAGTCACCCGGCATCCACCAGAGAACTAATATCATTGACCACCTAACGAGGGAGTGGAATGGGGAATTAAACTTAAAAAGAAAATAGGGACAGAGAAAAAGTGGGGTCAGTGAGCATACATACCCTAGCTAAGTTAAATGAAAAAAGAAATTAAAGCTTCAAAACTAAACCTAAGCTACCCTAATTTCAGGATGGGTTGTCCGTGTTCAACCCGGAAAAAGCAATATCAACTTTATTCCACTGAGAATACAAGGTTTGCGTATAGTCTTTTTATAGTCCCAGTAAATAGAAATAACTCTCTCAAAGAGGAGAGTAACAAAATAAGGGGAGACAACTCTTGATTATTCATAAGAAAATGTATTGCTGGTATTTTTTTATTTATTTTTTTTTAAAATGCATTGCTACTAATATTTTTTTTACTATGAAAATGTATTGCTGCTATTATTACTATAAAAATGTTTATAATTTCATTGTGTTTTGACTCCAGTTTGGTGGTTAAGTATTTGCCCATAGCTGGAACCTTAACAGGTGCTACCACTCCGGATCTGGGTGGACCTGGGGACAACACCAATTAAGAGGTGCTTCCAAGATCCTCAAAACTTCCGAATCAGAGACATTGTTTCCGGATGTAGTTGTTTAGGAGTTTCTGAGTTGGCTTAACGATTAGCAACAGGGAAAAATGGATCCGGCAACTGCATTCAAATTTCAGATGTAGTTTGTGTTTACATCATATTAATGCCTATGGGTGACATGGTGTAATGGTTAGCAAGCTTGTCTCACTAGATCAGTTATGACTGAGTCGTGAGTTCGATCCTCACTGGGTTCCCTATACTTATAACTTAGTAAATCACCATATTAATGCGTATGAGAATAGCATGAATCTATTTCTCCAAATAATGTCATAGCTTGAACCATGCCACGTGTGTTACATGTGGAATGGGCGCTACCAAGCAACCTGCACAGCCAAACAAATATCTGAAGGATCTAGAATGTTACCCGACGATCTTCTATGTTATGAAGTAATGTGATTACATTTTTTTTTTACTCTTTTGTTATTCTATTATTTTATTTATATTTATTTATTTTATTTATTTATTTATTTATTTTTTTGTCTTGGTCTGGTACAAATCCAGCAAAGAGAGAGACCCAGTGGGAATCGATTTAATGAGAATCTTGTAAAGCATTATGCAGTTTTTTTTAATTGGGGCTACCAAATTACAAAGAACTGTATCAAATAAGAGAAACCACATCACTTAAGGACTTTCAAAAGGGGCAACAATGAAAATGGATATAATATGTAACTCGGGAGATAAAACAATGACATAGTTTGAAACTATAATCATCTTGGTTATCTCACAAAGAAGAAAAAATACTGGAAAGAGCGATAACAGTTTCTGGACAAGAGGAACCTATTTTCCAGAAAAAAATGTTTTAAAGGAGAGATTAAAAAAAAATTAAAACGAAGGTATCACTAGCGGCTCGAGCAGTGAATGCCGAATGTTTCCTTGTAAGGAAACGGCTAATATAACCATTGCATTCATAAATCTTTGCGTTACTTGATATTTCCTCTTCATCTGTGAGTAAATGCGGAGTAGGAACATTGTGTTGTGCTCTACTTCCTGGTGAAAAGAACTGTAATGTTTTTTTTTTTGGGGTGGGGGTCTGTTGTTTTTTTAGTCTGTGTTTGAATACCAACCACTGGCGTTGGTGGTCACCACATAATTATCACTGCCACCTCTGCATACACCACGATGCTTCTCATGGAATCTTTGTTAGTTTCATTTATCAAAAGTAAATAATTATTAATTAAGTTGATTCTTTATTCACTTAAGAATCGTGCCACTTGAAGTATCATGAAGTGTCTTTATGGCATTTTTCATAGAGGCTTTTAAATATTCATTGGCAAACCCACGCCTCTCCTTATATATATATATATATATAATGTGTGTGTGTGTATACTCCACAAATCTATATATCAAATAGTGGGTAATTTAATGATGGATTATTAAAAGAAATCCTATCATGTTACGCGTAAACTCCATCCAACAGCAAGGCCTCTGATCAGGTTTTGAAGAGCGTAGAACCACCTCTTAATTGCTGGTGTTCCCAGGTCCACCCTGACCCGGGGTTGTAGCACCTCTTAGGCTCCCAGTTATGGGCAAATAGATGACCCCCCCAAACTGGGGTCAAAACACTATGAAAGTGTAAAAATAGGTTTTCATACCAGCAATACATTTTTTTTTTGTAAAAGCTTATTACCAGTAATGAATTTTTGAAGAAAAAAATTTTTACCAGCAGTACATTTTGAAAATAAAATATTACCAGCAATAAAAATCTTGTCGGCATTAAATAACACAGTGAGGTTGATATGGCGTAAAATAAACCAAACCAAACCAAACCAAAAGTTACGCCTTTCATCTCTCGACTTCTGACTAATACAGTGTAACCCGGATATAAGAGACCCGGATATAAGATAAACCCGGATATAAGAGAGATTTTCTCTGGTCCCAAATGAGAGCCGGTGTTAATGTATATATGAGACCAAACCCTGATATAAGAGAAACCCGGATATAAGAGACTCCTTCTCCGGTCCCGACAACTCTCTTATATCCGGGTTACACTGTACCAGTTCTTATTAATGGATTCTTACATATTTATAGGGAGATTACATATTATTATTATAGGGAGATTACATATTTATAGGGAGATTACATATAGGAATTACATATTTATAGGGAATCAGGATAAAATAAAACAAACACCGGTTAGGGTTTTACATCCATAAACGATGAAAATACAGGGACGGTTAGCTTCATTTTTATATTTTCAGCCTCTGATGAATGTAGATTTTACGTTAGGAGCCATATTTTCTTTCACGGTTTAAAAAAAGTGGATGTATGTCTACTCAAATCGTGTACCCACTATATACCGTTTATAGAAGAAAGAAATAATTTCGGCTGAAAAATAAACGTATTGTTATTGTATAATTTGGGTAGCAAACTTTATGTTATACAGGTTTCACTGAATGTGGCAGACAAGGAAAATCTTTATAATTTCTTTTTTATAAAAAATTTCTAATGTTCTTACATTTTGGGGGGTGGAGGGGGCGGCTAA
This sequence comes from Acanthosepion esculentum, assembly GCA_964036315.1. Classification (NCBI taxonomy): domain Eukaryota; kingdom Metazoa; phylum Mollusca; class Cephalopoda; order Sepiida; family Sepiidae; genus Acanthosepion; species Acanthosepion esculentum. The sequence continues at coordinate 47,255,675 of OZ038480.1, forward strand.
GAGATTGAAAAAATATTTATAATGATTTTTTTCAAGGGCTTTCAGTGAATTCATTAGCTATTTCCAAGGGGTTCTTTGTTGTAGTGTATGGAATTGTTAGTTCTAATTTTTGCTAGAAGAAATATGTATCACTCCCCTGCCTCTCTTTCTCTCTCGATATATATATATATATATATATATATATATAATTATTCTAACTCAAGCAGGATGGGGAAACTCGATATTTTAGTATGTACACATATAGGATTGAGCATATTTGCAGTGGGTTGGACATTTTAGAAGCATGAATTTTTTTTTTCCAAAGCTACTGGGACGAAGCTGATCCATCGATCGGCTTAAAAAAGAATCAACAGTTCCAACCCCCTCCCGAACCTCTATATTGTATTTGCTGTGGGCACCTCCTGCAGAGCTAATTTTCTATTTAATATTCTCAATTCTCCTCCTTCATTACTGTGCCAACTTATCTAAGCTTGGGGGACTGGGTGAGGATGCTTGTTTTTGTGCAATGAGAAGATTACATCAGAATTCAAAATCTGTAGTTTTATTTGGGCTCGAACAGCAACTTTCTACAGATGGTGAGCACGTAACTATCACGTGACGAACCACAATTAAATATTCATTTTCTGTCTATGCAAATATAGATATTTATGCAACCTTGTTTATTGTAGCACAAGGTCGCAAGTCTGGAGCTCCCATTGAAGTTCGACGTCATTGTAGTTGTCTAGTAGCTCGTTAGCCAGTATACCACGGCTTGACACCCAAAATGATATTTATTAAGTTTAATCTGGCACAAGGTCAGTATAGGAGGGCACATAGATCGAACACGCTAAAGAATGTTAATTGAGGTTAAATTGCTAACCGGTACAGCACAGCGAGTCACCCTTTGTGAAACTGAATATAAAGTTATTTATGAGAGACGTTTCCATGCAGAAAACATTTCGTATTTATTGACCGAAGAGTTAATATTATTGTCGGATGAAATGTATAAAATCTTCTTTTTTTAATTTTTTTTTTTTAATAAAACTCCCCTCCCTTCTCTCGGTCTTCGCAATCTTCCCCAGTCTTTTGAACAGGAGTAGAGTTTTATGCTTTGTTCCTTGTTTAGGATTGGGTTTCCGGTTACTTCTAAAGTCTTCTCATTCACTCTTACCCCCAGCAACCCCTTGCGTCTTAGTGGCATTATCACCTTGCTTAGGGTGAATTGATTTAAACATAAATAAAATAATACTTCGCGTGTTCACTTAATCGAGTAATGGATAACTGCCCAGATTGAAAAATTGGAGAGCGGAGATTGAATTCCAGTCGAGTTCGTTACATTCGTGCAAACACCTTTTTGGGAAAGTTATGAATCCATGGCTTATCCCCCCAGCTATGGGTAAATAATAGGACAGATTGGGTCCTACAGGATTGAGAAGTACCTAGATTTAAAATCGGATGTTCATTAAATGTCATTGCTGTTTCTAATATTGATGGGAGTCCTTCTCACACTCTCTCTTTCGCCTTCTCACGCTCTCTCTTTCGCCTTCTCACGCTCTCTCTTTCGCCTTCTCACGCTCTCTCTTTCCATCTCTCCCACACTCTCTTTCCATCTCTCCCACACTCTCTTTCCATCTCTCCCACACTCTCTTTTCGTCTCTCCCACACTCTCTCCCACACTCTCTTTCCATCTCTCCCACACTCTCTTTCCATCTCTCCCACACTCTCTTTCCATCTCTCCCACACTCTCTTTCCATCTCTCCCACACTCTCTTTCCATCTCTCCCACACTCTCTTTCCATCTCTCCCACACTCTCTTTCCATCTCTCCCACACTCTCTTTCCATCTCTCCCACACTCTCTTTCCATCTCTCCCACACTCTCTTTCCATCTCTCCCACACTCTCTTTCTCAAATTAACAGCTTGTCGTTCCATGTCCCACCCATTTTTGTCGTTGTTGCTGTTGGAGCTGTTCAAGTGATGTGGTTGTTATTTGGTAAAGCTCTCCATTTAGGATTTTCTAACGCCAGTCTATAGGGTCCGATAAAGGATTATCTTTAAAATTTGAATAATTCGTCTGAAGCCATTTTTTTTAAATTGGTCTCAGAAAACGGTTGTATACAGATGATAGCTTACACGTTTCGGTTTACGACTACAGCTAGATCAGCGGTTTTATATCTGTGAGATCATGTAACATAGTTATTATAACAACATTTTTATATATGCATGTATTGCCTCAAGCGTTATTATTTTTGTGGAATTTTTGTATTTGAAATAGACGTCCCATTATTAGTTTTGTTTTTAACAGTATACATTATGTCTAGTGGCCTATGCATTCGAGAAATCTTAATAAAGAAAATATACTCTGTGGCAGGGATCGAACCTGCGAATCCCTTTTGTAGGAGAAAAATAAAGATAGGGTGCCTGTCTCAAATGCGTGTATCCACTAAATAATTACATTTTAAATAAATAAAAAATATCGGATTAAAATTAAATCCTTTAAATCTTTAGAAATATATATATATATGAAGATAGAGAGAGCGAGGCAACAAATACTACGAAACTGGTTAGGGGTTCTGTTCTAAAATAATGACTCCGAGTTTAACAATAAAGCGATCTTCAGACGAAAAAGATCTTTTTCTTCTGAATATTTTGTTTAACGTGAAACTCGGAGTCACGATTTTAGATCAGCTGCCTTGAGCTATTTTCTTAGTGTTTGTTGTCGTTACAGCTCTCTTAATTTTTAGAGATACTGTTTTTTTTTTGTTGCTGTTGCTTTCATTTGGCAGGCCTTGTATTGGTACAGTCATTTTTTTATTTATTTTGACACTTTCCTTTTACCGATTACTTGGTTCATTATATATATATATATATATATATATATATATATATATATATATATGTGTGTGTGTGTGTGTGTGCTTCGATACAATTTCCTGAAGTATTTTATTTACAAAACCTGTTTCAGGCTTATCGCTGAATCTTTATTGCTTGTTTCCTTTCAATGTTTTCGAGTGGATTTTTTTCTGAGTAAATGATCATAAAAAAGAATTTGACAAATTTTTATACGTCTGATTACACATGTAATCAAAATGATTACACTAACAACTGATGCCCCAAACCGACAGATGCCCCCGCCAAAAAAAATGTAAATCTTATAAGTCAATGAAACTTTATACCCTCAAGCATTAAACAGAAAATTGATTTCCCGTTTTTTTTTTTTTTTCACTTAGCCTCAATTTTATATTTATAGCCTCATATAATGTTCTTAATTGTTTACCTTTCCATAGTAATACTTTCTCTTATTTCCTACGAACGCCAACAAAAGAGCATTTGTTTCTAAAAATAAAGATGGAAAATATTATTGCTAACCTTGAATAAGATATAATCTTTTGAATCTGTAATAGAGAAATAGTCGTCAGCGGTTTTCGTTTTTGCTTTTTGCTTTTTGCTTTCTGCTTCACGCTTCACTAATCAAAAGCATAGACGAAATGTTATGCTGAACTTTCAACTTGCAGAAAAAAATATTTCAATCTGGAATCTAATGCACATGTATACTCTTATCCACGTGCCTACGCACGTACACACACACACACACACACACACATATATATATATATATATATATATATATATATATATGTGTGTGTGTGTGGCACTTCGACATAGTGTACTAGTTAGGAAGCTTATCTCGCTAGATCAATTACGACTGAGTAGTGAGTTCGATCTTCACTGGGTGCTATATACTTTCGGCCTTGTGCCAAATCTAAATTTTGCTTAGTAAATCACAATCTTTCTCTCTCTCTCTCTCTCTCTCTCTCTCTTATATATATATATATATATATATATATATATATATATATATTATATGAGAGAGAGAGGCACGGATTGATGAATCGGAGAGCAGTGTTCGAATTCATTACATTCAATTACGTTGGGAGCGGTAAAAATCTATTTCTTCTCCCCCCAGCTATGGGTAAATAGTAGGACAGAATGGCTTCTATAGCCTTGAGTGACGACCGTCTAGAAGATGGAAAAAACTGAATTCAAAACAGCCTGGGGCCTCGCTGTTGCACAGTATATAGATTTGTATGCAAATGTCTGGCGGAACTGAATTGTCAATGAGTAATGTTATCAGGTCTTCGAGTGCTCAGTATTGGAGATAGAACTTTTATAGGTATGGGCTATGTGTATATAGAAATCGACACTTCATAGTGACTATATATCTGGTATGCATTGTGAAGAATATTGCTTCAAGCATGAAACTAAGTCATTATGCAGTGTTTATTACATTATGTACACTCTCCATAACTACAATCGTTTAATATCCGATATTTTACATTCATCACCCATAAATCATTGACCGCGGAAGGCCGAGGAAACTTCAAACTCTCATTTTCTGCTGTAACTAAGAAGTAAACAGAAGATTAAATTTGTCTTCTTACCCATAATCTATTACAGTGCAACTTAATCCAGCCGTACTGTTTCTCTATAGCTTTTCAAAATATATCTTAAAACTTCATTTTTTTTTCTCGAAGGATTTGCTTTGAAATTTTTTTAAAATATTTTGTAAGCGGAAAGTTTATCGGGTCTCATTCTAGAAAATAAATACAAAAAAGTATTTAAGATTAAAAAATATAAACATGTTTACAGTAGGATAATAGATGTAACAAAATATTCATTTCACGAGATAAACAAATATGGAATAAAAAATGTTAAATCTTAGCGTCTGAATTTGCTTCACCCCCATTTATTATTTTGTGGCGCTGTATTTGTAAATAGAGGATATATATATATATATATATATATATATATATATATATATATATATATATAATGTGCATTTAGGAAGCAATCCTTCTTTCATGCACATTTCATTGATTACGACAGAGGAAACAAAAAACTAAATAAAAGCAACTTGGTTAATTAAATGAAATAAATGAAAAAAAAAAATAACGCAAAAAATAATATATATACATATATATATATATATATATATATATATATATATATATATATATATATATATTAGCTCCTGAAAAATTAATTTTGGTTGAGCCCTCTGGTTTGAGGTGTGAATTTGTAAACAGTGACTATTTAAGCTAATACTGCACGACACTTCGACAGAATTGAGTCACTGTCAGTCACTGTGTGTTTATCTGAATCTAAAAATAAACACGCTAAAATTCATCTTCATCCAGTACCGTACGCTGATGGCTTAGTGGGAGAAGTTCCAACTGACGCAAATTTCGATCCTATCTAGAGGCAACCGGACGTCTAGCCACACTGATGAGCTGTGAAACAGCGAAACAGTCTGTCTGTGGATGACAAAAATATATATATATATATATATATATATATATATAAACAACGCTTAGCTACGACAGTCTGTTTCATGCTTAAACGCAATCTTCAGGCCATGTGCTTTGTGTTTTCGTTCGACTATTTATACATGCTGGTCAATGGTGCATTATTGGTAAAGTCTATTGTATTAAACTAACGGTTATTAACTGTCAGGTTTTAATTTATTCTAGAGGCTACTGAGTAGAAATAATTGTTGACCCGAATGCGGTTAATTACAGCTAAATTTGTTAACATTTTTTAATCATTATTTATTGTTGATTTATTATTGATTATATTTATATTTACATACGCTCTATCCATAATATTGAGCACTTTAACCCATAAATATAGCATACCTTAAAACTATATTTTGTTCATATATTGGTATAGATTAGGATAACTCAAACGACCAGATATAAGCAACCATATACGCGCGTGTTGGCGTGCATAGACAGGCAAGCCAATAAATAATCATCAAATGTATTCATGAGGTGTAAACATAACAGTGTTCGATGTGGTTAGACAGAGCAAAGATATATATAAATAAATATACATATAAAATACCTACGTTTAAGTGTGCGACTTAAGTTTCTCTGGTTTTCCAGCTCATCGGGCACAAAATATATCTTACGTTTTATGGAAAACCAGCGAAACTTAAGTCACACACTTAAAGGTAGGTATTTGTATATGTATATTTTTAATATATATAAATCCAGGAAAGAATGAGCAGCTCTAAAATGAGTCTGCCCCAAATAGTCAACTGGCATGAGAAATGGCAGAGATTCAATCTTAATGGCTACCTGACATTTGCGCGCGAACGCATGAAATAGTCGTGGTCAATCACTTCCTACCTGTTTTTTTTATTATATAATATGGGCTTTAACCTTTCTTTTAAACATCTTTCGTTTAATACGACATATGATGGGCATGGAAAATTTTATTAAATTTTTATTTAGTTTTTTCAGCTTTATGAATTTTTTGTTTGCTGGGAGTGAGAGAGTACAAAATCTGTCCATATCGTCCATTCTCCCAAGCACTTAAATAAACAGTGCTACTAGTATTAAAAACAACACAAAGAATACATCTCAAACAGTCAAAACATGAAGAGAAACTACCCCCCCCCCCCCACATTGAAAATGGTTAAGGGAGTGGCCGAAATTGCTTGGGGCAATAGACAGTTGGGATAGTTTTTGTACTCCCTCACTCCTACCAAACGGAAAAAAAAATGTAAGGACGCTGGAAAAACTAAATAAAAAAAAAAAATTCATAAAATTTTCCTTATTCGTCATATTTAACGAAAGATATATATTTCTAAAGAAAGGGGCAGATATTTTATTTATTAATCCAAGAGATTTTAATTACTTGAAAAGTTTTTTTAACAGTTACCTGTGTTTGAGTAATATCCAATTATTTTAAACAGTAATTATTTCGTCTACCCGCCTGCGTACCCGAGAAACCTTATTTATTAAAAAAAAGTGCTCTCTGGCAGGTTTCGAGATAAATACTGTTTAAAATAAACGGAGCGTCTATCCAAATAGAGGTATCCATGAAAAATAATGCTGGAAGTAATAAAAATATGTCGGATTAAAAAACAAATTCATTAATTTATAATTGTGTGTGTGTGTGTGTGAGAGAGAGAGAGAGAGAGATATACGTGCGTACTTATTAATCACATGGATCGAAAATTATCAAGTGAAATGTTCGGATAATAATGGAACTAACAGCTCTATTAGGCTATGGACTTAGTGATTTTATTTCCTATCCACGATGTGCTTCCCAGAGATCTGGAGATGTTGATTTTTGTTGCTACCCTTTTTAAGCTCAAGAAGATTACTTCGATGGAAACTGAACACACCGTTTTATTTTCTGTATTCTCTTCTTTCTTTCTGCACCTTCTTTTTCTCCTCCATCTTTCATTTCTTCCTTTTCTTCACTCCTCTAAAACTTATTCCTCTTTACTTTTTTTCCTATACTCCTCCTCCTTAGTTCTGTTTTCCTCATCTCTTTTCTGTTTTTTTTTTTCTTCTCCTTCTTTATTCCTTTCATTCTTAACAATGTACTCTTTGCTGGAACAACGTGATCGTGTTACATGTATAGTTAGAGAATAAGGATATATTTTCTTTATGGAAACTGATAGGATCAATATGGAAACATTCTTAATAAAATATCACAATTAAAGAAATTTAATCCAGGAAATGTTAATAAACATTTATAAAAATACACTTTTTTTTTTCTTTTTTTTTTTTTGTTGAATGAAAATATTTAGTGTTAAATTTATTCATAAATTGTAATTTTATGCTTTTTACAAATAGAACCTTGCTGTGGGCCCATTAACACACACACACACACACACACACACACACACACACATTTTCTCTCTCGCTGGAGGGCACGTTTTCTTTATAAGATTTTCCCGAGTGCGACGAAATAAACGCTGTTTTTAAAAAAACATGACTCACATATGGATATCCACTAAAAATAATGTTTGAAGTAAAAATATATTGGATTAAAAATAATCTACAATTTCATCTTTGTTTTATTTTTTCAATATTAAAGTACGTCTACACAAACAAACGATATAAAAGGATCTGATATAATGTTTAAAAATTACTATTTTTTATATAAATATATATTTACTTGCCAATTATTTTTTTTTTTATAAAAATGCTATATATGGCAAGATCGGCTCTTAAAAGATTTATCCCCCCCCCCCCAAATAACGTTTACAATATTTATTTTGCATACAAACTGTGTGTGAGAGGGAGAAAGAGACTGATCGGTTTTGATATGAAAAACGCTACTCTAATTAAGAGAAAGCAATTCATTAAGATGAAAATGTTTAGAAAGTGCTTTAATCGCTAAAGCAACTACAGAAAACAAAAGTAATGGAAACACAAACAAAAAGAAAAATAGTCGAAATGAAATCGGCTATATTTCATGCTCAAAGCACATTTAAAAAAATGATCTTTTAAATTTAAAATTCTCTGCGTCTCTCGTTCATACTCATGTGTAGTGGCATCAACGTTAACATAAAATTTGAGTCTTTGTCCGATGAAGTCCGAAAGGACGAAACTCGTCACACGAAAACGTTTTCGACTTTGTCATATGATTTACAATTTTAAGAGAAAGATATATAAAACTCCATGTATCGTTATCTCGTACACACACGCACACACTCGTGTGTGGACGGAGGTAGAGACAAAATGGAATCGCTAAGTGACGCGTTTCAACAATGTATGTTGGTTCCGGCTACTTTAGGTCCAGCCACTTTTTTATTTCGGATACTATCATACATACGACAAACACTTTATAGTGGCTGTCGACTCACACAGCGAGTATGATCATAACTGACATGTCAAGTCCATCAGTTAAACTCCCTCATAGCACAAAATTCATTGTGTGAACGACAGTGGCTCATGAAGGCATCGATCTGCATTTCTTGTTACATATGCGGCATATCTAATCATCTCCGGGCAGTGTAAGTTGACTTTGAGCATCATCTTTTTATATGCCTAGTCAGACCCGACCTGGACTTGTACACCCTAGTGCATGTCGGACATTCAAAGCATGCCATTATGAAATCGTCATATGCAATAGAATGTTGGCGTGATTTCTGGTGACTGAGACCACACACACGCATATATATATATATATATATATATATATATATATATATATATATATATATATATATAAGTGTAACCCAGATATAAGAGAGATTTTCTCTGGTCCCAAATTAGAGCCGGTGTTAATGTATATATAAGAGACCAAACCCGGATATAAGAGAAACCTGGATATAAGTGACTTCTTCTCCGGTCCCAACAACTCTCTTATATCCGGGTTACACTATATATATGTATGTATTTGTAGACATTTTTTGGGCTGAAACATGTGGCACCATACACAGTTGACATTCTCCTATGAATTTCAACTGGTTTGCACCCTTCGACAACCAAAAACCTGATAACTGACCGCTGTTCAATAGTGGAGCATGCTTCTTGGTCGGCCATCTTTGTTAATCGCCAAAACTCTCATTTTTTTTTTAATCTGCAAAAGAAATTAAATCCGTGTGAAAAAGAAGTAAAACAAAAAAAAATAAAAAAGAGTAAGCTTCTATCTGTATTAGAAGTCCTTATACCGAAAAAATCAACTTATTTATTGAATGACCCTCGTATTTATATTATACACACACACACACACACACACACACACACACACACACACACATATATATATATATATTATATTATATTATACATACATATATATATATATTATATTATATTATACATACATATATATATATATTATATTATATTATACATACATATATATATATATTATATTATATTATACATACATATATATATATATTATATTATATTATACATATATATATATTATATTATATTATACATATATATATATTATATTATATTATACATATATATATATTATATTATACATATATATATATTATATTATATTATACATATATATATATTATATTATATTATATATATATTATATTATATTATACATATATATATTATATTATACATATATATATATTATATTATATTATACATATATATATTATATTATACATATATATATTATATTATATTATACATATATATATTATATTATATTATATATATATATTATATTATATTATATATATATATTATATTATATTATATATATATATATATTATATTATACATAAATATATATATATATATTATATTATACATAAATATATATATATATATTATATTATACATAAATATATATATATATATTATATTATACATAAATATATATATATATATATTATATTATACATAAATATATATATATTATATTATATATATATATATATATATATTATATTATACATAAATATATATATATTATATTATATATATATATATATATATATTATATTATACATATATATATATATTATATTATACATATATATATATATATTATATTATACATATATATATATATTATATTATACATATATATATATTATATATATTATATTATATCATACATAAATATATATATATATTATATCATACATAAATATATATTATATTATATATATATATATATTATATATATATATTATATATATATATATATATATATATATATATATATATATATATATTATATTATATATATATATATATATTATATTATACATATATATATATATTATATATATTATACATATATATATATATTGTGTGTGTGTAAAGCGAATTACATTCATATAGCTCTAACTTATGAATGCTACAAACTGGAATATAGCTTATTTGCAATAATGTTATAATATGATGATTATCATAGCTATTCATTAGAATCATTAAGTGACATATAACTCCGAATTATATTTTGAATTGCCTTTTTATCTTGTTTATATTTAGAATGCAATTTTTTTTATTTTTAACAACGACATGGTTTGGTAAACAATAAGTGTTTATGTTACTTAATTCTACTTAAACTATTTTGTATGCAGAAGAAATTAGTTTAGCACTGTTGACCATCTTCTACATTACAGCGATTTTAAATCTGTAAGGACTTTGGTAATTAACGATAACTTATAATTGTCGTGTTCTTTTTATTGTGATGTTGCAAAATTCTAGCTGTCTATATGAACACCAAGAAATCTGATTCTGTTGCTGTTTTTCAGTTTCATTTGAAAAGTAAAAAACATTTTTCTTTAACAGTTCCTTCAGCCAATTTTATTTTTATTTATGGAATTGTTATTTCATGCCTTCAAATCTTAAATTAACAATTCTGCGTAAATTTTTTATGTCCTGCACGACGCAAGTACATATCTAGTCATTATATCACTAACCCACAGAAAAATTTCAATAGGTGTAGATAGGTTTGTTTATCGTCCTGTTCATACTCCTCCTCAGTCTTTTAAACGGGATTAGAGGTTTATCGCTTGTTTCCTGATTAAGATTGGGTTTCCGGTTTACTCTCAGTAGCTTCTTGTGTCTTAGAGACATTATGGCTTTACGTTACACGAAAAGATGGTATAGATATGGGGTCGCCGCTCGGCCCTACTTTATTTATCATTAACTTTAAAAAGCAAAACATTTAATAATTTTGCCAAGCTTATGTGTTCGATATAATGATGATATATATTAATTCTAAGAAAAATATAAATTAAATAAATTTAATAAAAAAGACTTTCAGGAAAAATTCATTGTGTCTTAATAATCTCTTTTCGTGCTGATGAGGTAGGCACTGATAGTCATAATTTTACATCAATATGTATAGATCCACAAGTATAAAGTCTTGTCTTCTTAATTATCGAATTCAATGTCCACACACATATGGAACAGCTGTTACGAAAGCTATGACCAACTGTGTCATGGATGAACAATTAAAATTAAATGTATAAAATAATAATAAAACCCTGATATAAACAAAAAGAAAAGCATCATTCATTTTCTTAAATGAAATGGTCCTATATATATATATATATATATATATATATATATATATATATAAGAACAAATAGGAAATGTTTATCAATCTAACATATTTCACTTTTATTAAAACTTCATCAAAGAATGAGTTATGGAGAAGAAGAAGAAAGAAATTCTGGTATTTTTATTTTTCTGTTTGATTTTCATTGGTTAATCAGGTTTCACGTGCATTTGACTTGTTAAGCAAAGTTAGTATAATTTATGGCGTTCCGAATTCAAGAAGAGACGACGCGTCCTTTCGAAGTTCCAAGAAATTAATGGGCTGCACGCCTAACTGAAAAAAACGTTAATATTGCTTTATGTATGTTAGTGCATCATAATTCTAGTCTGTCCATGTGGTCTTCAGTTGATAATGTATATTCGTAAGTGTGATTGAGTGTGTGGTAGACATTATACTTGGTGGTTGTCTGCATGTTAATTTGGAAAGATTTTTACGTAAATACCCTTTGCGTTAGATAAACATACGTTAAATTCTTAGTTGTTCTTTATCCTATCATTCTGTCGGATTCCGATCGATATTTGATCCAAATTTACATATATATATATATTATTTCCGTATATATCTACTTTTTTGGTGAGCTAATCCCAGTTTCAGATGCCTGCTCAGTCACATTAGTGTTTTTTCAGAACTCGCAGTGCCAACCTGCAGTTTATACCGAAACAATGCTGAGAAGATCTTAGTTACAGTTTCAGGGGAAAAGCGTATAATCTGGCGTGATCATCAGTTGAACAAGGACAGTGCGCTCAAAACCCCCGCTTACAATAACTTGTGACATTGTCTTAGCACAGCTATCTGATTCCAAACTGTTTTATCGACACATTTTCAGTCACCATGCCTGGTATCGTTTTCAGGTCTTTCCCAACTATGCTACAGGCTATAATCGTCTCTTCAACCCGATATCCTTATATAAGATACGGCAGAAATTTCTCCTGCATAACGGTACGCCATTAGAGGCAATGGTGTCATCATCCATCTTGTGGGGAAGCACTTCTAAGAGTTAATTTTGTCGCACCCTATATTATAATTATTGAATAATCGACCATGATGCGATTCGAATATTCGTGTCATATAATCGGAAAGCACATTTTCTATCATATATATATATATATATATATATATATATATATATATATATATATATATATATATTGGATACACGTGTTTGAGTAGATATGTATTTTTAAACATTGTAAATCTATATCTAGCGACCTGTGCATGAGTGTCAGTCAGTCAGTATGTGCCATACGTGATACACTGTTAGGCGATCATGTACCTTTCGATACATGTGGCAGATTTTTTCCCGCAGTAAGTTACCATTTCTTTCTGCAGTAAACCAGTTGCCATCCAAGGTAAGAGAACACGATCTTTCCTGCTATTTATCAATGCTGGTGGGGACAGGGGAGAGAAGAAGATGATTCATACCTTTCCTAAGGGTATTAGCACGTAAGTGAATGTAATGGATTAGACTGGAATTCCGATTCCTCAATCCGAGCCGCTATCCATTACTCAACTGTACCTCCTGCATAAGTGAGTCTTTTTTTTTATAAAAAAAATATACCTGCTGGCAGAATTCGAATCTGCGTTCGGTTTTTTAGGGAAATCTTTTCACGACAGCTGTTATTGTATAATATTCTGCCTTGTCTCAGCTACAGATTTCATCTAACCAACTTATTTTGTTTGTTTGTATTTTCATACTACTCTATCTACTCTCTGGCCATCAATCAAGCAAGCAACCTTTTACTCCTTCTGTTATCTTTTCTTCTTACTCGGTGTCCTTTCAACCTCCATTTTTGTGGTTTAATCAATTCTAAAATATATCTTATGTGGATGTGCGGTGGTATGGATAGCGGCTCGGGATGAGAAATTGGAGAGCCAATTCCAGTCGAGTTCGTTATATTCCCTTTGGTACAAATACACTTCGGGAAGGTATGAATCCATCTTTCTCGTCCCAGCTATGGGTAAATAACAGGTCAGATTTGGCTCTATAGCATTGATTGATAACCAAAACAAGAAAAACTCAAATCAGCCTGGAGATACATCACTGCTGCTACGCATGCAGAACACGGGGCGCCTCTGCGACCCTTGTTCATGAATATCTCTTATATTGAATTCCTATCGCCTAGAGTTAAATTTTCTATTGACCTTTGTCTTATTCAATCGATGTTGGTCATTTTTAGAACTCGTATGTCATCGTTAGCATGATACATTCATTATACACATTACGTTTTTAAGCATACGAGGGCTGATTTAAAAAAAAAAATAGTATCTGGACTAGTACTATAAAAAGAAAACTACAACATATATCAATTCGTCATTTAATCTCCTTCGAAGTAGTCCACTTCTGAAACCACACACTTTATCCAGCCTCGTTTTCATTGATGGAAGCATTCCTGAAACTCCTTTTGGGAGATAGCGAGCAGCTGCTTTGTCCCATTCTCTTTGATTTCCTAGTCTTGAAATCTTGTTACTTTTCAAGTAGGACTTTCATTTTTGAAGAGGAAAGAGTCACAAGGGGCGAAATCTGGGGAATATGGTGGTTGTCAAATCTGGGCATGTTGTCCTTGGCCCAAAACTGCTGAACCTCTATGGTGTGGGAATACAACTACACCACACACTCTCCTCCCAAGTACAGCTATAAACAACGGAATTAAACGGGAACATTATAACTTAGTGTTGTATGCGCGACAGCTCAAGGCCAGTATGTGACAAGCGGTACTTTAGCTCCTTTACTATAACAATAGTTCCGATACTTTTTGATCAGACCTCGTATTGGCAAGATGCTTTTCATTATTTTTTATTCTAGAATAAGCTATATACTGTTTTTGTTATCTGCTTTCCACTTTATCGTTATAAGTTGTTTTTTCATTTTCATTAACCTGGCCCCTTTTTTTTTTTTTTTTTTTTTTTTTTGTTAAATATTTTCACCTGCGGTAAGTATATACATTCTTGGGTTTCTTCGAGTCCTCCTTGTATTGTTATGATTGTTTCGGAACCTTGTTTTTTCTCTGTTCATCTTTCAGCCAACGTAGAGACTATCTATATTTAAATCACTTAGCCTGCCTTGTAATTCATCTGATGACTTCAATCATATTCTTCTTCCACGTGCCATGTCCCTTCAAAACGTGAGCGATCATGTCTCTTCGCAAATTTCTATCCGTTGTAGCTCTCAGTAAGGTTTGTCTTTTTGTTAAATCTATATGTTCTGCCATCCATTTACACAAGTTCGTTTGGTTAGTTACGCGCTGTTTCACTCCGCGCTTCCTGTGAGTGTCATATTTTCCAAGTCATCTTTCCACATTGTTTCCTAGAAATGACAGTACGTTCTAAATAGAAGTGTCCTTTCTGTTTCCATTTTTCCTTTAAACATATTTCTAAGCAAATGAAACTAATTCTATCTATTAGTTTGCATGTTTTGAATGATTTCGGAATATTGAATTTCTGAATGCTTATGTTATCTCGCGAGTGTAGTGATGTTTTGAGAGGGGAGGAAGACTGTGTTGTTCTCACGTACTGTACATTCAAAATCTTCCCAAAGATGCAAACTGCCACAGCGAATTGGAAAGAAATTTGATGAAAGCCATTTTTAATAATGACTAAAGCCAGCCGAATGCTCGAAACCTTGACGAGAATTAATATGAACGGTGGACATTTCTCGTTAAGACCGCAACACAAAGAACAGAAAACTAATCCACCAAAAGAAAAAAACTTATAAAAATATATAATGGATATGTTTTTCTGTTGTTTCTAACAAAACCTGTTTTAATGAACATTTGTTGCCTGGATACACTCCGTTCTGTTGGTCGTATCACGGCTACGACTAGCTTGGACCGGCTTCGACCAGCTTGGACCTGCTATGACAAGCCAAGACCAGCTTGGACCAGCGGCCCGAGTGAAAACACTTGGGTCCCCATGTTAAAAACTGCACTTGTGTCACAACCTGACTCGGTGGTGGTGGTGGGGGGTCAAGTAGATCTCTACCTACCTACCTACCTACCTACCTACCTACCTACATACATACATAATAGCTGGCCACTCGTATTCGAGGATACCTGTCTGTTAGGACAGCTAGCCATTCCCTATTGCAGAAGCTCGTTCAGGCACATTTGTGTTTGCTCAACGCCCACAGTGCCAACCTATTGTTTATACTGCAACTGTACTGAACAGGCCTTAGTTGCAGTTTCTGGGAGAAAGCGTGTTATCTAGCGTGATCAACAATTTTAACAAGGCCACCACGCTCAAGCCCTCGGCCACGATGACTTGTCGCTTTGAGCTATCGACGGCCCTCAAGACTTCCGTCTACCCCATTTCACTCACAAGGCTTGGGTCAACCCGTGGTATGGTTTTCAAGCACTTATCCAAAGGTGCCGCACGCTGGGATCGATCTCGATTCATTCCGCTAACATCAGGAAGTCTCCTTCCTGACAAATCGACCATGGTGAGATTTGAACCCGGGCCTTATCGTCATGGTACGCACGTACATACATACATACATACCTTGATACAAACACACGTGTGTGCGTGCTTGCAATTAGCGTTGCTTCAAATAAACCACCAAGAATTATAGAGACTTTGAAAAGCTATCATATGAAAATTATATTTCATTTAAACAATTATTTTTCTTCTTCTCTAAGTCTTGCACATGTTTGCCATCTTTTTGCTGTGCCATCTTTGTGGTCTTCTATTAACTAAATGAGCAAAAGAGATGAAGAAAACAGACTTGTTCTTCTAACCGTAGCATGTAATTAATTCTTTGAACAGCGCAAAACCGTCGCCGGGGTTTCTGGAAGCATGGATTCACCAGTGCGAAAGTCGACCATGCCCCTCGAACGAGAACTCATCTTGGGTGAATAAGAAATCTTACATTTCGAAACGCGCTAAATATTTCTAGTTCCCTGTCTTAATTGCCTTCAAATATTTTTTTTATGTCTATACGTAAATACATCAATAAATTCGTATCCTGTTGAGGAAAAAATATTTTATGCAACAAATATGTATTTATCAATACTCCTCCCTGTTTTTTTTTCCTTTTAAATGTAGTGTAAGTTTATCCCTTGTTTCCTGTTTAGAATTTAGTTTCCGGTTCCTTCTAAAAATCTTTTTCTTCTCTTTCACTCCCAGTAGTCTCTTGAGTCTTAGTAGCATTATCGCCTTGCTTGGGGGTGAATTGATTAAAACAAAATATTAAAAGATGGTGTAGATATGGGGTCGCCGTTTGGCCCTACTTTATCTATGGTTTACTTAAAAAAAAAAAAAACTTTTAATAATTTTGCCAAGCCTATGTGTGACATTATCGCCTTGATTGGATTGAATTGATTTTTTAAAACTATCTAGTCTTATTATTGCACTTCTGTGGTGAATAGAATTCTGATAGATGGAACATTATAGTGCGAAAATTTCAGATCAATATTTAGCTATCTGCGTATTAGGCTACGCTTTTTCTGTTTTTCAAGCTAGCCAAATATGTAGATGAGTTTGAAGTACACTGTGAAAAATGATCTGTAAATCGAAATAGAACAAGCTTGGAGTGCGCTAAGCAAAACAGAAAGGGTTTGTATGCCGAATCTCAAAAGCTATCCGAAAATAAGTTTCTTTCTAGTTTCAGTAGAAAACGTCTTGCTGGAGGCTAACAAAGAAAAAAAGTGATAGGATAGACGGAACATATAGGAGGATGCTCATAGTTATACTTTTTTATCGTGGAAAGAACAGAAACCAGTATGGACTTCTATGGAAAACTATAAAGCGTGACGCAATCTCTACGAATTTAGAAAGTTGAGATTCACTGTGCATAGTTGAAAGAGAGTGGAACTATTAAGGGAAGTCTTCTTGCTGGAGCTTAAACACAGAAATATAGACCGACTAAAATATATAGTTCAGCTAAGAAACTATAATGGTCTGGGGATTGAAGAACTAATGAGGATCATGACAGACAGAAAAGAATAGAAAATCTAGTTACTGGTGAATCAATTCGATCGAATTAAAAAAAAAAAAAAATAATAATAAAGACTACACTCTTATTGATTCATGTTCATCTTAATAAATGATTAGGCTTTGATCGGTCAAGTCTCGATTATTTTAATGAACAATTATCTTAAAATTTCAAATAGGCTTACAAATATCTGCATATGCGTGGGACTTGTCTCATAGCTGATATAATTTGGGTCATTTCCTAAACGGTCTATAGATCTGTGTTCATGTCCAGACGAAAAAAAATTTCTTGAACTGCGAATACTGATTTTCAAGATGTAATTTTCCTCCCTAGCAAGACAGGCTGGATTCTTTAGCCTTCGTTGGCATTCAGGCTACCGCGGTAAGAAATGAAAACCTACTGCGGGAAAAAAATCTTCTGCCTTGTCAGTTATATATCGAAAGATACATGATCGAGCAAGCATGTATCGCGTTTGGCACTTAACAGACTGACTGAATTTAGAAATGATAATAATTCACCTCCTTCATTTGACGTTAGGAAGAGGCGCCCGAATTCCAAATATTTAGAGGATTGGCGATATATAATTTTCTAACACTCATCGGCTATGGGCCAATCAATAACTCTTTATTCTATCTGTAAAGATACTTTTGTAATTTTTAGAGTAATCATTCTCAATTCAAAACTTGTTAGGACTATTGATATAATTTTTTTTTTTTTTCTGTTTCTGTTTTTAATGTTTCAACTGATTCATTCTTCGACCTTCATCATGTGTTCAGTCTACATGGACATTTTTCACATTAGTTTCTACCAATTTCCTCATTTTACTAGAGACGAAAATAAGACCTAAGGTGAGAGTGGTGAAAAATAAACTGATCGCCCGGATTTATGGACGCCAATCTTCACAGTCTAGTGTGACACAGACAATTGCATATTTTACATGAAGTGTTGCTCTCAAATAAGTTTCTTACTAAGAAATCAAAAAGGGTTGATAAACTTTTTGGTGGGAGAGGGCTCGAAAAGGAGCCGACCTTCTTTCCATACAGATTTTGCACTTGAAGAAGGCTCGATGAATGAGATCAACTTCTCTTTGAATGTTTTTTTTTATATATTTTGGCCGTCTCGTAGAACTGACCTAAAGCTATTGACAACAGAATTCATTGTATTTTAATACTGATACCTGCATGAGATGTCTTTAAGCCTTTCGTCTTTTGAAGAATTTCGAATTAGTCAGCCTTGTTTTGAAGGCTGAACTTCAAACCATATAGAGTCTGTAATCCTACACAGGCAGTCTTCCACCGAGTGCTTATTAAAAAGTTAGGGCACTGATAATGTGGGCGTCTCTACACTAATGCATAGTACATTATTATTGTGAACCATCACTACTGGTGCCTCAAGATTGTTCAAGACTAAATTAATCTCGGAAAATACAGTGAGACCTCGGTTATCGAGTCCCTCCATTATCGTAGGATTCGCTTATCGTTCACTTTTTTCGGCGAAAATGTCCTGTAAATTGTACATCGCTTCGTTCATTGAGCAAGAAAATCAGCCCGTTACGAACCTGTATATTCCTGTCCGCTTGCCGCCGTGTGACTACCCCGAATACAAAGAGAGAGAGAGAGAGAAATAACCCCCCAGAAAATGTCCTGAAGCCTATATAAATGGAGATTCCCCATCCAAACAATAACACATTTCCTCTCTGCCCACTTCATCACCATGTTACACACGCCAACAAAATTTTCAGTAAAGGTTAAGTGAAGTCAAATGTTCATTTATTCTATTTATTGGTCTTTTAAATGCATTGCTCATTGTTTTCTGTATATAAAACTATAGTTATTCTGTATAAAATATATTTTTGTTAATATTTTTGGTTGTTTGGAATGGATTGATTGGATTTACATTATTTCTTAATGGAATATGACTTCGGTTTTCGGTCGATTTTCTGGAATGTATTATGGCCTATAACCAAGGTTCCACCGTATCGGAAGGAAAGTCATTCTTCGTGCGTAATACGCAAATTTTCCAAGATTTTACGCCTAGAAGTTGCAAGTGTAAAAAATAATAACTTATTTTGCCCGCCAGGTTCATCGACGTATTCAGAACGACATGACCGAAAGTAAGTGATATCTATGGTCCAAAATGTGTAACAAAGTTTAAATCACTAACCAAACAGTATTTGTTTTTAATATTTCCATAGATATTAAGTACATTTAGTCTGCCTCATAGGTGTCCGTGTCAAAGACAGGTTTTATGAGTTTTATTGATGTTGCCAACGCCGTACGTGTCATTATCATCGATGTTGTCATCTAGAGTTGTCTTTACTCGAGAAGGATCCGCTATCGTCCAGTGCATTCGTGTTGCAAGCTATGTTTTTAACGACTTTGCCATTATGGTTTCAAGATGTTCTACTATATACATACAACGGAAAACTAACTCTCTCTCTCTCTCTCTCTCTCTCTCTCTCTCTGTTTTTAAATACTTTGTTACTCTTAGTGTCATCTTATTTTCGTCGCAAGCATGCTGCATTTTTGTGTGACGTTTGGTTGATTTTGTTTAGCGGCATATCAACCTCTATGGGTTATTTAATGTCGAAGTCTAAATATTTTGGATGCAATTGCAGGCCTTAAACTACAGATAAAATTTATTGTTGGTACTTCGATGATAAATAGGTACTGTTGGTAATTCCATGATTATTGGTAATATTTTTATATGAAAACATATATTTTAGTATTTGGTATTTTTAGTATAAAAATAATAAATAGTATAAATATTTTTTATACTTTCATAGGATTTTGTTCTTGTTTGGGGGGTTCACTGTTTTCCCATAGCTGGAACCCTAACAGATGCTACGACCGCAACTCATGGTGCACTTGGGAACAACAGCAGTTAAGAGGTGGTTCCACGCTCCTCAAAATCTCCAATTTCCCGATCAGAGGCCTTGCTGACGGATGTAGTTTATCGTCAGACCCAGGATTAATTTTTGTGTGAGCATTTGTATTTGTTTTAAATATTGTTTAAAATTTTGTGTTTCCAATCTAAATGTAAACTATGTAATTTACTTTTTGTCAATACAAACCGGATAAAAAAAAGTTGAACAAATTTTTAACTTAGAATTTGTAGTACCGAAATTTAACCTAATATATACGAGGAAATTACCCTCTCCTGCAAAAGAAAATAGTAATCCAAAATTAAGAGTGCGTATTATATACGGGTAATTACGCTAAATGTATTGCTTTGTCGCGGAAGAATGGTCGTCAAACAAGTCTCGCAAATTATTTCATTTGTATAGCGATCGTAATATTCATTGAGTTCTCATACACTTGTGGTCTTGTTTCAAACTAAGCAAAGATTAGTCAAATGTGGCACGTTAGCGATTGTCGCAAGTGTTTGTACTGACGTGGGTTCAATCCTTATTGGGTAGTCATTGGTGTATATTCATAAGAAGCAAGTTGCACGTTACTTGTCATGAAAATTCTTTACAAAATTAAAAATATCTTTATTTTTTTTAATCTAATTGATTATTTCAAATGCTTCATACTGCATTTTAAAAAGACTCTATGAATCTTTTACTTATTGTAATAAACAATTGAAACTTTAAGCCAAAAATATATTTGCTTGAGAAAATCTTTTTCTTTTGGAACACAAAATTCAATTTGCAGTAATCTCTTACCATAATAGACACAATATGGCAATTCCTTTTGCGATACAGAGTAAATTTGAGGACAATATGCATAGTGTATAGCAGTTAACCGCAGTTATTGCAAATTTGAAAGATGAATTCAATTTAGTTCTTTAAAATACTAAGATTTTTTTTTTACTACTTCTTTTTTCTATACTGAATTAATAAAAATAAAAAAATTAATTTTTGTCAAAGATCATAACTATTTTTTGTTTACTTGTCATATATTCCAGGGTATGCTACAGCTTATGGCCTTGTGCCAAGCTAAGCTTAGTAAATGTGAAAATCCTTAAAAAACAGGAAATTTAAAATTAATTTTAAAATTAATAATTTTCCATTTCCATAAAACCTAGTTTTATTTTATTTTCAAGTCTAGAGTGTACGATTTGATTTCTTCGTTCCGATCTAATGATTGGTCTTAGGGGTCATCCTCAAATTTCAAGCGGAATAAAACTCTTGATAAGCCCTAAAACTATTCTATTCTGTATTCCTGCAGACATCCTAAACCGTTCTGGTGCCATTTCTCAATCCTGACGACCTTCTCCTCTTCCTGCCTCGGTTTATCATGCATGAAATTGCTTCATAAAAATCTATGACGTTCCTGCTCCACTACTACCATTTATCCGCTTACCACATTTCAAAGAACTTCAGATTTCCTCAAAAAACTAAATTTGATATTTCCCCATACGTGATCAAATTTTAGACACACTTTGATTAAAAAGTTTTTTTCATTTTTTTTTGTAATTCTTTATTTGTAGGTGAGTGTACAAAATCCTTTCTTTTCTCTCTCATATTTCTGGCTTTTGAAATACGATAAACGTCTGCTTAATATTCTAGGACGATAAGACTAAAATGGTGTTCAGCTAGTTTTATTCTCAGACAATTTGGGCAAAATTATGACGCGAGGTCAACTTGTAGGAGTTTATTATACTGCTCTGTGTATATATAACCTACAGTTTATTTTAAAGTATTCATGATGGTATACCCAGGTAAATAAGATTAGCTTTTATAGCGTGAAAGAAAAATTGGCGTTCAAAGAAAAATTTTAAATTCTTTATCCGATGTTTACGAGGGAAAACTGAAAAGCTCACACCACTAGCTGCTTCCCCAAATCTGACCAAAGATTATGCAAAAACACTTCGAGCTCTATGATAGATTCCCTTATATAGAAGGATGCATGTTCAAAACCTGCCGAAGGGCACATTTTCTTTATTAAAGACTCTCTGACAACCTAACTCTGACTCTGACAACCTATGATGTCGATGGATTTTTTTTCTTTTTACTTTGCGTTCAAGTGCCAATCACTGTTGTTTTGTAGTCGCTAGACAGTTACCTATGGCACCTTCGCAGACCCCTAGATATCACTGTTGGATTCTCCTTTTCATATAGGCAATAAAGCCTTAGCTATACCTGAGATATCTTCCTAAACGTTTATCCAATAAATATAACGTCTATAGTCATGGCAACTGTCGTATTCGGCTTTACATCGTATCCAAGAATTTAATTTCTTCATTGCTGATCGCTTCCTTTATGATGATGGCGTTGATGACTAAATTCGCCGCCAACATGCAGGTTCAGGACTAGAAACTTCCAGTTTCAATAAACCCTGCTCCCGTCATCCATTCCCTATTGTCGTTTGACTTTGCAAGATTTGGTTGAGGGTGAAAGAAAACCAGAGAAGAAAGTGCCGATGGCGTGAATTTGTTATGGTAGACCTCAGCTTGCCAGGAAGTGACCCACACATTTGATTGCATGAACTTTCTCTGTGGCACATATGGAATGAGACATGCAGAATCTAGTTATGAAACTACAACGGACTGTCGCTCTGTTATAATTTCGAGTGGCGCCTTCTCTAGCATGTCCACAATGCGCAGTCTACTTGTTCAACCGTCGGGATCTGAGAACAGCTGGGATTTGGTTCAACCGTTGGAATCTTGAGAACAGCTGTCAATATACCTCATAATAACTGGATATAAATAACTGGAGATATTTGTGCCAGAATATAAGAAACTTTGAAATCAGTCGTATTGATCGGCTAAGAGACGAAAGACAACGGCGAAAAGCATCAGCAAATATTCCTGTGGCTATGTCTCGAGAGCCTTGCTGCTGCACTATTATGTGAACTTGTATGCGGGTCTCTAACGGGACTGAAGCGTCACATACGGCACAAATATTAAAACTGAATGAGGTTGTGGAATACTCTTACGTCGAAATCAACGAGGGAGTCCATAATATATATATATATATATATATATATATATATATGCAGCAACTGTTTTTCAGACATGTTTTGGTGATTATGACAGACGAGGAAATTTTGATGAATATATTTTTTTTTTTATTAGAAAAACATATATTAGTAGATTCCGGTGATTGACATTGCTTAGATGCAACTCAAAGTAAACCCGTAACCTGTGGTGCGAACAACCGAATCGTGTTCATCATGTCGGAACATCACAGATGCTGGACTTCGATATGCAGGTTTTTCCTCCATATTCATTTTGCAATTGCAGATAGTTGATTAAAAATATATCTAAAGATAATAGAAACATATCAACAAAAATGCTTATATAAAATGTCTCGTTCCAATCTGGGTTCAATTGTTTAAGTTGCCTTAATGCACTATATCACCTTCATAACTCTCCTGAACACTTCCTGCCACCTTTAAATCTACCTCGTGTCTCCGAGGAGTTGTTATTGTTCAAATTAATCATTTTTTAAAAAAATGACACTAGAAACTCAGGCGCTTTATTATTCCATTTTAAGAGAAAAAACATGTCCTACTTTTTTTTCTTTTTTAAGTACCGATAAGTAAAAAAATGCGAGAAAAGATAAAAAATGACGATGTTGGAAAAACGGATCTTCAGTTATGAATACAACTTAAGAGTACCTTTTTAGAATCAAACCCGACTACCGAAAAACAGGCAGCGCCGTAAAACCGGAACTCCTTCCAATTATCGGACCTTCTCCTGCTGCTACTCTGACAGAACTTTCAGCTCCCTTACGGGACTGATCTTCTACAAGGAGACGTGGAACGTCCTCTCAAATCTTCATTCTCGAATTCAAACCATGATGACGAAAGTGAATTTATGACGATCATATAATGGCAAACTAGATTTTAAGAGATTCTTGTAGGCTGTCATCGGTCAAAATGACTGCCATTAATATGATTGTAGTTAAAGCTATTATAGTGATTATGTGAATAAATTGTTAATGATTTTAATATATAAATACATTGAAAATCAAGAAGAAAAGGAATGGCAGTAGTCAGGCATTACTGAAAATATTTCTGACAGAATAAGACTATTAAATATATAAAGTGAATAGTAATTTTTATCAGATTTTAATTGTCAAGATTTTAATAAATTATTTAATGTATACATTTTAATAGATTCTTTAATGGTGAAGTCAAGATTTCAATAGATTTTTTAATAGTCAAGATTTTAATAGATCCGTATAGTCTTGATCATTTTTAAAAGGAAATTTGATCTTTTAATTCACTGAAACTTTGAACTGTAAAGGAATTATCAGTACATATTTTGAAGTACAAATTATATACACACGGCACGCGTGCACACCATTTTTTGTCGATTCTTATAACAACTCTCCTGAGAAATTATTCTAACACGCAATTCCAAAGAATTTAAAAATTTACTAAATCTACCTTTTCTCCGACATACAGGAAGAATTGGTGAAAGTAAGATTATGTTCCGTCAACTTTTCAACCATGGAAGTATGTAGCTGATTTGATAATCAACATTCAAAACCTCGGCATTTTACCCAGATTCAGATATCAATCCCTATCGCTGATGGAAAATATGTATTTTTGTCAGGAGGTAGACCATTTTCAGTATAAGCTGAGCTATATATATATATATATATATATATATATATTCATTTTTGACAAATGTCAATGTTTTTCTATCCTATTTTGAATACATTTCTATAATAATAAAATCAATCGATTTACATTATGTACAATTCTATCAGTAAAACCTGACTTCTGCCAATATTTTTTTTTCCTGATTTTCAAGTGGATGTGTGGAGAGCCGAGTTCGAATTCCAGTCAGGTTCGTTACATTTACTTACTTACAAATACCCCTGGGAAAGGTATAATTCCATATCCTTCCTCCAGCTATGGGCTAAATAGTATAACTTAAATCTGGAAAAGTCATTGGTATTGTCAAAATATTGTTAATGCAATATTCACTCGTAAAAAAAAAAAGAATTATTTTTACAAAACAAAATGTTTTGATTTTTAATAATTCCTAAAGAGTTGAAAAGCCGTAAAAAAATACAAATCAATAAATATTGATTTTAAGTTTATTTCTATATTAATTAATAATTTATTCAGATGTTCACTATAATGACTATTTTATTAGTAACTCTTGTTTTAATTTTTGACCAATGACAGTTTTGTTTTTGAAGTCTTTCAATATGGAACATACAACTTGAATGCCTAAACATGCTGAAACAAATTCTAGTTAATAAAATTGTAAAACTGCTTAATTCTATTTTTTCCAGAAATATTTAGGTTATTAATGCAAGCAAAACGAAGTAGAAAATTTGGAACATCTGTAGTGTGCGGGCAGTGACAAAAGAATATCTTGCCTATGTAATTAAAAAAAAAAATGTTTTTTTTTTTCAGGACGTAGGCGAGTGGAGTTTTACAACAGACTCCATTTTCTTTTTAATGACTATAAATATCCAAGACTTATTCGATAAAAAAATTGGTGCAGTTGCCTCCTTCTCTTTCTTTGTGTCACAGTCGCATTTAAGCTGGAACAATGATTCTTAACCATTTCTTTGCCTTCAACGCCGCGTTTCAGATATTTGTGTCGGTTAGCGCTCTTCGTCTTCAATGTGTATGTCACTTCAGGACGTGGGCAATCATGGATCCCCACAACTTTCTGTTCTTTGTATCTCCTAGTAATTTTTTTTCTATATCTACTAATTGTTGTTTTGCCGACCATTTACACAAGCTCCTTAGATAATTTTACTCGCTTCTTTCCTCTGTCCTTCTTGCCTTCAATATGTCATGTATCAAATTCTCCAAGCTCTCTTTCCTGATTATGCTCTCAAGTTCCTCTTTCTGATTCTAACTATAAATGTCCTTTTTGTTTCTATTTTCCATAAAACTTCGTTGTAGCTCACATGTTTAGTCCATGGTATTCTCAACAACCTTCAGTAGAATCACATTTCTATTGCTTCAATTCTTTTCTTTAGCTATGAGGAGATTGTCCAGCATTCTTTGTCGTATAGGAGGACCGATATTACAAAACAGTTCAGTACTCTTTTCTTTGTTTCTAAATAAATTTTCTTGTTTCTTACTACTTTCCTTAGCTTTTGGAAAGCATATTTCGCTATACCAATGCTTCCTTTTGGATTTTGGCATCGCATTTTCCACCCCCTGTTAAAACACTTCCGAGATATTTAAGTTTTTGTACTTGCTTGATTTTGGTATCTCCACTTCGTAGTTCTTAAATTGCACTTGTAAATAGTTCTACATAAGGATGCTGAGAATACTATTTACGAAACATATGAACAACGAGAAAGTTTTAAGGAGAAAAAAGGAAAATTATGCATAAAATAGAGATAGTTGAAATTTCTAGTTCATATAATGAGAAATTAAGGTCATAAAAATTTAACACTCGCAAGGTATACTGAAAAGGCAAGATGGACAGAGAAAAGCAGCGACAAGAGACAGTAAAAAGACACACTGCTAAGAGCTACGAAGGATAGGAAGTTGTGAAGACCATTGATCTGCTACGTCCTGAAGAGACACGGTATACAGAAGGAAGAAATCTTTCTAGGACCCAGACAAAATAAAGGGTGTTTCAATAACTTGGACCGATTTTAAATGAATTAAGTTTAAGCGTGTAATGATTTTTTTTCTTTTTCTTTCAGATTTAACAACTTAAGTCTTTGGCAATTAACAACCATGAAAAGATCAACAATCAAACAACGTGTTAAAGTTTCAAGATTGCAATTGGGAAAATTGTTCGTAAATTCAAACAAACTGCGTCGGTGGCAGATGTGAAAACACCACTGCGAGCTCGTTTACGCCGTTCAGCTGAAAACATTGCTGCAGTGCACGAGGATGGGGCCTAAAATCCAGACACCCCTATTTGTCATCACGCCCAGGAATTGAACCTCTCCACAACAATATTACATCATTTTCAATTGCACTCTCGGTTGGTTGAGCCCAAAAAATCGCGAAGTGCGCGAAATGCATTTCTGTTTGAACGTCCATTTTCGTAACAGGCTTCGATAACTTTAACAAGTTGTTTGATTGTTAATTTTTCCATGGTTGAAATTGTCAATGACTTAAGTTGTTAAATCTGGAAGAAAAAGAAAAAAAACCTTAGACGCTTAAACTTAATTCACATTTAAAATTAGTCCAAGTTATTGGAATACCATATATATATATATATATATATATATATATATATATATATATATATGGATCAAATGTAGATCGGAATCCGAAAGAATGATAGGATAAAGAACAACTAGGAATTTAACGTATGTTTATCTAATGCAAACGGTTTTTACGTAAAAACTTTTCTAAATTAACATGCAATCACTAAAAATAATGTCTACCACACACTCATATACACTTCCGAATATACACTACCATCGGAAAAACCCGTTAATTTCTTGGAACTTCGAAAGGACACGTCCTCTCTCCTTGAATTCGGAATGCCATAAATTATACTAACTTTTGTTAACAAGTCAGATGCACGTGAGACCTGATTAACCAATGAAAATCAACTACAAATATAAAAATACCAGAATTTCTTTCTTCTGATCCAGTACTCATTCTTTGATGTAACCTTTTATTCAATTGCACTCTTGAAATTTTAACACGTTGTTTGATTGTTAATCTTTCCATGGTTGAAATTGCCAAAGACTTAAATCTGAAAGAAAAAGAAAATTCATTAGACGCTTAAACTTAATTCACATTTAAAATCGGTTCAAGTTATTGGAACACCTTTTTATAAGAATAATTCTAAATCTGCAGTTAAAATAGCCATACACATTATGCTTTTAAGATATGTGCATTGCACATTTATATTCACGATAAATATATTTATATTGTGTTGAGTTGGCGGGATGGAATTCATTCTTATTAGTAGCACAAAACTATGTTGATTTAATAAACAACATGGTAACAGTACATCAAAGCATGACATGCATGACAGCTCAAAAAATGCAAATGGTGCATTCTCACTTCTCGATTTCTTCCTAGCGGATCTGGGCGCTGTCAGCGATAAGAATGCTGAGATGTTCCAACAGGTCATACCAGAGATAGACTCTAGTTATCAAGGCCGGTTCATCTTAAACGTGGGAGATGATTACTGCTGATTCCTACAATCAGAGACCAGCTCAACGTTCAGGCGCCAAAGCTTCACAAACATTTCTGAAGTTAATAGAATTAAAGTGAATATTTTTTTTTTTTCGGTTATTACAGATCGCCATCTAAATTTTTCTTGGGCTTAAATGTACTGTTTTCCCCGAACATAAATATACTGCACGCATGTCTCAAAAACTTGACGTACCTGAAGATTTCTGAATCTTCTATTTACCATTCAGGACGTAGGCGATGATGACTCTCTACAACTCGGGTTCCCAATTCTATCTTTTGTAGCAACGTTTGTCTCTTTAATATGCTTCTCATTCCCCGTTCTGCTATTCATTTACACAATCTCATTAGATAGGTCACACACTTTTTCTCTCTTGCCGTCAATGGTCAGTATCAGATTTTCCAGTTGATCGTATCCAGTTTAATCGTTTATCTGGATAGAACACAAAATATTTTTATTGTCCAGTGATATTTAAATTCCAAATTCTTCCCCTTTTTTTCAAGATCAATCAGATTGTCATCCATAAATGATAGCCTTTACATAATATTTACTTTGTAGAAAACTTAATTTTTGTTCATTTTTCAATTGTTTCATTCTTTCTTTTACCAGAGATATAGCATTTATTGCATACACTATAGGCAGTAGCGTGCAGAAGGTTGGGCAGAGGGTGCGTCGGCCCCGGGCATCCATATCGTGAGGGTATCTAATCAAAGAGTTAAATATAAATTTAGTTTACTGTATGTACTCGCGTATCATGCGACTTTTGAATACCTAATTTTGAAGCTAATTTGACTACAGTAAATAGATATATTGTGTGGTCCCACGGCGTATCCAGAGCCAGCAGTAGATACGCTAATTTTATATCTCTTGTATGATGCGACCCCCTTAAAATTAGCTTCATAATGCGCAAGTATATACGGTATATTTAATTTGAATAACGTGTTTATTTCACGTTTCATCTGTTTTTACATACTTAAAATACCTTCCTTTCTTACATTTCTCAGTACTTGGCCCTATATCCCCCACCCCAATTGAGTCTTAGGGGCATACAATCAAGGAGTTGACTCCGGACATCACCGAACATCACCAAGTCTTTGCACTCACCTGACTCCAGGCGAAGACTTTGAGACAACCACTGAATTTCGAAGAATCACTTAACAATTAAAGGCTACGTCCCCTTTTCAAAATTACTTTACTAACTCACTTCGGGCCGAAGAGATTTTATCTTTTTCAACCATTAATAACAATGAAATTAACCCATTACTGCGGATAGTTTTCTTAACGTTTTAGCTTGCGGGGAGCGAATCTACTTTGGCGGCTAACGGTAATCTCGGAGCTGGCGGAATTTAAATTTTAGTCAACACACTCTCTATAAAAAATGAACGCTATACAATAATGAGTTGAATAGTTTCAGCGTCCTAGCATTGGAAGAGTTAATTATACAAAAGAAGGCATGAAACTTACTAATTATTAAATCCAGAAAGTGGTCAGTAATTCGAGATGGTTTTAGGTAAAATTTAAAAATCCACCATCCCTAAAATTACAATTAGCCACCAAGGCAGATTAGCCAAAAAAGAGGTAAAATTTTAAGGAAACTTTAAGCAGTAATGGGTCATTATAATCGTTATTATTACTGAATATATAACAAAACCCTACAGAAAGATTAAGTCCCTCTAGCCTGATGTGATCTAGTAAATTAGTTTTGGAAAAGAAATGCAAAGTGAGCAGAGAATACTTTTTGTGCTAGCCACAGATATATATCGACAAAAATTGCCAATATATTTTACTTATCCCAAAGTTCAAAAGGTTAAATCCTCTTACTTTCTTACACTAGAATTCACTGAATAAAAGGCTTGAGAGCCAATCATGGTAGAGGGTTACTACAAATTTACAACTTCATCTATTCTGGCCAAATGGCGGCATTAGATTTTTACATCTGGGTTTTAAAATTATTATTATTATTATTATTGTCGTTGTTATGGGCTGTTATGGGCACATGGAACGTAGAACGTTCGCTTTCTGACCATGAGACCCATGGTCGATCTGTCATAAAGGCGACTTCTTGATGTTATCGGTCTGGATGAGGCTATCCCAGCCTGCAGTACCTTCGAAAAGTGCCTGAAAATCATTGGTTGACCCAATCTACAATTGTGAGTGAAATTGGGTCGACGCAACCCTGGTGGGGTGACTGTCAATGGCTGTGCTAACGCGAAGTCACAAGTCATCGTGATCAAGGACTTGAGCGTGCTGGCTTTGTTAAGATTGTTGATCACGCTAGATAATATGCTTCTCTCCCATAAACTCTAACTAAGGTCTGCTCAGCATACTTGCAGTATAAACCACAGGTGGGCTCTGTGGGTGTTGAACAAAGACAAAATGCGCCTGAGTGACCGTCTGCAATAGGGATTAGCTACCCCCCCCCAACTAGTGGACGAGTATTCTCTAATACGTGTGGCCAACCGTTAATTATTATTATTAACCGTTATATTACTTAATAGCAATAGAAAACAGATCCTCCATTTTATGTCCAGTATAATCATATACTATAAAAAATAACGGCATATTTTAAGTTTTTTTTTATTCTTCTTAGGTTTTCCTCCGTAAATTTTTAATATATTTTCCAGTTATTGTTACATTTTACTGATTTTTCACCATCTTAGTTTACCATTTCTATTTAAAAGACCTCGTCAGCTGGCGTCAACAAAACGAAAACAGGAAATGGGAAAGGCGCAACTACCTCAGCCACTAAATAATTTCTAACAAATTTAAATAGATTCACCTTTAGTGACCAGTTTATCAGAACTAAATACACGTGTTCGTAAGGGTTTCTGTAGTTTTTTTTTTGTTGTTGTTTTTTGTTTTTGTTGTTTTTTTTTTAAATATGAAAAATTTATTTCTTCATTAACCCGAACGACAATGCCTATACGATCGAACAAAAAAAAATAATTTCTGGAATATTCTACAACATAACCCCGTAATATTTTTGGAATCTTCTGAAGATATCTGTCAGTATAGTCGAAGCTAGCTACCCGCTTTGTTTGCGAATATATCGTGAAATATATCTTTGGTGACGACTGTGCGTTGATAATTTTGAGGGTAATCTTACAATAAAAACAATAACGATACGGTTTGCAAGAATTTCTTCTTGTCGGAGTTCAGCGTAATGAGAACCACTTTTCTTTCTTTCTTTTTTTGTCTTTTTCTTTCTCTTCCTTTTTACATACCCCACCCACACGAGAAAGAAAAAAGATGCCTACAAGTAAATTTTTATCTTCTCATCTTTTGGCTTTTGGAAACTTCAAATGCTGTTTGCCATATTTATATCTTACATAGTTCAAACGTTCTTTTTTTTTAAAGCTTGGCACCATCAACAGGGTTCCTGAACGAACCCAATCCAAACTCGTAATAATACGCAGGCGGCTTTTAAGAGAATCAGAATGCTGCTTAATTTCGCCACCAGTCTCTCTTTTTTGCACTGGTATTAAAAAAAGAAAAAAAGAAAAGAAATAAATGAAAATTGATTCATTCATTCATTTTCTACGGCTTATCAACCCTTTTGGAGGTTATTTAAAGATAGAAAATATTTTTTTATTTTAGATTGTAAGAATTTGGGGTGGGGGCGATAATGATTTAGTGATACGAGTCTTACTAATTAACCCATAGCTGGAGGAGAAGGATTGATTTTCATAAAGGTATTTGGTTGGTTGTTTTTGTTTAGCAGCTTTTCATCACCTCTATAGGTTATTTAATGCCGAAATGTAAATATTTTGTACGCAATATTTTTTAAAGATAATATTGGTTTTAGTAATGCAAGTCTTATTAATTAACCCATACCTGGGGGAGAAGAGGTGGATTCATAATTTTATCAAGCATATTTGCACGTAAAGGAATAAAACGAGCCCAATTTGAATTAGAACACGGTTCTCCGATTAACAATTGAGAGCAATTATCCATTACACCACCCACACATTTCGCTCGCTGGGGTAGGCTGTTCTAGTTCCACGTGCCATGTTTAATGGATGTCAGTTATTAGTTGTTAATTCACCTCTCCAAGTTCTCCACTGCCGTAATCAGGTATTGAACTCACAAATCTTTGGGTCCTGTCACTGGATCTAACCAATACCTTTATCCACTTAAGGATAACTGACATCCATTAGACACGGTACGTAGAACAGTCTACACTTCCAAGATGGGTGCAGCGTCTTCTTAAACTCACCATCTTAGTACATCAATTTGGCTTTGTGTTGGACTAAGCAAATTCGAATCTATTAAAATCTAAAGTAATTGTGCAAAGTGTTATCAAAATATTTGCGGACTTTTAACATATTGTTCCACCTTCAAGCTTCTCAAAGTTCCTGCCTCTCGCCAAATATTTCGCATATCTCTCAAAATCACTCGACTTACGAATGAATAAAAAAATTGATTTTCTATTTATTTTTTTTAATAAGCTATTTGGCGTTTTAAGTTCCTCGAACATTTGGGAAATACTTCGTATGTATTTTAAGAGGTTAAGATTTTAGTGGTCGGGGAAATGTCTTCTCGGGAAACCGACCTACTAACAGAACATTTCACTATCATAGCCTTGTTAGACTAAGCCATGCTTACTAAATATCTGTAAGTGGTTGCTATATTGCAGTGGATAACAAGCTTATCCTGTAAACCATTTCGCTGTGACACAGTGTCAAACTAAACTAAGCCCAGATAAATTCCTAACAGTAGACGGAAAGCTTGACGTACATGAGGATTTCTGAATCTTCAATTTACCATTCAGGACGTAGGCGATTATGACTCTCTACAACTCGGGTTCCCAATTCTATCTTTTGTAGCAACGTTTGTCTTTAATATCCTTCTCATTCCCAGTTCTGCTATTCATTTACACAATCTCATTAGATAGGACACACACTTTTTCTCTCTTGCCGTTAATGGTCAGTATCAGATTTTCCAGTTGATCGTATCCAGTTTAATCGTTAATCTGAGTAGAAAACAAAATATTTTTTATTGTCCAGTGATATTTAAATTCCAAACTCTTCCCCTTTTTTTCAAGATCGATAAGATTGTCATCCATAAATGATAGCATTTACATAATATTCTGTTATGATGTTGGTTTGGGGTTTGTAGAGACAAACGACAAATAACACGTAACAATAAAAAGGTTTTTTTAGGTTGGTACAAAGGTACAAAAATCGCCTGAGTAGTCTATAACTAGCTCAGCAGGAACGTCTCGCACTTCCTGTCTCTCGACGTGCCATTATTTAAAGTCTTTGTTCACAGACGCAGACAAGTTCATCTTCAAGAGGGGTGGTAGGTTTCCGACACAACATATTCACTATAGGAAAACTTAATGTTCGTTCATTTTTCAATTGTTTCCTTCTTTCTTTTACCAGAGATATAACAGGTAGCATTTTGCATACATAAAAGCAGTAGCGTGCAGAAGGTTGGGCAGAGGATGCGATAGCCCAGGGCATCCATATCGTGAGGGCATTCAATCAAAGAGTGTATTAAAAATTTAGTTCAACGTATATCCCCGCGTAGGCAAAGTGGAATCGCGAAAGTTGCCTTCCAAAAGCTAAACAAAGTATTACAAGGAAACTTTCGTCAGAAATAAAGAAAAGAATATTGAACTCTTATGTAATATAAATCTTCCTATATGGCAATCTCCTGCCAGATGAAGAAGAGACTTGAGGCAACGGAGATGTGGTTCTACAGAAGGATGGTGAGAATACTACTGACGGAACATGTAAGCAACGAAGAAGCTTTAAGGAAGATAGAAACAAAAAGGGCGTTATACTTAGAATCAGGAAGATACACCTGAATTTTCCAGGACATATAAGGAAGATATTCAGGTTTGGAGAATTTGATACTCACTGGACACACTGAAGGCAACAGGGAGAGAGGAAAGCAGCGTGTAACCTGCCTAACGAACTAGTGAAAATGGCTGACAGAATGGATGACTGAGTGGGATAGTGAAAAGACAAGCCTTACTAAGGGCTACAAAGGATATGAAGTTACAAAGAGCTATGATCACCCACGTCTTGAAGGGACGCGGCGCAAGAGAAGGGCGTTTGACAGAGAAACATGGTTTGCTTGTTAGTCTCACAAAATATTTGTTAGTCAAGTGAGTTTGCTCCCCTGATTGCAACTGTATCTAACTAGGTTTTAAAAAATAATTTCGATGCACCTGATGCAGAGTAATATTTCGAAGGTCCTTCTTAATGAGCCGAGTTAGTTCATCTTCGAGCTCCTCACGAGTGAAGCCTCTTGTCAGACAATGCTACTCATATTGATGATAATGTTTGGAATAATTATGTGACGATTAGGATTTAGGACTATCGTACAAATAGCCTCGTAAATCTTCCGACGGGAAATCATACATCATGCTAAATTTCATGATGCAAGTCAATATTTTCGCAAATAATAAATTATATAATTTATTCGAAAATTATAATTTAAATGTTATAAAATCACTACAAAAATAGCCATTTTGTTTCAACAATTCTGGTGTCTTATCAAGTGATGGTGTTGAATTCAACACCATCACTTGATAAGACACCATAAGTGTCGAAACAAAAGGGCTATTTTTGTAGTAATTTTATAACATTTAAGTTACAATTTTCGAATAAATTATATTTGCTCTACTCTGTATTGAGCACTCTTTTAAGAATAGTATTTTTTGGTTATTGGAATTTATTCCGTATATACCAATCCTATATTTGGTGATATATATATTTAATGAAGATGTACCTTCATTAACCTTTTTCTTGTACGCAAGCCGGTAGGCGAAATAAATATTCAAATACAGGTACCCACTAAAAATAAATTTTGAAGTAATAAAAATATGTCGGATTAAAAAAATAATATATGTTAAATGTTATGCATATGTGGCAACAGTCATCAGGTGGATAAGATATTTTATCTGCCCGATAATTGTGTCACTACATGAAACCCTGTGCAAAGGATATTGGTATTATTGTATTAATAATATTGTTATAGGTACATCCCAAAAGCGATACCCAAGGTTTAAAATGCATTTAAAAAAAAATCTTTCTTGAATTTTTAATTTTAATTGCAAACTAATAGATTAAATTTAATATTTCCAATAAGCAAAATACTTTACTGTATTTCAAATTGAATTTACATTGATTGAACTGATTTTTTTCTTCGTTACCAGGAAAAATCTTCCTTATTGACAAACTTGTCAATAAAACATAATTCTCTTTTATTAAAATGATGATTTAAAAATAAAGTATACTTTTCTGAAACATTATTTTACAAAAATTATCTGATTTAAAGTTTAATTAATCTGAATTTAAACAAACATTACTTTTAGTTTAAAATATCCCAGAAAAGCATTTTTTTAACACGGAGTTAGATGGTTTTATGAGGTGTTGACACATTTATCGATAAACTGACGTCATATTATTTTTTTCGTATAATATATTATACTTAACCTCTGCCGAATTTGCATTGCATTATGTTCATTTTATATTTTAAGCTTTAATGCATTTATTAAGCTTTGTATAACGTAGGGTCACAAGTTTGGGACACTATGTGCGGATCAAAATTATTACCTTTCAGTGAGGTGTTAAAATGATCTAAAATTTGGCACATTTACAACTATTTCTTTTATTGATTCAAAAGAATTTTACCCAACCTTTATGACACTTAATTTTGGTTTTTCCATCTTTTTCTTATAATGGTAAAGTTTCAAAATTAATTTAATGGTTTCAGTATGAAGATGGGTAACCTGAAACAAGAGTCGGTAAATTTTACAAATGAACAAATTCGATAAAAATAAAATAATAATCGACCTAACCCGAAATTGATAACCTTATATTTGGAAGGCCCTACGAGACACTCATCGAATGGAAGGGAAAATTCTAGTTTTAAATAATCACCTTCATTCCATTACGTCAACAATTACTTTTTACTGTAGCAATATCTACTGTGAATGTGAAGAATTTTCTGCTCGTTGTGCTAGAAATCAAGTAACAGCATATCTTAATATTCCAATTGATTGTAGTAATGATGTCGTCAAAATGATCTTATTTCGTATTTATTATTAGTAGTAGTATTAGTAGTAGTAATAATAGTACTCCTACTATAAGTACTATTTCTCCGTTATTTCAAGCTAGATCACTTTGTATTAGCGACAATGAAACAGTAGGTCCTCGAATAAATCCGGAAAAATATTGACATTTATATTATTCCCAACATTGTCGCATTTTATCTCGGGATATTTTGCCGAAAATTTGTCAGTTTTTTTTTATTTTTTTATTATTATTATTATCATTATTATTTAATAACAAACAATTTCCGCACACACCTGAAAATTTACTCGTGTTTTCGATTCTTTAATGAATGCCCTAATTCTCACTTTTTTTATCGCATTTTATTTATTTCCATAAAAAATTAATATATTTTTTTTATTAAATCAACATATTGTGAATAAACATATATTTGCCTGTAATCAAGGGCGATTTTGTGGATAACAAAAATTGTCATCTTTTTTTCTAATGAAAATTACGATTGCTCTGTTATTTTTATTTCATTCTTTTTTTAAGTCAATGCTCAAATCTTTCGAAAAACGTGAGATTATTATTATTATTATTATTATTATTATTATTGATTTGCATCTTCACGATGGCTAATGAATTACACCAAATTTTAATCTTCAGGATTCTCCTCAGTAGTAGTAGTAATAGTAGTAATAATTTTTTTTGCATTTACATCATATCTTACCCTTGTCATCAGATATCGAACAAATCTTAAATTTCCCAGCATTCTCCTCGGTTTTATCGTTAACCTGTTTCGTTTCGAATTTAAAAATTTTTTCCAATCTTTGCGCAAAACTTATGTAAACTATGTTTTAGTGCGCTTTAGCCTTTAATGAACGAATTGTTTCCATAATTTCTACAGTTCTTGGATAATTAAGTCACTACAACCACCACGGTTGTTGTTGTTATTACTGTTATTATTATTATTATTATTATTATTATTATTATAATACTCGAATTTTCATATTATCTGATGGCTTTCAAAAGAGACTGATTGACAGCAAGTGTTTCTAGCATTTTCGTGGTATTTTAACTGACTTTTAATAATGCTGTCGTTTGAAGTTTCGATTCTAACTCGGGTTCGCAATTCTTCTCCTATCTTCTTTACAAGCATTTCCAATGACGATGGTTTGTCATCTTCAGGTCCCACATTTTTTTTTTTTTCAGTTCTCTATCAAATTTTCACTTTCTTTCCATCTTTCGTGATTTGCTGGCATTCATTGCTGCAACTGTTTGCTCGCAAAACCTAATTCAAATTTCACCGCTTTTAACGGCCAGAGATTTTCTAGTGGGAATTTGACTTCTTTTTTCTTTTCTTTTTTTTTTTGTATTCTAATTTGTATTCGCTTTGCCAAAACCAACAAAGAATTTTAAAAGGTTTTATTTTTGTTTTGTTTCTTTTTTGTTTTTTCTTCTTCTTTTTTTTTGTTTCTTAATTTTTGTTTTAAGTTTTCTTACAAAATTTTTGTAACTTCGATTTTGTTATCTTCTTGATGTCATTTTAACGGTGGAAAATCTTATTGAATTAAAACAACTATTTTTTTTTTTTTACAGTTCATTATATCTTAAGCCAGGAACGAAATTAAAATTGTAATATTTATTTTTTTTCTTTCTAGTTAATATTTATTATTATTATTATTATTTCCGTTGTTATTATCAAGTTTCAAAAGGAAAATAAAATAAAATTTATGTGAAAAAAAAGAAGCGGGAAAATAGCTCCTACAAAGTAATGTCTTTAAACACAATTTTTAGAATAGTTAAAAAAAAATGTATATAAACTCGTTTCGTTAACTTTTGGGCGTTCTCTGTTTGAACAGTGTTAAATCGATATTTATTACATATATATGTGTATATTCCCTGAAAAGAAGAAATATGGTCATCAAACTCTTTTGAAAAACAAGAAAATACAAAAATATGTAACCAATTTGCGTGTGACTTTCTGTCAAGATTCCCCTATGAAATGTAGAGATATCGAGATAATCCTATTTTTAAATATCCTGATTATTTTTTTCTTTCTTAATAACGGATGCGTTTTTTTTGTTTTGTTTTTTTCCTCTTTATTTATTTTCTTAAATAGCATCTCAGTTATTAACATATTTTTGGCCGGTATTTAAGATACACATTAAAAAGAAAGAAAAACTATGCTAATATTCAACTGCATCCAATGCGGGTATTATGACTAGGCAGCTGGTTACCAAAATTCGAAATGGAGTGAGGATTGGATAAGTTACAGGGATCAATACTCCCGTCATATACACAGGCTAATACAGTGGATGAATTTTCACGCCAGTGGCGATCAAGTGACAGCATGTCTTCTCGGTTGTCTTCCACATTTTCTTTCTTTAATATTCGTACCGATTTCAGCAGTTTTAAATCTTGTAGTCTTTAGCAAAGGTTTTTCCAGATCGTTCCAAATATGCAATTAGCTGCAACTTATGTTATTTTATTTATTTATATTCAACATGTCCTTGATATCCATCCAAGTTTAGAAGCTCTTTTAGTTAATTATTATTATGTTACTTTTTTCCACACCAGCCAAGTTTAGTCATTTTTCCTTGAAGATTAAGTGACAACAAGTCTTGTCACCACTTTAGCGACGTCCTTCTATTTCCAGTTGAATCTAGTGATGCTCTCGTCTAAATGGTTGCAACAATTCTTCCAACAATGTCAACGGAATAATTATTATTATTATCGCTTTTTGCTTTGTTAATATATATATATATATTCACCGGTAGCATCACTCTTTCATGCTCAATATAGTAGTAAGGAGCTGATTTAAGACTAACCGTTGCATAATTTACATATTGATACCGTACAGTAATGATAGTGAAGAAGAACATTTATTTCCGGGTGGGGGATATATATATATATATATATATATATATATATATATATATATATTGTTTTACGTTTCAGTTGAAGTAAACTGTAAAGTGTATACATTTTTGTCTGGAGTTATCAACATCCTTTTTAACATAATTTCAATGAAAAAATAAATTAAATAACATATGTATTTTTTATTTTCTCCTCAGTAATTCTACAATTTTAAACTTAATAGAGATTAGATTTAGATTTCTAAATAGGTAATTTTTTACTTTTAATTTTAATTTCAAATTTTATAAATCTTTTAATATCTATGATAACCTTGCTTCGTTGTCAAATTTTTTGAATTACCATATACTTGTATTTTGATTGGTCATTCTAGCTTATGTAACAGCGTTTACCCCTAGCGAAGGATCGTTAATTAATTTGAAACTTTTATAACCATTTATTCTACATTCAACATCATCACTGGATAAGACACCAGAAGTGTTGAAACAAAATGGCTATTTTTGTAGTGATTTTATAACATATTTATGTTATAATATTTAAATAAATGATTATATATATATAACCTTTGCGCAAAAGTTCTTAACGTTCTTTCCCAAGATCTAAAGTTGATAACTGCTTTCTAGAGGGAAAACTTCTGTACATAACTGATGTCCCCACTTTTTCCGAGTTTTTATGGATTTAAAAATACAGCAATTATTGAATAAGATAAAAGTATAATTAAGTATCATTTTAATTAAGCGATCATTTTCGTGTTAGTCATGATTAAATGTTGAAAACTCTTTGTCGGTTCTGTGTTTTTGCTTGTAAAAGAGAAAATCAGGTTAATCCGTTTTTCTTAGAAGCATTTTTGCTGAGAACTAAGTTTTATTAATTCATCCAAAAAATTATCTTGGAATCGACTCCTTTTAAAACGGTCATCACTGATGCCGTTCAGATAAATCAATGATACCGAAGCTGAAAAATCCACTTCAGGTTAAAGGACGTTACGGATTAGGGCAATGTATAGCAAGCTAGTCGAGTTGACCATTACTATTTAGGAAGTGAACCCGACTATCATTGGGTGTCCTGGAGCCAAACTAAGCTCAGCTTATTGAATCCGTGTTGGAAATAGTCAACGAAAATATCGGTGAAGCATGATGGGAAGTAATTTGAAATTAAAAATGCCTCATTAAATGTTGTTTGAATCATTTATTATACAGACCGATAACATTTTAACAATTGGTTTATTTTACAAATATATTTTTCAGAATAGAAATATAGAAATATATATAAACTTTTGTGATAGGTTACACACACAACTAGCGCATACAGTCATTTTAACTTAATATAAAAATAACGAAATTGAGAAAATCTGCAGTCAATTGCTGAAACCTCCTGACGAGTAGATGGGACGATTGCAAAACGGTTCGTCTACGAAACTCCAGTCAACGTTCTGAATATAACATCAATCAGCTAAGTGAAAACTTTTGTTTATATATATATATATATATATATATATATATATATATATATATATATATATATATATATATGCGTGTGATTGCATGTCGTTTATGCATTTCCCCAGTTTTCATCAGATTTTGATGAAATTTTTTTCTTTGATAGATATTTCTTCGGTGCCGGTTTTGAGTCCAAATTGTTGGCGACAATGACTCTCCACTACTTCCTGTCCATTATAACTCTCAGTAACGTTTTACTATTTACTATCTGTTCTTGGATATATATCATTCAATAAACTAATAAAAACAGTTTAAATTATTACAATAATATCATTTATTATTAGACAGTTCCCTTTTTAGTGCCACCCCTCATTCAAATTGTTAACCCACCCCCATTTGGGGATGTGCCTCAGTTGCACGCAATTGTTCTTACTAATATGGATATTCAGGTGGGAGACTTAAACTGCTCCAAATGAACGGCAAAAATTCCCAGTAATAAAAGACCCGGCCAAAGACGAGTTATACTGTTAGTATATATATATAGTCAGCCACAGAGAAACTTTTTCGCTGTATCACAGCACATCAGTGTGGCAAGACATGCGATTACTTCAAGCTAGGATATATATATATATATATATATATATATATATATATATATATATATATATTCGCGTACACACACATAGTGATCCCCCCTTGTTTATAATGAGTTTCATTTCAACCTTTAAAATAAACAATTTTATTAGTTTTACGTAATAATGGTCCCAATGCACAAGACTAGTGATACGGTCTATTCATAGATGCCAAAGAGAGACCGTAAAACGCTTCCTTTTAAGTGAAAAGATGAAAGTTCTCGACTTAATAAGAAAAAGACAAAGATTCGTATAGTGAGGCTGTTAAGATCTACGATAAAAATGAATCCTCAACCCGTCACGTGGTCAATGTTGTTAGTTATTTTCGTTCATTTTTTATACTACTCTATTTATAAGTTAAACTTCTACGTATACATGTAGAGGAAAAGCCCAAAGTATATACTTGACTGTACAGTCCATGGTGTCACGCACCCGCCCTTGGATTTGAAACATATCCTCCGTAAATAAAGAGATAATACGGCAATATTAATTATACATATCTAGGTGCACATGTCTCATAGAAATAAGATGCATCATAATATAGAATTAAATAA
This sequence comes from Acanthosepion esculentum, assembly GCA_964036315.1. Lineage (NCBI taxonomy): Eukaryota > Metazoa > Mollusca > Cephalopoda > Sepiida > Sepiidae > Acanthosepion > Acanthosepion esculentum. The sequence goes on from OZ038480.1 coordinate 47,297,994, forward strand.
AGTGTGTGCGTATATATATATATATATATATATATATATATATATATATATATATATATATATATATAAAATATCGCAAATTGAGTGGTGGTGATAATAGAATGGTGGTCGATGTATAATAATACAGATAAAATTTATATTAATAATATACATCATGTAGCCCAATTCTGAGTTTCATGCACAATGCAATCCTCAGGTGCTGATTGAAAAGACGGTATCTGACGATTGCACTGTGCATTCATGTGTGTATTCATTTTATATATATATATATATATATAATCAATAAATCTGCATCCTACCAATGAAAAAATAAATATAAACATGTATACTGTATTCCCAGTAATGAAAGACCCGGTCAAAAACGGGTTATGCTGTTTGTGTGTGTGTATATATATATATATATATATATATATATATTATATATAGTTGTGTAACTCTGCCGAGTGAAGATAGCTCTGGCTGACACCAAATTAGTTGTGTTTCAATCCTGGCTTGAGGCATTCGGAAGTCTAGTCGCACTGAGGAGCTGTGATACAGCGAAACAGTACTGTCTGTGAATGACATTATATATATATATATATAATATATAAGTGTGGATGGCCCTGCACATAGCCTTCACTACTAAAATCTAATTTCATGTGTCGGTGTTGGGCTTTCAGTTTCTAGGAACTGATCTGCCTGGCCCTCATACGTCGAGTTCGACGGGAGAGTCGATCATATATATATATATATATATATATATATATATATATATATATATATAGTCAACCACAGACAGACTGTTTCGCTGTATCACAGCACATCAGTGTGACTAGACATGCGATTGCTTCAAGCTGGGATCGATATATATATATATATATATATATATATATATATATATATAATGCACATGCACACTATGTTTAATACAAAGTGGACCTAGAGATATCGATATCTCTATGCAAGAATATTCGACGCATAGATTATTTATGTAATTAATGACTATGAATTAGATTTGATGACATTTTATCTACTCAATAAAACTGTTTAATACTAGGGTTGATTAAAAAGTATCAGGACTTGTGTTATAAAAAGAAAACTACAACACATATCAATTCGACATTTAATCTCCTTCGAAGTAGTTCGCTTTTGAATCCACATACTTTATTCAGTTTCGTTTCCATTTCCTTTTTTGGGATATCGAGCATTCTTTTGGATTGCCTCGTGGTCTTGAAATCTTGTTCCTTTCAAGTGGGATTTGATTTTTAAAGTGGAAAACAGTTACATGGGTCGAATATAGTGCTTGTCGAACCTGGGGAATTTTTTTTTCTTGGCCAAAAACGGCTGTTCAAATCGTGGTCACTGATAGAACCTCTGTGGTGTAGTAAAACAACCACACTCTACACACTTTCCTTCCAAGCACTGCGAGAAAGAATGTTATAAGTTAATGTACACGCACGACGGTGTTCAATATATGTGCCAAGCGGCTTCACTTTGGGTACCATAACAAAAGTCCCGATACTTTTTGATCGGACATTGTATATGGGCTGATAAGAGAACATTAATATTACCATTATTATCAGTACTTTATTGTAACAACTTCGAACTTCTCAACTAATAGTTAGGTGTAGTTCTTTTAGTACTGACTACTGCTAAGATATACTTTTCTGTAACTCACGATATGACTTTGGAATTTTTGACTTTTCTTTGAACTTTTCTTCGCAGAATCGTTGGAAATCGTTCGGATTCGATGGCTTCCTTTTATGGACGGCAATTTTCAGTTCATATCACACATGTTTGATGCGATCTATCACAGGCAATTGAAGAAACTACACGATTAATTCACTGTCGTTCTTTTGAAAGCATTTTAAAATATGTTTCGAATAGTGAATAAACCGCCCAAGCTGGGCCCCATTTTTAGAAAGAATATACTCCCTTTTCTGTACTGGTGTTTTTTTTTTTTCAGTACCTACTGCACTAATGCAATCCCATAAAATGGTGTGTCAATCACAATGCTTCATTGTTAGGATGTTAGTTTCTTTTTGTTTTTTAATCTGGTGCTTTTTTTTCTGTTGGTTATATCGCAAAGATACTATTTTGCACCCCAAAATAGCTATATTACAGGAATCATTTGATTGATCCAACAAATTTTTAGCGCTATGATAAACGAGACTTCAGTTCTGTATGCTTATCCCTTCTACTTTTTATATTTTAAGTCAACTGAATTTTAGTTGTCTCTAGTGTTTAAATATTCTTTGGGTGACCAGATTTTACAAGCATTGTTACGATACTAATTTCTACTTATGAAAGATGACACATTGCTTGAAAAGCTTATTCGCGCCTTCCCCGGATTGAAAGCCTCAATCTTTTACATTTTCCGGTCTTTTGTGTGCTCTTTGGTTTTTGATATGATTTTTTTAAATTTAAATAAAGACATGTTTAATTTGTAAAATAAATTCATATAGGTATTTTTAAATTGATGTGAAGCATAATAGCCTGGCTTACTGGCGTCAGTATCCACCAAAGCTCTCTCTTTAGTGCAATGAGGGAGGTGCTACAGCAGGGTTGGAATCCCTGGGAATAAGCTTTAAGGGGATGAGAGAACAGATACTACAATTTGATTCCAGCGTGGTGAAGAAACAAAGGGTCAAAGTAAAGATTTCTGAACTGCTATGCAATATCAACATTCCTATATGGCGGCGAATGCTGAAAAATTTCCTCGCAGAAAAACAAAACTTGAGGCAACAAATACATGTTTCTACAGAAGAATGCTGAGAATGCCATGGAGACATGTGAGCAATGAGGAAGTTTTAAGGGAAATGGGCACAAAAAGGACAATTATACATTAAATCAGGAATAGTTGCAATTTCTAGAGCAGATAATGCAAAATTTGACATTCGTAAGACATTGAAGAACATTGACAGAGAAAAGTAGCCGGTAGCTATGGAACTTCCACAGATAAATGGCAGAAGAGAGGAAATATTGCTTAGAGGTAAGAAAGTTAGAAAGTTGCGGAGAACCATACCTGCGCACGTCCAGAAGTGACACGGCACATAGAAGATTATAGAACCAAATTTGTTTTTCGCTGTGTATCGAATGCTAATGCAAAAGTTATCATTACAAATTGTGGAAATAATAAAATATTTTTATTAATTCCGTTAGTTTAATACATAAATTGTTATCAAATATCTAGTAAAGAAAGCTGATATGGAATGACTATCAATAATAGAAAGACAGAATATATGGTTGTCAGCGAAATGAAGCTTCCCCCATATGCCAACTAAGAATTGGAGATAGCAAAATCGAGCAAGTATGAAAATTTAAACATTTAGGAATTGTTTTAACTGACGATGGAAAATGTGACACCGAAATCCGAACGCGTTGAAAAGGTTATTGGATATTTTTGTATGACTCATCAACCCTTTCTGGGTTATTAAAGCCGAAACAGACAGGGAGCGACGGGTAAATTGCCTCCATTTTATATTTTTAATTTCGCGCATGCGCTTTGTTTGTTTGTTTTTTTTTTTTGTTTTGTCGACTGCAGAGTAAGGTCAGTTGGGCACCGTGTATAAGAAAAAGAGCTCCATAACACAATTCACTCCGCCAGAAAGTGAATCTCCGGAAGCTCCAATACGAACATTTCAGAGTGTTTGGTTGTCAATCTGAGGACAGTGCAGAGGATTCGGAAAGAGTTGGATGATATATCCAGTCAACATCATGGTGTTTAGAGTGATCACTAGCGATGGCCACGTTATGCCTCCATTCACCTTCACACGGGGCCTCAGACGCAACACGGAGGCCTACATCGTGCCTTAAGAAAGTAGAGCTGCCCTGGGTTAAGAGGGTGGCTGCTGGAAGACCCTACATCTGGCAACAGGACTCTGCATCATGCCACACAAGAAGGGCAACCGAGTCATGTCTGTCAGACAATTTCTGCGACCACATTACCTTTTATATCTGGCCACCTAACTCCCCAGACGGCAACCCCTTTGATCATTATGTATGGGACGCGAGAGACCAACAAAACACCTTGTAACACGAAAGATGAACTGAAGGCAAGGATTAAGGCAGCATTCACCATCTTAAACAAGGAAACCGCCCAGAAGAGTTACAGGAGATTCCGAAGACGTCTGGAGGCCGTGGTTGTAGCCAATGGCGATTTTATTTAATAAGTTTACTCTTTAGCATTTTGTGTAATTTTGGTAAATATATCTGTTAAAATGAGATGATTGAACAAGAACCGGTTATTTAACTGCAGTTAACCGAAATATTACAAAACGGGAAAATTTCTTTAGAAAGAAAGCAAAAACTACCTGTTATATAATGTCTGTCCTTTTATGTGGCAAATGAATGCTGGACAATCTCCTACCCGCAAACACACTCATTCACATATACACACACGTTTTCCTTTTCTTTCTCTTTCTCTCACGCGCGCACACACACACACACACACACACACACACACACACCTGACATATGCACACAAAAATGTTTTCTCTCTTATACACACTCACTCACACGCAAATGTTTCTCTCTCTCTCTGACACACACACACACATACACACACACACACGATGGAAGCTCTGAAATTAATGCATCCAATTTTTCTTCCCTGAACCACAGCAGATACACGGCGCAATCACATTGTTATATAAAACAGGTTTTCAGTTACAAAACCGATTTTCCACAAAACCCACCTTCACCAGAAGTTAACAAAAGCCAGCATGCCAGTGTTGTAAAAAAATCCTTGCTGAAATGCATTAACAGCCGTCTAACTGTGCTCATATCCACAGTTTGGTTTACATAAACGTTCACAAAGCATCAATAAATGAGTGTAATTTTTTTTTTTTTTTTGCATAGGACACTTCTGCTTCGTAAGCAGTTTCTTGCCAGAAGCCATTTTGCTACTAAACTGCCATCTGAAATAAGTGGGGAAAAAAGCGGGAAATTCAGTCTCTACTAATATCCGCTTGTACCATCCAGGGCCAACAAAAATAAAACGTTACTTTCAGAGCAACCCGCGCGCGCGCGCGCGTGTGTGTGTGTGTGTGTGCGCGCGCGCGCACACGCGCAGATTTATCTTTGTATGATTTTATGTTTGACACAAGCACACATATCGGATTCGCTTTAAGTCAAACTATGCATTTACACACATTCACGCACGTACAAATACACACACATCTCTCTCTCTCTCTCTCTCTATATATATATATATATATATATATATATATATATATAAATTTAATATATTTATTTTTAATCCGTCAGATTTAATGGATTTATTTTTAATCCGTCAATTTTATTTCTTTAAGCATTATTGTAATGGGGCGTCTATTTCAAATACGGAATATCCACTGTAATAACGTTTGAAGTAAAATATGTGTCGTATTTCAAACGTAAATATATAAATAAACTTAAACTGTTATCATATTATAACGGTTTTTAAATTTTAACTTCTGTCAAGTGATATCTTCTTTTAACATAGAACAATTTTTCAAATTTGTTTTGAATGTGACTAACCATTTTTATACAGCGTATATACATAAATATAATATCTGCTAATGAATCCAATAGATTTATAAAGCTCTGACGAGCTGTGTGTCGGTTTTAATTTAAGTCTTTTGAACTTTTCCTTGTTTTCTCATTAAACTGAGTGTGTATATGCCTGCAAATATATAAAGTTTATACGTACGTATATGGTTAGATATATTTGTAGAGTATTTATCTGTATGTAAACCTACAAAGTACTTCATTAAGTGTTCCTGCATCAAAATTCAAGTACTTTTCTAATCATTTTAAAGTATCATAGAAAAAATTTCTTAACATTGTTTTGATATATAAAAATTAATGTGTCATCCAAGTTTTTATATAACAAATGAGACTTTATATTAAAAATATCATTGTTTTTTTTTAATCAATGCATATTTTGTTCGTTTTTTTTTCTCTTGTTTCATTATTTGTTCATTATTTTATATTTCATGCCCTCTGAGGAGTAAGCTCTTTGCGAATAAATATTATTTGATACGAAAGTAACTTTTGCTGATATGATGACTGTATAAACATTTGCGCTTGAATATAATCATTTTTTTTCCGCGAGAGAATATTACATTTTTTTTTTGTTGTTGTTGTTTTTCTTCAAAGAATCAAAATTACTGCCTTTGCCACACAAATTTTAATTTATTTACAAATTTGCTCATGCCGTCATAAAAGACGGCAAAATTTCAGCCTTTATTATTCTTATGAGGTTTTCAGTCTTTAAATATAATTTCCCATATATTATATCATTATATTGTTATTATAGGGGGTAGAGAGAGTTTATTACCTAATAACAATGGAAAACTGACCCACCACTTTATCTTTAATAGAATCTTATATGAATACGAGTTTACCCATGCCGTCAAAAATGACCGTTTATTTTATGACGTTCTTACTACTAAACGTTTCAGACGTGAGTTATAAAGATTTATATATACATAGTACCCGTAAAAAATGACGGCTTGGTTTAAGTAGGGTTCGGTGCTTCTGCCTCGGATCAGTATAGTATCCTTATACAAGTGTTTCTCTCGGGCATTTGTCTAGGATCGATGTATTATCTGTGCGCTTTCCGACTAGAATCAAAATGCCTTTCACCGCCCTTCTGTCGAGGATCGATGGAGTAATTGGGCATACTGTCTAACTTGGTATTCGTAAGTTAATTTTACAATGTTGATCGAGTAGGAGAACAGTAGCCTAGTGGATATGCTATTTTCTTCCTAACCTTCAGGTTAGGTGTTTGCATCATTTGTTATTTTATATATATTTTTCCTGTTTTAAGAGAACACGTACTCTTCACCCAAATTATTTTTCTCGAAAGCCCATATCTGCTCAGTTTCATATCCGAAACGTAAACAAATCAATTTCTAAATAATTAATGGATTTATTTTTAATCCGAATTTATCTTTTATTACGTCAGAAGTTTGAAGTAATAAAAATATCGGAGTATGAATAAATCCATTAATTTCCTTTGTTACCGGAAAAAAAAGAAAAAAAAAACTCTGACAAAAATATAGCAATATACATTATAAACATACGTATGTATGTTACTTTTTCTGACGAAATAACCCATCATTTTAATGATATTTCCTTCTATTTCTTTTCATGTTTCCAATAAATTAAAATTATAAAAACTCTGCCCATTGTTTGAAGATTAATTAGATTACTATATTTCAGTTATCTTTCCCAGGCTTTAATCCCGAAACAACGTCTTTATCTTGTTAACCTGTTAGCTTAAAAAAGAATCGTTCCACATGAAGTTATTTTTGTCAAGTTTTCCTTATATTTATAATATCTTGAATATTATGTTAGAAGAAATATTTAAGGCCGTTTAATTATTACAAGAAAATGGTTCATTGTACTTTTATGTACAAGTCTGTACATGTGACGTTATATAATTATTTTTTACCAATTTTTAAACAACCTCATATTATGAGAAGATATTTTCTATGAATAAAAACATTATTCGAAGTGTGAGAGCAATAAACATTTGTAAAATGAAAATAAATAATTTAAAAATGTTTGGTTATGAAATGTCTCGAGTCAACAGAAAAAACAGCGTCTGAAAGCAATATATTTTACTTCATCTTTATGATAATTAGTTAATGATTCGGAAAAGAATTCCCGAACTTTTTTATTCTACGTTGTTTTCGTAAAGTCTGATCAAGTCTCATTTGCAAATTCTACATATTTTTGTAAAATGATGATACCCCCCCCCCCAAAAAAAAACAGGCATCTAATTTACTATTAGATAGGCAAAGAATATTTTGGATTCATATATATATATATATATATATATATATATATATATATATATATATTGTGTGTGTGTGTGTATTTAGGCAGCATTTTTTCATTAATTCATGTTTCATTAAATAATATAGACACAACTTGGCTATATTATTTAATGAAACGTATTAATATATATATATGCGCGTGTATGTATGTGAATTTGCGTATGTGTGCATATATATATATATATACATATATATTTATGTGTGTGTGTGTGTGTGTGCATATATATATATATATATATATATATATATGAAGAAATATAGTCTCAAAATGTGCTATATTTATGGGATAAAGTGCTCAATATCAGAGATAGAGCGTGTGTAAATATAAAAGTGAACATAGAAGTCAACACTTAGAGGCGACAGTCTGTTTCACGCTAGATGCAATTATCAGGCCTGATGATATGGCTGTCGCCTCTAAGTGTTGACTTCTATGTTCACTTATATATATATATATATATATATATATATATATAGTGTGTGTGTGTACATCTGTGTGTTTGTTGTTTTAAACTAACACTTGGTAAGAGAAATCTTTCCGTTACTTCAAACATCCCTAATTACTGTAGTTATAATCCCAAGCCCCTGAAGATCGGAAACGTGCGCTGATCTTTTTCCTCCAGTCTATAAATTACTATGATATAAAGGCTCTGTATATTTTAAATGCACATTATAATTCTATTAGATAAGATTGATATGGTTCGGTACTGAAAACAACACCGATTTTTATTAGTCGAAAAGCACGTTTCAAATCTTAACACTACAATTTATTTTGTTAAAAATGTATTAACTGATACTATTTAATGAAAACAAATTACTTAAACATTTATTTAACTGTTTACATTCCATGAAAATGATCATGGATAATAAAAACAAATAATAAAAAATAGTTTAAGTTAGACTGAAATAAGTTCAGATCTCTGGTGTATCCAAACATATTAATATGAGGTTTGTTTTAAACATATAATGAAAACTATTTTTTCTAGTTGAAAATACTTAATCTTTCCTCTTGCTTATTCCCTTTGTCATTTAAAACTCTAAATTTTACAGAAATTTCGAATAATTCTTTATTTCTGTAAAAATTCGAGCCTGTTTATAATTTAGTTTCCTATTTCTCAAACTGGCCTCTATGATCTTGTAGAAAATATATTTAAAGAGATACTAATGGAGGATGAAGATTTCAGCCGGATGCTTCAATTGTTTAATGTGCGCATGCTCAGTAAACAATTGCGCTATTAAGCCTAACGCTTTTGATGCATTACCATATCATTATTCTTTTACAAAAGTTTCGCGACTTAAGTAAGCCCCATACTTAAAACTCAATAATATTATAAACCGAGGTATTTACAAAACTTAGTCAGACTCAAGGCTATAAATTAAGAGTATCCAATGAAGGTGGAACACATTTAAGTAATACTGGTGTTGCTAACCATTGCTCAGTGACGAGACGCCTGCTTGCCCCAAAGTTTATCACTTAAAAGATACGAATGGAAGTGTAAATTGGCGTTATCTTAGATAATTCCAACACTGGGTAGCTCACTTCCCTCTTCAACATCGCCATCATTACTACTATGCAGTGGCAATTATGAGTGCAAAAACTAACATTGTAAATTATTATTTTTTAAATGTCAGTACGCAGGCGACCATGATTCTCCACAACTAACTATTCTTTAATCTGTGTGAATTGCTACAATTTATTGAGAAAGATATTGGAGTCGCTTCACGTTGCTTTCCCCTCGAATTCAAAGTTGTTTTTCGAGACTGGTTGCCATCAAAGATTAGCAAGTCCAGTTTACTCTGCTGTTTAATCCACAGCTAGGGAGAAAGATGTGGATTCCTACTTTCTTCTTCCTATTAGTGCGAAAGTGAACGTAACTGACTAAGCCTAAATTTGAACTCGGCTCGCTGATTTCATTTTTTGGCGCCGATAACCTTTAGACTAGCGGCACTTCCGCCCAATATTGTAAATAGTCGTAAGTAGTAGTCGCGTAAATACTCAGAAGGAAGAAGATAGCAGTATGATTGTTCTGGATTATTCTTTCTCGTGGTATTAATATTTATGATCAGGGATAAGCAAGCAAACATAAATGTTGGTAGTAGAAGACTAAAAGGAAAAAAGCTGCTTAAAAGTTCGCATATTAATCCTTGTTTTGTCTGGCACAAGGCTACAAGTTGATTACTGACTACAGGAGCACCGCGGACTTGTGTCAATCTTTTTAAAGTGTTTAAGTAATAACAATTTTTTTAACGGTATGAGCCATGACCTTACCATATTTATGCAGTCTCAATAAATGAAATAACAACTTGGAAAATGAGTTTGGGGGAAAAATGTCCAAACGCATGCACAAAAAATTGTTAAAATAATGTGATTATGCTCTGAAAGCAAATATGTCTTAATGGTATCAATTAGTCATATCAAATAGTTTCCATCTTTTTTCTTTCTTTTTTTTAATTTCTGAATTTATATTTTCGATCTTATTTTCTAGTTTTTTAATTAAGGAAAACATTTCTGCTGCGTCTTATTCCGCTTCCAGTTTTCAAAAAAAAGAGGACGGGTGAACGTTTTACAGTATATCCAATAAACCGAACCGTCAATCAATTCCAGAACTAGGGGGCATAAGTTAAACAAGCTACAGCTTATCTCTTCTCAGTTCGCCGACTGTATCCCGTCTCCAAATTTCAGAATATTTTTTTCAAGATTGGGGTAGGCCTTATAAAATCCTGATGTCATTCTTAAATAAGGTTCCTATAAGTTTTACACATAACTGAAAGGTTTACAAATTCTAAATCCGGCACTGACTGGGCTAAGTAAAACTTAATTCAAAACCTGTCAAACCTAATATCATGGCATCAACTAATTCAACACTGATTATTTCGACAGCAACGCTTTTCACACGAAGATAAAAGTTTTTTTTGTTTTGTATTTTTTTTGTTTTGTATTTTTTTTGTTTTGTATTTTTTTTGTTTTGTATTTTTTTTGTTTTGTATTTTTTTTGTTTTGTATTTTTTTTGTTTTGTATTTTTTTTGTTTTGTATTTTTTTTGTTTTGTTTTGTATTTTTTTTTTGTTGTTTTCTTTTTTTTTCTTTTTTTCTTTTTTGTTTTCTTTTTTGGATTATTTTTACATAATTTTAAATTAAAATATTCGATTTACATGAAACACATTATTTTTAAAAACTTGTTTGATAATTTTCAGTTTGATAATTTATGGTGTTTAAAATTAGGAAGAATGGATATTTCCATTTAAATAATCTTAAAAATATACGCATTCACTCAGAAACAAGTAAGAAGCTAATCACAAAAATGAGTTCTATGCACATAGGATGTCCAGACCGGATGAAGTTAAGCATAGTTAATATCTAAACGACAACCACCTTGCCACAGAACAATGGTTAGGTCGTCTCAGACTATTACAACCTTTTATTCTCTTTTGATAACCCACGTTTACGGCTTTGTGTCAGACTAAGTTAAGTAAATATCTACTTAAAGATTATTATGTTCGTTAATATATACAAAAAAAGAAATATACACATCTCATCAAATACTCCACGCTTGTGGTTATGAGCGAGGCGAAACTATTCTTAATAAAAGTCTTTACACTATTTCATTTTTTTTTATCAAAATTCCTTAGTTACATAAATTCCTTAGCAAGAAGAAAACTTAACGAATCGTTTGATGGATTGTTGATTAATTTGCCAGTCTGGATTTATCGATAATTGAACACAAAATGGCTAAAAGAAGGTTTCACCGTTGTTAAATGGTTCGGGTAAAAAGGAATTTCTCTAACCGAAGTCAAAGAAAACAAAAAGTATAATTTAATCAACACAATATTTTCTTTTTCAAATCGTCATCATTTTTACTATCGATTTTACTATAGAAAAATTTGGTAATTTTAAAACCCAGTACGAAATAAAATATTTTCTTATTTCTAAAAAAAAAAAAAAAAAATTGAAATTCGTATAATAATAATAATCATTAAATACAGCAGACAAGGAATAATTAATTACTTTTTTTATTTAGTTTTTTGTAAATCCTTACTTTTCACGTTTTGTAGGAGTAAGGGAAACGGAAACGCGCGAGAAAGCTGGAAAAACAAAATAAAAAAAAATAATTAAAATAATACTTGTATGCCGTATTTAATGAAAGGTGTTTAATTTAAGAGAAAGGTTGCTGTCCAAATATAATTGTGCAGTGTTGATTCTTATGTCCACACTATCTATCCAGTAGTAAGCACGTTCCAAAAATAGAACAAATGTTAAACGCACTCACCCCCCCCCACACACACACACACACTTTCACTGTCTCTATATATTATATAAGAAAGGCAGACAAGTATCATGTTTATGAAACACTACTGAAAAGGTCTCAGCGCGATCAAGAAGGGGTAAAAAAAAAATTTGTTTGGTCATTAGGTTAGAATTTGAGAAGTTTGATCGGCTGAGAACTTTTAAGTGTCAGCTTGAATATATTATTGCATCTCCTGATAATGCATTTTTTTTTTTTAAATTATTTTAGCGTTCAAGGGAGATAACAAATAGGAATTCATTTTTTTTTATTTTGTAATTTACTCTTTTTTTTTCTTTTTTCTTTTTTAATTTTACATAATATTACAGTCGCGCTTCCACTTGCGAACTCGCGAAGATCAGCACGGAATTTAAATAGGAATTTACGAGTAGGATAAATTCGTGATCATAATCAGTGTCCAGATCTCTATTTACAATTATTTTTTTTACCTCAGTTAACTATTTTAATATGATAATTTCCTACTACAGTAGATCTGTGACAAGCAAGCACATTTATGGTGAAAGTTCGATCCACGCTGAGGGTACAGCATGACTTGTGACAGGCGTAAATTTATTTATTTATTTATTTTTCTGCGCTTTATTGTCCCGATGTGCAGACAGATATCTTCGCTTTTAGAAGTTATTTAAAAGAGAATTTTTTTTTTAAAAAAACTATATAAACAGGACGTTGTGGAGAGCCATGATCACCTGAGTCATGATACATAAAATATTAATTTACTGAAAATGTATACAGGGCCCCAATGAGGATCGAACTTGTTACTCAGTATTATTGGTCAACTAGATGACTAGTTCGTTGACAATTACTCTACGACAAACTTTCGCTTAGCATATACTCAAATAATTAATAATTTAATTTTGTCAGCTTGTAAAATTAATTACCATAATTTCTTGAAAATAATACACATTTTTTTTTTTTACTCTAAATTACAGGTGATAGTTGGGGTGCTTATTATAAATAAATTTAAACAAAAATATTTTTTTCGTTATAAAAATGTTATATTTATCGGGAAAACCGCCTGGTAATTTTCAACATTATTTTAGCCGCTTAGTTTCGATTTTCTTCTTAACGTCAAGGTCAACAAAATGTCTTACTAAATATTATTATTTTTTTTTTTTGATAAAATTTATAGATGCGTATTATACATAGGGATAGATATATTTCTTAATTTTGGGATCATTTGTTGAGGTGCGTATTATATATGGGTGCGTATTATTTTCGAAAAATTACGGTACTTCAGCAAGATATTATATTTTAGGGAATCGAATTGTCTGTTAATATTGTTTCAGGATTTTCAAAATGTTTTACTGAGATTTCACTATTATTATTTGAAAATGATTATTCAAAAACCGAAAGCAATAAAAATAGGTGTGGTCCACATGCCGAATGTGACCTGCGAAAGTCGACTATATCAATATTTATAATAAGAAAATACAAAAGTATAAATGTAAAAGAAATGAAGAAATAGTCATATATATATATATATAGAGAGAGAGAGATAGATAGATAGATATAGATATAATGTAGGTAGGTAAATGGGTTGTCCAATGCAACACTGGTAGAATTGGGACCTTGCTGATGCAGTCACAACTTGGTTGGTCATGAGTGACGACAGAATACTTAAGGTCCTCATGTATATAGCCAGCTTGACAGTGGACAAATGAGTGTAGGACATCCTTGGCTCAGGTATAAAGACAAGATAAATAGAAACGTCTCAGCTATCAATATGAATCATACTAACTTCAAGGGAGTTACCCTGGATAAAAATAACTGGAGATTTTTTGTGCCACAATGATATCAGAAATTATGAAATCATTCGTATGGACCGGCGAAGAGGCGAAAGACAACGGCGAAAAGCGACAGCAAATGTTCCTGTTCCTATGTCCCGAGATCATCGCTGTTGCACAATATGTGGACTTGTATGCAAATCACTAGTGGGACTGTGATGCCACATACGATACAAACAAAAAATGAAGTAGCTTGCCGGGTCCTCATACGTCGAAATCGACAGCAGAGTCCACATAAAATATATATATCTATATACTACACATATCTGTACACAGACACACACACATATATGTACTACATATATCTGTACACAGATACACACATATATATATATATATATATACTGCATATATCTGTACACAGACACACATATATATGTACTACACATATCTGTACATACTCACACACACACACACACACACATATATATGTATGTACTACAAATATCTGTACACACACATATCTATATACATACTACACATATCTGTACACACACACATATATACTACACATATCTGTGTACACACACACATATATATACTACACATATCTGTACACACATGCACACACTACACATATCTGTACACACATACACACACACTACACATATCTGTACACACACACACACATACATATATATATATATATATATATATATACTATACATATCTGTACATACACGCACATATATATATATATACTATACATATCTGTACATACACGCACATATATATATATATATACTATACATATCTGTACATACACGCACACATATATATATATATATATATATACTATACATATCTGTACATACACGCACACACATATATATATATATATATATATATATACTATACATATCTGTACATACACGCACATATATATATATATATATATATACTATACATATCTGTACATACACGCACATATATATATATATATATATATATATATATATATATATATATATATATATACTATACATATCTGTACATACACGCACATATATATATATATATATATATATATATATATATACTACACATATCTGTACACAGTTTGAATATCATTAAGAAATGCAACAAATATATTTTAGGTTTTCGATCGCATAATTTACCAACAAATAAATTTATTTTTAAAATGTAGATCACACGCTGAAAAATAATCCTGAAGTAGTGACCAATAGTTTTCTTTGACAGGTGATCATCTCACGAAAATATTCGCCATTTATAAAATCAAATATCTTTTTTTATTTCCTAGCACAAACATTTTCCTTGGAACTAAATTTGGGTAAGCTTCTTCTGAATCGAGAGGAATGCTATCTAAATATTTATCGACTAAACACTTATAGAAACCTATTTTTCAGAAAGAATATGCGCATTTTCATGACACTATATGACGATGAGGAGAATGTCCCTCTTTTCTGTAGCAGATGTCTGTATTTTGTAAAGGTAATAGTAGGTAATTTTGGAGGGACAATCTCTATTAATTAGAAGACTGTCGTTCTAAAATGGTTAAACACTATCTCTTTGTCAAAAAGAAAATCTACATCCTTTAGTCCGAGAGAAATAATAATTACTCTGGTACTACTATGCTTCACACACATACACACACACACACACATATATATATATATATATATATATATATATATATATATATATATATATGTGTGTGTGTGTGTGAAGCATAGTAGTACCAGAGTAATTATTATTTCTCTCGGATCAAATTTGCTACTCTGGAGTCGGTCAATGAGATAAATCTCATGAACGTTTATTAATTAATTTATATACCAAATATAAAAAAAACATATTAGAATTCTACAAGTTGGTACCTAATATCAGAAATGGTTAAAAAATACATTGTTTTCCTCTCAAACGTGTCTTAATTTAAACAGATCCGCATTATACATCGAGAAATAAACAATTTACATATCTTTTGAATATTTTTGTCTTGTTTTATTGGAAAAAGATTAATGAATTCATCAAATAAATTTTGATTTAACGATAAATTAAATAGGTTTTAATGTGTTTTATATACCGTATATACTCGTGTGTGCAAACCCTGAATAATTTTCCATGAATTTTAAGCCCCAGAAAAAAATTACTTGTCTATAGTGCAAATTCAAAATTGCATGATTTTTAACCTCTTCAAAAGATTACCCTACTTTTTGCATAAATAAAAACTCATAACTCACAGTATACAAGAGTAATATATATATATATATATATATATATATATATATATATATATATATATATGATGTACACACTATCACTTGACAAGACACCAAATGTCTTGAAACAAAATTACTATTTTTGTTGTGATGTTATAACATCCTTATGTCATAATTTTTAAATAAATATTTTATATATATATATATATATATATATATATATATATATATATATATATATATATATATATAATTTCATTTTTATCTAATTTGATAAAAAGACCCTATAAAATTATTTGTAACGGAATTTAGTCATTAGAAATTTAAAATCGAATTTTAGTTGGATACCACCTTCAACAAAAGTCTCTGTCTCCATTCGCTGTGAAGGACAAGGCTTTCTCTCAAAGCCGAGAAATGATTTCCCCAAGCGATTCATCCAACCAGATTTGAAATGTATCAAGTTCCCCCACCAGCACTGCTGTAATGGCTCCGAAAAGCATGGAATAAAAAGATTTCCTCTCTACACCCTGTCGACTGCTACGTTTCTCCCGCTTTTGTAACGCCAGTGAGCTGGAAGGAAAATGGAGGAAGGTGTGTCTTATTTCGTTAAACTCTGGGGGTAAATTGTCGCTATATACGGCGTGCGATGGATAAATTGTCGGCATTATATATTTTTTTTTTTTTCACGCATACCCGTTGTTTTTGGGGGGGGGTATTTTATCGACTGCACAGTATAGTAGGGTCATTTGAGCACCGTCTGTGAAAAAATGAGTACCATGACGCAAATCACGCCGCCAGAAATTTGGAAACGGTATACTGTACTGCTTGGCATTCGCACCGAAAGCTCCAATACGAATATTTCAGTGTGTTTGGGCGTCAATCTGAGAACAGTGCAGAGGATTCGGAAACAGTTGGATGATATATCCAGTGAAAATCATGATGCTTGGAGTGATCACTAGTAATGGTGACGTTATGCCTCCATTCATCTTCACACAGGGCTTCAAACTCAACACGGAGGCCTGCATCAAGTGCCTTAAGGAGGTAGTACTAGCCTGGCCCAAGAGGGTGGCTGCTGGAAGACCCTATGTCTGACAACAGGCCCCTGCACCCTGCCACACAAGGAGATCCCAGTCTTGGCTGTCAGACAATTTCTGCGACCACATAACCCTTACATCTCGTCACCTAACTCCCCAGACTGCAAAACCATTCATTATTATTTGTGGGACGCATTTGAGCAAGTGACCAACAAAACTCCTTGCAACACGAAAGATGAACTGAAGACAAGGATTATGGCAGCATTCACCAACAAGGAGACCATCCAGAAGAGATGCAGGAGATCCCGAAATTGTCTGGAGTTGTGGTTGAAGGCAATGGCGATTTTATTGAATAAATTTACTCTTTAATAATTAAAGAAAATTCAAGATATTTTTGTGTAATTTTCGTAAATATATCTGTTAAAATGAGATGTCAGTGTTATTTTAATTTTTGCGTAATTTAGACGACAATTTATCCATCGCCCCCTGCAATATATAAGGTAAATGACCGTGCTGGAACGTACTCGGATCGACCCACTTCCCAAATCTGACCAAACACATTTCTGGAGAGGCTTTTTTGTTGGGACGAGAATTTTTCAATATCTACTCTTGTATTTATAAATATGCTAGCGCGTTTTAAATTAAAAATAGGTGCAAACCGCTTTCTAAAAATATCTTAATTCCCTAAGTCCACCCGTAACCCTTCTTAAATACAATAACTAATATGATTTTCGTGTTGATTATTAGGTGTATACAAAAGTTTCCAGCGAAAATCTGGTTTTTCAACTGTGTCTTCGATGTCACTTTAAGCTAAAAAACGGTGCTGACAAATTATGCACATAACTGATTTGTAAATCTGCACACATTTATTTATTGTCATCGTTGAGGTTTCATACATCGAGCCTTTGCTGAGTTGCAAGTGCTAACAAGTTTTTCCTCGAACAATCACTTTTTGTTAATTCTTGTGTCTGCAAGATTCCTGTTCTTCCCCGATATCCGTTTCTTTTAAATTTTATTGGAAGAATATTTGGGACTATTCCATGTGCTCCAAGAGCGATTGGCACAAATATCGCCGTTATCAAGGTTTCTAGTTCTGTGGTGAAATATAGTTACTGTCCCCAGCTTCTTACTATTACAATACCAATCTCTCTCTCTCTCTCTCTCACTCACTCACTCACTCACACACACACACACACACACACACACACACACGAGGTGCTGAAAAGTTCTCGGCTCGATTAAGAAATAATTCCACACACCGAATCTGATGTTCGATTAAATTTTGGGAATTGAGCCTGTCTGCCTCTTTCTTATACGTACTATTCCTGGCTACCCCGACCGGGGTTCCAAGCCTGATTGGGGGACCCGAGCAGTGTTTTGTGACCCTCGATATCTTCTTAACATTTGCTTTTTTTTTTCTACCTACATTTATATACGTTACAAATTAAATTGAGCACAGCTGACTATTATTAAAGATTTTCGCGGATTTTGACCTCATTCTTTTGTTTTTTTGTTCTTGTTTTTTCCTTACCAAATCCGTGAATTTATTTCTGCTCATACTAAATCTCGTGAAAAAAAAAACTATATAACATTCACTATTTTTTATTCATAATGCTGAATGTGTTAAATTATTCAACATTTTAACAAAAACAATCTCAACTGGAAGTTTGCCGCAAAAGAATTGTTGATTTATACAAGATGGAATGATCTATTATGACAAGTCACTAATTTGTATTTAGAGATACATCGTATTTATTTTCAATTCTTCCAGTTGAATTCTTCACCTATACTGCAAACGATCAATTATCGTATATAGATTATAATATAAATTATATTTTATATGAATTGTACCTTTGAGTGGGAGGTTCTGTATCATTCGGGGTGAGGGTTGACCTGTAACATATTTTCGGAAGGGTGGGGGGGTGCAGGAAACCATTGTACTGCTTTTGCTCTTCTATATATTTGCACATATACACAACTGCCTAAATAGATCATATATAAGCAATTAATGGTATTCTTTAATCCGATCTTATTTCTTATTTCTGTAAACATATATTCAGTGGATACACGTGTTTGAGCAGGCACCGCTGTTTTTTGTTTGTTTTTTAACACTGAAATCAATCCCTACCGGTTATAATAATAATAATAATAATCATAAAGAAAATATACCTTTCGGCGGGAATTAAACCTGTAGTCACTTTGTTTCATTGTTTAAATAACATATCTAATCGAACAGTTAAATATAATATTTATAGCAATAATTGTTTCTTATTGCTGTAAACGATATTTATATACATTAGAAAAATCAATAACAAAGTGAAGGAAACATTTTGGTGTTCCTTTTAGGACTACATCGGAACAAAATATGATGTTTTTTACGTTGATATGATTACATATGCGCACGAAGGATAGGGGTCGCTTAAAGAACGAAACGCATTACAGGAAAATATTTTGCCACTTTGACATTGATATCCAAAACATTGTTCTAGTATATAAGAATTTGTATTTTTTTTCGTTCATATATAATCTTAATCCGGGCTTAAAACCTTAAGTTCCGTGCTTCATTTCTGTCATGTAGTTAATAATTAATATTTAATATTTTTCGTACTGATTACATTGGTACCCTTTCGTTTGCCCCTGTTTTATTAACCAACCTGTCTATTTTACACACACACACACACACACACACACACACACACACACACACACACATACATATATATATATATATATATATATATATATATATATATATATATATATATAACAATACTTAGTTAACTTTCCGTGACTTAATTTCATATGAACGACAAAATAATTATGCGTCTGTTTCATAATTTTCAGGATTTCAATAGACAAGTTATTCAATTCTTTCATAAAGAATAATGAAGTGTGTATTTCGCCCCTTGTACCGCCTGAAGATTGTGAGATATAATTATCTTGGTAATCACATGAAACTTCGCGTAAAAACAGTAATATCTGAGTAGTCGTTTCTCATATATATATATATATATATATAAAATCCCGCACCGTTCATACAACGTGGAGTTTCATGCAAACGCAATCTTAAGGGGGTTGAGTTTGGATTGACCATTACGGAAATTTAATTTTTTTTAAATATTCAATTTACGTAATAATACAAATTCGGTACCTGAAGATTGCGTTTTACATGAATCTCCGAGTTGCCCGAACAGTGAAGGATAATATGTATACTTTTTAATATATACTTAATAGCTCTGTTGTATTACATCGAGCACTGTTTTATTAACACCAGCACTTTATGAGTTCTTTATACACACGCGCACCAAGATATATATATATATATAGGAAAGTGTGAGTATTATTTTTCTTATATTTATTATATTGGCTCTGTTTCTATTTTACATTGTGCACTGTTCTTATAGTATCCGTTTATATATATATATATATATATCATAAACATGTTAATCCTTCACGTTTCTGTGCATACATAATTTTACATATGTCCTGTGGGAATATAAATTCGTAACGATCAATGAATGTCTTTAATTTCTCTCTCATTATCAGATTGAATCTGCTTAATTTGGTTACATGTATTTAATGACAATTTCGTGGAATTATGCTAGATACTCTAGTCTATTACGTCCACCTTATCTTCGTTTATAATACTCTGGAGAGAAAAACAAGCGAATCTTTTACGCTAAGAAAGGTATTTGTCATTATCGGTTGCATGGACAGACAGGATCACTATTTACTGACCTTTTTTTTTTAAATAAATAAATGAAAAACAGGCTTAATTTAAGCATTCTTTTAGAGATTTTTTTTATTTCGAAAAGTAAATTACATTCAGAAAAGATTCTGAATAATCACGATAAAGATGTTATCTCTAGTTCTATTTATAATATATTAAAATATTAATTGATATACTGGAATATATTTCTTCATCCTATGAACATCAAAAATAAATGCATTTTACCTGTAATAATCTACATATTGTTTGATTTTATTAATAGTTTAACTCGCTGTATAATATTGTATATATATGTATAATATATATATATATATATATATATATATATATATATATATATATATATATATATAAATAATAATAATAATAATATTTTTAGTTTTTAAAAATATGATTCCTCCGCTACATAAGAGTTCTCATGTTTCAAAAGCGAGGTTCCCAAATTCTCGCTTGACAAGGAAGCGGGTCCAGACACCTTAACTCTACATAACTTAAAAAATTATGTTAGGGGTCTCGGCTCTCGCTTTTGAAACATGAGAACTCTTATGTAGCGAAGGAATCATATTTTTAAAAACTAAAAATATTATTATAATATAAGCTCTACTTCTGTATGGAGCACTGTCCTTTTGAAAATAAAGCTAAATACTAAGGAACACCGGATTATCTACCTAACGTGTTCTCTCCTATTTCACTGCACACCTGCATACATACATACATACATACATATATATATATATATATATATATATATATATATATATATATATATATATATATATGAGAAAGAAAGAGAAAGAATAAAAGCTAAAACTTAAAATAAGTTAAAAGCTTAAGATATAAAATAAGTTGAGAGAGCCTAAATATCACTAAAATAAATTAGATTTAAAGCTATTGGTTTCATTGTCATTGTATGAAACTCTGAGTAGCGGATTTTGGTATTCTATTATTGTAATTATTATTATATAGATACTTTCGCCTGTTGCTCGGTTCATACTCCTTCCCCGTCTTTTGAACAGGCGTTGAGGTTTATCTCTTGTTTTCTGTTTATGATTTCCTTCTCCTCAAGTCTTCAACCCCTTGAATCTTAGTAACATTATTGCCTTGCTTGAGATTAAAGGATTAAAGGATTAATTAATATATATTGAGGCAGGCAGGTTGAATAGACATGACGAAAACGATTAGAAAGAGATTGAACGAAATCTTCAAACTTTTTTCATGTCATCGAAATTATTATTTTACTTACAAATTTATTTTATAAAACTTAACATATTTTTTATATAATTTTTCAAGTAGATTAAATTATCAGTATCATTGATTTCAGTGTCCCAAAACAATTTCCGAATATATAGTATTGAATTACCCCACCACTTAGATTACTTTGCCTAGCCTCATATGCTGAGCAAGGCTAGACTTTGTAAAAAAATCAACACGGAATTAGTAAGTACTTGAAATTTTTTCACGCGTGTCAAATTTCAGAAGCTGCTGTCAGCTTCAATATAGGCAAGTACAACATTTTCTTCCATAAATTATTTATTTTCGTTTTAAAGATGCCGATGGATATAAATAAATGTCGAATTATATATTTTGTTTATATTTATGGAAAATGTGTACGCAGAATATGAGGCTAGGTAATTCAGTATGCGAAAAATGTTTCAGACGCTAAAATCGACGATACGCGAAAGTTTTTATATATATATATACAGTATAACCCGGATATAAGAGAAACCCGGGTATAAGAGAAATTTTATATGGTCCCAAATTAGAGCCTGTGTTAATGTATATAAAATAGACAAAACCCGGATGTAAGGTACTTCTTCTCCGGTCCCGACAATTCTCTTATATCCGGGTTACACTGTATATATATATATAAATATATATATATATATATATATATATATATATATATATATATTAAACAATTTTCTACCGCTACCAAGAAATTGATTCGTGGACGTGAAAGGATTAAAACAAAAATAAAGAGACATCGTATGTCTAAATTATTTAACCACACCTGTTTGAATATATATATATATATATATATTACATAAAATATATAGACAACACTTATCTATATTATTTAATGAAACATGTATTAATATATATATATATATATATATATATATATATAGTTTGTGTGTGTGTATGAATTGGGATCAATTAGAATTCCACAGAATGATAGAATAAATAACAAATAGGAAATATCTATAAATTTAACATGTTTCGCTTTTATTTAAGCTTCATCGGAATTTTTTGCAGTAGAAATTTTCATTTTTTTTTCTATTTCACAAAAGTTTTCTGATGAAGCATAGATAATAGAAAAACATGTTAAATTTATATAACGTTTCCGCTTTGTTCCTAATTCTATTGTTCTGTGAGATATATATATATATATATATATATATATATATATATATATATATATATATATTTCTAAAGCAATGGATAGTTTTTTGGGTTTTTTTATTACTAAAATATTATTTTTACTGGATTCGTATTTGAGTAGACGCTCCGTTTATTTATTAAACAGTATTTATTTTCACCTACCGGTCTGAATATTCGAGAAATCATAGCCCATATTTTTCTAATGAGATTTCTCGAATATTCAGGATCATCTACTCATATACGAGTATCCACTAAAAATAACGTTTAAATTTTTTTGTAATTTTTAGGGAATAGACATTTTTTGGTTATAATGGCAAATTACTTATGTGGCTACAGAAAAAATAAGAACGTATTTCGGTTGCTCGATAAAAATCTGATATATGCGAAAATTCGGAAACTACTGTATATTTCAGAAAATTGTAATAAATTGAATTAAATATATTAATGAATTTAGAAAATTAGTGATTGGACGAGTAGTTGAAAAATTACGAGTTAACTTAAGTTTATTTCGAATACTTCAAACATTATTATAAGAAAAAAAACTTGTAATTATTTCTATTCATTTGTAGATTGCCTTTCTATAAATATGAGTGTGTTTTGAACTTCCCAAATTTTCCTTTCCCAAATTATGACTAAATAGACCAGCATCATTTTGAAGGGTTTCTTAGTACGTCCATGGAATAGTTTATCTTGCTATATACAGTGTTTGATGCTTATCTTTCTTGCTGATAAACTACTTCGGATAATATATATATATATATATATATATATATATATATATATATATATATATATATATATATATATATATATATATATATACGTAAAAATATAATATTTTAACAATGAAAATCATTTTAAATGTATAAAATTTATTCAGTATCTCCACATCAATGTAATCATTTTTTTAATAACTTTGACTTTAAACCACCAAGAGCGATCCGAAATTAACTAATTGTTTTATGCAAGGATTCATATTCATGTGTTTGCAGTCCCACACTCTTATTAGGTATTTTGTTATGGAGTATAATGTTTGATCAATAGTAATTGTCATGCCTGAATTATGAGCATTAACAAACAATGAAATGTCGAAAGATTTTTGTGTAAAGTCAATGCTCTTCGTAAATTTTACGGATATTTTAATGTATCTAGCTATGTATATTTCGCGAGAAATCATGGGAAATTTCTGGTTTAAAAGCAGTAATTCAGCCTAGCTATGTATATAAACAGAATGAACAATATATATATATATATATATATATATATATATATATATATATATATATATATGAAAAGGGAGTATTTATTTGAAGTTTTCAAAGTCGGATTAAACATCAATATATATATATATATATATATATATATATATATATATAATCATCTGATGCTAGAAAGAGTTCGGTGCGACCCACTTAACAAAATTAGTATTTTAATGCCCATAATTAGGGATTGTTGAAAAGGGTTGATGAAACTTTGCAAACGATGTTATAAGTTGATTACAGACTGAATATCTGAAATAGCATATACATTTCATTTCACTCTTCGATTGGGCTGGAAACTTTTCAGCATCCATTCCTCTGTTATATATATATATATATTGTGTGTGTGTGTATGCATGATGGATGCTAGTCAACTGAAATGGACAAAAACTTTCGTTTCTGAATAGAATGGCTCTATATTTAATTATCAAATTGTGACAGACACACGCGATATGGGAATAACTTACTAATTTTTACTTATGCAAAATACTGGCTTTTCTACAGCCTTCTCGTGTATGTAACTTGAGAATAATATATAAATTAATCCACTCGATTCATAAATTATGCTATCACCCCACCTTCATCCACATTCGAATTCTGTTTCTATTTTCCACCTTTGCTTTAGCTAGTACTGAAAACTTCGTTATTTTCATTGTTTTTAAGCAATCTTTTCATTGAACTCTTTTTTGTTTTTCATAACAAGCTTTTCTTTTCAAATTGCTCTTGTTCTGTTCCTTTTTTTTTGTTATTTCTTTCTTGCTTTCTTTTTCAATTAGAATAACAATTTTGTCAGCTATTTTCTATTGAACCGATGAATCAAATTCAGTGTGCCAGAAATTTGGGGCATTCGAAAAAGAACAGGCGTTTTTCTGTATTTAAATTAAATTCCTTAAAATAGAATATTTTTCGCTCAGAAATTTAGGTCGTCATGGCATCTGATTATTTATTTATTCTTTAGAGGATTAGTAACACAGCAAGTTTCATTTTTTACTTCCGTGTTCAATACATGACCACGCCTTTCTACACACGCAAACTGTCAGTAACTCTTTCATTATTTACTTACCATTAATTTCTAACCATTAAAGTTCTCCTTGCAGATTTCTGATGCGCTTCTATAGTAAACTAATTAACAATACATTTATATTTAAAAGTCCTATTCTGTCAGTAACACTTGCATTAATTCCTGACCACTGACAATCCCTTATTTTCAATGTGCACAGGTAGATTGAGTGTTAAAAATTCTTTAAAAAAACAAATTTTCGCTTTAAAAAATGTGCAAAAGTTGATGTTTAAACATCGATATGTTCCCTCCAGTCAGAAATTATTAGCACAGAAAATCTGAGTTGTATCAATGGGTAGTGATGAGAAAAAAATTTAAAAATTGATAACATTTAATATTTTCTTATTTTAATTCTATGTCCCTTCAGTACATAAGTGATCATGGCTCTCCACATATTCCTTTCCTTTATCTATGAAATGTCATGCCTTCTTGGGAAAGATAGTCGAGTAGTTTTCCGTTGTCTTCTTTTCGATTTTGAATTCAGTTTTCCTTCTTTTCGGATGGTTGCTACTCAAGGCTAGAGAATTCAATCCACCCTAGAGAGAGAAATATTTCGGCTTTTCCAAGGCCTTCTTCTTCATGTGTCGTGTCTCCTCAAAACATAGGCGATCATGGCTCTCCACAATTTCCTGTCCTTTGTAGCTCTTAATAAATTGTCTTCTTGTTAATCCTCCCAAATCCTGCTCCCCCATCCATTCACAAGCTTGTCAGGTAGTTTATACTTTGTTTTCCTCTGTCCCTCTTGCCTTCAATCTCTCCTATGAGTATCAGATTTCCCAAGCTCTAGTTTAACATACTAGACCGATACTTGAACTCGGCTCACCTGTTACACTTTCCCTGCTAATAACCGTTATGCAGCACCCGCAGCCATAGTTTTTTTTGTTTAAAATTTAATTTAATTTGATTACAGAATTGCTCATTGTTCTTTTTTTAATTATTACTAGTTAATTATTCTAATTAAAATAAATACAGGTTTGTCTATAAATACCGTCTTGTCATCCTACGTCAGACTCCTAAAGAAAAAATATCTAACGTTCACCAACTTTCGCCTTCTTATAAATATACAGTTAATCAAGCTATTCCTCAACCCACATGGCCTAAAGATTACGTTTAAGCACGAAACAGACAGTCGCCATTTCGCATTAATATCTACGTCCACACTGTTTATATTTTTATACGCTCTGCCTCTGATATTAAGCACTTTTAACACACACAATGATAGAAATAATTTAATTTTATATTAACGATAAAATTGTTTTAATAATTTTATTTTCCCTTTTGTTTATTTTTAATAGATTGATTTGTCTGTTTAACAGCGAGTCAAATGTTTATTTTTAATTTATTTTAATGTGTGTGTGCGTCTTTATTAGCACCTATAAAAAATAATTTAAGAAATATTTTCCTATTCAAATCAATTTTTTGGTGAATAAATAGATTATTTAATGGAATATTTATATACAATTTGCTACGCCAAAATTATGTGTTTGTGTGTGTGTGGTCTGCTCACGCTTTTTTAGTTTTAAATCGCCCAAATCTTTCTATAAAATCGTAGCTCTATTCCCATAATCTTTGTCATTAGTAAGGATTGAAAAAATTCTCATGTAAAAATGATTTTTATACACTTCAGAGAATCGGATAAATTTTGGTTTAAAAAATCTATTTACATTGTGCAAAGAAAGTGAACGTATTAACTTGCGCTGGAAAATTTTAAAGCGAAAAACACTTTGCTTTTAAAATTCTCTCAAAAACTTTCTGAATTCATTTATTATTGTATGAAATTATTTTCCAAAGATCAAAAATAAGCTTTTCGGAATATTTTATGTCATTTAAGTCATTCTTCGTCCCTAACACACACACACACACACTTTTATTTTTTACAAAAGAACATACGAAAACTACTACGTTATACTATTTTTTATAAATGTAAATCCTAGAAGAATACAAATCAATTAAAAAAAAAAACCCTCCCCCCGAGGATACGCAAAATATGCTCTGAACAGTAAAAAGCGAAGTGAAGAAAACTAAAATATAGTATAATTTAGAGATTTTTAAAAATTAAAAAAAATTTTTTTTTTTTTTTTTTACTAATAAAATATAGTTTTCTATAGTGTACTTCCAGAACACTCCGGAGTCATACCTACTACAAATAGCAATAAGTAAGACAATTCAAAAAAATATAAATTATAACAAAATTCATACTCATGAAATATTTTTAAAAGAATATTGAAGTTATTTTTCATAGTACGACTCTTACGCATATAAAATCTACGGAAGACAATCTAAGATATAATTTGAAACGCCGTCCTTGAATACTTTATCAGAAAGAAAAAAACGGTTTTAATTTTTTTTTTTTCTGTTCACCAGTATTTTCATGCGTCAATAGAATGCATCACTCGCTTGACATTTAACCCGAGCTCATAAGAAGATAGACAGCGCCTCATTAAAAATATCGTTTTCGGTATTAAAAAGTAAGACTTCCTCTCAAAATTCTCTTAATCATCTGACATTAAATTAATTCTAAGACATTCAGGATTTAATTTTTCCGTAGATAAAACCCATCCATCATCGGGCGATCGAAATGTTTGTGACAGAAATTTAAACAAATTTAAAATCTGAAAGTATTTATCTTACGTGATTAATTTTATATTAGTTTCTTATTTTTAAAACCCAAATTAAAACGTTAAACAATATAATAGTTTTGTAAAGTGTTTTAAAATTGATTTTCAAAATTGCATGACCAAAGTGTGTGTGTGTGTGTGTGTGTGTGTGTGTGCGTGCGTGTGTGACAGGATAAAGAACAAGTAGGAAACAGATCTCAATCTAACATGTGTCACTTTATTAAAGCTTCGTCAACGATCAAGATAGAATGGATGAAAACATGATAGACAGCAGAGAGACGCAGATTAATAGTATGTTTTTGTTTGTTTCGTTCTTATTGGTTAGATACGTGTCACGTGTAATGAAGTAACAGATA
This sequence comes from Acanthosepion esculentum, assembly GCA_964036315.1. Classification (NCBI taxonomy): domain Eukaryota; kingdom Metazoa; phylum Mollusca; class Cephalopoda; order Sepiida; family Sepiidae; genus Acanthosepion; species Acanthosepion esculentum. Next base: position 47,326,503 of record OZ038480.1, read on the forward strand.
ATAGTCAAATATGTGTGAGAAACATTCTGGACGTTAAAGTGTGTAAAAGTGAGTCGCAACAGGATATTTTGAAAAAAAATTGTTTTGGTTTGATTTTTTTATTAAACTATAACTCGTGCGTATTTTGTATATTCAGTGAATTTTATATATTAGATAGACATAAGTTTGATTCATGAATAATGGATCTGTAGAAAAATGATGTAATGAAGTATATATATATATATATATATATATATATATATATATATATATATACACACACTTTATACTCACTAGGATTTTATTTACATGGATTTGTTTGTTTTTAGCAATACATTTATTTTAATCCCGACTCCTTATTTAATGTGTCTACCTTTTCCAGTTTCACCATTTTGATTATTGTCGTGACAACGAATATTTCTGAAGAAGTGTCTGAAGAAAAAGATCCCATTAAAAAAAGCATTCCGTCATTTTCAAGGCCATATTTAAATTCTGTGGTACAAAATCTTTCTTTAAATAATATATATATATATATATATATATATATATATATATATATATATATGGGCAGGTATCCCTTTTTAATTCATGCTTTTTTGGAAACAGCTTGAAAGTTACTTCTGTATATATATATATATATATTTTTTTTTTTTGTAGACTTACAAACTCTTCTTTTGCGGAGTTAATAAATATCAAAA
>OZ038480.1:47334679-47442179 GCA_964036315.1 Acanthosepion esculentum
AGGAAGTTGGTTCACTGTGCCGTGCCAGCCAGGCAATATTTCCCCTCAGAATCCATCTTGGATATTTATAAATCTACCGTGCATTGAATACTGCTGCCATATCTGATCTGGTACTTCTACTGTATATCTCGAGATTGTTGACAAAATCTAAACTAAAAGAATGGCTTATAATGTAATCGATCCTGGCCTGGTATCTGGACTTCAGTCAGTTTCCCACAGCTGTGATGTGGCTTCCATCTATCTTTTCTACAACCATTTTCATGGTTGTTGTTCTAATGAGTTTTCCATCTTGGCGCTTCGATTGCGTGAATTTATTCGTGCTACTATATTGGCAACTAGGTCTCACCGTTTTACGCTTCAACTCGGTAGATGTGACTATATGTTCTATTCTAATATTTTCTTTTCCCGCCTAGGGATCTCTTTCGGTTTCTTGTTTCTCTCCGACCTACGATCTTAAAAGAAAATTTAAATGGAACACTAACCGCCACCTATTTTCCTTAAACTTGTTCTTTTATTGTCCTTCCTCCTCAAAGAATTCTCATTCTCTTGCAGCCTCAGAAATCCTTTACGTCTTTCTGGCTTTATCGCCTTGCCTTTGGTGATTTGATTAACAAAATCAAGAAGTACTGTTTGACCTAAACGTCATATATGCCATCGAATAGGATATATACGTTATACACAAAAAATGATTTGATCCTTAGGCTATCTCCAATGTTTTTACGCTTTTGATTAATCTTCCCGAATTTGACAACTAAATGAAGAAATTGGTTCCAATTCTTCAAAATTTCTAGCAACATGTAAAAGATTGCATATTCCGCGTTGACCGAATAGTTTTTTTTTGGGGGGGGGGGCAGTACCTAATGTAAGACACACGTTCACCACTACTCTATCGCTATTTCCATGGCAAATGTTAAGATGAGCATCTCTTTTAAGTTCCACCTGTTCAGACCATTCTACTTACGACTGACCATGCTACGTACCCAGAGTCGAATCACTCACACTTTTTCTGTGTTCTAATTGTAGGGAAGAAGTTTTACTGATAAAGTTTTTGGGGCTTTTTTTCTCCGAGAACTGTTATTTAGTGGTACCGCGTGAGTGCTTTCTTGTTCACTAAAAATCTTAACTTGTTCGGGTCAATCAGTCTGCGCTCCATATCCTTATAATCTTCCTTTTACCTCATCTTAAATTCATATCACGCACCTCATTAAGTAACCAAATAGATAACAATTTTTGTTTGTTTTGTTTCGTTTTTACACACTTTTTAAATAAGTCGATCGTAGTCAAGACCATCGACTAAATGCGAACGATTCATTCTTTAGCTGCGCATTGTACGTTCTTCGCCAGGGCTGGATACGGTTTTGAATTCAGAGTTTTCCTTCTCCTAGACGGTTTCCACCCAAGGCTATAGAATCCATTCTGTCCTATTTACCCATAGCTGGTGAGCGGAGGGATACAATTTGGATCCATAACTTTTTCCAAGCTACGTAAGTGAATGTAATTAACTCTACTAGAATTCGGACTCGGCTCTCTGATTCCTCAATCCAAGCCACACTCTACTTTGCCTCCTATATTAGAAATGTAGACTTAACAGAATTTAAATTGTATTTGGTTCAGTAGGTAAATATACTCTTAAAGTAAAATATGTTTAAATATATGTACATGCTGGCTAAAAAAAATCTCAGGGCGAATAAAAATGTTTGATATCTAGTCAATTGGTTATATTTTGGTCATTGGTTGTGCTGCGAAATTTTCAGCGCTGCGTCGTATGTATTAAAATTATTTTTCTTTATTATAATTTTCATTCACAACAAAGGGTGCAAAGCAGGGGATCAAATATTTTCCATTATTTGAGCTTAATAATCTTTTTTTATATACGGCGGTGGAAAAGTGACTGAAGCCGAGCCGCTAGATCAGGACCAATAATATTGCTGATTCTTCTTTGGATTTTATCAAGGAACTCAAGATCAATAAATAGTAGGGTCAACGGACCATATGTGGCAGCAATATTCGCAGCATGGACGAATAGGAGACTAAGAGCATAAAAAAGAAAATAGCAAAGTAACACAACGATTTTTGCTCTCACAGAAATTTCCATGCAATTGCAAAATTACTTTAATAAATAACCCTTTTTTTTTCTTTATTTTTTTTTTTCTTCTTTTTTTTTCTTTTTTTTGACGTCTTGGTTTAAACGCGTTAATAATTTTCAATGTTATTTTTAATGATTTGATACTCATTTTTCATTTGCTTAATCTTGCCAGATGTAGCATATCTAGCAATACTTCATTCCCTAGACAATATTGCTCGGTCGTTGGGACTTACCCCGACGGAAATCCCCACAGAGGAGTAAGACTTCTTTTTATTTTATTTTTGTTGATGCAATCTCCTTTCAGGACATAGACGATCATGGCTCTCCATAGCTTCCCCTTTCTTTATTATCTGTGAATCGCCATGATAGTGGAGTGTTTATCCGTTCTCATCTCCTCGTTTTCCTTCTCTGACAATGGGTGCCCATTTGCCCACGTGAAATGATGCTCGAAAAATATAGATCCGTAGAAGTCGCAACGAGATATGTGCGTCTTTTAAATCGTTAATTTGAACTTTGTTCTTTTAAGATCGTCTCCCATTACCAAATTGGTAGCGGCTCAATTCGGCTCTGGTAGCATTTTCACCCAATGGAAAAAAGGATACACGTTCGATTCTTGTCGTAGGACATAATTTTCTTTTAGTAAGACTTCTCGGTTTAGGCCAGTTGTTATTAATTTCACTATTTAATATGAATAAGGGGCCACCTTTTCATGTTTTACTTGCTGACTCGAGTATAAACCGATTAATGTTTATCTTATTTTTAGTCTACTACAAACCGAATTTCTAGCTATCTTTCTCCCATAAGATTTATTTTTGACATTGCATAACCCAACAAGGGTTGATATAAATAAATAAGATCTCTCACATATGATCTACTACGAAATTAATGAAGCTTAAGCTCTCCTCCAAGAGGGCCCCCTAAAACATCTTTTTTTAATTAGTAGATTTTTCAATAAAATCGATGTTTATTTATTTTGTTAAGAGCTCGTTATTAAAATAAAGCCATTTAGTGACATAATCATAAGCCGAAGTAGCTAATGTTGTCCCTCGAATATGCTCCAATACCTATTTCATACGGCCTCAAAATTCCCCTGTAATTAATCAATATTTTAAAATTTTCTTAGGAGTTTGCAGCGCCCGAACCCCCCGTTCTATGGGTTCATTGAGCCCGTCAGAATCTATTCATAGTCTACATTTTGGCAATTGGATTCACTAATCTGTTGCCAGTTGTGAAGGGGCCGCCATATTTGTTCAAGCTTCTGGGCACTAAAAATGTTAGTCTGCCACTGATCTTGCATACAGTTCTTTACTTTATTTGAGAACGTCTCGCCATATCGTAATATTTTGCCTGTTATTCTATAGTAGATATAGTGAACCTTTATAGTTGCCAGGCCATTTTTGCTAATTTCAAATTTTTCATAAGCATAAATGTGTCACTCGTATACTTACCGATATTTTTTTTAATGCGAAATTTGTTGCCCCATCTTAGTTGCTAATGTTTGAATTCGAGCTTCGTACTTTGTTGTCTACAGCTTAACTCATTCCTGGTGGTTCTTGTTTCTTAATTCATGGCGAGATGGATTTCATGACGTCATTTCCACTGATTCGTTGTAGGTTACGAAAAAGTTGATGGTGGGTCAGTGGTTCGCTATTTCTGTTCTATACTATTACTACAGTCGTGAGTTCGATCCTCACTGGGAACCTGACGCTTGTGGATATGTACGAAACTAAGCTAAGAGCCGCCGAATGTGGCCAGTATTTAGGAACATTCCTATCCATTACTCCACCGGGCCTCCTCGCATTGAGAAATCGGGGAGCCGAGTTCGAATTCCAGTCGAAACCATTACATTCACTTACGTGCTAATACTCTTGGGAAAGGTACGAATCCTCTTCTTCCCCCTAAGCTATGGGTAAATAGCAGGACAGACTGGGTTCTATAGCCTTGAATGGCAACTGGTCTACCGCAGAAAAAATAGCAAATTACTGCGGGAAAAATCCGCCTCGTCAGTCATATATCGAAAGATACGCGTGTTTGATGCATGGCACATAATTGGTAAATATGACATGGTACAAGATTTTCCGCTGCATGTTAAATATGGCCTTGTACCAGACTTTTCGTCGCATGGTAAATATGGACTTGTACCAGACTTGCCGCCGCATGTTATTTCTTATAATCTATATTTTACTTTTACATTCTTTTGACGCCCCCCCTACCGCTACCATCAAAGAACCCAACACATTACTGCCTTTAGAGATTCGTTCCTCTTCAGGATCACCTGTAGTTCTGAAATCTCTGAATGCCGTTAGATTATACAAACCGGGATGATTCATGAACATGTATTGAAAACGCACCTGCTGAGAGGAGACCTTCCTTCAGAAGCTCAAATAACCCTGACTACCGTCCTCAGTACGGTTTTCGGTTCTGGCGGTGATTTGTTCCCCAGTGGATACCGTCAATCCCCTTCCTCATCTCCCCCTCCTGCAATATAGGCCACGATTCAAGCAGATGTTCACTAGTGACCTCTTCTCTTGGGGTGTGGGGCGTAGGATAATCATGCCACCGTTTCTCTGACCGCGGCCCAAATGGCGCTCCAGGTGGCTGTGGTAGAAGGGAGTGGGTGGGTGCTGGTTTGAACCATAAAATAACAAACTTTTAAAATAAATGTAAACAAATTCACATTTAAAACTTCAGGCAGTGCCGTTGGATATTAAAAAAAAATCTGTACTTTGACCCCCGGAACATGGAATATATTCTCATTTAGGAAGACTAATATTCGTTAAATTTAGTTTGGTAGAAGGCTAAAAGAAAGGAGGTATGCGATGAACCAGGGGATCATATCGAGAGAGCATGAGTCAGAATGTGAAATTATGTGTGTTCTATTTTTATCCAGGTTCGAATCTTTACTACTGACGCTGGTGATTGAGATATATATATATATATATATATATATATTAGTAAGGAAAAAATTTAAAACAGCATATAAATCGGTTATGAATTTATTTTAGCAGGTTATAAATAAATTTATAACCGATTTATGATGTTTATGTTTTTCCCTTATTGCTCTGGATATAAATTTATACATTGAACTCTCTTCATGGATTTGACTTAATATTTTTATCTTAAAAGTACCTCCTTGGAATAATCCTTACAACTTACGTATTATATATATATATATATATATATATATATAATAACGTGTGTGTCAGTAGGACACAGAATCCAAACAAATGTGAGAAAAGTGGTAAAGCATTTTAAAATGGAAGAACATAGGGCGTCCAGAACTTTAAAAACCTCCCCACCAATATATATATATATATATATATATATATATATATATATATATATATATATATATATATATACTGGAGAAAATAGTATTTCCGTCCAGGTTTTTGTAACTTTTCACCATTCTTGTCAGATATTCTAAACTAAAAGAAACTAAATGAAATTGACTTAACAATATACCCAAACACGTATTTAAAAGATTAATATTTCAGCGTCCTCTCTCCTTCATGTGTATGTGTAGTCATATCAACGGAAACGTGACTTTAGTCCGATGTTGTCCTAAAGGACGAAAAACGGATCACAGGCAAAATTTTCCCACTTTGTTATTAATTTCCCAAATTATAAATGTTATGGAATCTAAGCAGCAAATGTTAATTCGGACAATCTTGTAGCTACATTATTATCAAAGATTACAATTTTTCGAATTTATTCATATTAGATCAATACAATCAGCGAAATCACTAATATATCTGGCACAGACGTCCTGAAATATATTAAAATTCATAGAATTCTTACTACGTCACGGTCACATAGTTTCCGTAAAATGAAAAAATAGTAATGATATACATAATTTGCTGTCTTCAACTTGTTTTAATAGATTGAATCTGAAAGAAATTTTCTGAAATTCTACCGCGAAGAACTGTCTGTACATTTTTTTTCTTATTATGATTTCATATTTATGAACATGCAGTCGCACATTCTGATCAAAATCTGGGCAAAGTTCATATTGTTGTTCTGATCGAGCCCTTTCCACCATCCCCGGAAGAGTAATGTTTACAGTGTCGGAGAAATCAAATATTAACTTCATCCATTTTGTCTAATGGAACTATCAATAGTTAGATTAAAAAATGTTTGAATGAATTTTTATTGCCTAAACCTCCGTCCCCCATATATATATATATATATATATATATATATATATATATATATATATATATATATATATATATATGGTGAACCAAAATGAGGTGGACAGTAAATGATAACATTTATTTTGAGATTACATATGAATACAATTAAATTTTTGATAAACGGTTATTACATATACAATTAAATTTACAATACAAAAGCACTGAACATTTTATCAAGGCAGGTGGTCAAACTGCTGTACATCACAATTTACACAGCTTTGAAGTCTACCTTCTACGCTTCGATAAACATTTTTGCACAAACATCTTTTGGGTATTAAATTTTTTAAATGTATCTCTGATGTAATTATTCGTTGCTCTTTAGCATAAACTCTGTCCTTGAGTACTCCCCAAAAGAACAAATATCCATTGAAGTAAAATCAGGTGAACGTGCAGGGCAATGTTTAATCAAGATACTCACAGACTGCTCTTGAATAATGTGGAGTGGTCTCATCTTGTTAGAAATAAAGGTCAACCTACTATCCACGTGCTTTTGGTTCACACACACACACACACACACACACACACACACACACACACACATACACACACACACACACACACACATACATACACATAGTGAATATATATGGAATCATAAAGAAAAAATATATCGACTAAAATTAAATGGGAAATCTTTAAAAAAATATAACTCCATATCATATTAATAATAGAAAATGTAAATTGTGTTTAAAAGAAAGATTTTATATAATAAATTTAAATAATTAAATTATTAAACAAGAGAAATGAATTAACTGGTAAATGCAGACATTTTAATAAATATTTACGTTGCAACGTACATAATAATATAACATAATAAATACAACAGAAACAAATATAAATTAAAAAAATAATATAATAAATACTATATATATATATATATATATATATATATATATATATATATATATATATATATATAACAATCAAAGATATACATACAAAAAAACAATGAAAAATAAAAATTACAAAATATATAATTGAAAAAACAATTACGTTTCTGAAGTAACACATGAGAACATGAAAAAACATGAATGCGTGCGTTCCATAACGAAGGTAAAAAAAAAAAAGATGCAAATATGAAAATTGAAAAAAAAAAAAAAAATGATATACATTACAATTGAAAATATTTAATATACGGATAAACCGCTTGAAAGTTGACGCAGTTCTACTAAACTGCAGAGTCGGGGACAATTACAGTTAAGTAATTCTTCTGTATATATAAAAATATTATCAATGCTCTATTTTTAGTATTGAGCACTATATGACAGTATCTGCTTACATTATAATTATGTATGTATCACACACATACACATATATACATACACATACATGTATGTGTGAGCGTGTGCATATATAAATGTGTGTTTTATATATATATATATATATATATATATATATATATATATATATATATATATAATAATAATATTTTTAGTTTTTAAAAATATGATTCCTCCGCTACATAAGAGTTCTCATGTTTCAAAAGCGAGAGCCGAGACCCCTAACATAATTTTTTAAGTTAAGTTTTTATAACTTAAAAAATTATGTTAGGGGTCTCGGCTCTCGCTTTTGAAACATGAGAACTCTTATGTAGCGGAGGAATCATATTTTTAAAAACTAAAAATATTATTATAATATAAGCTCTACTTCTGTATGGAGCACTGTCCTTTTGAAAATAAAGCTAAATATTAAGGAACACCGGATTATCTACCTAACGTGTTCTTTCCTATTTCACTGCACACCTGCATACATATATATATATATATATATATATATATATATATATATATATATATATGAGAGAGAGAGTATGTGTGTGTGTGTGTGTGTGAATGCGTGTAACATATGGTTGATACGATACTGGTCATAAGATATGTGTATATTATATAGGAATGAATTCAACGCAAGTAGGGCCAGCTATGAAGACGTGATTTTAGTAAAATTATGCTTTGCCATTTTGAGTGGGAATGACTTTTCTGCCTGACTTGAGAATTTGCTTTTGATATCCTGGTTTTGAACTGGATCAACTTGAACACCGATCACTTGTGTTCCCAGTCATCGAGCTAGCCTTTTAACCGCTAAGTTTACTTTTGTCTGGTAGAGCGTCACAAAAGTACAAAATCCCGAGAGCATCTCTCTCTTTGTGCTCTGTGAAACCAACTTGCTAACCGTCCCTCTACGGAAGACAGCCTGTCTATTTCATCTCAAATGTTATTTCCCAATAGAATTTATTTTGTGCGTGTGTGTAAAAAAAAAAAAAAATTAAATTTATACACATACGCAAACTTTAAAGATCAGTTATGGCCGAAGTTTTTCGGTTATTTGATAGAAAAGTTGTTTTGTCTTTTTGGTTTGTTTGTTTTTTTCGACAGGATTGAACAATTCACTATTTACATTTTAACGTCAGGTTTTAGCTTTTGTTCGCAATGGTGTTCGCCCTATACAAGCTCCGGAGGCCACTCGGGGTAGAAGATTACAGCATAAGAGGCATAGGTTATACGGATAACGGTTGACTTGAATAGGTTAAAATTTTATTGATCGGGGAAGTCCGTTTCACAAGGCAATGGTTAGTGGGAGGAAGCTGCACGAGTGGAACTTACGTTTTATCAAAGGAATACGAAGGGAATGAGGGCGATTCACTATAACGAGCATGGAATGACGAGTCTTAGCCATGAAGGTTAGAACTAGTACGACTAAAGAGTGTAGTTCCTCTGAACACTTTCCATGGAAATAGCGATCGAGCAGCGAGACTTTTGCGACGGTCTCTTTCTGTGATAGTGCGGTTCTACGATAGAAAATAATTCGTCACCCGCAAGGACGCGGAGACGCTTTTGATCTCTATCGATAGTAGAAAGTGAAGACTGGGTATCACCTGCCCATATATAGCAGCAGTACTACTCCATTTTCGGCCTGGTCTGAGTCTTGTAAACGTAGAGGATAACAGTGGAAGCCAGGTAATTGACTTCACTATATCCTCTGAGTGTTCAATTCTCTAGAACTTCTCTCTGATTATATGTCTCGGTAACTGTAACTGTCTATTTCTAAGTATTTTTCCTTGTCCCTATTTTCCTTAAGATTTCTCCTCGTTGCCTACATGTTCTGCCATGGTATTACCAGTGAGTGAATGTTGTCATTATTATAGAGAAATATATTTGATAGCTTCATCCTGTTATTTTTGTGGCTGGAGGGAATGCTACATTTCAAACTTAAATATACATTTATTGTGTAAGTGAAACGGTTTTACGGTGCTTGACAATGCCAGAAAACGAGTATATTATTAAATAGTTTATTTCTATTTTAAAAATTTGAAAGACATTTTATGACGTCGTCCTCTATGATGAGATATTTGATGTGAGGTGATTCTTTTGTATGATAATAGTTTGGAGTATTCTGAGGCTTTCCTTGCAGTGAGTGCTCTACAGGGTGTCCGTAAAGTTTGGTTGGGTTGGGTTTATTTTGTTTTACGGCATATCAACCTCAATGGGTTATTTAAAGCCGACAAAATTTTTATTGCTGGTAATATTTTGTTTTGTCAAAAATCTGTTTCTGGTAATATATTTCCTTCAAAATTGTATTGCTGGTAATAATTTTTTTTTTCAAAAAAGTATTGCTTGTAATAGTTAACTATTTGCCCATAGCTGGGACCCTAACAGGTTCTACCACCCCGGGTCAGGGTGGAGCTGGGAAAACCAGCAATTAAGAGGTGGTTCTTCGCTCCTCAAAACCTCCTGATCAGAGGACTTGCTGCTAGACGTAGTTTAACGTCTTACCCAGGACGCGGATGTAGTTAAACGTCTTACCCAGGACGACCGTAAAGTCTGGACACACGGGCATAAATGCATATTTTCTTGAAATGCATATTTTCAATAACATTTTATTGAGTTGGAATATTAACAGACAATATCCCCAATATGATCTCGAGTCATTTATCAGGGTCATCTTCTGTTAAGGGATGCAAGATTTGTAACTTTTACTCTTTTAAGATACAACCGAGGGTTGTTTTGGAAACACCCAGCTCCATGGATATCCCACGAAGTGCTATTTTGGGTTTAGTATAAATTTTAACAATGACAATTTCTTTCGTTTCGTCTGATACATTTGGTCGTCCAGAATGGGGTTTTTCCATGACACTTCTCGTTTCTTGGAACTTTTAACCACTTTCGCCACCGTGAAAAAAAGCTAAATGAAACCTTCCTCGGATGACGTGCATTAAATTCATCTATCTTTCGATATGGCCATCTTTCACGTCCACTGAGAAGTAACAGTTCTATCTTTTCAGCAAAATACAATCGGCGTGAAGTAAATACAATCGCTTCTCGGCCTTTTGGCTAAAATCAAAGTGTAGTATCTGTTCTTAGCAGCTTAATCTAATTCTCTCTCCCCACTTTTATCTTTCTTTTATTTTTTTACTGAAACCAAATCTCTTTCCCAGCGATCAAAACGGAATTTTCCATTATTCATGAGGTATTAGCAGGGCGTAACGGTCGTGCAAACTAATGAAGGGAGGGACATATAAGAACAATTATCAGATTATTAGGCTAGATGTTTTAAAATTTTTATAATGAATGATAAATCTAACATATTTATTGGAATCTTTTAGTGCTACGCATCAGTGTTGCTATACTTTTAATTGCTTTTTCATCTTGTTCATAGTTAAGGAGAATTTGATTAGAATACACTAATAAAGTATTTATTTTTGTTTACTCGTCCCCTGGTGTTGACAATCTCTGAAACTATTCTACATATGATGACACTTGTTTACGATACATGTATATATAAATTTTAAAATGTAACGTTTCCTCCCCACCACACATAAAAATGCTAGGATGAAGCTAACAGACCCTTTTCTCTATGGTACTAAAAATACTAACACCCCTGACAATGTATACAAACAAAATAGAACAAAAAATTGGTTAGTTTATCCACAATTTCGATGTACGAAAACTTATTTTTTACGACCATGGTTACTCTGTATAAGTTCCAAGAGCAAATCTAGGTAAAGTGGTACAGAAGTAAGAGGTACAATTTATGTGGATACGCGGGCAAGATGGCGGTTAACCGTAGACTTGAATAGAGGGTATTTGCACATAGTAAATATAACGAATCCAATGCGAATTTGAACTCGGCTATCCGATTAACAATTTCGAGCCATTATCTATTACATTATCCGCACATACAAGCAAGCAGAACCTGGTATTCCCAGGCAGTCACTTATCCAGTTATATATATATATATATATATATATATATATATATATATATATATATATATATATATATATATATATATATATATATATATATATATATATATACACACATTCGACAGAATTGAGTCACTGTCAGTCATTGTGTGTTTATCTAAATCTAAAAATAAACACGCCTTCATCCCTGCCGTGTGCCGTCGGCTTAGTGGTAGAAGTTCCGACTGACGCAAATTCAGTCGGGTTTCGATCCTAGCTAGAGGCAACCGGACGTCTAGCCACACTGATGAGCTGTGAAACAGCGAAACAGTCTCTCTGTGGATGACCAAAAAAATATATATATACATATATATACCCAAATATGGGATTGGTATAAATAAATTCCAATGACCAACAATTATTATTCTTTAAAACCTACATTCAACATCATCACTTGATAAGACACCGGGAGTGTTGAAACAAAATGGCTATTTTTGTAGTGATTTTATAACATATTTATGTTATAATATTTAAACAAATAATTATACATATATATATATATATATATAGATAGATAGATATATAGATATAGATATAATCTGTGTATGTGTGAGACCAAGTTTTTTTCTAATTTATAAGCTTCATGCTAAAAACATATGTTATTCAACGACCGGCTGTCTAATTTGGCACAAGGTTACGGTAAGTGATCGCCGAACTTTGTACAATAGCGACCGTGTTTTCATGAGCAGATTACTAACCAGCGCGCTAAGCGAGACTCGTTTGCAATAATTATTTCTACATAAACTAGTCGCAAATAAGACAAGAACTGAAGCCTCATCGGAAAAAAAAGCGACCCTCTTACGACAAATCATTTTAAAGTTGCTTTGGCTATAAAATGCCCTTAATAATTTTTCAAGCTTTTCATAACGCTTATTATTTCTAGTCATTTCATAATACTTCTTTAATAAGGAAAATAAATAGACATTTTTTGTTTAAATTACTAGTACATTAGCTGAGTTGCTTGAAATCCGAGTCGACGTCGAGAAAACAGATGTTGGTATTGGAATCAACGGAAAGCCCCATAATTTATTTGGTCAAGCGGCATGTAATACACACAATGCCTCTCTGCGTGCGAGTAATATTCTACTAATGATTTGAATCTGTATAAAACATATAAACAAATGATAAGAGATTAGAGGTCTTATTGTACATAAGTGCATTTAATGTGGAGATTAGGTTTAACAAAATAATCATTTCTCTCACATGATATAAAACAGTGTTAATATGTTCTTAATGAAAATAATGGCAAAATATATGATTTTCATCACTCAAATTGATATCATAGTCTGTGCGTACGAGGTTGCTGTTACCCTCCCAGGAAATGGGATTAGCGGACAGTTTGAATTCCGACTGTGACCAGTTTGAGGTGAAAAGGCCCGAACCAACTTCTTCTACCTTCACGTAGATATCTGGTAGCTTACGTTGGTTGATGGAGAAAGATAGTTCAGAGACTACTTGGAAAAAATGTTTTCCATAACTATCTTACCTATCAAGGTAGGAGCAGAAAAAAGCTGCTTCACTCATTGGCAACCTTAACAGCAACCAACAAAGCATGATTCACAGTGCATTATTAATATTACTTCCTTTTCCACTGTATTCTTTTTCATGGTTTCTCAGTTGCAGTAACCTTATTGTTAATTTCACTCAAAGGTGTTTTCTGTTGCCATAGCAGGATATGACAACACAACTATGAAATTCAAACAAATTCAAATTCAGGAATCAAAGTTACCTTCAATGGAAGGATACACTTTTTGTACATCAAATGAAGTCGGATACATCGCGATGAAGGTTAAATAAACGAAGGCCTGCTGAAACGTTGTCTCTTCGTTTCTCTTCCTAAATATCTACCGCAATGATCAAAAATTAACATTTTTCGTGAGAATCCTTTCACGGATATTTACACTATTTGCATGCGAAATGTTATTCTCATATTTGTTTTTATCACAATGTTTCGATCGTTGTGTCCTCCGGCCTTCATCAGGTGTAGTTCTGCAGAAGGATGCTGAGAATCCCATTGATTGAACATGCGAGTAGCGAGAAAGTTCCAGGAAAAATGAAAACAAAAAGGACACTTAAAATCAGAAAAATAGAGTTGATATTTTATTGCTCATAATTGGGAAAGAGGGCTTGGAGAATTTAACACTCACAGGACAAACTGAAGTCAAAAGAAACAGAGGAAAGCATCGAATAACCTACCAAACGAGCTTGCGTAAATGTTTGGCATATCAGAGATAAAGAGGGATGACAAAAAGACAAACCTTACTATAGGCTATAAACGGAAATTGTGGAAAGCTATGATTGCCAACACCCTAAAGGGACACGGAGAAGAATGATAATCGTGAGATTAGTTGTTTCCTTATAAGGAAGCATTCAGCACTCATTGACAGAACTGTTAATGTTACAGTCGGTTGAAATTTATAAAATTTTTCTCTGGAAACAAGTTTTCAGAAAAATACGTTCCTCAAGTCCACTAACTGTATCTGCTCTTTCCACTCTTTTTTTTTGGGGGGGGGGGGTCCTTCCTAAACTTTTGTTTGAAGTACAGCAATATCTTGATTATGTCATTTTCTCTTCGAGTTACATGTGCTATCTATTTTAGTTATTGTCGCTGTTGAAAGTGACGTTCAAATGCTGTGATTTATTGTAATTTGTGCAGTTCTTTATTTGCGATTGATTAGGGAGTTGAAAATCATTTAAAGGGTCAAAGAGTACAAAGTAAATAAAGTTACTGGGGAGGTCGGAAAATATGCTCAATAAATAAATACCCCCCCCCCACGAATGAGTAAGGTCAGTAATGTCATAGTCATTGAATATCGCTGTGGTATTTTTTTTTCCTGAAAACTAAAGTTATATCAATACACTTCTATATCATAGCGTATAAAATTGAAGGGCAACCTAGAGGCCAAAAAAAATAAAATAATCTAGTTGGGGTGGCGGCTCAATTAGGATGAGCATTTAAGACAAGGAAGAACGATTTTATTAAGTTAAAAATATGTCGGATTATCCTGCTTTAAAAAGCATCATTCAAAACGCCATTTGCCCCCGTACTTGAACAATGACCGGTAGTGCTGATGGGGGAAAAACGCAACTATCTTAAGTGGCCTGAATTTTATTAATGTCTTGCTGTGCTATTTGAAGCTATTCAATCTAGAATGTTTTGATTGTGATTCAATGGCAATATTTCTGGTGTATATGACCACCCATAAGATGAGTAGCATTTTCCAGAAACACTGAGAAGTCTCTTTCTAAAAATAAGGAAAAGGAAAAGACGACGAGCGGTTGCCAATACATACAACAGGTTCAAAGTTGGGATTCGTTTGGTTTAGAAGCTAAGTTTAACATCTTAAAACAACTGGTAGTGTTTTTCGTAGACCATGTGAGAAGGAGTGAATCAGTGAGAGTGAATTTCAGATGAAAAGTAAATGTTCACTTCAAACAACTCCCCAGCGCGCAGGGGTTTATCTCTCATTCTCTTCTTAAATATTACTTCGGACTAAAAATAAAAAAATTCCGCCAGGGTAGATGAGTAACAGAGTACAAACATTTGTGCAATTCCAGTTTGAAGGATTATTATTATCATTATTATTTGCGTATTCATATGGGAGCTGTACATCACTGGGGATCGAGTGACAGCAAGTCATCTCAAAACTCCAGATAATATTGATTCTTCCTTGGATTTCCAGTTCTTAAAACTATTTTTGCTTAACTCTTGTGCGTGTACACACACACACACACACACACACATATATATACATATATATATATATATATATATATATATATATATATATATATATATATATATATATATATATATATACTGTTTATACGTTATTTTTATAGATACAATTTATTTAAGTAAATTCTCTGTTTTTAATTAAAAAGTATTAATTACATTTACCGGGTAAAACTGTTTAATTACAAACAGAATTTAAATAAATTGTATCTATAAAAATAACGTATAAAAAGAAAATATATTAAATAATTGTCGGACTTAATCCATTTGATATATATATATATATACATATATATATATATATATATAGTTTGTGTGTGCGTAAATCTTTAGCATCTTAAGTTATTTTCAGGGTTTTGTCTTTATTTAAATTTTCAGTTTATAGTTTTATATTTTACTCACTCACTTCCTCTTTTTCTCTCTCTCTTTCTCTCTCTCTCTATATATATCTATATTTTAAATTTATCCGTTGTAGCTACGATGTTTTTTTCGTTTTTTGTAAACAAGCGTTCACAAAATAAAATATCGTAGCTACGACGATTATATATTTTAGAGTTGCCATTGACAAATTCTTCCTTCCTTTTACTTTTTTTTTACGTCAATAAACCTTTTTTATTCGCCCAAGAACGGTAAATATTATTCAGAATAGTTTTTTTTATTATTAATCATTAAGCTATGACTCCGTCTGTAAATAAACCGTCCATCATCGTATATTGAGTGTATAATAAAATTAGACTTAAACATTTACAATCTTAGCTCTTAAATTATGCATATTAAGTGCTAATTTTGATTTTTAGCTTTTATAAATTCCGTCATAACTACCACGTCGTTGAAAAACTGGTGTATTTCCAACTGATTAGCGCATATTCCAAAGTAAAACGCAAAATTACATACGTTGATTTTCAAGGCATTTGCTTTTCTAGTAACATAATCTGTCTTACCTCCCTTTTTCAATGATACCGTAAGAAGTTTGGTTTAGTGTTTATCGATATAAATTGTTTATATACATATTAACGAGTTTATACATGCCATAGAAAAATAACAGTGTAAAGGGATGTAAGACAAGGATGTGTCTTCTCACCGGACTTATTCAACCTATACAATGAGGAGATTGTGAAAGAATTAGATGTCCTCCCAGGATTCATTATTAGCAGTCACAATCGTAATATAATTAGATGTGCAGATGGCAGTGTTTAATAGTAGACACAGAGAGGAAACTACAGGTCCTCCTACAGAAGGTAGTCCAGGAAAGTGAAAAGAAAGGGCGAAACATTAATTGAAAGAAGATAGAATGCATGGTTGTCAGCAAAAGGAACAGCTCGATATGCAAATTACGAATATGAGACATCAAAACTAAGTAAATACAAAAAATTAAATATCGGGAAAGTGGCATTTTAACAGAGAACACAAACAGTTCGAAGGCGCATTTAGATGGCGAAAGATTCCTTCCAAAAGCAAAGCCAACTATTAAGATACAGAAATATTTTATTGAAAATAAACAAAAGACTACTGAACTGTTTTGTATTCTCAGTCCTTCTATGTAGCAGTGAATGCTGGATAATCTCCTCCCAGATGAAGAAGAGTTGTTGAAACAGCTGAAATGTGGTTCTACAGAAGGATGCTGAGATTAAACATGGGAGTAACAAGAAAGAAAGAAAGTTTTAAGGAAAATGGAGACAAAAAGGACATTTACAATCAGAATACAGTTGGAATTTCTCGAGCACATAATGAGGAAAGAAGGCTTGGAAAATTTGACACAAGATAGATTGAAGGCAAGAGGGTCGGAGGAAAACAGCGGGCTTGTGTAAACGGTTGGCAGAAAAGTGTTTAGGAAAGATAACAAAAACACAAAATTTACTAAGAGCAACAAAGGACAGGGTATTATGGAGAGCCATGATCGCCCACGACCTGAAAGGACATGTCGCATAGAATAAAAATTATCAAGCCGAGTTCAAATTTCGTCCGAACCTATTCTTTTTACTTTTGCACTAATGCCTTTAGAAAAAAACAAAACAAGAACCTATCTCTTTCTCCCAGATAATGGTTAAATTAGAAGGTTAGACAGGGCACTTTGTAGATTTGATTATTATTTTAAATTCAAAATTGAAGAAAAACGAAATAAACTCCGTAAACCATTCCAGAGATTTTCCCAAGAAACGACTCCATTTGCTTTCCCAAGTCACTCAGTTATGTGCCATGTGTGACACACGGGTAGGCGATCATATATCTTTCGATACATGACTGACGAGGCAGATTTTTCCCGCAGTATGTTGCTATTTCTTTCTGCCGTAGACCAGTTTCCATCCAAGGCTCTAAAACCAGGTTTGTGGACCGGGGGGGGTGGAGAAGAAGAGGATTCGTAAGTAAATCTAATGGATTCGACTGGAATTCGAACTCGGCTCTTCGATTCCTCAGTCCGAGCCGCTATCCATTACTCCACCGTATTATCCTCGCTTTCCCAAGAAGGTATGATAATTCAGACTAGAAGAGTGGTTTCCCATTGTCTGCCCTCGTTTTGAACTGACAATAATCCTTCCCTCAGGCCCAGTCTGTTTTACTATTAAACCAAAAGCTGAGAGCATATAAAGATGGATTTATACCTTTCCCGAGGGCATTAGTGAGAAGCGAATGCAACGCAACGCACGTCTTGATTATTCAACTTTCCGCTCTGATAAGAGTTATACTACCCACTCACCTCCGAAAATAATGCTTCTTATTTTATTATGTTTGTCTATGCCGTTAGAAGCAGATGTTAGTGTTATGGCAGTAGCGTTTGAGCCTTCTCACCAGTAACCCATATCTGTTTATTTATTTATATATTTTTTACCTTGTTATATATAGCAGCTGAAAGGAATCTCTGGAGAACCATAATCGTCTATAAACTGATGTGTCATGACATTTAATAATTAGATTTTCATTGGGGAATTTTTAATTATATATTTTTATATTTATATGTAGTCATCTGGGTGGATCAGTTTATAACTCAAGAACAATCGAAAACCGATCCCCTGTAGAATCAAATAAGTACTCGCTTACTCACACCATCAAATGTGGCAACGTATATTGTTAAGTGTTTACTCTTATTGGTTTTACACATGCGAATCTTTAAATGAGTACATGTATGTGTATTATATATATATATATATATATATATATATATATATGTGTGTGTGTGCGTGTATAGATATATGTATATGTATGTATATATACAGATATGTATATATATATGTAGATATATGTGTGTATATATATATGTAGATATGTGTGTATAGATACGTGTGCATGTATATATATATATATATGTAGATATGTGTGTATAGATACGTGTGCATGTATATATATATATATATGTAGATATGTGTGTATAGATACGTGTGCATGTATATATATATATATATATGTAGATATGTGTGTATAGATACGTGTGCATGTATATATATATATATGTAGATATGTGTGTATAGATACGTGTGCATGTATATATATATATATATATGTAGATATGTGTGTATAGATACGTGTGCATGTATATATATATATATATGTAGATATGTGTGTATAGATACGTGTGCATGTATATATATATATATATATAGATATGTGTGTATAGATACGTGTGCATGTATATATATATATATGTAGATATGTGTGTATAGATACGTGTGCATGTATATATATATATATATGTAGATATGTGTGTATAGATACGTGTGCATGTATATATATATATGTAGATATGTGTGTATAGATACGTGTGCATAGATACGTGTGCATGTATATATATATATATAGATGTAGATATGTGTGTATAGATACGTGTGCATGTATATATATATAGATATATGTGTGTATAGATACGTGTGCATGTATATATATATAGATATATGTGTGTATAGATACGTGTGCATGTATATATATATAGATATATGTGTGTATAGATACGTGTGCATGTATATATATATAGATATATGTGTGTATAGATACGTGTGCATGTATATATATATAGATATATGTGTGTATATATATGTGTGCATGTATATATATATAGATATATGTGTGTATATATATGTGTGCATGTATATATATATATAGATATATGTGTGTATATGTGTGCATGTATATATATATATAGATATATGTGTGTATATGTGTACATGTATATAGATATATGTGTGTATATATATGTGTGCATGTATATATATATATATATATAGATATGTGTGTATAGATACGTGTGCATGTATATATATAGAGATATGTGTGTATAGATACGTGTGCATGTATATATATAGATATATGTGTGTATATATATGTGTGCATGTATATATATATAGAGAGATATATGTGTGTATATATATGTGTGCATGTATATATATATATAGAGATATATGTGTGTATATATATGTGTGCATGTATATATATATATAGAGATATATGTGTGTATATATATGTGTGCATGTATATATATATAGAGAGATATATGTGTGTATATATATGTGTGCATGTATATATATAGAGAGAGATATATGTGTGTATATATATGTGTGCATGTATATATATATAGAGAGATATATGTGTGTATATGTGTGCATGTATATATATATATAGAGATATATGTGTGTATATGTGTGCATGTATATATATATATATAGATATATGTGTGTATATGTGTGCATGTATATATATATAGATATATGTGTGTATATGTGTGCATGTATATATATATAGATATATGTGTGTATATGTGTGCATGTATATATATATATAGATATATGTGTGTATATGTGTGCATGTATATATATATATAGATATATGTGTGTATATATATGTGTGCATGTATATATATATATAGATATATGTGTGTATATATATGTGTGCATGTATATATATATATATATAGATATATGTGTGTATATATATGTGTGCATGTATATATATATATATAGATATATGTGTGTATATATATATATATAGATATATGTGTGTATATATATGTCTGCATGTATATATATATAGATATATGTGTGTATATATGTGTGTGCATGTATATATATATAGATATATGTGTGTATATATATGTGTGCATGTATATATATATATAGATATGTGTGTATATATATGTGTGCATGTATATATATATATAGATATGTGTGTATATATATGTGTGCATGTATATATATATATAGATATGTGTGTATATATATGTGTGCATGTATATATATATATAGATATGTGTGTATATATATGTGTGCATGTATATATATATATAGATATGTGTGTATATATATGTGTGCATGTATATATATATATAGATATGTGTGTATATATATGTGTGCATGTATATATATATATAGATATGTGTGTATATATATGTGTGCATGTATATATATATATAGATATGTGTGTATATATGTGTGCATGTATATATATATATATATATAGATATGTGTGTATATATATGTGTGCATGTATATATATATATAGATATGTGTGTATATATATATATATATAGATATGTGTGTATATATATGTGTGCATGTATATATATATATAGATATGTGTGTATATATATGTGTGCATGTATATATATATATATATAGATATGTGTGTATATATATGTGTGCATGTATATATATATATATAGATATGTGTGTATATATATGTGTGCATGTATATATATATAGATATGTGTGTATATATATGTGTGCATGTATATATATATGTAGATATGTGCGTCAAGATATGTGTGTATGTATATATATGTAGATATGTGTGTATAGATATGTGTGTATGTATATATATGTAGATATGTGTGTATAGATATGTGTGTATGTATATATATATGTAGATATGTGTGTATAGATATGTGTGTGTGTATATATATATATATATATATATATATATATATATATATATATATATGATAGCGAGAATCATATACAGACGTGTGTATATGAATATATATAATTAAAAAATATATAATTAAAAAAAATATATCGTTGTTCCTTACATATGTAGATATATATGTGCATGTATATATATATATATATGTAGATATATGTGTGCATGTATATATATATATGTAGATATATGTGTGCATGTATATATATATATATGTAGATATATGTGTGCATGTATATATATATATATGTAGATATATGTGTGCATGTATATATATATATATGTAGATATATGTGTGCATGTATATATATATATATATGTAGATATATGTGTGCATGTATATATATATATATGTAGATATATGTGTGCATGTATATATATATATATGTAGATATATGTGTGCATGTATATATATATATATATGTAGATATATGTGTGCATGTATATATATATATATATGTAGATATATGTGTGCATGTATATATATATATATGTAGATATATGTGTGCATGTATATATATATATGTAGATATATGTGTGCATGTATATATATATATATATGTAGATATATGTGTGCATATATATATATATGTAGATATATGTGTGCATATATATATATATATATATGTAGATATATGTGTGCATGTATATATATATATGTAGATATATGTGTGCATGTATATATATATATATATAGATATATAGATATATGTGTGTATAGATATATATCTGTGTATAGATATGTGTGTATAGATATATATCTGTGTATAGATATGTGTGTATAGATATATATCTGTGTATAGATATGTGTGTATAGATATATATATGTCTATAGATATGTGTTATAGATATATATATATGTGCATAGATATGTGTGTATAGATATATATATGTGTATAGGTATGTGTGTATAGATATATATATATGTGTATAGATATGTGTGCATGTATATATGTAGATATGTGTGCATGTATATATGTAGATATGTGTGCATGTATATATATCTAGATATGTGTATAGATAAGTGCATGCATATATATGTAGATATGTGTGTATAGATATGTGTTCATGCATATATATGTAGATATGTGTGTATAGATATGTGTTCATGCATATATATGTAGATATGTGTGTATAGATATGTGTTCATGCATATATATGTAGATATGTGTGTATAGATATGTGTTCATGCATATATATGTAGATATGTGTGTATAGATATGTGTTCATGCATATATATGTAGATATGTGTGTATAGATATGTGTTCATGCATATATATGTAGATATGTGTGTATAGATATGTGTTCATGCATATATATGTAGATATGTGTGTATAGATATGTGTTCATGCATATATATGTAGATATGTGTGTATAGATATGTGTTCATGCATATATATGTAGATATGTGTGTATAGATATGTGTTCATGCATATATATGTAGATATGTGTGTATAGATATGTGTTCATGCATATATATGTAGATATGTGTGTATAGATATGTGTTCATGCATATATATGTAGATATGTGTGTATAGATATGTGTTCATGCATATATATGTAGATATGTGTGTATAGATATGTGTTCATGCATATATATGTAGATATGTGTGTATAGATATGTGTTCATGCATATATATGTAGATATGTGTGTATAGATATGTGTTCATGTATATATATGTAGATATGTGTGTATAGATATGTGTTCATACATATATATGTAGATATGTGTGTATAGATATGTGTTCATGCATATATATGTAGATATGTGTGTATAGATATGTGTTCATGTATATATATGTAGATATGTGTGTATATGTGTGCATGTATATATATGTAGATATGTGTGTATATGTGTGCATGTATATATATGTAGATATGTGTGTATATGTGTGCATGTATATATATGTAGATATGGGTGTATATGTGTGCATGTATATATATGTAGATATGTGTGTATATGTGTGCATGTATATATATGTAGATATGTGTGTATATGTGTGCATGTATATATATGTAGATATGTGTGTATATATGTGCATGTATATATATGTAGATATGTGTATATAGATATGTGTGTATGTATATATATATATATATAGATGTATAGATATGTGTGTCTATATATATATATATACATATATATATATATATGATTGAGAGAATCATATACAGACGTGTGTATATGAATATATATAATTAAAAAAATTATATCGTTGTTCCTACCGTATAATGCTGCTCAATGTCTCATAGGGTTGATTTTAAATTTGGTTAATGTTCCTGATTATATATATATATATATATATATATATATATATATATATATATATATATATATATTTATATATATATATATTTATATATATATATATTTATATATATATATATTTATATATATATATTTATATATATATATTTATATATATATATATATATATATATATATATATATATATATATATATATATATATATATATATTTATATATATATATATATATATATATATATATATATATATAATCTTACATCACTATTTACGCTAAGTACTTTTTTTCTTTTGTTTTCTTTAACACTGAAAATAATAACAACCGGCTCAGCAGATTGAGGAGTTCTACTGATAAAATGTCCTCCCGAGTGCAACACAGGTTTCGATAAAGGTTCGATTCCCTTCGGAGACACTCTTATTCGTATAAGTGTATCCACTTAAAGTAACGTTCATATTAATAAATTTTATCCGATAAAATCTATTAAAAATTATTATATATCACACACACTCACACACACACACACACACACACACACACACACACACACACACACACGTGTGTGTGTTACATTGTTTTTCATTTTATTAAATGCTTACAAATGTCGAAATCAATGAGAGAAGAGACGGATCTGTAACATTTTAAAACTCATAGTCTTATGATTTTTTTGTAGACATTTTCTTTCCTTTTTTTTCATTTGTCTTTTAGTAAAAATTTATTAAATGTTTATTTGATGTTTGTTCGTCTTTTCTTTTTTTACTAGTCTGACGTTTACTTAAATCTATAGGAGAATATTTCAATAGACTTTTACAGGAAAGATTAAGAGATTAGCCTACTAATCAGTTAACAGGATTTTGATTTGACGTTTTCACTGAATGATGTTCGATCTATCATTTCTGCCACTTCCACGGCATCGAATCTTCATTTCTTTTACCAAGAACAGGCGCTTTATGGAGCAGATTTCTGTGAACCCTTCAATGTTGACCTTTTGAAATCAAGAGGTCATTCGTCGTCATCTTTTCTCTTTATCATCGATTTTGATTTCTTACTAACTTCTCTCTCATTCGTATCGCACACTTAATCGAGCATTATGATTTTCTTGACTCTAACAGTTTAATTTGAGTTGCTCTCGTGACTTGTATTGGTTGAATATTAGTATAAATTATTCACCAACCACTGAATTAAAATCCATTGAAAGAGAGTATATTGAAAACTAAGTATAGATTATGTAAAATGAATCTTTCTTTTTTTTGCTTTTTTTTTTTTGTTTTCATAATTAGACTGCGAACTTAGTTTCACTCAGGAAATGATAATAGTTGTAATTTGATCTTCTCTTTCAGAAGAAACGGCCTCAGATTCATTCAAACTGAACTTCAATGTTAAACCTCGAAAAGAACGGACAGCGTTCACGAAAAACCAGATTAAGGAACTGGAAACGGAGTTCTCACGACAAAACTATTTGACAAGATTACGTCGATACGAAATTGCAGTCGCTTTGAGTCTAACAGAACGACAGGTAAGTAAATTCAACAATTACTTTACGCAAAACAAAACAAAAGAATTATCGCTTTCCTCAAGAAAAAAATCCTGGTATTTTGTCCTGGTCACTTGTTTCATTAATATCATTATTGATTAAGAGACTCACACCATTAAAGAGATGCGAATTTACAAATATACGAAGCCCAATGTACCCATAATAGCACAATGTCTGATAAGGGTATACCAATGTATTATAACCAGATATGCGCTGTATGTTGGCAGATTTTGTTAAATGCAGTGCATAACCTTGCGGGGTGGGGAGAAGAAAATCTGACAACTCATAAAAAAAAGAGGGGGAAATAAATTTGAAATATTTTTTTTTAGATTGGCCTTCATCAGATCCTGTTCATAATATCGATGTAGTGTCAAATAGATTCCTGAGTTTTACTCGTTATAAATTGGGATTTTACTTTTGTAAATTACCATTAGACGTTCTTCAAGTGACGACATTTGTCAGAATTAAAAAATATTGACTATTTTTTTTAGTTTTTTACCGATTTCGAAGGCGGTTGTACTGTTCATAACATATATACATTCACAACTCAATCTTTGACTATTACAAAGCTATTGGAATTAGCTAATAATGTCAATTTTAAAACTCATATCACTAATATCTGCGTTATTTTTTTCAATTTTCTGAATTTTTAAACTTTTCTAAAAAATTTTGTAGTGGGGAAATGTTTCCGGAAGAACTTTTATTAAGTTATGGATATTTTTCTTCTTTAATTAAAAATCTATATATCAGTTTGTTCTTTATTTAAAAGACAATATTTTTATTAAAAAAATAGTAGCTATCCTGTGTACAAAAACAGGCTAAGTCCAATTAACAAAGTAAAATGTAAGTTGTCGTTTTTACACTTTATCGAGGACTCGCTTTCTAAAATGGTAAAAAAACAATTTTCTTTTCAATTCTGACAAGTGTGGCGGCTTAAGGAAGATGTAATGAAGGTTAATCTACAAACGTTATTTAAAAATATATTTATTTTTACAAGCGGATCAATCTTTTAAGTATAACCTCAATGTTTTCCTTTATTCATTCATTGAGTCTTTGCACCAAACACGTAACTTACCCTGGAAATTAACTGACAGCAAGGATGCCTTCCAAAAGCTAAGCAAAGTATTAAAAAAAGAGAAAAAATACATTAGAAAAAAGAGTCTTGCGCTGTTACGTAATGTCAGTCCTCTTATATGGTACTGAATACTGGACAATTTCCTCACAGATGAAGAAGAGAGTTGAAGCAACAGAAATAAATTTCTACAGAAGAATGCAACCAAGAATAAGAGTACCAAGGAAAGAAATTGCAACAAAAATGACACTTATACTTAACGCCGGGAAGAAACAGTTGAAATTTCTAAGACAAGTGATGAGGAAAGAGAGCTTGGAAAATTTGATACTCACAGGTCAGATTGAAGAGACAGAAGAAAACAACGCATAACCTAGCTAGCGAACCCGAGCAAATTAATGGCGTTTAGGAGAGATAACAAAAGACTAAATTGATTAAGGGCCATAACAGACAGGAAATTGTGGAGAGCCAACGTCCTGAAAGGACACGACACATAGAAGATGAAACAGTCTCTTTAATACTACAGAAATCCTCTAGATGTTTTCGGCAATGCTGTCATTCGGATGGGAGACGGAGGAGGCACGGTGGAGTAATGGATAGCGGCTCGGATTGAGGAACCTGGGAGCCGAGTTCGAATTTCAGTCAAATCCATTACATTCAATTACGTGGTAATACTCTTGGGAAAGGTATGAATCCTCATTTCCTCTCACAGCTATAGGTAAATAGCAGGACAGACCAGGTTCTATAGCCTAGAATGGCAACTCGTCTACCGCAGAAAGAAATAGTAACCTACTGCGCGAAGAAATCTACCTCGTCAGTCATGTATCGAAAGATACATGATCGCCTAAGCGTGTATCATGCATGGCACATAACTGACTGTCATTCGGATAATGTTTACTTTTCCTCAGATTTCAAAAGATACTACTCCAGCTTTTTTCTCAGGCTTTTTGTGACATTTCCTAGTGCTCCGATAACGACTGGTACAACTAAGTCTTTCACCGTTCTTTCAGTTACCTAGCCAGATGTTTATCCGTCTTTGCACTGGGTTTTAGATTAATTCTATAGTATGCTGGAACAGCGAAATACACTGGGGTAGCCTTATTAAAATTTTGAAAAATTAGAGACACAACTGCAATTTTCTTGAATCTCCTGTTTATTAAAATTCCTGCAAACAATGTATGGCGTTAAAAATTAGTGCTTATTAATTTTTATTTGGGATTAGTATCATATTCTGTTACCTTAGAAACCTGAATACATCCCTTCCTGCTTTAAACGTACTTATGAATACATTTTAATTAAATTTTAGTGGCCAGCTGTCATTACTCAAACTTAACCTACCAATCGAGATGATTGAAAACAGCGAAATATAACACTGAATTAACAGATTGATAGGATTACAGGTTGAGGAATATATAAATGCCTTCGTCTCTGCTTTTAACCCATCACTCTTCCGAAATTGATGTGTTTTCTTGTTGTTGTTATTGCCGTTTGTTTCTGTTGTATACACATTTCCTTCCGGGTTCCAACCAGAGACCTAAGGTCAGAAAAGACTTCATGGCATCTTCCCCTGATCATTTTCTGTATATAAAAAAACCCTCTCCTTCGTAAGCTCTTCGTAATGTGCGAGCTGCGCATATGAGTATAACTTTTGTATTTCTTTAAGGCATGGGCTATCAGTAATCTCTTCATTAATTCTGTCGGGACCTTTTCCAATCAATCCGAGTGATTCAATCACAACTGGAATTATTGATGTCCTCATGTAACGCCTTTTTGAGATTACTACAAGTTCCTTGTATTTTAATAGTGTTTTGAAGATCTTCAAAGATACTTTAGTCTGCAGGGACTACCATGTCAATAAGAAAGCATATTTTGTGGTCTTTAATCACCATGTCTGGACGATCAGCTTTGATTATTCTTTCTGTGTGTATTGTAAAGACCCATAAAATTGTCACACGTCCTATCACTGTAACCGGGTCTGGATGATGTTCATACAAGTTTCTTGCAGTTTTCTTTCCGTAAAAGTTGCATATTTTCCAGTGCAGATATCATGCCGAGTTTTGTATTCAGTGGGTGCTAACACTGTGCAATCTGATACAAGATGGCCGATATTTATCACATAATTTACATTTGGGGTCAACACAATTTATTATTATTATTATTATTATTATTATTATTATTATTATTAAATAAAATAATTGATGTAACTCTTCCAATATTTTTCAACGGTTAAGAGAAGAGCGCCATTTCAGATAGAAAAGAAAAGAAAACACAGTGTTTGACAATGTTTCAATGTCTGTCTGTCTTCAAGTTATATTTAAACAATTTTTTCAAGTATAAAACTATATAAATCAACTAAAAATTATAAGTATTTATACAAAAGTTGCATGTCTAAGATTTATTACTAATAAAGTAATTGTGGCACAAGACCCCCCCCCAAAAAAAAAAATTGGGTAGACTGTTGAAGGTTGGTTATCAGTAGCTATCTTATACCTAGCTAATCGGATTTACGACCCACTCATTCTTTACAATAGATTCATTTACTATAAGAATTTATCCGATACCATTCACTCCTTCATACCCCAAAATACCTCACACGCTTGGTAACTGCTGGTAAAAAAAACACGCCATGAGTTAAAAATCATAATATGTACAATTGTGTATAATTATATATATATATATATATATATATATATATATATATATATATATATATTGTGAGAGGTAAAGGATCCCTTGGGGGCCGTCGATAGCTGTGCTAGCACGAAGTCACAAGTAATCGTTGGCTTGAGCGTGCTGGCTTTGTTCAAATTATTGATCACGCTAGATAACAGGCTCTTTCCTGTCTGCAATAGGGATTGGCTAGCCGCCCTAGTAGACGGGTATCCTCGAATACGAGTGGCCAGCTATACACACACTCACACACACACACTATATATATATATATATATATATATATATATATATATATATATATATATATATATTATAATAAAATAAGTAAGATATATAATCCAATGTTCTTATTAATATTTTTATTTTTACAAAACAGTGCTCAATGTAAAATTACCGAGTATAAATATTATAAATTAACTGATTTAAAAATATGGTTCCATCGCTACACAGGAATTACCATGTTTCAAAAACAGAAACTAAAAACTTCAAATTCAGTTATATAATTAAATTAAAGGCTCTAGTTCTAAATTAAAGACCTTTAATTTGATTATATAATTGAATTTGAAGTTTTTAGTTTCTGTTTTTGAAACATGGTAATTCCTGTGTAGCGATGGAACCATATTTTAAATCAAAATTATAATATATATATATATATATATATATATATATATATATATATATATATATATATATGTGTGTGTGTGTGTGTGTTTTATCAATGAAATAACGTAGGAGGATGCTTGGTGACCCCGAAAAAGAAGAAATGATGTTAGTAGGACCCATCCACCCAACAAAAATAAGAGTGACCACTGTATACTGTCTTCCACCAAAATCAAAAGATTCTCTCACTAAAGGAGAGGGAAAGGATAAAAAATTATGGTCATTAGAAACGTTGCTTGTCTTGTAATGAAAAAAAATGTCTGTATTGTTAATGGACGCGTCAAAATGAATGAAACGCCGCCAGCGTGAAGGCATGCAGCTGAAACGTGCTTAATATGATGGTGCATCTTGGAATTTTCCGGTTGTTGATTAGTTACTAAGAGGAATGACTGAAACAACTTAGTATAATTCAAATAGAACTATCCTGTAATTCTGTTCATTCTCCCGAGCCGGTAAATTAGTAATTTCCTTACGCAACCATCCTCATGCTTTTTAAGGGTCGAAAGGTCGGTAGATTCTGAATATTTCTTTTTAGAATGTGCACATTAAGATGTTTATCGAAATTACAATCGTTTCTTTTCTTTACTTTTTTTTTCTTAAATTGCGTTCTTCTCTTGACGATTATTATTAAACTTATTTTTTTTTCTTTCCTTTGTTTTTTTTTCAGGTTAAAGTTTGGTTTCAAAATAGACGTATGAAATGGAAAAGAGTGAAGGGAACAAAGCTGGTGAAAGATAAAGTTGATGGTCAAATCAAGCCAATAATGGCGCCATCAATTACATCTACGAGCTAAGGCAACGATTTCAACACCGATGTTATAATTATTAATATTATTATTATTCTAAAAAAAAACTCACAATATTGAGATATTATCATTTAAGGACAGGCAAATAAAACCAGCCTATGGAGGATATTAAACTGTCTAAACGAATGTATATCTATAGAAATAGATATAAAATATTCGTTATTATTCGGGTCCCCAACCCAGATACTGCAGCTAAATGCAATTAACTGTCATCAATGGACGCAGTGAGCAATCTCCGAATCGGCGAATGGATTTTTGGCGGGAACGAGCTGAAATACTTCTCGTCTTTTTAAATAATCTATAATTTTTTAAATTCCATTTTTCTTATCAAATGCGAATTAAAAATTCGAAAAATTAAGTTAGTTTTTTTTTTTTTTTTCAAATATATGAATCCTTTTCTTTTTTTTTTTTGAACGGGGAATGTGAAATTAATGCGTTCGTTATTTTAAGTATGACTGTGTTTTGAAACTGTAATTAATTGGCTAATTTTTCCTGTTTATTTAATTATATCTTCAGTGTCTTTCTATTCAATGTCTTAAAGATATATCCTATAAATACCAGTCTCTCTTTTAACTCTTAACATGGCACAGGTTTATTCTGTACAGAATCGGGGCTTTTTAAATAAATATCAGTATGAAGTATATGAAATCTTTTCTTTTTTAATCGAAATATAAATCAATTATTTATTTTCCTTATAGGTTTGCATTATTAGGCGATGTGTTTTAATTATTGTGTATACGTTTGTTTGATGTTTGTTGTGTTTTATCATAACTTTCCAACCGCGTAATATCCGGTATATATATATATATATATATATATATATATATATATATATATATATATAATGTTTTCTGAATGTTGAATCTTGCGGTGTTCCTTAAAGCAAGATATTGACATTTCGAAACACAATATTAGAATAAATGTAAATACACAACAAGCAAGAAGAAGAAATTAATTCAAAACAAGATATGTATTAGTTTCTTATAAAAATTTACTAATTTTTATTATTTATCACAATATGGAAAAAAATGATATATAATTTTTACGAGAACAATTTTAGGGAAATCTGTGGCAAGTGAAAAAAGGTTTCGTTGGCGCGTTTCATCCTTTAGGTTCTCATCGGACTAAAGTGATGTTTCCGTCGATGCGACTACGCGAAGCAGAATTGCGGGGTAGGTGGAGGGCACTTAGATTAGAACTTTAAATATAAACTTAATTTTTTTTTTTAAATATATTTTTTAGGAATATAATCTAAACGATTTCATTTTGTTTCATTTTTTATTTTTATTTTTTTTTTTTTTTTGGTTATGTTTTTATCCCTTTTGAGGATCTGCCAAGATTGGTGAAATGTTGTAAGTACCTAGATGTAAAGTTACTGTGGATGATCTGACGACTAAAGCACTTTCTATACATTTTCGTCTTACATTTATATATATATATATATATATATATATATATATATAATATAATGCTCATTTATCTTGTTCCTGCTCTTCTGCGTTTCGCGGAGATTGCATGCACTCAAGAGTTTTGATTGTAAAATTTTACAGTCAAGATAGGGGAACATTTATTTTTATTTATTATTATTAATGCTCTATCTCTTGACATTGAGCACCAGAATTACAAAACTGATTGCCTTGTAATCGTTATCTTCCAGGAATATCCAGGTTGACCGAATTTTAAAGATTTTTTTCTGCCAAAATACAATTTTGCACACATACACACACACACATACACACATATATATATATATATATATATATATATATACATATATATATATATATATATGAGATCAACACTAAGCAGCGACAGTCTGTTCCATGCTTCAACGCCATCTTCAGGTCATATTATATGTAATCTTCAGACCAATTTATATTTACATCATATATATATATATATATATATATATACATATGATAAAAATTTAGTTTTAGTAAATAGAGCATATGTTAATATAAAAGTGGACATTGCGGTCTAAAACGAGCACCGTCAGTTTAAATGGCCTGAAGGTTGAGCCCAGAAATAAACAGACTGTCGCCGTTCGGTGTTGACCTAAGGTGTCCGCTTTATATATAAACACCCACTCTTACGCGGATGAATAGTGACATGTTTCACACCGGCATCAGTAGATAGGTTTCGATCCCGGATTTCAAGATAGCTTTCCCTCTCCACAAATAACCTCTGTTCCGTTTTTTGGCTTCTGCTGCACTAAGCTTTTAATAAGACCTGTTTTATGTGCGTATTCCCCACCGGTGCCAGAGATCGGCGTTCGAGCTCTGGATAAAAGAAAATGTTATTTTTAATGTAGGTAGGCCCTCTCCAGTTGAACTTGTGCTTCTATTTTCCTCTCATTTCAATCTGCGTCGCCCTCAGCAGAGCTTAATAAATAGTTATCAGAAAATATGCATAGTACAAATAAGCTATAGCCTTGTCATTTGTACATTTTCTGGTCAGATACTGATATTTACAATTTATAATTTTTTTTCCCGTATTGTGTCGGGGGAAAATAACTTATTTTTATTTATTCAAGAGAGACAAAAATATCAATAAATAAAATTCTAACGCCATCATCACTATTCTGCAGCAAATACAGCACACTAACATCTTTCTATACATATAACACCGACAACTGCCTTTTATAAGTTTTTAAACGGATGTGTATATTTAAATTTTATTATTGAATGTGTCAATAATAATACTTCTTATTCTAAACGTGCCAACTCCAGAGACTATTTTCACAAGAGATATTTACATTTTAAACGTACCGGAAAAAATTGAAAATGGGAATATTTTTTTTTTTTTTTTTCAGTATTTAAACAAGATTTCTTTATTCTGCCGGATGTTTCCATTCATTTATTAGAACTGTAAAACATTGAAAACAGACGAAAAACAGCGAAAAAATTTGAAAAAAAAAACAAACAAAAAAAGTAGCCGATGTTAACTCCTGATGAATCTATTCACCTAAAATTCGATTCCATTCAAGCCAATATGTCTGCCATTTTTATTCTGCGATTTCGTTATTTTTCTTTCTTTTTTTATTTGTTCGAAGACTTTTAATAAAAGAACTGCAATTTTTATTTCATATTGAACAATATATGAACGTAACAAATCAGAAAACAAGGATTTTGATTTGGAGCAGAATTAAAAAAAAAAAAAAATAACACACACATTTACTCTGGACTGTGAAGAAGATCTTCAGCGAACTATTTTTATTTTCTTTATTGTAACCTGACCAAAGTGAAACACGCCTTATCAAATAGTGGTTGACAATAAAGTGATCTCAAAGTCAGCAGAGTTTTCTGTTTATTTCTGTTTATTACTTTTTTTCTCTCTCTTTCTCTGTAATATTTGATTTCAGTATTTGTCAAGTTTTATGTGATGCTTATTTAAAGATAGTAGCCATTTCTTTAACATTCAAAAATTCTCAACTGCTGATTTTGAAACTTTTGGCCAACATCTGTGCGATGTTAAAAGTGGCTTGATTGCATTTCCAGGTCTGTTTTTATTGTTGAAATGAGACATGACTAAAAAATAAATATTGAACAATAATATTTAACAGAACAAAAAAAATCTTTCTTTTTCTGTCATGCTTGTTCTATTTTTACTTATATTGGCTGTGTTTGCGTAGCATTTTTCTCCAAGAATACTATATTGTTTAAAATGACTGTTTAAAACCGACTGCAAATATTAAAAGCGTTAACCATGAAAAAAACAGCCAAACTTTAAAAAAATTAACTATATTTATTATATTTGCTTCTAAATTTATTTCATAATTTAAAAAAAAAAACGATACCACAACATAATCTGACGCGTGAAGACGAGATAACTTAAAATACTGGCATAAGGCGTAAGGGCAGGATATAACGACAACAGATAAAGGCTGGCATAAAACAAAATCAATACATAGAGCCACAACATTATACACAAAACTTTTTAGACATTGTATACGGAAGTTGAAAGAACTTGGACATCAAATAATCTATATTTAAATTTTCAAAAGAAATCAGAAAAATGGTGCACAATATATATATAAAAAAAAACAAACTCCTCAACAAAGAACTATCGTTGATCAAAATTTTCTCTCTTTCTCTCTGCCTCACACACGCGCGCATACACATACGCTCCCGCTCTTAGGAAAAAGTTCTCAACCCAACAAATAAGAGATTCTAAAATAAATTCTGACATTTGGTCGATAACTTTATAGTACCGACATTTCCCTGTGCGTTCCATGAACGCTTCGCTGACTTCTGGAAATAACGTTGGCTTCTGGCTCTCACCAGATTTAAACTCCATTGAACATGCATGGGGCGTATTGAAGACCTCACTAGATTTCTTGCAGTCACACCCAATAAACATGATGAATTGATGGTATATGTCTAGGTAGATCTACCCACCCTCTACAACGTCTCCTGCATATCGCAGCGTCCATGACACGTTGCATAGCCGCTTTCATTCAGGCGAAGCGGAGAGTTAAACACTTTGAAATAGTTATCTAGTTTCTGTGGTTTAGTTTCTTTGTATTTGCTAAGTTATAAACAAGTCTACATTAGCAAGGTACTCAGTGAGAATCGGCTACCAGAGGAGCTCACTAACGATGACCTACACGAAAAGTCTCTCTCTCTCTCTCTCTCTCTCTCATATATATTTATTCGAAGGAAGTTCTGTTACCGGCCAAAGAAGAAGCCGATCTCCTACAACATTCTAATATTTGGTTAGATTTTGGGAGGTAGGTCGAGGGTTGAACTAATGTAAGTTTGCGTATATATATATAATAGCTGGCCACTCGTATTCGAGGATACTCGTCTACTAGAGCGGCTACCCAATCCCTCTCTCGCTCAGGCATATTTGTGTTTGTTCAACAACCACGGAGCCCACCCGTGGTTTACACTGCAACTATGCTGAGTAAACCTTAGTTAGAGTTTCTGGGAGAGAGCGTGTTATCTAGAATGATCATCAATCTGAACAACACCAACACACTCAAACCGTCGGTCACGATGACTTGTGGCTTCGTGCTAGCACAGCTATCAACGGCCTCAAGGATTCCGTCTATCCAAATTCAATCACAAGGTTTGGGTCAACCCTTGGTATGGTTTTCAGGCACTTTCTAAAGATGCCGCACACTGTGATCGCCCCACCTCCATACTGATAACATCAGAAAGCCCCCTACCTGATATATATATATATATACCCCTGCATGTGGTGTAATGCGTAACAGTTCAGAACTCAACTGCAGTATACCGATTTCCAATTCCTGTACAATTCTTTTAATTTTGGGCGAAAGGTAAGAATTCATTTCTTTTCTTCTAGTTATTAAATAGTACATGGGTCTGGGCCCTTCAGCCTTGGCTGACACCAATTCAAAAGAAGGACAATTCTGAATTAAAAAGAAACCTGCGACTTAAACGATCACCATTATTCTTGAGTATTCAGGTGACTGGATTATGGTAGCTGATGCTCAGAAAATGGTATTCATGTTGTGCAAGAGTGTCTATGAGTTACAGGCACTGTCTTAAATAAAACAGCTAATCAACGGTTAATTTCAAAACATGGTTCTGCTCGAAATCGAGGAGACAACAATCATATGTTTATTTTTTTTCTTTTATTCACGGTTTCTGTTTATTATTTTGTGCTTGGAGTCATAATCCTAATGGTGACATTTTGGATGCGCCGATAAAAAAAACCTTGAACTGAAGTTTGTTAAGATCTACA
This sequence comes from Acanthosepion esculentum, assembly GCA_964036315.1. Classification (NCBI taxonomy): domain Eukaryota; kingdom Metazoa; phylum Mollusca; class Cephalopoda; order Sepiida; family Sepiidae; genus Acanthosepion; species Acanthosepion esculentum. Next base: position 47,370,560 of record OZ038480.1, read on the forward strand.
ATAAGAACGAATCATCTATCCTTCACCTATCGTTTATTACAGTACGGAATGTTTCACAATTGTTGAAACAAAGCAGCGACCTCTCAGGAGCGTGAGAACCCTGATGAGGAGGAACAGTGGCTCCAGCATGATAGTGGTCCTACTCACACTACTAATGTTACCGTGGCATGGCTCCGCGAAAAGTTTGGGGAGCCGCAAAGATGAAGTGGAATGAGCCCCTCACTCGCCTGACATGAACCCCCCAGATCTCTTCCATTGGGGGTTCCTCAAGGACAATATCTACCAGGGCAACCCTCGCACCATTGCGGCATTAAAGGCAGCCATCACTGAGAAGATATAAGCGATCACCCAGGAGGAATGTGCACGCGTTATGAACAACTTTACATTTAACAGTGCCTTCAACTGAATGATGGACATCTGGAGTATGTACTCTAGGGCTCCTTTTCTCATTTTTGGTTCATGTTTGAAATTAAATGGTAGCAGATCCTAAAATGTTAACCTTTTACCTTTCAATAAATGTTATTTCCATTATTCTATCATTTGTGATCCTTGATTTGTGCCCGATCATTTTGTTTCAAAAATTGTGAAACACACTGTATATTGATATAATTGTTCTATTTTATTATTTATTATTGTTAATCTTTTATTGTGTCTAATTTCTGGGTGAAACTTTATCATGGTGACACAGGAAAAATAACGTATAAGTCCACCATGAGGTACTTTGAGCGTATCAGTTGAGGAAGGAATTAATGCATATATAATTTTCTACAGCTTATCAATCCTTTACAGGTTATTTAAAGAGAGAAAAAATGAGGTTGTAAGAATTATCTTGTGAGATAATAATGGTTTAATGATACACGTGTTACTAATTAACCCATAGCTGGGGGAAAATGAGGATTCACACCATTCTCAAGGGTATTTACGTGTAAGTGAATATAACGAACCCAACTGGAATCCGATTCTCCGATTAAAAATGCGGGCTATTATCTATTACACCAGTCGCACATCCAAGATTACAGCAACTGGTATTTCTAAGAGGTTACCCATCTAGATACTGACTAGGTTCGACGTTGTTTAACTTCAGTGATCACTCGGCAACTGGTGTTTCAGCGTGATGCGGCCGTAAGCCTTTTAAAACGTTTTAAAATGGAAACAGAAAGTATACTTTTACATAGCGCCAGAAAAAGACAGTCGAAATTTCCAGAACGTATAATGAGGAAAGAGGGCTTGAAAATTTGATACGCACAAGGCATATTGAAGCCAACAGGTAGAGAGTGTGACAGCATATAGCCTACATAACAAAGCTTGTGTAAATGGTTGGCAGAACAGGGATTACGAGATATAGCAAAAAGACAAAGTTTACTAAGGGCTACAAAGGACAGGACTTTGTGGAGATCCATGTTCGCCAATGTCTTGAAGGACATGTCACGTAACAGAAAAAGGTTTCATAATTCTCGATATGAAATATTTTCCATCTTAATGAAAGAAATATGGCAACTCGTTGTGGGGTGATAGTCAATAAACTGATCTCTCCGATCGTCCCACGTGAGTTTAATTCTCACCAAGGGACTTGTATTTAGGTGTCATGCACTATAAGTACCAGCATGAACATTTTGTATTTTATATTCTCAATGTCTCGGCCGTTGTAACTTCCGACCTCCTTCAGGTGACTGCAGTTGTATTCCTTAACCTTCTCAGAATTTGGAACTAAACCCTTTATTCAATCTACCGAGATAGACTGTTCTAATTTTTGCCTTGCATGCTTAGGGGATATTCCTTATAAGTTAATATTCACTAGACTTCTTGATCTTTGTGTCGTTTGTCTATTTCTTTTATTCAACCTTGACCTACTACCCCAAACAGCATCAGAGGAATTCATGAATAAAGAAGCTAATGTATAGAAAAAGGATTTGAGTTGTCTTTCATATTTCACCTCCCGTTCCCTTGTAAACATACACTTGACAGTTCCCAGTTTTTGTTCAAAACTATGCAGAGGGGGAGTCGAAACACATCTCATCGGTGAGAAATACTAACACGATTATTCAGAGTGCCTAAATTTTGTAAATGCATATTTTTATTATTATTATTTTTTCTGATGATGAAAATATTATTATGTCGAAAACATTATTTATTTTCACGCAACCCAAGTGTTTGCGATGGGTAAATTGTCGCCATTTTATATTTTTAATTTCGCGCATGCGCATTGTTTGTTTTCGATTCAGTCGACTGCACAGTATAGTAGGGTCAGTTGAGCACCGCCTGTTAGAAAAGAGCACCATGACTCAAATTAACTTTGAAAAACATGACCGCCTTTATACACGTCCTACTGAATATTTTGAGTCTTCTATTGGTGAACTATAAAATGAGTCAGCTCATTTTGGTTGGCTCACTAGTACAAAAAGGTACCCAAAATCTCCAACACGGAAGCTGCAATACGAACATTTCTGAGTGTTTTTTGTGTAAATTTAAGGACAGTGTAGAGGATGCAGATAGAGTTGAATGAGTCTAATAGTGATTACGAAAGTGTTTGGAATGATCACTATGATGGCAACGTTATGCCTCCATTTATCTTCACACAAGGCGTCAGACTCAACACAGAGGCCTACATTAAGTGCTTTGAGAAGGTGGTGCTGCCCTGGGTGAAGAGGGTGGCTGCTGGAAGAACTTATGTCTGGCAATAGGACTCTGCACAATGCCACGCAAGAAGGAGAGCACAATCATAGCTGTCAGACAATTTCTTCGACGACATCACCCCTTACATTTGGCCACCTAAATCACCAGACTACAAGCCCCTTCCTTGATTATTGTGTGTGGGGCACAGTTGATCGAGAAACGAACATAACTACTTGTAACATCAAAGATGAACTGAAAGCAAGGATTATGGCAGCATTCACCAACTTAAACAAGGAGACTGTCCAGAAGAGATGCAGGAGATTCCGAAGTAGTCTGGAGGTCGTGGTCGAAGCCAATGGCGATTTCATTGAATAAATTTACTCTTTTGGATTTCAAGATATTTTGTGTAATTTTGGTAAATATATCTGTTAAAATGAAATATCAGTGTTATTTTGACTTCTGTGTAATTTAGACAATTTATCCATCGTACTATGTGTATGCATGCTTTAATTTTGGCAAATTAAAAACATATTTATATGTTGATACCAAGTTTGAGCAAAAAGTATCTGGTGTGATGCTATAAAAAGAACACTACAGCATATTCGGCATTTAATCTCCTTCGAAGTAGTCTCCTTCTAAAGCAACACACTTTATCCAGCGTCGTTTCCATTGATGGAAGCATTCCTGGGACTCCTTTACGGGAATAAGGAGGAACTGCCACGTTGCATTTCTTGGGATTTCCTCCACGTCTTGAAATGTTCTTCCTCTTAAGTAGGATTTGATCATTGGATAGAGGAAAAAGTCGCAAGAGGTGAGATCTGTCGAATTTGTGGAATGTTGCACTTAGCGGAAAACTACTACACAATGACATGGTCATTGATGGAATCTCCGTGCTGTGGTGAAGCGACCACACTCTACACACGTTCCTTCCATCGGAAGTAAGCGAAAACGTTGTAGCTTAGTGTGTATTCGCGATAGAGTTCAAGGTCATTCTGTGCCAAGCGGCTTCAATCTGCGTACTTTAGCTCCGTTACCATAGTAACAGATAATTCTTAATCAGACCTTGTATGGTAATTGACGTAATACAATCAAGGATAATGATAATATTAACCGTTTCCTTATAAGGAAACTTTTGACATTCATTGGCCAAGCATATTGTACTACTGTCGGTTGAAATTTATAGAATCTTACTTTTAAAACAATTTTATCAAATCCAGTAATTGTTATCGTTCTTTCCAGTATTGATGGGGGCTTCATTCGTAACTTTTTATTTGAAGTAGTGTGGAATGTCAACATCCTGATTATGTCATTATTTTATTTTCGAGTTACATGTACAATCCATTTTAGTAGTTGTAGCTTTTGATAGTCCTCAAGCGATGTGTTTTTTTTAATTTGGTACAGTTCTTTGTGATTTTGTAGCTCCAGTCCACAATATTCGAAGTATTGTGGTCTTCACCAAGAACTATAGGCTTCACTCACTCAAATCCATTTTAACCATTGGTCGTAGAAAACGAACAGTTTAGATATTTCTAGGCAGGTTTGACGCTATGCATGACACTAATGTGAAAATCTCGATCTGACGACAATATTTAAGACCCTGATTCGAGTTTTCAGGTTAATGTTTTGGCTTTGCAGCATCTTGTGGTATTGGGCGAAACTATCTCGAGCACAGTCTATTCTATCTTCAATTTCCTTATCTCTTATGCTAAATTAGTTATAACTGTTTCATACACTAAGGTGTTTGAATTGTTTAATATTGACTAATTCCACACGTTGATTTTTTTATGATGGATTCAGGATATGTGCCATCACTGTTTTCATTCTGAATTTTCTGTTTTGGAAAGATTTGAGCGTTCATATATATATATATATATATATATATATATATATATATATATATATATATCCTTTATTAATGAAATTAGTTAAAACGAAACTCTCCGAATGTCAGCTGATGACAAACACAGAAAGAATATTTTAGCCAACAGGATACAATAAAAAAAATGATCTTTCAAGAATTATATTAGTTAAAACTAAACTCTCCTCGTGCCACCTTATGTCAAATGCAGAACGAACTTTTTAGCCAACACAGTATGTCTGAGAATTAATAAAATATTTTTCGCATTTTTTGCAACTCCTCTTCTTTTTTTCTGATTTTCTTATTTCTTTTCCATGAAGTCGCAGAGTTTTTTGGGTTTTTTTTTCCAACCCTTCGCTTTCTTTTTGTTCTACGCTTCACGTCTCTTATCTGTTTATCTTTCTTGAGTGGCATTTACTTAGGTAGTTACACGCCAAGGAAAGGTGGGATCTCATTCGTTGTCACCGATGCCCTACCCTACACGCATACCCGATCTAAAATCTGTTACCTGACCCGGGTTCTCGTCACTTATCCCCCGCTGTTTGAGATCAGTGTTCGCACTGCGCTTTCGGCCGGTTTGATTGAAGGCATGCGCATCGCTGGCAGCGCGAAAAAGACCACGGCTCAGTTTCAACAGAAAAAACGTCATCTCTTACTGCCTACTGTGTTAATGAGCAACACCGACCTTCGAAGAGATAAACGCGCGTGCGTACACACGCACACATACATACACACACACACATAAGTAGAGATAAGATATATTTAAGCAGCAAGAATTCATTCAAACAAGTTTTCCTAATTGCAATCGACAAGATCTGATTTTGTTTTTTAATGTTTTTGTTTCCAATTTTCAAATAAGATTGAATTAAAATTGCTTTCGGTGTGTTTTCGTCGCATTTGTTGTTGTGTCTAAATGAGTGTGTTAGCTGTGTGTGTGGTTGGTCGAATGATTGGTTTTTAATTAATTTATCCAAGTTCCACGTTAATTTCGTCCACTGATATTTCTGTCATAATTAAGGATTTTTTTGTTTTTTATTATGTTGTGGATTCCGGGGATGGAATCCTGCACAAATAAATAAACAATGCCAGTAATTGAAATAGGAAAATAAGTGTATTGAACGTAAGAATACAAACTTGAAATGAAGATTAGTAGTCCAGGAATGCGGGTTAGTATAAAGTATATGTACAAGTCTCTGTAAGTAAAGCCGTAATTCTCTCTCTCTCTCTCTCTCTCTCTCTCTCTCTCTCTCTCTCTCTCTCTCGACTCTACGTATCTCAACCATGTCTCAAACGTATCTCCACCCTGTCTCCAACTCTGTCAGTATAAGTATACTTTAGACGAGTCCATCTTGTGTAAAGGGGGAGAGCCCCACAACATATTACTAACACCATTTTGTTTAGTTTCTTGTACATATAGTATTATTCACATTGTCATTTTTTTAAAATGTTATCTTATCCCCAAAACAGGCAAATTGTATATATGGAGACAAGTTAGAACTTCATAGAGATTTTGAGGTATTATGGTGGTTGTAGTAAGAATTGTAAGTAGAAATGTGGTATTCTGGTACGAAAAATTAAATTTTGGCGTTGTAACCAAGGTTCTAGGTGCAAAAAAATGTATTGTTTTAAAAAGTAATATGTTAAAAAGGATCATTAATAATTTAATTTTATTTGATTATAAAAAGTTAACGAAAATATTTCATAGTTTCCATGTCGTTGAGTCGACGATGTTGAGTCAGCAGCGTTGAGTTGGTGGTGCTGAGTTGGCGGTGATGAGTCTTCTTGCACCTCCAAATTCTGTGTTTACACATGACATGAACGTAAGCCGTGAATGACCTAGGGAGTGTCCAACTATGCTACACATTCCCTCCGATGTTTAATATACTTGCCACTCTACTAAAGTGTATCAACTCACATGCTTGTCTATTTAGATACTGATCTGTAAGCACTACACTCTTAATTAAGAATTAGATCTCAGCTATTGTTTTTGGAAATAGGCCAATAACTGGCACCTCAACCCTTACTCAATAATAGTCTAAAAGTCGCAAGAAAATGGCATTATATATTCCTAATTATATGTACCACCCTCATTCCCTTCGTATCCCAGTGGCTAGATGTACGTTCCACTCGATCAGCTCCTTTTCACGAATCGCTGCTTTGTGGAACCGACTCCCAAGAGGTTGTTTCCCCGTTTTGATCACTATAATTTTATCCTGTAGGATGTAGGATCCACCGTTATATTCCCCACATACCCCCATAAACTGTGCCTCTTACTGTGTAACCCGAGTGACTCTTGTGCCTTTTACAAGACATATATATATATATATATATATATATATATATATATATATATATATATATATATATATATATATATATATATATGTGTGTGTGTGTGTGTGTGTGTGTGTGTGTGTGTGTGTGTGAATTACTCAAAACGTTGACACTTCGGCGTGGTGTAATGATTAGAAAGCTTATCTTGCTAGATCAATTATGAGTGAGTAATGAGTTCGATCCTTACTGGGTGCCCCATACTTTCGGTTTTGTGCCACATCTAAGCCGCGCTTAGAAAATCATTATTACTTAAAACTTTATTAGTCCGGGTTTCATCCCATATGCTTTTACAACTTGTCTACGCTTCTTCTCTCCCTGTTTAAGAAAGTACATGCACTTCACTCAAATGATATCAACACAGTTTCACCAGCGAAAAGTAAACTAAATGTCAGATTAAAATGAATCCATTGTTTAGAAATATACATACATGCAAGCATACTAGGAGGGTTGTGAAAAAAATATCTATCCGACCAAGAAGTCCTTCCCTTAATAAAAGACCCAAAGCGATGTTTTGAAATTGGTCAGATTTTCGAAAATGGGTCGCAACAAGAAGTTTTCAGCATCTTCTCAATTATACACCCATCTTCTGTTCTCTTTCTTTCCCATTGACACTGGCACACACACACACACACACACACACACACACACATGAAAATACAGACATATATATACAGGGTGTCGCAAAATAATGTATACACTCTTTGAATCGTTATAACTTATTCAATTTATGTATTTCGACTTGTAAATAAGATTAATACAAGAGAAAGAATACACATTTAAAGAATTTGAGAGTAAAATATACAAACAACATAGAAAATTAACTTTAATAAGATAAAAGCTAGTTGAGACAATGGCAGAATATTCACATAATGATGAGTTCACATCGAGTGCTCAAACTGGTTGCTGTTCTGTTCAATACACTTTTCATATCTTGAAGAAATAGACATACAAACGTTCAGTATCATTTCCTCTGGTATTTGAGCACATTCTTCTGCAATTGCTACTCTCATTTCAGCAATTGTTTCAGGTTTCCTGCTGTAAACTTTGTCTTTTAGTAACCCCCACAAAAAGAAATCCAAGGGTGTCAAATCTGGTGATCTGCGTGGGTATTCAACTGTCCATCTTCTTCCAATCCATCTGTGTTGCATATTTTCATCCATATAAGTTCTCACATCACGGTAATGTATTATTAACTATTAATATTTAAAGAGTGTATACATTATTTTGGGACACCCTGTATATATATATATATATATATATATATATATATATATATATATATATATAGATGTGTGTGTGTAATTGTGTATATATGTGTGTGTGTGTAAGTGTGTATATATGTGTGTGTTTTTTTAGAGATTTTTGGAGGTTTCCGGGGAGCTGTTGTTATTTATTTTGTATGAATCAAAATAAATGGTAATCAGGTGAATAAGACAAGTGAAAAAGTACATCCCAGACAAGGTGTACCGATAGAAATTGGTGCCGCTTTGCTCGCGTCTGCAAAGAGACCTGGGATCTGGTGTTATTCTGATGGAAGACCGATTAAATGCAGCAAACAATGGAATGCGTCTGGAATTAACCAATCGGGATGGACCCATCCCGATTGGCTAATTCGGGACACTTTACATTGAATGCTGCATTTAATCGTTTCAATTTGGAACAGTATCTTTTTCAATACAATGTTGGGTTTTACGAAAGGACCACGTAATATGCAATGCCCTTCCAATATACACAACCTCACCTTCTACGGATTCAAACCTACATTTCAAGAGGTTAACAATGTCTCATTTCGTTTTTCGCCAGGATTTATTATATATGGAGACAAGTTAGGACTTCATAGAGATTTTGAGGTAATATGGTGGTTGTAGTAAGAATTGTAAGTAGAAATGTAGTATTCTGGTACAAAGAATTAAATTTTGGTGTTGTGACCAAGGCTCTAGGTGCAAAAAAATGTATTGTTTTAAAAAGTAATGTGTTAAAACGGATCATTAATAACTAAATTTTATTTGTTTTTAAAAAGTCAACGAAAAAATTTCATAATTTCCATGTCGTTGAGTCGGCGATGTTAACTCGGCGATGTTGAGTCAGCGGCGTCGAGTTGGCGGTGATGAGTTGGTGGTGATGAGTCGCTCTGCACCTCCAAAATCTGTATTTACACGTGATATGAACGTAAGCCGTGAATGACCTAGGGAGTCTCCAACTATGATACACATTCTCTCCGGAGTTTAATATACTCTACTCTACTAATGTGTATCAACTCACATGCTTGCCTATTTAAATACTGATCTCTAAACACTACACTCGTTTTGAAAAGTTATGTTTTAAATCTATTTATCTATTTATCTATCACGACCAGCGAAAATCATAAACAAAAACTTCAAATTCTATAAGCCCTATATTTAAAAGAATTATGGCCAAAAATAAAGTCAGTTAGGAATATAGCAATAAACTTATAAAATGTTTATAACAACAAAGATTTTTAAGAAATAATTAAATTATAATTGTTAAAAATTGCAATTAAAAATATTTTAAAATACGTTACTACAATTCTAATAAGAAATTACATAAATTACTTCCCTTACATAGTGGTAAAACGTTTTTCGAATTTTACAGCGTTCATGCTCACATATTCGTAACCTATACTAACTCTTTGTTTTAGAAATTCAAACCCCTGAAAATGATCTCAGATGACACTGAAGGCGCTTGGGAAAATAAAAATCATATGAATCACTTCTAAAAACACCTCTTTCGGTCTGCACTATCTTTCGATGTCTCATTATTACCTGGATTTAAAAAACTTACCTAATTTTCTACCTGATGATGATCGTATGAAACGATTGAAAGCCGAGCTAGTAGCAAAAATAAGACCTGATAAAACTGGAATTATAAACAAGGATTATACCATTCATTAACGGATTCGAGGTTGATTGTATTTTATTATTAAATATTGTTTGCGAGAGTGATTCTTGCCATAAAATTAACTTCATCATTTGTTTTTCGTATGAATGATTTACGTTATATAAATTGAACACGCACTACATAATTGATATTAAAATAACTGATCCTAAGTGCGAATTCCTGATAACAACTGTGACATTACTCTAATTATTGAACAATTTAGTTCATGCCACCTTTACTACAAAAAAAGCTTATTCTACAGTACAAGAACGCACAATTGTAAAATTTTAAAAAAAAATAAAAAATTAAACCTTAGCGTCGTGACTGCACGCTCCAAAATTATTCTTACAGTTAACAATATCACATTTATAAAAACACCTCTTTCGGTCTGCACTATCTTTCAATGTCTCATTATTACCTGGATTTAAAAAACTTACCTAATTTTCTGCCTGATGATGATCGTATGAAACGATTGAAAGCCGAGCTAGTAGCAAAAAATAAGACCTGATAAAACTGGAATTTATAAACAAGGATGATACCATTCGTTAACGGATTCGAGGTTGATTGTATTTTATTATTAAATATTGTTTGCTAGAGTGATTGTTGCCATATAATTAACTTCATTTGTTTTTCGTATGAATGATTTACGTTATATATATATATATATATATATATATATATATATATATTTGCGGATCCATTACGTTTTAATACCTTTGTGAAAAAAAAAATAAAATCATGAACCTAGATTTTATTCAAAATTTTTAATTTGTTTACAACTTATTCGAAAATTTTAAAAATACGATAAAACATTAAACTGTCTTTGGCGGTTGAATTTAAAGAAACCTGTGTATCTGAATTCTTGCTGCTTAAACACACACACACACACACACACACACACACACACACACACATATATATATATATATATTATACATATATATATATATATATATATATATATATATATATATATGTGTGTGTATGACGTTAGCATCTCTGCGATTCACTGTTTTTTGTGTTATGCCAGGTTGGACAGAAACAATCTGTTTGAAATGAAATTCAGCGTGCTGTTGTCTTGGTGAAAAATGGCGAGGTAAGGGATGTTGGCAAGGGACATGGGGTATGTGGTGTCTACATGGAAGTGAATTACAGGACAACAACCCACTCTAGCATCTTGATTGTCTCAAGATGTGCCGGTAATGTCACCGCCCTTCTAACGGCGCCCAAAACTCTCTAGGTGATCAGTTTGCTCTCTGAGCGAAAATCCGTTTGAGTCTTTTCCTTTTTTTGCATAACATTTTCTTTCAATTATTTTCATAACTTCCGATTTTTCGTTTTTCATCTTTAACTTATCGGCCGGTTTTCAGAAGTCATTGTATTGAACATATATATATATATATATATATATATATATATATATATATATATATATATATATATATATGGGGAGTATTATATATTGTATATATATATAATATTATATATTGAATATATATATATAATGTTAATAGATATATCTATTTTACATGACTTGTTTGAAAAAATAACTACTACCAAAATGTATTGATTATATATATATATATATATATATATATATATATATATATATATAAGGCTCAGGCAGTTCAGTTCCTAGGAACCGACAGCCCGACACCAACACACGTGATTTGATTATAGTGTGAAGGTTTTGTGCAGAACCATCCACACTGGTCGAATGGCCGAATACAGAGACCTTGTGCACTACTTGCCTCAGGGTCCACAAACGACCCTCCGCAGGTTTTGAATTCAGAGTTGTCCTTCTCCTAGACCAGTTGCCATCCAAGGCTATAGAACCCAGTCTGTCCTGCTATTTACCCATAAGAAGAGAATTCATACATTTCCCAAGTGAAAGTAATGGATTCAACTGAAATTCGAACTCGGCTCTCCGATTCCTCAATCCAAGCTGCTATCCATTACTCCAACGTGCCTCTTCTCTCTCTCGCGCGCTCTCTCTCTCTCTCTCTCTCCCTCCATATATATATATATATTCAGGTCGTTAATTATATTCAATACTGCTTAATTAAAACAGAGCATTTACTCAAATAATTCGTATCCATTAAAATAACGTGTAAACAGAAAATATATTAAAATATTTGTCGAATTTAATCCATCTAATCTCATTATTTACGTTAGGTTACGTTTTGGAGCAGAAAGGATATATCGAGAAAGATCGCCGAAAATATGTGTTTATAAGCAGTAGTTTAGACCTTGCTAACCAGAAAGTTATCTGGGACTAAATGGTTAAGAGCACGTCAGGCTGTAAGGCGGTTTCCGTAAGGAATACAGGTTCCTGTCGGAGAACGCATATTTTCTACCAAATTTCTCGAACAACCCGGCCAGTAAATGTAATTAATACTGTTTAATTAAAACAGAGCATTTACTGAAATAAGTTGTATCCATAAAAATAACGTATAAACAAAAAATATATATATGTATTTGTGTGTGTAAGTGTGTGTAAGTGTGTGTGTGTGTGTTTGTGTGTGTGTGTCTGTATGTATGTATAATAATGTTTACCTATGAGATAAAAGAATCATTCTCTAATCGCCCCCTTGTATCAGTTGTAATCCGCACCCAATTTAAGAATATATATAAAGTAGGTTTCTGCTATTTTTGTTGTTGTACCAGCAAAGAACATTGAAAGTTCGCCTTCGTTCTTCAGTAAAAAGGCCATTTGAAAGATAAATCAAAATTTATATCGTACCAGTTCTATTTCGGAATAGTTTAGTCTTAACATATATTAACCAGGTACCTCAACTAATTCACTGAAAAAAGAGCATAATATGACGAGAAAAGGTCACAAACTTGATAAAAACAGTTTTATCATCAAAAAGTTTATTTTTAAGAGGAAAGACCAAAGTATTTTTTCATTACTTTATTCAATATTTAATCCTTTCGCGCACGTTCGAAATTTTAATTACATTTTTTTTTTACGTCAGTGTCTGTGTGGTTTGGAGAGGTTAACGATTAGCATAAAAATTTTAGCGGCTTTTTTTGTGGTAAAAAACATTAATTTGGAAACTCTTACAAAAATCAAATAATTGTCAGATTTTAAGGAACATTTTAAGTACTTATTCACAAATGAATTAAATGTTTTTGGAATTATTTTTTTTAGAAAATTTTGGTAAAAATATTTTTTGCATCGATGACCTGTCATCCCCAATTATTTCTTTTTATGAAATTTTGAGAAATTCAATTTCACCACCTTCACATTTATATTAGTTCAAAACAAGATCACTTGGAGAATTTAAATCCACAATTTTTTTTTTAAACAAAATTACTATTAACCGAAAGTCTGCTCTAAATCGTAAAATAAAAATGCAATAAAACTAAGATATTATTTAATTTGAAAAGTGTTTAACTGCTTTTATAAATAAGATATATTGAGAACACTATTATCTTCAAAAAAATTTTTTTTCGATGAATAATGAATTTTTACAAGAATTGTTTTCATTTTTTATTTTAATTAGAATAATTTAATTTAATAATTTAAATTTTAATTCTTTTAAAATTCTGTATTAATTCTAAATTTTAGATTATATTAAGTGAAAATTAAGTGAAATTAAGTGAAAATTATATTTACTAATCATAAATCGAATCATGAAACCCCAATATTTTTAAAAGAACTTTGAATTTTTTTGTATGGGTATAAAAGTGACGATTTTTATAAATATGGATGTCCATAAATTATAAGAGCGATGACTATAGTCCATTTAAAGCCCAAAGTTCTTAAATTCAATAAAACATGAGATTAGATTACGGAGAATATTTTCATACATTTTTAAGATTACTGAGAACTTAAAAATTACATTTAAAAGCCACCCAGGTTGCATTCAATTCTTTTTTAAGCATACAATCCCGTAGAACAATATTACATAAACATCAATCTATCATCAAACTGTCAATGAACGGATTAAATAAACAGTTATCAACGTGTTAAAAAATGCATTTCTGCGATTTTTTAAACTTAAAGTAAATGATAATTGTTTCAAATCAGTTTAATTATACTTTAAATCAGCAAATATACCTCAAATAAAATTTCAGAAAAATATATTTTATTTTTGGAAGGTTTTTAATTAGGAGAATTTCCTTGCAATAAACGTGGGCTAAAAATGGCGCTAAAATCAAAATTTTTGAGCACAAAATTCCTTCAGTCAATTCAAATTATTTTGAAATAGAGCAAAGTAGTTTGCTTATTGGAATTAATCTATTAACTTGAAATAAAAACAAAAATAAAAGCTCCAAGAAAGATTTTTCATTTAAAACAAAATCATTTTAAACCTTATCGCGAATCTGTGGACGTACTTATATTTAACCAATCGAAAAAATTGGGGCTAGTGCGAGTTTTGAAGTAAACAGATTACTACTGAAATAAAGGCAACTGTATGATTTAACCATATATAAGGAGCGACATAACACAATTTTTCCAAGGGCATCCACTTTTCAGGGTTAAGAATTCAACAGTGACGCCTCCCAACACACACACACACACACACTCACACACAAACACACACATACACACACACACACACTCACAAACAAACACACACATACACACACAGACACACACACACACACACACATATATATATATATATATATATATATATAGTGTGGCGCAGATAAATCCGGAAATTTTACGTGGCAACAGCATCGTGATGTCATAGCGTAGCAAAGTGCCAAGGGCGCCATTAGAAAACACTACACCTCAGAAGGTGTCTGGCCATTGACACACGAGCTGCTTAGTAATTGACATGTCTTCAGAATAGGACCATCGAGCTGCTTTTGTAGAGCGCCTTCGCGTCGGCCACAACGCCAAGGAAATCACTGAATGAGCTAAATACCATAAACCCTGGCAAAGGCATATGGGGACTCAGACAACAAGGACAATTTAAGGCCAGAACGCAAGACACATAATAAGCGCTCTGGTGCCACCAGGAAGCCCGAGTTCGTCGCCAACGTTGCCGTGATTGTCAAGAACCCCAGGAAAAGCACGAGAAAAATCGTCAAGGAAATGGGTACCAGCAGACGAAAAATCGGGCGTATTGTATTGTCAAGGAGGACTTGAATTACAAATCTTATGTGCTGAAGAGGTGCCATTTGTTCACCGCAACACTGGTCCCTCATCGCCAAACTGGAATCCTCTTAACTATTTTGTGTGGCTCGTCATGGAGAGGGAGGTTAACACCAAGGAAGCTCTCAAGGTAGCCACGAGGGACGCCATGGGCAACATGGACAAGGATGCCATCACCAAGGACTGCTCCAGCTTCCAATCTCGCCTGGAGAAAGTGATGGCTGCCGATGGTCTCCGCATCGAGTGATTTTTGTACCTTATGTATGTGCCTTTTTCTAGAAGTATATTAATTTCTTATATGCAAAAAAGCCGTTTTTATTATACACTATTTTTTCCGGATTTAACTGAACCATACTGTATATATGATAAAATTGTAGTTTTAAGTTATGCTATATTTATGGGTAAAAGTGCAGAATATCAGAGATAGAGTGGATGTAAATATAAAATATAAAAGTAGACACTGAGATCCACTCCAAGCGGCGACAGCCTGTCACATGCTTCAACGCAATCTCTAGGCAATGATGTTGACTTCAGTGCCCACTTTTACATATATATATATATATATATATATATATATATATATATATATATATATATATATATATATATATCAAGAAAAAAGGGAATCTTATCTTAGTCGATTCATTTCGTGCTCTGAGGGGCTCTTTATCTAGGCAAATACCTTTTGTCTTTATTTATATTGTCGTTTTACACAAATACAGACACACACATATAAGGATGAGTCAGACAGAATAGGGAAATTACTTATAACTCGAACTAATAATAATAATACAACTACGCAGATATATGTGCTAGCGTGCGTGTGTGTGTGTGTGCGTGTGTGTGTGAACGTGGTCAAGTCGTTACAACGTTTGATTTCAGACCGTAAAAGGCGACTTGTAATATCTCCAATGGTTCGTTGTGACATGAAAGCTTCTTGATGTCATCGATGGTTGTGCTAGAACGATATCAGAAGTCATCGTGACCGAGGGTCTGTTTAAAATGCTGATCACCTATCACCCAGAAAGAGTAAATATGTTCCGCTCAGCATAGTTGCAGTATAAATAATAGATGGACTCTGTGGGTGTTGAATAGGTATCTACAGCAGGAATTGACTAGCCGCGCGAGAAGGCGAAAAACGAGTGTAACCATTCAATAACTAAATAATATCCATTACACACACACACACACACACATACACACACACACATATATATATATATACACACACATATATACACACGAGAATAAGTCAAAAATTATTCGCACTTTCGACAAAACATATTTTTAGACTTCTGCTCGTGTGTGCTTATAGATGGTAGTATTGGTACTACTGTGGTCATGTGATCAAAGCTTGAACTTGATCGCACCAGTTTTCTTGTTGCTGTTACAGTGTAGACATGGCCGCTGCGTAGCAGTGTGCACCAAAGAGGAACAAATTAACAGACTCCAAGCGTAACTTAAAAAAAAACCGTAAACATTATTTTAAGTATGTAAGTGTATCAAAATTCTAGTTTGTCTATTTGGGATTCAGATTATAATGTATATTCGTAAGTGTGTGTGTGTGTTTTCAGTTAAGCTTGAATCAGTTAATTTCTTGAAGCTTCGAAAGAACGCATCTTTTCTCCTTGAATTCTGAAGGCCATAAATTGTACTAACGTTGTTTAACAAGTCAAATGCACATGAAGCCTGATTAACCAATGAAAATCAAATGATACAAAACTAAAAATATCTTAATTTCTTTCTTCTTTTTTCTCCATATATCATTCTCTGATGAAGCTTTAAAAAAGTGAAACATGCTAGATTAATAAACGTTTCCTATCTGTTCTTTACCCTATCATATAATTGAATAAAATTGAAATTTTACTTGGATTTCCGAAGAATAAAGTAGATACACAAAAAACGGAAATGATTTTTGACTCTGCCTAATACAATGACCAGTTACAGGATTTTTTAATGCACTTGACATTGTGTCTTAAACCCTTGATTCAAACCGTAGCCGTACTTCTAAATATATTACTACACTCAGGTCAGTTATTCAAACAGTCGTGATCATGCAATTCCTGGGTGTGCGTGTCACGATATCTTAATGAAATAATTAAATACCAAGCTTAACTTTGATTTGATTTAGGACTCTAGACCAATGCTAAGAGCATTTTTATTTCTTTTTTTATTCAGTTTTTTTTTACTATCCGTATTATTTTAAGTGGATCGTATTAAGTCGTCATAAGTTGACTCTTAATCGTGAACACAGATGAGTTAAAAACCACATTGAATCAGAAAAGAAAGAAAGCAAACGCGAAAACACTGAATGTTGACTAGCAATAGCAAAGCTCATCAGGCATCATAAACGCTTTCAATCATTTTCCGGAAGCAACAATACGCCTAGGGATTAAAATAAAATTAAAAATTATAAAAAATACAAAGTAATGGGAGGTAATTCATTTTACGCTCGTTTTAAGTGACGAAAATAAGAAAAAAGTAAGTATTTATATGAAAATGTTTGAGTCGGCATGAAAATCCTTCTCACAGACCAGTTCTCAACAGGCCGAGTTCGATCCTTATTGTTAACCGCACTAATGCGCAAACGTTTATCTAACAACTTGAATGATCGTTAAGATAGCATTAAATACTTATATCAAACTAGTCGTATCCATATATATATATATATATATATATATATATATATGTCGTTAAACATCACAAGGAAGGAAAATTGAATTTATTTGTATTTATATTTTCTCGCGTTTTTACCTTTTACAATTTGGTGTGAGTAAGGAAATGCAAAAAAAAGAAAAAGTCGAAAATTAATTAAATTTTCCTTGTCTTTCATATATATATATATATATATATATATATATATATATATATATATATAAAATGAAGAGGTTATAATGGTTCCAACGAGAGAAAAGTGTGTATATTAAAAAGAAGAGAGGTACCGCAAACTTTGTGGGTTGTAATGTGGGTTTTTAAAAAAATATTATTCTTTATTTTCCATAGTTTTACAACACCTGTTTCTGGTCTCACGACCGTCTTCAGGTAAAGGGTGGAGATTTCCACATATTATTAAAAATAATTAATTTTTTTTCTTTATGTTTTTCAATGTTAAATATTCTCGATATGAGACATTCTCTGTTTTTGTGTTGGTCATTCGAAAAAAAAAAATTTTTTTTTTTTTTTTTAAAGAAAGACATTCGAATGACCAACACAAAAACAGAGAATGTCTCATATCGAGAATATTTAACATTGAAAAACATAAAGGAAAAAAATTAATTATTTTTAATAATATGTGGAAATCTCCACCTTTTACCTGAAGACGGTCGTGAGACCAGAAACACGTGTTGTAAAACTATGAAAAATAAAGAATAATATTTTTTTAAAAGCCCACATTACAACCAAAAAAGTTTGCGGTACCTATCTTCTTTTATATATATATATATATATATATATATATATATATATATATATATATATATATATATATATATATATATATATATATATATATATATGTATCTTGTTTCAAATTTGGTCTAAATATAAGTAGGAGTAATGGATAGCGGCTCAGATTGTTACTGTTATAAGACATAGTGATATATTTAATATATTTCTGTGAGTGAGTGAGTTAGTGAGTGAGTGAGTGAGTGAGTGAGTGAGTAAGTGAGTATATGTGTTGTTATTCAAAAGTTCAGGAAATTCAAGTCGCGAAATGTCTTCCTCCGAGAAAGATAAATTATTAAATACTAAGTTCTTTACTTCTTGGTAGCATGTTTTCGACACAAGCGCAAAATCTTTGGTAAGCCACGAGAAATGTAAAATAAACAAAACTGTGGAGGTAATTAATTTGATACATCTTTATTTAATCACTCACATATTATACTCTTTTTACCCTTCCTGAGTATGACGATAAGCTACATCTGCGTCCTGGGTAAGACGATAAACTATGTCCAACTGCAAGGCCTCTGATCAGGAAGTTTTGAGGAGCGTGGAATAACCTCTTAATTGCTGGTGTTCCCAGGTCCGCCCTGACCCGGGGTGGTAGCATCCGTTAGGGTCCCAACTATGGGCAAATAGTTAACCCTGAAACTGAGGTCAAAACACTATGAAAGTGTAAAAACCAGTTTTAATACCATAAATACTTTATAAAAAAATATTACTAGCAATAAATTTTTTAAGAAAAAAAATATTACCAGCAATAAATTTTTGAAAAAAAATATTATCAACTATACAGAAAAAAAATATTACCAGAAATAGTTTTTGGATAAAAATTATTACCTGAAATACATTTTGGATAAAACAAAATACTACCAGCAATAAGAATTTTGTCGGCATTAAATAACCCATTGAGGTTGATATGCCGTAAAACAAAACAAACCAAAACAAACTCTTCTCGCAGGCCGGGTCTGTAGGATAGTGAATTAGCTCTTAGAATTGTAGCGTTGGGCCAGACTATTAAGCATAGCATGTTGATCTTATAGAGACTTAGTAATAAAGTAAAATCAATTCTTAAAAAACCCTGAGTACTTCATTATTGTATCCTTGTGCTATACTGCGCTAAGTTTAGAAGAATGAAGAGAACGACGATAAGCAAGTTAATCACACAGCTCATTAATATTAATAAGGTCTTATCTAAAGATACATAAAGTCTTAACTTAATATTAATAAAGTCATATTTTACTGGGTTTGTCACGCTGGTGAGTTTGTTCTAAACTAAATGGTGCTTACATCAAAATCTCCCTACAGATGAAGAGAAAACTAATGTGGATCTACAGAAAGATACTGACAATTCCATGGAAAAAAGGCATCAAGGAATTTTTAAAGAGAATGGCAACAAAAAGGACACTTCTACTCAGAATTAGGGGGAAAAACACCCGTAATTACGTAAAACACATAATAAAGAGGGCTTGGAAAACTTAACACTCACGGGGCATAGTGAGGGCAAGAGAGATAGGAGCAAAGCAGAGAGTCATTTACGTGATGAGCTCGTGTGAATGGATGGCAGAAAAAAAGTGAGAAAAACTGCTAAGAGCCACACGAAATCGGAATTTGTACAGAGCTATGATTGCTTATGTCCTGAAACGCTCGCGGTACATAGAAGATGTATATCACAATGATTAGAAAGATTATCGGGGAGATCATTACTAAGGCCGTTAATAAGATTTCCTCTAATTTAGCTTACTCGGAAACGTATATCAGTGTTAAGTATTATTGATAAAACTGGGTTTAAGCATTGTTAGATGCCTCACTACTGTAGTCTAATATTAGACTATTATGAATGTTTAATATGACCAATGGTTATCGAGCGGTTCACAGAGAGTTCGATTCACACTGGGTGCCATATATATTAGGATGTTTCAAAGTTAATCAGCAATTCTGTCAGTATCTTTTATTCAAAGCACGATTATTTCCTTAGATTTCCACGATGTTTCGATATGAACAGAGAAGAAAGATTACCGTTTAGATTCAATTAATTCTTCGAAAAATTGGTTATTTTTTTAAATTGTTGGAATGGCTATGGAGCGAAATAAGTGATAATCCGAAGAAAAAACTTGTGTAGGAAATATGCATTTCGAAAAGCTTTGTAGTCGTTCGCATTGTCGCAATCGCAACATAAGTTTGCGCACTAAATAATTCTTTTTTAGTCTGCTTGCATTTGTGTCTAATTGATGTGTTTATTGTTCTGTACTCTTTTCCATTTCTCGGCATTGTTTGTTGTCACTTTGTCATCACCTTTATCCACTCTTTCTTTTTTTACCTCATTTTTCTTGGAATTCTCATTCGATCACCGGTGTCACTAGTGCTTTTTCTCAAAGCGGTCCACTTTAAATTTGCAGTCTCGCTCAAGTTAGACTTGCATTTTACTCTTCTCCTTGCAACTTGGGCCATTCAGGATTCTGTTGTATTGTAGTCTAGAGGTATCAAGTTAGTAGAGACTAATATATTTCTCGTAAACTGAGAGAAATTAGCGTAGGCAAATGTGCGTATTAATCTGAAACGTCTCCGTTTCACCTGTATCAATTTTATACATGATGTACGTGATGAATGTATACATCATTTCTTTAAATTCGTTCCGTACTTCATATGCAGGAAATGTTGTCCATCAACTGGCACTGCTGAGACCGGTATACAGCAAATACGTTCTGGAAAAAGGCCTCTAAAAATGCATCATTTTCAACTGATAAATATGCACTGACGTGAATTAGCACGGACTACACACACACGCACACACACACACACACACACACACACACACACACATATATATATATATATATATATATATATATATATATATATATATATATTTATAACTATATCTATCATGCACATTTCATTGAATACGACAGACAAAATGCTTTTATTTAGTTTTTATACAATTTCTCATGCGATCTAATATTTTTTTTCTTTTCGGATGATAAATTATATAAAAACTGTCCGAATGTTCTTTTTATCCGAGCGCTTTCGGCTATACATTTAGCCATTTTCAAGGATTAAATATTTTAACTGTTAAATAAGAAATATGTTCGTTATGTAGAAGATATATTTATTTTAGCTGAAAACAAGAAAGAAATAGAAAATCTGAAAACTACATTTCAACCAAATTCGGTCCTAAATTTTATTTATGAACTTAATGAAAAAAAATAAACTTCCTTTCTTAGATGTTCTCATCGATTTTACTAATAATACTTTTAAAACGTCTGTTTATTAAAAAAAAACAACTAGTAAAGACTCTTGCCATCTTAATTTCTCTAGTGAATGCCCTCTTAGATATAAAATAGGTGTTATTAAAAATTTCCTCACGAGAGCGCACGAGAACTCATCCTCTCGCACGCTTTTCCTTAACGAATTAAATAATGTAAAACAAACGCTGATTAATAACGGATTTCCTAATCAATTGCTGGATTTCCACATTAGTCGTTTTCTGTCTAAGGTAGCTAATAGCAACGGTGAGAATAGAAACATAAACAATAATATTAATATTTTTTATAAAAATCAGATGAACGAAAATTATAAACAGGATGAATGCAAAATTAAGAACATTATTAAAAAATGCATAACACCAGTTGACAATATAAAAAAAATATAGATTAATTATTTATTACAAAAAATTTAAAACCTCTAACCTTATAGTTAACAATAATAATTCACCTTCTAGAACAAAATTAAATAGGGCAAATATTATTTAAGAATTAAAATGCCCATTAATGTATTGTATTCCTGATCACTCAAAATTCGTAAATAATTATATAAGCCACACTACAACATGTTTGACATGCAGACTCACTCTACACCTTTCTGACCATAGCTCAATTAGATCTCATTTAAATATTCATTGAGACCTACCGGGCACTATTCGTAACATACTTGTTGACAACACTAATATAATACCATCATCTACATGCAAAAAACGGCTAAAAATAATGGAGCCTTATTAATAAAAACAAAAAGACAACACTTAATAATATTAACTTTGAACATGGACATAATGTCTTGACTGTGTTTTGACCGTGTTTTGAAAAATGAAAACATTTTACAAAACATACATACAACAAACTATTTCTTATTTAACAGCTAAATATTTAATACTTGAAAATGGCTAAATGTATAGCCGAAAGCGCACGGATAAAAAGAACATTCGAACAGCTTTTATATAATTTATCATCCGAAAAGGAAGAAATTGTTAGATTGCATGAGGAAATGTATAAAAAAACTAAATAAAAGCACCTTGTTTGTCGTATTCAATGAAATGTGCATGAAAGAAGGATTGCTGCTTAAATACACAAATTATATATATATATATATATATATATATATATATATATATATATATATATATATATATTATGAAATGAACGAAGTCAGACAATTATTTTAACATACGTTAACTGTTTATACGTTAATTTTATAGGTACAAATATTTAGGTAAATGCCATGTTTTATAATAAACAGTATTAACTATATTTACCGGCCTGAATATCCGTGAAAATTTCATAGAATATATATATATATATATGTATATTTTAATATTCTTGAATGTATAAGTCAGTAGATATAATTAACACTCTTTAAAATAAAACAATTATGGGTTTGGCTTCGGGTAACCAAAAATGCAGAAAGTATACCGTAGACAAAAGGAATATATATATATATATATATATAATACACTTTTTCCCTCGCCGGTACCACCACCCGGAGATTCATGTTTAACGCAATTTTCAGGTGCTGAATTCAGTACCTGAAGATTGCGTATATTTATTAATATATAATAATAATATACACATTTATATATATAATATCCATATATAATAATGCATATTTATTATAGCTTTGTTATATGGCAACTATTTTATTAACAGCAGTACTTATTATGCAATAATATATATATATATATATCATCGACTCTCCCGTCGAATTCGACGTATGAGGGTCAAGCAGATCAGTTCCTAGAAACTGAGAGCCCGACGCCGACACATGATATTTGATTATAGTGGTGAAGGTTTCGTGCAGAACCATCCACACTTTTTGAAGGGACGAATACAGAGACCTGGTGCATTAAGTAAACAAGGTCCTCAAACGACCCTCCGCAGGTTTTGAATTCAGAGTTGTCCTTCTCCTAGATCAGTTGCCATCCATGGCTATAGAACCCAGTCTGTCCTGCTATTTACCCATAGTCGGACGGAGAAGAAGAGGATTCGCACCTTTCCCAAGGGTATTAGCACCTAAGTGAATGTAATGGATTCGACAGGAATTCGAACTCGGCTCTCCGATTCCTTAATCCAAGACGTTATCCATTACTCCATCGTGCTTATTTTATTTTTTATATATATATAATTCTTTTGGTCTACCTTTGGATACGAAACTGCGTGCAGATATGAAAAATATTCGTGAGATCATTGACAACAGAAATTTCGCTTGAAAGCATCAAATTTGACTTCGCCTGACCGTTTTTATATTCGTGGCCCAAGCGGTATATCAGGCGTACTGGGCTGAAGGTTGTTTATCTACTCTAAGAGATGCAGGCTCAATTCCTGCTGAAGAACGCAGAATTTTTAGGCCTGTAGGTGAATATAAATAAATATCCCGTTTAATTTATAAACAGGGCGCCTTCTCAAATACGGGCATCTAAAACAATTACTTTTAATGTGATACGAATCTGTTTGATTAATAAATCCATTCCAATAATTTTACGTTGCTTACGTTTGGATATGAACCTGCGTGCAGATATGAACAACTTCGAGAGATCATTGATAAGAGCTGTTTTGCCTGAATATATATATATATATATATATATATATATATATATATATATTGATTGATTGATGTGCTATGTAGTGTAACAGATAGCATATGTACTGAAGTAACATGAGTGAGTACTTGCTTTGGACAGAGTCAGCTGACGGACTTTTACTTCTGCTTCTTCTCCAACCGACTTCTATTCGTCAAGTGGTCTTCATTTGAGGGACATTTGAACTGGGCGGAAAAGCCCACGTATCCCGAAAAAGTATCAGGGGATTTTTTTGCGTTCTAAAACAAATAATGCTTCTGAATCACCACTCCCATGACCGTTTTCATCGGCCCCATTCTGCTAACGTTCGCGTTTATGAGCCGAGACTGCAATTGGCACCTTGAAACGGGGACGAAGAGTTGATCCCTTGACAGACACTGGAGTCAATCAAGCAGTCACTCGACAGGAACGGATCAAGTCTGTTCGACCCAGCTCCTACTTCACCGTCAAGAAGTGAAAAAAAAAGTAAGGTGATGTGAAAAGCAGACACGACGTTTGGTAAGGTAGCTTGTCGGTGTGTGGGGATATCAGTATCGAATGGCTGGAAGCAAAAAGGAAAGAAAAAAGATGTTTGGGGTGGAGCTTAAAGATAGGAAAACGCCGGGGGAAGCAACATGGATGCAAGAAACAGACTACATATATCCGAAAAGTCAAGAATAAAACACGAAGAAAAGAGATTTAATTTCAAGTAGTAAGTCTTTGGTGTTTATTTTTTAAACTCTTCATAAAATGTGAAAAAAAACGTTGCTTCTTTTAGTAAAATCCTAGGATTCTTAATCATCTGTGATAAAACAAACACTGATATCAGGGATCTTAGCTGGGCATGGCGCCCATTAGTTGTTTCTTTTGTATGTTCTTGGAGAAAGAATAGCTTGTTTACTTTCAAAATTGATCTAGCATCAACAAATCCGATTTTCATACTCGTCACCAATGATTTCCTCACACCGGAACCAAGTTTTTTATTGAATTTGAAAATACACTGCAACCGAAGATGACAACTACTTGAATGTTCTCGTCGGTATTACAGATTTTACAAGTATGTGAATGAGAAAGAAGATAATCTCATGACATTAATAAACGGAATCAACTAAAAAGTTGATGCAATTCGTAGTTTATATTCTTCTTATCTTGACTTCACGAGATCTATGAAGAAAGATAACCGTTTTAGAGTCGATTAATTCTTCGAGAAATTGGTTATTTTTAAATTGTTGGAACGGTTATGGAGCGAAATAAGTGATAGTCTGAAGAAAAAAAATATGTGCAGGAAATATGCATTTCGAATAGCTCTATAGTCGTTTGCAGTGTCGCAATCGCAGAATAAGAAGAAAAGATACAGATCAAAGAAGGGCGTTATAGACAGAACTAATACTGTTCAGGTCGTCCACGACGACTGCAAAGGAAATTTTGATCCTGGGTTGTTGCCGTTGTGCCATAGTTAGCATGGTCTTTCTGCTTTCTCCATTTGTTTATCAAGTCATTCCCGAATTATGATTATTCATCATCATCATCATTATTCAACCGGGATCATCAAAACAATACGAATGATCCTTTCTTTTAGCTGTATAGTATATTCTACGCAAGGTCTACACCAGTCAGTCACTTATGTACCATACGGGATACACGCTTAGGCGATCATGTATCTTTCGATACATGACTGACGAGGCAGATTTTTTTTTCCGCAGTAGGTTGCCATGTCTTTCTGCGGTAGACCAGTTGCCATCTAAGGCTAGAGAACCCGGTCTGTCCTGCTATTTACCCATAGCTGGGGGGAGAAGAAGAGGATTCATACCTTTCCCAAGGGTATTAACACGTAAGTGAATGCAATGGATTCGACAGAAATTCGAACTCGGCTCTACGATTCCTCAATCCGAACCGCTATCCATTACGCCTTTGAATTCAGAGTTACTTTATCCTATTTACACATAGCTAGGTTGGGGAGAAGACGAGGATTCATATCATTCCCAAGGTTATTAGCACGTAAGTGAATGTAATGGAACCAACTGGAATTCGAACTCGGCTCTCTGAACTGCTATCCATTACTCCACCGTACCTCCATTAGCCCACCGACGGTCATTGAGTCGCCAGGTCTCTCGGTTTGCAGCTAGATCAGACCACTGACCATGTTTGATGTGACAAGTGATTAGTGTCATTTTTTTTTTTTTCAGTGAGATATTATATCTCTTTTGGATGCTTCGTTGCCAGGTTTACCGGTGAACAGGCCATCATAGAGTACAATCTTGGTCGTTAGTCGTTCATCATGCAAACATATTCTGCTCAGGATAGCCGCATCTCTAATGGCATGAACGCAATGTTAGTGACCTCCGCTCGCTGAAGAATGTCATCGTTAGTAACAAAGCCCCTCCAATTGACTTTGTATGTACGAAGGTAAATCAGAAAGTAAACACATATTTTTAAATTACGCGGTAAAAAGAAAACAACCACGCCTGCACCCGGGATGACGGATAGATAGTTTTTAAGCAGCATTTCATCGTTCAGTCAAATAGCAGGGAGTAACGAGGTCATACGGGTGGACGCTAAACTCAGCGATTGCACTATCTCTGGGCAAAGGGATTAAAACCTGCGGAAATCCATCGCCAGATGTTGGCACAGCACGCAGCAAGCACCATGAATCAACGAAAGTTGTATAAGTGGGCAGAACGCTTTAAACAGGGAAAAACAAACGTAAAGAACGAACACCGACTTGGTCACCCGTCAACATCGTATAAGGAAGAATACATCCAGATGTGATGTAAACTTGGATTTGCAGGTGGTGTAATGGGTAATGGCTAGGAATTGTTAATCGGGGAGCCGAGTTCCAATTCCAGTTGGGTTCATAATATTCACTTATACACAAATGTCCTTCTCCCTCTAGCTATGGGTTAATTAGTAAGACTCGTGTCACTAAACCTTTATAATCTCCAAAAATAAAATAAAATTACGTAAAAAATATTTAGATTTCGGCATTAAATAATACATAGATTTTGATATGCCGCTAAACAAAATCAACCAACCTCATCCAGCTATGGTTTAAATAGATAATCTGGTCTTTCTAGCCAGTCTAGAATGGCTACTCTGCGCTCAATAACCGTGTAGAAGGAAACAGGAAACCACTGCACTATCTTTTCCAATAAGTTATGGCAATTAACTGATAATAAAAAAGAGTCTGTAGAGATTCATGATCACGTATTTCCTGAAAGGACATAGGGTTTAAAAAGACTCGTTTCAAATGATGTGTGTTATTTTAAAGCTTTTAAATGTATTTTTTTTTAAGCTTATCACCCCAAGCAAGGCTGGAAGCCACTAGCACGCAAGGGGTTACAGAAGGTTTGGAGGAAGAGCAGATAGGAGTGGTAAAGGAGAGGATGTGGAGAAAGATAGTGGATCGATCAAGGCAAGGGGGTTACAGAAGATTTGGAGCGAGAGCAGATAGGAATGAAAGGTGAAAGGTTGTGGAGAAGGGAAGTGGATAGATCAAGGCAACTGGAGATGTCGATTGACGTTACACTTAAATAGTTGGAGATTATATTTGTCAGGGAAACAAGAATTAAGAAGGGAGTTCCACAGGCGAGATGTGCGAGACATGAAGCTATTGGAGTATAAGAGACGTCTACATTTAACAGTTTCAACGGTGAAGGGGTGGGAACGGGATACCAGCCTCGTAGGACGTTTAAATTCATGAGGCCTAGGAACCAGCGAAAGCAGCTCATCGGAGCAATTACCGTGAAAGTATTTGTAAAAAAGACAGAGCGAGGCAACATCGCGTCTGTGAGAGAGCGACTGCAGACGAGATGACAGATCAGGGCCAATTACATTGCATATCCGTCTCTGGATCTTATCAAGAACCCTGGGGCAAACAGCAGGGGCTCCAGACCATATGCGGTGACATTCCCTTGTCTCTTATTACATAACTGTTTGTGTAACCAGTAGATATCACAGGTTGCATAAACGTGAATACTTTCATTCGACCTTATGGTTACATATGCATTAACTCATCAGCTTGTAGATTTCGACATTTCATATAGCTGCCCACCGAATTACCGCTACACCGCCACTCCCATATTTAGCGTTACCAACACATTTTGGGTGGTAGGCACGGAAACAAGCTGAGGATTAAACACTGAATTTTTCAATTCTGATATTTTCTGATTGAATTTCTAGAAAGATAATTTATCATTATTTACGATTGTCCTAATCTTTGTTGTTGCTATGACAGTTTCGGACTTCATTTGGGGTTTATCGATCCGGTTCAATTCAAAATACTGCGATGGTTACATCAAGCATCTTATGAAAGCCTGAGTCGAAGATCTAACTTTTCAATCTTCACAAGGTAAAACCTGACAACGTAAGTCTTGTTTGTATCAGATAGGATAGATAGTGATTTTCCAAGCGTAGCTTAGATGTGGTACAAGGCCGAAAGTATAGAGCACCAAATGAGGATCGAACTCAGTATTCAGTCGTAATTGTTCTAGCGAGACAAGCTTGCTAACCATTACACCACGCCGAGATGCCTTCGGATAGGATAGATATACAGATACTGGAGTCTAGTATCGGTATACCTATATCCTAGTGTAGATATCGATATAAAGGACGGTTTCTCATGTGAAAGAAACACCCAAAAAAGAAACACCCAAAAAAGAAACACCCAAAAAAGAAACACCCAAAAAAGAGGATTTTGATATCTCTTTTATGTGCGTTCGCGTAGCCCTTGTTTGCAGTAATCCTTCATTTTCAGTTTATCCACCACTAGAGGATGAAACCATAATAATCGACAATAAAACCGACAAGATTGATAATTTCCTCCCTGAACATGCATCAGCTAGCATTCAAACGCGTAGCAGATTCAATATTTGCCACAAAAAGTAGTTCGCCCACTCAAACAAAAACCAATGAAGAAACTAGACACTGTCAAACTGACACAGATGGTGGATAATTCGCACTTGTGTTCCCCATATAAGATGAAATCACGCAAATCTCCCAGACCACTTCCTCACGTCCCACCCTGTAAAATGATTCGCGGAAGTGTTACCTCCCTTGGTCACTTCAGATCATTCACTGGTCAGTATTAAACTTGCTGCCAAACCAAAAGCATCCCCTGATATGCAGTTTCATATCACTATCTTTCGATATACCAAAGTTGACTGGAATAACGTCAAATCTTGCATAGCGGAAGCTTCTCTTTTAGTATTCTTTTAAAAATAGAGCCTCTAGAACTGCCACCCTAATCACGTAATAAATCTTTTCTGGTGGGGTAAGTTTTTATCATCCAGAGAAAATTAAAAAAAAAACGAATAGTCAACTCTGGTTCCCGCCAGAATGTGCCGCAGATATAGCTCACCGTAACAACTACTACAATATCTAGTAAAAAAACAGTGTAGTAGAACATTTGCTGCATTCAGAACAGTCTGAGATCATTGCAAAAGAGATATATAAAATGAAAAGTGCAACTATGCATACGCAGTCCCAGACAAGGTCGAAAGCAAAAGACTTGGAGATCGTAAATTCTGGAGAAACTCAAACAAAATTCTCAAAAATACAAAGCGTAAGTGTCTACTATCATAAAATATCACTAATGTTATCTTATTCTGTTGAGATAAGGCTAAGCTCTTCGTAATGAACTTTGCCTCTAACTCCCTGTTAGATGACAAGGGTCATCAACTTCCCGATTTCTCCCTCCCACCGAGAACAAACCCTGCACGAGAGTGGACTGAAAAGTTCATAGGCTGACTATGAAGGAGTGATGCTACTGCAGTGAAATCTTGCATGTATAAATTTCAACTCTTCTTATTAATAACTGCGTTATTTCCAAGTAAACTGATATCTGACTGTTCAAATACGACATCTAAATTAACTAGTAGCGAAATATCTTGAAAATGGACAAAATTTGGCATCGTGGTGTCATCAAGTACCCGCAGAAAAACGGTTTAGCTCCCAAGGATATTCATGCTGACATGTTTGCTACATTAGAGGAGGACGCCTCAGCCTTGTCGACATTTTAAGAGTGGGCAGCTGAATTTAGAAGGTGGGGGGAGAGTCTTGAAGATGACCCAAGGGCTGCAACTGCCATCACCTAGCAAAAACATTGATCGTGTTCAGCACATGGCAATAGATGACAGGCAATTGACTATAAATCAAATAGCCAATTCTATTAGTTATAATCCGCGAGAGAGTTGAAAATATTCTGCACAATGAACTTGATATGAGGAATATTTCTGCTCGGTGGGTTCAATGTTTTCTGGCACCTGATCATAAGCACACCTGGCTGACCATATTACAGGAGAACCTGATATTGTTTGAGGCAGATCCAACTGGTTTCCTTGAACGTTTCCTAACCCAGTAGGGGTTCATCACTTTCAGCCAGAAACAAAGAAACAACCCATGCAGTGAAAACACCCCTCCTCTCCTGCTCCAAAGAAGACCACAGTAGTTTCATCTGCAGTGTATATATATATATATATACTAACAGAAATATATATATACTAACAGAAATATATATATACTAAGAGAAAATAAAATTGCATGATGTAGGTACAGTATATGCCTGATCGAAGTTAGTAGATGTATTGATAATTTTGAAAAAATATCTTCAACCATCTTGTGATTCTGCAACTTCTTACAAGCGCACTGTTTCTTCCCGAGTTTTCAAGAGGTTGATATATGGTAATTTCCAGGAAATGGCTATGCATACTGAACATTGCGTTACGTGGGAACTTCAGTGTTGTCAAATGAATATTTCTACAATCGTAGAGACGGTTCTGGACGGCCATGTCGCATAAACGCTCGCCGAAATCGTTTTAGTGCGAGAGTAGCAATGGCGGACTGCACGGCGGTTACAGCACGAGATCAATTGATAAGAGCGAATATGGCACCTGGATAAAATGTAACAAAAAAGTAATTGTCTCTTGACGGCAACATCGGTTCAGGTAAGAAGTTTATGAGGAAATGCGAGAAAGATAATGTTAACACTAGAGTGAAAGTGGTTAAGTTTGTAGTAGTGAGAAAAGCATCCACTCTGGTGTAGCGGTCTGTGGGAAGGTGTTAGAGTGAAACTTCCTTCTTTATCATGGAATAAGAGGAAAATGAGAATGGTTCGAACTGTGTATATCGCTTGGCGGGCCATAGCTGTGAAGGTTACAACTGGCGGAACTAAGGAATGTAGTTCGCCAGAACGCTTGCCATTGAAATAACGATAGAGTAGCGAGAGATGGGCCATTGTTGCGAGGTTGAAGAGCAGTCACCTCAATTCTTGAAAACAGGGCATACACATGACACATTCCATAGCCTTTGTAGATAATTTCGTGCTAATGTTATGAAGGACAGCCCCCAGGATTTTATCTAAACCGGAAGGTTTCTTTGGGGCAAGGCTTATGATGTCTGCAATCTTCCTAGTTCGTGATAAGGATATTGCGCTTATTCACGTGGGATGTGATCGAATGAGGTTTATTCTTTAACATACCCCCCCCCCTTTCAGTCCCTCACACTTCTTCCATACGCGTTCTAGTGCTTGGATCTCATTAGTGAGGACGTTTCCATTCTGTTGGTCAAAAAAGTCATTAACAGCAGATATGACGTCAACATCACTATGATACTGGTTCCTACCCAAATTATTTTCATGTGGGAGAAGAGATGATAGTGAGATTGGTACCAAATCAGGAGAGGAGGGGGTGTGATGAACCAGCTCAAAGCCACAGCAACGCACAAAAGTGATTGAAACCAAGGACTTGTGTGCTGGAGCAAAACCACTTTCGCCAGTTATCCTGTGCGCTTGCCCTTGATAGCCTTTTGTAACTGTTTCAGCAAATTGGCATAGTACTCTCCACTGATGCTGTGGCCCTTTTGAATATAGTCAATAAACAAGCCTCAGATGAGTTCCACCACGGAATATGTGATCGAGCGGAGCTATATCGAGTCTAATTTGTTACCGCTTCGCCACCAAGGCCCGTTAGTACAGTTGGTATGACGCTTGCCTAATATCGTAACTGTCCGGGTTTCAATTCTCGGTTAGTGGATGCGCACTGCTGATGAGTCCTAAATATAGGACGAAACGGCAGTCCAGTGCATTCTGTAGAGGTTTCTTCTAAACTCGCTGAATTACTTAATTATGATATATATATATATATATATATATATATATATATATATATATATATATATATATATATATATATGTACTACTATAACAAATGGTGTTTAACTGCTATTGTAGACGTTATAAAAGTTGCTGAAAGTAGATATATACTTAATTTCTAAATACGGCCAGCACATTGTGTCCATTTTTATACTCACTTCATTTACAAACAATTTTTAGAGTAGGATTAAAAAAATCCTTAAAAATGGCGAATAGTTTAGCCGGAAGGGCTCGAAAGCAACAAATTTTTGGACAATTTTTGCATTCATTAGGTTCAGAAAATAAATCGCTTGTACGTACAATTGAGCAATATTAAGAATAAGACGATGAGATATCAATATACATGGACATTGAATAGAGAACAATCTATTCAAATAGATTAAATAAATATTAAATAAAGCGTTCAGTTAGAAATTCCTTGAACCTTCACAAGCACTTCATAGAGGCTCTGGAGGCACAACATCCGAAAAGCTGTGATAATGACAGCAAAGATAAGAATATCAGTCCAAATGTCGATAATGTAAATAATGATAAATCTTCATCCCAGAAATTTAAACAGAAATGAAGGCCCAAATTTTTGCGGAGCTGATCATTGCTTAATTTTAATTATTGATATTTTGTGGTCCAATTTGAATTTGGTTCGACTATAGAAAAAGAAAATCGACATGATATCCCACAAGGACTTAATTTCTGTTCGCCAAAACAGTGAACGTCTGTAAAATGTTTTCATCATGCCCCAGTGAATCCTTGGAATTAAGTACTACTTTAAATGGTTGGTTAAAGAATTGGCGCGTGGGTATATCTATCGAAGCGTGACGTCAACGAGGTAACTTGACGTTTAGGGGCTTCCTATATAAATGACTTATAACTGCATCTGTACAACTTGTCTAAAATGGCGTCGGCTGTCAGTTAAAAATGCAATAAATAATTTACCGTTGTTACTGAAGTGCGTTTATTTTATTTTATATTTTCTTCTTATTTAAAGAAAGTATCGCTGTATGTATCGCAACCTCAAAGAACGCATTGAAAAGATAATATGTTAAAACAGAGTGAAGTGAATAAAAAAAAAGAAACACTAGTTAAGTATATTCCCTCATCCACCATTTTTTTCTGCTTTTTTTCATTCCTGTCAATTCAATCATAGGCGTTTTTCTTTCCTTTTCCTCTTCTTTTTTCTTTTCTATTATACACTTCTTTTGTCTCCTCTTTTTTCTTCTTTATTCTCCTCTTCTTTTTTCTTTTCTTTTTTCTTTTTCTCCTTTATTATTATACTCTTCTTTTCTCTATTTTTTATTATTCTCGTCTTTTTTGTCTTATTTTTCTCCTCTATTATCTTCTTCATTTTTCTCTTATTTTTTCTTCTTTATAATCCACTTCTTTTTTTCTTTTCTATTCTCTTCTTTATTATCCTCTTCTTCTTCTTCTTTTCTTCTTTCTTTTTTCTTCTTTATTATCTTTTTTCTTTTTTTCTCTTTTTCTTCTTTATTTTTCCTCTTTTCTATTTTCTGTTATTTCTTACTTTTGTCTTTATTATGCACCCTTGTCATCGTTATACCATTTTTATTTATTTTCATCCACGGCTTCTTTCTTTTTTCTTTCTTTCTTTCTTTTTTTTCTTTCTTATTTATTAAACACATTTTCCTTCTTTTTCCAGTTGATTTTATTTTCTTTTTTAATTTTCTTTTTACTTTTCATTCAAACTTATATGTCCTGACCCAGCATCTCGGTTTCTGTCACTTCCCACCATCGTAACGTAGCTTCCCTGTGCCTTTTCTATAAATATTTTCACGGTAACTGTTCTGATTAACTTTCCACTTTGGTAGACAGACTTTATGAATTTAAGCGTACTACTAGATTAGGTTCTACAGAACGATGCTAAGGATACCATGGAGCGAACACACGAACAAAGACGAGGTTTTGGACAGGATGCAATCAAAGAGTAAACTTATACTTAACATCAGGAAGAGGCAGCTGAAGTTTCTGGGACACGTAAATAAGAAAGGAGGGCTTGAAAAATCTGATACTGACAGGGCGGATAGAGGGAAGGAAAAACAAGGAAAATGAAAGCGTGACATACTTAACAGGCTTAACAAAGGGGGTAGCAGAACAGGGTCTAGGAGTAATAAGAAAAGGAAAAACCTATTGAGCGCTCCAACAGAAAGGAAGATGTGAAGAGCCATGATCGCCTATATCATCCAACTTTGAACTTCAACAATTTAATTGCAGTGTCAATCGCTATCTTCTGTCTTCTTAATTCCTGTTCTTTCATTGTTCTCGCTCCTTAATAAAGTTTTCTTTTTTTCATATTAACTCGCACTCAGTAACCCCTTACGTCTTACTGGCTTTATTGCCTTGCTTGTGGTGAAATGATATTTAAAAATTCAGCCTTTCTTACTGTTCCACTCCCTTTCTGTTTTCTTCATCAATATGATAAATTAACCTTAACTCTGCCTTTTTAAGAGACAGGTTGCAAATATATATCTGCTGCTATCTTCTAACAGGGTTATGTCCCCTTTAAATAAGAGATATAGGACATTGAGGACACCATGATGTCTACGGTAGAGCCCGATAGAATTCGATAAAAATGTCACCTTGCATTATGCGAAGTATCGTGTGGCTAAAGGGATCCCCCAAAACTAATAAAAATGGCAATATAGGATATTCTCCCCTAAAATACTTACACTACAAACTGTGATAAAGAGATCCTTTTTTTAGGATCTTTTCATTTGGATTGTATGTTTGAGGAAATCCCTCTCCACCTCCTCCACCCCCACCTCTTCCTCTTTAGTACAATTAGATTGCTCAGTGGAGAATAGGCACACAACCTCACCACACTAGTTATTTCATCTGTGGATACTGTAGTAAAAATGCTTTTAAATTTAGAGTTGTCTTTCCCCTGCACTGGTTGCCAACCAAGGCTAAAGATTCCAGTCTGTCCTGCGTTTTTACCCATAGCTGACGCAAGAAGAGATGGATTCATAACTTTCGCGAAGTTGTCAAAGACAATGAACTCGACCGGAATTTGAATGCAAGTCGAACCAACTTTCGGTGCCGATAACCACCACGCTGCGAGCACGTCTAGAGGAAAGCTCTTATGCCTTTCGAATTTTACACTAAAGAAAGACCGTAGAATGGATTGGCTGAAATAACGTGGTAGAAAATGTATTAAAAAGACCACTAGTCCGAACAACTCATGGAAGAGTTTATGAAAAAGAAATAAAGAAAAGAAAAGAAAACATCGCACCATGCTTTTTTCTTGTTTGTTTTTTTAGAAACATAAATTCTCATCTAGTCAACTTTAGAGGGGCTTTCTTCATACTCGTAGTTAACATTGCTTGCTAACGATAAATGTAAGCTTGTCTATCAGCAAGAGACGACAATGGATGAATCATTCTTCTGTATTTGTAATCTTTGCATATGTAATGTCTATTGAAGACCTTTAAACAAGCGAAGCCCTTGAACTTCTTTGTGGTTAAGTATTTAACTTGAAAACATCACGAATCATCCATCACTTTTTGTCTCGTGCACTTAATTATTTGCCATTCACCCAGGTCCTGCCGAATAGGTAAATAATTACATCAATCAGAAGGCAGAAAAATCACATACTATTTGGAAAGATGTCGGGTGGGTCTTTGATCTGCGATGGTAATCCACGTGATCGAAATCATTTTCCAGATGTTCGTTTCTTA
Organism: Acanthosepion esculentum; assembly: GCA_964036315.1. Classification (NCBI taxonomy): domain Eukaryota; kingdom Metazoa; phylum Mollusca; class Cephalopoda; order Sepiida; family Sepiidae; genus Acanthosepion; species Acanthosepion esculentum. The sequence goes on from OZ038480.1 coordinate 47,406,479, forward strand.
CGATTCAAAATCTGATAGTTTATACATGGAATCGGACTTTGAAATTATTTTAATTATTTTAAGCACGCCTCTCTTAAAACCTCATTTAATGAATGAATGAATTTGATTTCATGTTAGGCTCCTACGCGATTGATATGACGTATCAATTTTTTTTATTTTTTTTTCGAAAATGGATTCTGATTTTTTTAATGCACAATTTCCCTTCTGGGCGGGGATGAACATGGCTCTCCATAACATCCTATCCCTTGTGACTCTTAACATTTTTGTCTTTTTACTATCTTTTCCACTGCTTGTTCTCTTATTCATTTATACAAACTGGTTATGCAAGTTACACACTGCTTCTGTCTTCGCTACCTGTCTTCAAAATGTCCTCCGAGTGACAATTTATACAAAATTTATACAAATACGCTATCTTTATTATGTCCCCTAAAAATTCCAACCGCCTATTTCTGATTCTAAGTATAAGTACTCATTTTGTTTTCATTTTCACTAAAACTTCAATTCTGGTATCCTCAGCATCCTTCTGTAGAACCACATCTCTGTAGCCTCCTGTTTGTTTTACATCTGTGAGGAAATTGTACAGCATCCATCGTCATATAGGAGGATTGATGTTGCATAGTAGTTCAACATTTTAATCTTTCTTTTTTCGCTATTCAATAAATAATGAATAAAATGACAAAACGAAAACCTATTCTTATCCGACGCGTTTTGTCCTCAGAGGGACGCTATCAAATCTAATGTAAGGATTTATTTGGTTGCACATGTTAATATACAAGAGAAAGGATGTCCTTGGTTTATCAAGGTTTTTAAATTAGACAATTAAATTATTCAAAAATATATATAATTTCTTGAATAGCATTCGCTCACTTTTATCTTACCAGACTTTGAATTATGCCATTTCATGTCCTCAACATGTTTTGACAGACCTTTCAACCACCTGATAAATATTCATGAACGTTCTCAAATTTAAAACACGACACACATACACACACACACACACGCATACATACATATATATATATATATATATATATATATATATATATATATATATATATATATATATATATATATATATGTGTGTGTGTGTGTGTGTGTGTGTGTAATTAAGTAATTCATCTAGTCTGAAACCTCAACAGAATGCTGAAAGCACTGTCACAGAATGCAGAAAGCACTGGACGGCCGTTTCGTCCTATATTTGGGACTCATCACCAATGCGCATCCACTACCGAGAATTGAAACCCTGACAGTTAGGTTGTCAAGCGAACATATATATTGAGTCTGATTTGCTACCTCTTTGTCACCGAGGCCCGTAGAACAGTTGGTAGGGTGTTCGCTTGACAACCTAACTGTCAGGGTTTCGATTCTGTTGAGGTTTCAGACTCGATGAATTACTTAATTACATTTATCAAATCCTCCTAATTATTATATATATATAAATTTAATACCAGATTTCCACTTCGGAACAAGGGGTTACTGATACTAAAAGAGAATGAGAAGACTTTATTGAGACGTGAGTAGAAAGGACAATAGGATTCAGAAAGACGGAAGAAAGCGATAGGCATTACAATTTTTGAACATTGTAGTTGACTGGGAAGCAAGAAGTCGGTAGGGATTTCTACAGGCGAGAAGTGTAAGAAAATAAACTATTAGAATAGAACTTACGGTTGCATCTAGCTAGTTCAACAGTAAAACGGTGAAACTTAGTTGCCAATCTAGTAGCACGCTTAAATTCATGGAGTCAAGGCATCAATGAAGAAATCTCATCAGAACAATTAGCTTGAAAATATTTGTAGAAAATACAGAGAAAGCCACGTCACGTCGGTGAGAAAGTGACTGGAGTCGAGATGTCAGGTCAGGATCGATTACATTGCAGACTTTCTTTGAATTTTGTCAAGAATCTTGAGACAAGTAGTTGGATCACCAAACCAAATATGGCAACACTATTCAATGCACGAACGAATGGTAGATTTTAAAATGTCCAAGATGAATTCTGACGAGAAAAAATTGTCTGGCACGACACAGTAAACCAATATTCCTAACAGCAGCCTTAGCAATCGATTCAATATAATTGTTTCACTTCATGTTAGTGGAAAACAGGAATAAATTCTTTCGCTAAACTTAGGACTGTCTCTCTGCTGAGATTCGTAGAATTATATTCGTTATGTGACTCGATGGTAACATTTAATCAAGAATTTTACCATCATGTCTCCTGATGAGTGGGCGTAATTCAACGCAACTTAGAGCATGGACAAGACAAGTGGAATGTTCTATTTTATTTTTTGCTATGAATACTCTATCTCATGGTAATGAGCACTGTAATTTCAGATAATATTTGTCTAAAAGAACTTATCGTCTAAAAATACACTTATTATTATTATTACATATCTTTCAAATTAATTTAAACCTCATATTTTACTGGAAAAACATGTTTGAGTAAACATCCCCGCCTTTTTTTTTTTTTTTTTTTGCTTGTTTTCGTTACATCTACCAGCCTTTGTCGTCGAGAATCTTAGTAAAGAAAATCTGTACTCCGGCAGGTTTTTACGTCCTCCTTTGTAGAGGAAATCAGCGGGGGATTAATTCCTTTTTAGAGACATTGATAAGTGTTCAATCACCCATTATCACCACGCTGTAAACTGGGACTATTAAATAACTTTCTAGTTAAGAAAAAGAGATTTTATAAAATTCAACTAATACAAGTTTAGAGAGTCATTCAAAGTTGGGGGTGATTGTTGAAATTACACTGGTGAATGAGGTGCATGGTATAAATGAAAGAGGAAATCGTAGGATAGGGATGATAGATAATTATTGACACTTGACACTTGACACTTGATACTTTTCGGGGGAGCGTCGACGTGATAATCTGTTCCACAAAGCGAGAGATCTTAGGAAAATGGTGTCTGAGTGAAAACGTCTTCTTAAATTTGGAATACGGAAGAAATGAAGATGATTCGATTTTCCTGATACTAAAAGTAAAAGTGCATGTAAAATGGCTTAGTTTATACTTGGCTATATTATATGAAATATGAAAGGTTAACGCCAAAAATTATGCTCAGGGGTTATTTCCACATAGATGATTAGAAAATTTGGCATAACAGATGACTGTAGGAATTATCAAGGACGAATCATGTGAGCAACTGAGAAGGAAATTGGAACCAAAAACGAACAGTTATACTTAAACTCAGAAAGAGAAATTAAAAATTTTGGAGACACTCATAGGACATAGAGAAGGCATGAAGGATAGGGGGAAACTGTGAGTAACCTACCTAGCGTGGATGAGCAAATAGCTGGCGGAACAAGGTTGTAGGAACATAACAAAAAGACAAAATATTTTAAGAGTTACAAGCTTGTGTAAATGGATGTTAGATCAAGGAGCGTGAAGAATAGTGAAAAAACAAAAGAGCTACAAAAGATGTAGAGAGCCATGACCAACTACTAGCTTAAGAAAAAAAAGAATATATGAACTCTGAATACAAACAGAAAATTGTTAATCATTCTTTTAAATGGTCGTTATAATGAACTATAAAAATAAGGGTAGATTAGTCTGAACGAAGGCCAACTTTAGGGATACCAAACGAGGGTTAGACTTTGTGATAAACGCTTGCTTGAACTGCATGCTAAACATGTCCGTATTTCAGATGTCTATAATATATTTAAATATAATAAAATAGCATCATTTTAGAAACAAACTTACTGACAATGTTCTATCTTGCTAATCATGCTCGATTCGAGCCGACCTTCATTTATTATTACTCTGGCTAGAGCTGGTTTGGTTTGTCTTGTTTTACGGCATATAAATCTTAATGGCTTATTTAATGCCGACAAAATTTTTATTGCTGATAATATTTTTTTTTCCAAAAATGTATTGCTGGTAATATTTCTTTCTTCAAAAAACTATTGCTGGTAATATTTTTTTTCCAAAATGTATAGTTGGTAATATTTGTTCAAAAATGTATTACTGGTAATAATTTTTTACAAAAATGTATTTCTGGTATTAAAAACTATTTTTACACTTTCACAGTGTTTTGACCCCAGTTTAGGGGTTAACTATTTGCTCAAAGCTGGGACCCTAATAGGTGTTACCACCCCGGGTCAGGTGTACCTGGGAACACCAGTAATTAAGAGGTGTTTCCAGGCTCCTCAAAACTTCCTGATCAGAGGGCTTGCTCTTGGATGTAGTTTATCGTCTTACCCAGGACGGCCGGCTGTAGCAATGTCGTGCCTACTGGACATCAAATTAACTAGATTGCTAATAACTGTTTAAAATACATTTCTTGTCCTTACAGCTTGAAGTGGGTCAAGTAGTTGAAAATGGTAACTGGAGAGCGTTTAAAAACCTGAACCTAGTCTGACACAAGTATAGAATAATAGAGGACGGGATAACGATTGAATAATGTATCAATGACCAGAAAATTTGAGCCAGCCAACAGTTGCTTTATGGCAAGTGCATCTTATTGTTGGGGCATAGTCTTAGGGAGCAGTTACTGATGAACAAACTGGCAATGGCTTGCGAGAATTGCTTACTTGCCATCATTCTATAGCAGATGTTGAAAAAAAAGTAAAATCCACTTAGTTTAAAATACATTTCTTGTCCTTACAGCTTGAAGTGGGTCAAGTAGTTGAAAATGGTAACTGGAGAGCGTTCCATGCGGCAAATTGCGGGTTGAGTGAGTGATGGCTAATATGCGCTTTTAAGCGATAGATAATGTATCTAGTGGTGCAAACGGATGACGCTTAAAGCTACTTTTGATGTTTCGCACTACATGTTAAATACGCAATGTAATGAATTGTCATGGTGGCAAGCGGCCATAATTTTTTAACGGCATCTGTAAACTATATTGTCGCTTATAACATAACTCATTTATGGCTGAGCGGCGAGCGTGAATCGGAACATCAGGACGAAGGGAAACAGCAGTGTTATAAATTATACAGAGACAAAACGACATTTATGGTTCCTTTTACACTTTCGAAAGAGTGAAAGAATGAGCTAAATTCTCCATTTTTGTTTATTTTATTTGTTCATACTTGTTTATTTCTGTCTATAAAGTCTGCCTCAATGCGTGTGTGTTCGGAGGTGGGATTCGTATCTTTATTGCAGATGTTTTAAGACTCAATATATTTCCTATCAGCGGATATATTCGAACGAAATGTAACTGTTCACAAGGTTTTATGAGGCTCGGATATTAAGTGGTTTCATTGATTTCGGGCGAGTATCTTAATCTTTGTTGTTTTTAGCACAAAATATCTGTTAATATAGTTCTTTGTTGCGTACATAATGTCCGAAGTTATGAAACGAGGTATCGTCTTTTTTTTAAAAAATCATTTTACCCCAAGAAAGGCGACTAAACCAGTAAGAAGCAAGGACGTTACAGAGTGTGGAAGAATCTGAGAGAAATATCAAGGAGGGAGGCCAGAAAAAAAGCGCAAGAATTAAGAAGACAAAAGATAAAGATTGACATTGCATTTAAATTGCGAGAGAAGAAAGTGTTAGCATAGAACTTACGGTTACATCTAACCATTTAAACTATAAAATGATGAAACCTATCTGCAGATGAAAGTATATTTATTGCCGCGGTAACAATCTAGCCACACATTACATAGACATCTATTTCTGGTGGCATATATCTTAGTGTAATGGTTAACGACTTCGTCTCGAAGACCATTTGTCAGTGAGTTTTTTTGTTTTTTGTTATTCTGCTTTTTTTTCATCATTTCACTCCAAGCAAGGAAATAAAGTCACTAAGACGCAAGAGGTTACTGAGTATGAAAAATATGAAAAAAAAAAAAGAAAAACATTATTAAGGAGAATGAGCAAGAAAAGAACAGGAATTAAGAAGACAGAAGATAACGATTGACATTTTTGAAGATCAAATTTGATTGGAAAGCGATAAGTCGAGAAACAGTTTCATAATCGAGAAGTCCACGAGAAGACAATATTAACATAGAACTTACGGTTATATCTTGAAATATCAACTGTAAGATGATGAGACCTAGCTGCAAACTAGTACTACGTTTAAATTTGTATAGTCGCGGTTCCAACGTGGAAAACCCATCTTAAAATTCACCATGAAAATATTTATAGAAAAGGCACAGAGACGTTATAATTACGGCGGTGGTAAAGTCACTGAAGTTGTGACGCTACGTCAGGACCAATAACATTGCAAACTATTCATTGGGTTTTGTCAAAAATCAGAGATACATATCTGAAGCACCAGACCAGATGTGAGTGTAATATTCAATTAATGGATGAATGGTAGACTTATAAATGTGTAAGATAGATTATGTCGAGAAAAATTGCCTAGAACGACACAGTGAACCAACTTTCCTGGCAGCAGACCTAGGAATTGGTTCAATACAATCGTTCCACTTCATGTCAGTGGAAAACGTGAGACCGAGAAGGCACAATGGCACACTCTCATAGAGGAATGCAAAAATGGTTCTCTAAAAGACGATTAAAGGTATCTGGTTGGAAGGAAATTTTTCGTGGTCTCTAAATAAATTTAATGTTCTATAAACTACAAGAACTTTCCTTATAATTAGATATTTCATCATCATCATCATCTCCTTGACTTTTGTAATCGTAGGGCGGATCCGAATGCAGAAGCTACACTAACTCTGTTCCACAACAGTCTATCAACGGCAGCCATTTGCAATTCTGGTAGTCATACCTGTCTATTGTTTAACATTGTCGAACCAGTTTTTGCGTTGGCGTCCTCTGCTACATCCACCTACAACGGTGCCTTGCGTGATGGTTTTGCACAGGCTGTCGTACCTTGTAATGTGTCCAAACCACACCATTTTCTCTGCTTGACAGTGGCGAGAATATGTTCCTGGAGTCCCACAAAACTTTCAACCCTTCTCCGCACAAACCCATTGGTTTTTGTTTCCAATAACAAACACCAAGGAGTTTCTCATGCATTTGTTCTCAGAAACTTGGATCCTTCTCTCTGTATCTGCCAACAGTGTCCACGTTTCACATCCAAATAAGAGAATGGAGACCACCAGCGATTTGTACAATAACTAGATATATAGATTATTGCAAATATTTTTCAACTTTTGAGTGATGTATTTTCCGGTCTTTTGGCATCGTCTGAAGTTCTTACAAATTTTTGCATTATTATTACATCCATGTTTTAGGACTTTGGTTTTCATATATATTTTAAGACAACGTTCGGCCGATATATTCTTCAATTATACTCATGTGTGCATTGTTTTTAGCGGCACAACTCACAATATAAAAGTGAGAATGTCCGAAAAATATATCGGCAGAAAAGGTTTGTAAAAAAACAAAAATGAAGGCAAGTATCTGAGGAAATCTGTTTCGTCCAAGACATTCAGACAAAATAAAAATGTTGAAGAATATATCAACTAAAATAGCTCTAGCTTCCAGGTTGATGCATAAACTTAAAGTAGCCCGAAGAATATGCTGGCAGTTTATTTTTGTTTAAAAAGTAAGGCTAAGTTCAAATAAGTTGTGTAAATATTCCATCCAATAAATTCAGGTAAAACAGAAAGGCCGGAGAATGTATCAGTCAAAACGTTTTACCAAAAAGAATTTAATTGAATAACCTTCCTTGTATAGTTTATATATTTACAATTTATTTAGAGTTATTCGTTGGAATCGAATAACAGGAATGGTCATTGGCATGGAAGTTCTTTGCGAACTCCACAACTCATGTGATCCGTATAAACAGCTTGCATGTACCCCAGCAAATCCTCCAGCAAACCACGGCAGAGCGCCCCAGAAACAGTGATATACTGAGAAATTCTTAAAAGGCTGTATCAAAGAAAGTATAAAGGTCTGAATCATACATGTACATGTGCTGCTTAATACACATACATACCCCGAAAAAGTCTCCAAGGGCTCTCCTCAAGTTTTGTTAGAAACAAAGAAAAGAGTACTGAACTGTGATGTAATATCAGTCCTCTCATTCAGTGAATACTGGACAATCTCCTCAGAGATGAAGAAGAGACTTGCAGCAATAGAAATATGGTTCTACAGAAAGATACTGAGAATATCATGAACCGTACACGAGAGCAACGACGAGGTTTTAGAGAAAATGAAATAAAAAAGGATACTTATAATTGAGTAGAAATTTCTATGGCACCTGATGAGGAAAAGGGGTTGGAAAATTTGATACTCACAAGACAGATTGAAAGCAATAGAGACAGAAGAAAACAACGTATAAGATACCTAACGAGCTTGAGTAAATGGATGGTGGAACAAGGTGTAAGAGAGATGGCACAAAAAAACATTTATTAATAGTTAAAAAGGGTAGAAAATTGTGGAGAGCCATGATCGCCGACATCCTGAAGGGACACGATACATAGAAGTCTCATTTAGTTTAACCGATGTCTTCACCGACGCACATATCTTGGGACTGATGGTCAGGCAAGATTTAAATAGAGATATATTAATGACTCTAGGGTGTAAATACAACTTGAAGTATAATTTTTATTTATGAGAATGAATCCATAAGATGGTGTGCTCATTTATTATGTCCATTTGCTTAATTATCGGGGGTGATTCCCAAAGTCTAACCAAATGACAAAATCATTTTTATCTTGAAAGGCTTCTTGGTCGGGGCGATAAATTTTCAGCACTCCTTCGTATAATTATTAGGTTGGTGCAAAAATAATGTCGTTTTCTCACATGAATTTGAACGTCAAAAAACGACATTATTTTTGCACCAACCTAATACATAACCCAGATAAATGCGTCAGACTTTTAGGCTTTCTTCCATTCTTTTCTTTTTATGTGCCATGTCCTTTCAGGGCGTAGGCTCTCCACTTCGCCCTATCCCTTGTAGCTCTCAATAGGTTTCGCCAGGTATGCCAGGTATGTCATGCGTTTCTTTCCCTTGTCACGTCTTCCCTCTATTCGACCTGTGAGTATCGGATTCTCCAGGCCGTCCTTTCTCATTACGGGTCCCAGAAATTTTATCTGCCTCTTCCTTATGTTAAGTATAAGCTTCCTCCTTGTTTGCATTCTCTCCAAGACCTCATCGTTGCTCACACGCTCGCTCCATGTTATTCTTAGCATCCTTCTGTAGAACCACATCTCCGCTGCCTCGAGTCTCTTCTTCATCTTTGAGGAGACCGTCCAACATTCGCTGCCGTATAGGAGGACTGATGTCATGTAGCAGCTCAGTACTCTTGTCACCAAAATAATCCTCCTGTCTCGCAGTACTCTGCTCAGCTTTTGGAAAAAAATCCTTGGCCATCCCAATCCGTCTTCGGATCTCAGCGTCGTACCTACCGTCCTCTGTCAAAACACTTCCCAGATATTTAAACGTCTGCATTTGCTTGATTTTAGTGTCCTCGACCTGCAAATCGCATTTCAGGCTCATCCTTTTACTGATGACCATGCATTCTCTATTCTTGTAGTTTAGGGTTAGTTCCTTCTACTCTCTCTCTCCCTCTCTCTCTCTCTAGCTATCTATCTATCTATCTTCTGTAGGAGGTTTTGTAGTTTCTTTTCTGCGTCTGCTCTCAGTACTGTGTCATCTGCGTTTCTTATGTAGGTAAGATTGTGCCCGCCAACGCTGAATTCCGGTAGGATCTCCAATTCTCCGATAACTGTCTCGCTGTACAGGTTGAAAACCCGGTGAGAAGACACATCCTTGTCTTACGCCCCCTTCTATTTTTGTATATTCGCTGAATTCATTCTCAATGCAAATGCATGCCGTTTAATGCCAGTTCCTTGTGGCGTACAGTTTTAAAGCCTTTCTCGAGATCTCCTTGTTTCTGGGGCCCTGTGCCATGGTTCCGTAGAGGACTTTGTGGAGCATATGCAAGCTGTCTCTAGGAATTACGTTTGTTCAAAGGAGTCGGGATTTGAATCATGGACATGATACGTGTCGGATAATGATCTTCGACATATAAACATTTCTTTCAGTCTCATCAATTGAAAAATGGCATTTCGATATCTTGACACAAATGACAATCATATTATCGCACCGAAAGACTTTTCTAAAAATATTGTATAGCCCCAGTGTTTAATAGTGTTAACTGTTTATTTATTTTCCACGTTGGTCGTATATTCTATTCATGGTGATATTAGCATTCGTTTGTAGAACTATATCTTTTCAGAATTCTTCTCTATCTGTAATTGTATAGAATTCACTTCCATACGGTGAAGTAATGGAAAGCAGCTCGGACTGAGGAATCGGAGAGACGAGTTTGAATCCCAGTCGAATCCATTACATTCACTTCTGTGCTAATACCCTTGGGAAGAGTATGAATCCTCTTCTTCCTCTCCCCCCAGCTATAGGTAAAATATCAGGACAAACCGGAATCTATAGCCTTAGAAGGCAACTGGTCTACCGTAGAAAGAAATGGCATCCTACTGCGGGGAAAAATCTGCCTCGTCAGTCATTTATCGAAAGATACATGATCGCCTAAGCATGTATCATGCATGGTACATAACTGACTGATAGGAGGATTTATATTACATAATAATTCATCACTCTTTTCTTTGTTTCTATTATTTTTCTAGTTGTAATATTTTGCCTATCAATTTTTCTACATTTTGAATACTTTCTAAAACCTATGCACGTCTTACTACGGTTGACTGATTGCACAAACATTAAAAACAATTCTATGATTTCTCTAACATGGCGCAAAACATAAATCGAATAATCAAAAAGCCGCTAAATATACATGATGAATTAATTAAGTCAGGTTGTGCGTTTGTCTTTAAGTTACTATATCTTCATACATTCCTTTGACTGGAATACGGATTAGAGTTCGTAAGAAGGGACAAAGGAATGTTGAATACTTGAAAGAAAGACACGACTTTGTATCAGGAGACTCATGGGGAATGCACCGTACCTACTACACACTCTGTGACATATCTGGGGAGCTTAGGCGTTTAAAGCCTTGGTTGTTAAAATATAAAGCCTTTCAAAATAATTTATTAATAAAAATTGCCAAAAAAAAATAGAATCACCTTGCATCACTTGTAAGTGACCGCAGTTTTCACATGCCGGTGATGTTTATCCGATATTATACACCCTTGCCACTTCTCTCCGAGGAAAACCTAGAGCATTTAGAAATAAAGTGTTCTATTATTTTGGTCCCAACAATAATTCCGCTACCAAACGTTAAATCCTGTGCTCACAGCATAGCTACTACATTGTCACAGCTACAATACATATTTACATATTAAGCCACACATACATCATCAGGTTTAGACTATTTCTTCAATTAAGCGAGGATAAATCATCCTGTGCACTGATGTCTAATTATTGGCGTTTCAATGAATGCCCATTATTGAATAATAAAGATGTTATATAACCATTATTTTTATATTTATTGCGCGTTGAAGTTTGTGTGTGTCTGTGTGTGTGCCCGTGTGTTCTTGTGACTGTGTGCGTGTATGTGTCTGTGGAGATAGTAGGAGGATAGTAGGAAGATTGTGTAGCATCAAATACTTACAAAATAAATCGTTTTGCAAACTGAATAATGTTAAATTAAAATGGCTGAACGGATTTAAAAAATCTTTTGCTTTCTTTCTTAAAAAAATTGACTTTTATATCTGGCAAGTTTCATCAATTGTTTTACGAATCAACTCGACAAGATATTTGAAGGAAAAATACGCTTTTTCTCGATATGAAACCTGGAAAAAAGACGATATTATTTATTTTTATTTTATTGTTATTTATCCCCCCCCCACACACACACTTTTTTTTTCAAAGCAAGGCACAGCTGTAATGTTGTAAGGAAATAGGCCGAGAAAATGCAGAACGCATACGTTTTGGCTATCAGCACGAGTTGTGATGGCGACTTTCAGATCACTTTACCATCTTGACCGACGTGGGGTGAGTCTTTCTCAGCATACTCGGGACTAGAAGGAATCGCTGGGGCAGGAAGGGCAAGGGGATTGACTATGGGGGTCGGGAAATTTAAGAGACAGACGGATAAGAAAGAGAAAAAGAAACCGAGGCAGGGACAATAAGAGAGAGAGAAAAAGAGAAAGAGAGAGAGAGAGAGAATTGAAAACATAAGGGAAAAAGAAAGAAAACACAGAGAAAGACAAAATAGAAGAATCAGGGGGGGATAATAAAACAAAAAAGGAAAAGGAATCAAAATGAGGAGTCGAAAGTTGCTAAAAGAACACAAAAGTTGGAAGGAGAAGGAACACAGATAAACGAGAAGGGAGAGTAATTAAGAGAAGGCGGGAAAATTTACAACTATCACCAATACCATGATTAAAAACAACAATAAGAAAGCAACAACGACAAAACCACCACCACCAACAACAACAACAACAATAATAATAATAATAATAATAATAATAATAATAATAATAATAATAATTTAAACAAAGACAAAACAGACTATGTAAAAAAACTAGAAGAGGATGAAGAGAACGAAGAATGGGCGAAAAAAAAGAAAGATGGGCGATATATGAGCGACAAGAAAAACAGAAGAAAAGGCCAATGATTTCACCCAGAATGAGAAACATCAGAGAAATGAACAAAAACGTAAGTATGAACGACAGCGTAGGTAAAGATAAATTATTGAAATTAATTTAAAGAAAAACTGATTTGCATTAATCTAGAGAAAATTTCATTAATTTACGTTAATTCCCATTAAAGATTAATTATTTAGGATTTCGAGTAAATGCAAATTTTATTTTTTTAATCTTATCTTCGTGAAAGTAGGAAAGAGTTAAAAGTAGAGAAAAAGAGGTAGCCAGAAAAAATGAAATGACGAAAATTTGCAAAAGAAACGAAGAAAAATAACACAGGAAGAAAAACTAGAAATTTCAAAGGAAGATGAGAAAACGGGACAGTTAAAAGAGCGATAAATAAAGACAGTAAAATTAAACGAGAAGCGAAGATAAGCAGCAAAGTGAAAAGGGAGATTGAAAGAAGCAGAAATCTTACAAGGGAGATTTAGTAAACCATAGTTAAAAGATAATAAGCAAATATTTAAGACTAACTGATACAGCAAAGAAAAAAGATAAAAATAGCAATGGTAAAAGTGAAAGGAAAGAAAATAAGCAAAATCAAAAGACAGATAGTGAATATCAGCAAAGCTGAAGGGGAGACGAAGAAAAAACGTCGAAGTTAAAATACAATCGACGAAGATGATGAAGTTGATAGAAAAACAAAGAAAAGCATCAACGTTTAAAAAACTACAAGCGATGAAAAGCGACAAATGTTAACGAGAGATGATGAATAGTTAAAATGCTAAGAAAAATAAAAAAACAGTACAATTAAGGAAATGGTGATGCGAAAGAGAAACATTAAAAGGGGAAATCAAGGAAAACAGCAAATTCAAAAAAGAAACCAAGAAAACGTCAAAGTTTAAGAAAAAGAAGCAGACGAAGAAAACCAGCAAAGTTAAAAGCGAAAGGAAGGAAAGCATCAAAATCAGTAGCGATATGATGAAAGGGAAGAAAGATGAAAGAGAAGAGAAAAAAACCTAGAGTTACAAGAGAATTGAAGAAAAATGGGAAATCCGATAGAGAAAGCAAGAAAAAAAGCAAAACGGCAAAGTCATCAGATAAATGATAGACAAAAGTAAATTTGAAAGAGAAATCGAGAAAATCAAGGATTTTAAAACAGACACTAAGGAAACGATCAAAGTTCAAAGTAACGTGAACATAATCAGAAAAGTTAAAAGGAAAGCAATAAAAAACAATGCTAAAGAAATTAGAAATTAAAAAAGAAACTGATGACAAGAGTAAGCTTAAAATACATAAAAATACAAGAAACGAAACAGAAATGCAGAAAAACGGCAAAGTTAAAAGAGAGGGAAAGAAAAAGGAAAAGAATCAAAATAGGAAGAAAAAATATTGTCATTATATATTTTTACGCAAAAGGATAACAGCATAGATAAAAAAAAACAATGAAAATCGATAAACTAAAAAAGTATAAATAAAAATAGTAGCGTTAAAAGATGAAAGAAAAACGCTCCAAATTTAATATAGTAATAGCAGCAAACTTTGTTTTTAATTATATGATGAAAAGAGCAAAATTATAAAAGAAAAACCTCTAAGTTAAAAGTGTATCGAAAGAAGATAGCCGAATTGTGAGATAGATGAGAGATAAAAGCAATATTTAAATAAAAGAAATAAAAGCAATCTTTAAATAAAATGAATAAAAGCAATTTTTAAATAAAAGCAATATTTAAATAAAAGAAAAGAAACAAATTAAGAAAGGGGTCTAGTACTAACCCTTAAAAAAGAAACGAAGAAAAGATGATGAAAAGCAACAAAGTTAAAATTGAAATGAAGACAAACAGCGGGATTAAAATACTGCCGAAGATAATAGCAAAGTTCAAATGGAAAAGACAATAAACTTAAATAACATTCGAAGTAAAACAGCAACGCTAAAAGAGAACTATCAAAAACGATAATGTTAAAAATGAAGCGTAAAAGAAACAGCGAAGTTAAAAGAAAGATGGCAAAATTATAAGAGAAATGAAGAAAATGGGCAAAATTAAAGCCGAAACGCATAAAGGAGCAAAGTTGATGAGTGGACGAATATAGAAAAGTTAAAACGAAGAAGAGCAGCAAGATTAAATGGGAATTGAAGAAAAACTTAAACGTTAAACATCAAAAGACTAAAAATGCAATACTAAACGATAAGAACTGAAAGGAAGGCCGCAAAAAAGAAACATGAAAAAAAGCAAAGTTAAAAGAACAACGAAGATAATCAGCAAAATTAAGAGGGAGAAGAAAAAGGCAAATTTTTAAGTGAAATAAAGAAAAATCAACAAAAATAAAAGAAAGACATAAAAAACAGTGAAGTTAAAAAAGATAATCAGCTAAATTAAAAGAGAGATGAAGAAAAATAACAAAATTAAAAACGATAAAAATCAGCAAAATCAAAAATGAGATGAACGAAACCAGCACTGTTAAAAATGGAACGAAGATAATTAGCACAATGAAATTTGAGCTGAAGAAAAAAAAAAGTATCTAAGAAATTCTGCAATGATAAATGGAGGCAAAAAACAGCAAAATTTCATGTAATATGAAGAATAACAGTAAAGTTAGAAGCAGTATTAAGAAATCCAGCAAACGTAAAAGTGAAAGGAAGAAATTCAACAAAATTAAAAAAGAGATGATGAAAACTAGCAAATAGAGAAACGAAAAAATCAGCAAAAAATATTGAAAAACAGCAAACGTAAAAGAAGCATAGAAAAACAGCAAAGTCTGAATATGTAGTAAAACCGCAAATTCAAATTAGGACAACATAAAAGTGAGAGGAAATATCAGCAAACGTGCAGGAATAAATAAATTAAGGACATTGTGATGTAATTTTTAGTAGCTATTCCGAAAATCGGATCTACTAGACAACCTCAAACGGAGATTCTTCCGCGCCACTGTAGAGGCGATGTTAATATATGGTGCCACTGCCTGGACATTAATTAAAACTCTAGAGTCTAAGCTTTATGGAACTCGAATGCTGGGAGCTATGCTTAACATTTTTGGAGACAACATCCAACTAAATCACAGCTCTATGGGGCCATCCCTGATATTTCTACGATCTTAGGTGAATGCAGAATGCGCTTTGAAGGATACTGTTGGAGAGCAAAACAAGAGTGATCTACAAGAGTGATCTACTGCTATGGACACCTAGCCATAGCGCAAGATGGTCTGGTTACCCAGCAACCACCTACTTAGACCAACAATGTTATGATACAGAATGCCACCCTAACGAACTTCCGACCTTGATGCAGGACCGTGAAGGTTGGCGTGATAGACTTATGAATGTCGGAGTTAGTTCGACAGAATAATAATACATGATAATAGGTTTGGTTTACAATGAGCGCTTTATTTTTATACCAAAACTAAGCTAAACTTAGTAAATCATTATAGAAAAATTAATTAAGTAGCAATGTTAATTTTTACTTACTGTTGATTCGTCATGAAATCTTAAGATTAAAACTCCGTCGCCTAATCAAGGACACGAATTCTGCAAATACTTTCTCGTCCTCGATTTCACTCTGCGCATTTGATTTCTACCACGAGAAACAACTCATATTGTCAACATATATTTTCAACAATTTCAAGAAGAGCTGCTTTTCAAGATGCCTACTACTATTATTTGTTCACTAGTTTTTCTCCATTTTTATTTCCACGCTACAGGCCGACTCTCACACCTAAATCAATCAGTAGGAACGATTCCAATTCTTGAAAAAAAAGAAAAATAGACACAGATTCATCATCTCGTACACCAAGATAATCTAACGTTTCAGAACTTGATCCTCCACGAGGTCAAACTGGAACTTCATTCTGCAAGATGCCAAATCTGATTTCATTTTCCTGTTTGAAAACTGCCTCAGTCTAACCTCTTCAATCTAAAGTTAACCGTTACCTATCGTAGTATCGTTATAATCTGCACTCTCCTCTTCCTACTATGTCCATACAATAACCTCATTTAGTAACGTTCTACCTTGAGTAACTCTTGAGCCTTGTATTGGGTGAACATTTAGTATTAAAAAATACTTCGACTGCGGACAAAAAAATCTCCGTGATTCTTAATAAATTTTGCCTTTCTTCTTTTTCTCTTAAACACTCTTCCGCCATCAATTTACTCAATCTCACTAAGTATGTTATGTTTTCCTGTCACACTTACAGAGAACCATGATCACCTACGTTCTGAAGGAACACAGCACATAAAGAAGAGGAAAACAGTTTGTGAACTTGCCGATTGTTTGTAAAAAGTTTTTTTTCCCGGAAAAAGCGAATATATTGAAATCCCAGTACAATGCCAAATTTTAATTTTTGTTTGATATGTATTTAACATATTTCTAACCAGATAAACTCGGCAAACATGAGCCTAAAAAGTCCTATACGTATGATCCATAGACTACGCTAAAGCATTCGATAAGGCAAGACGCAAAGATCTATTTGAACTGCGAGGAAATCTTGATTTATTTACGAATTACACTTACGGGACACTTACTGGGAAGAAACCGCCTGCATACAAACAGAAAATGAATTGCGTAATTAAACAAAAATAAGAAGAAGAGTAAGACAATTAGGCATCTTCTTACCAAGTTTAATTAAACTATACAGCAAGGCGATCCTAAGAGTGCTAGAAGGACAGTCCTAACAAGAATTATTATTAGTGGACACAATATTAACAACATATGATACGAAGATGACACCGGGTTGACGGCAGACACAGAGAGGAAAATGCAGGACCTCTTCGTCATGGTAGTAAAGGAAAGCGAGGAGAAAAGACGAAGTATCAATTGTAAAAGAGATAGAATGTATAGTCCTTAGCAAATGGATAGTTCAAAATGAGAACTTTGATTTGGAGACGGCACAAGAATTTAAGTAAAGGAATTTAAGAATATGGCAGGGAAATATGACAATGAAATCCGAAGGCGTATTGGAAGTGCGAAAAATGCCTTCTAAAAGTTAAAAAAATTATTAAGAAACAGGAAAACTTTGTTAGAAACAAAGAAAAGAATTTTAACGTTTTGCGTATATCAATGAATGCTGGACATTTTTCGCATGGAAGACATGAGGCAACAGTGATGCGATCCTACAGAAGAATGCTGAGAATATTATGGAAAGAACATGAGAACAACCAAAATCTTTAAGAGAAATGGTAGAAAAAAGACGCCGGTACTTAGAATCAGAAAGCGATAGTTAACATTCCCGAGATACGTGAAGGAAGCGGGCTTAGAGAGTCGAATATTCACAGGAGGATATGGAATCATCAAGTAACATACATAACTGGCTTGTGTAAATGGTTGCCAGAAAATACACTGGAAAAGATATTAAAGGGACAAATACTGCTCAGATCTACAAAGTATAGAGAGCCATGATCACCAATGTACTGAAAGGACACGGTAAATAAAGGAAGAAGAATGATTTAAACTGAGATGATAAAGTATGTTAATTATATGCATAAAACTTGTATCGCTAGTCGTGTAAAAGATGCATGAAGACATTTTATAACAAAAACAAAATTTACTCAATTTTTTTGTTATAAATGAAATATATTCTCTCTGTATATATGTAACATTCTATGTAGAAAGTATGCATATAAACACCAGGTTGTAAAGATCATTTTGCTATAGAATCTCTGACTATTTGATTGGGAGAAGAAGCTTTGAAAAGATGAGCACATACGGTGCCAAAAACGAAACGTCATTATTTTATTCTATCTTACAATTTGTAATATAAAACATTCATCAGTCTGTCTGATGCAAACCTGCATTCAGTTTTTGAATCATCAATTGATTTCAGTCTAGAATGACATGGCTGGGTTCAGACAGTAGTTTTTTTGATGATTTTCAACTTTCCCGGTCATTAAATGCATCAGTGAACTCTAACTATAGGAAGCCATTGCAGGCGAGAAGTCCCGGCGTCGATATGAGTTTTTGGCGCCGTTTACTTCGTATAATCAAAAGTAGCTATAAGTCGAAATCCCGGGCTTTAGAATATGTCCATTCTTTTGACCGAGAAAAGAAAAGATTTTAATAATAGAATAGTTTACAATGAAAATCTGTAGTTATATTCATAAGCCAACGAGTTCTTTTACATTAAAGAAAAGAGTGCTGAATTACAATGTGATATCCATCCAATTATATGGCAGTGAATGCTGGACATTCCTCCCACGAATGAGAAGAAAACTAGAGGCAATAGAAACGTGTTTCTACAGAACGGTACTGACAATTCCATGAACGGAGAGAATAAGCGACAAGGAAGTCTTAAAGAAAATGGCAACAGAAAGAACACTTCCACTCAGAATTAGGAAAATATAGCCTGAATTTCTTGGACAGATAATAAGCAAAGAGGGTTTTGAAAACCTAACCTACACAATGCACACTGAGGAGAAAAGGGATAGTGGTAGACATCGAACCATCTACCTGACAAGTTTGGGTTTTTATTTCGTGTGACTGAATGGCGGAACGGTGGACGGGAGCCTTAGCAAAGAGGGCAAAACTCCTAAGTGATAGGAAGTTGTGGAGATCCATGATCGCCTATGTTCTGAATGGACGTGGGACATAGAAAAAAAATAATTAACTATCACCAGTAGAAGGTCAAAGAGGTAATAACTGGACGAAAGATAAAAGCAAGAAACGTAGCAGTTGAATTTGGTATGCTATAATTAATGAATATCCGCTCTCTTCCTATTATTCTCTTCAAAACCTCATCTTTCTTTCTTTCTCTCTTTCACACACACTCTCCTCTCTCTCTCTCTCTCTCTCTCTCTCTATATATATATATATATATATATATATATATATATATATATATATATATATATATATATATATAAGTTGGGAGATAGCGAAAATACTTCAGTCAATCATTATACAAAAATCATCTTATACAGGATATACAACCACTTTCTCATAGATTCACTTGTTATATCTCCGACCACAGTGCAGACTCTTGATAATTACAATATCTCTGGGGATAACTCAATAATGCTCATTAAAATAAAACTGTAATTAAAGTTTACCAATTTAAGTTAAAACAAGAAAAATGGAACAAGTTAACATTCTACAAATGTTTTTTTCAATTCTGCTATATGGCGTTACGTTTATGTGACAACATAATATTGAAAAATAATATCTCAGGACATCACAAACATACAAAAATTAAAAACAACTAATACATCATATCGAACAAGAATTTTTTTTTAGTTTTGAATCGTCCTGTCAGTTGAAAGATCAAAACTTTATATGAATCGTGGACAGTTCTCCGTGATCTTGAAAAAGATAATTATAAAATATAACAGATATAACTTATTGTTTTATAGACTACACAAATAGCTGTTTGAACTGTTAGGAAAGCTTAATATATTTGGGAAAGACTTTAGAATAACTCAGAATATATATACTGACATATACGGATGCACGTATAGCGGCTCGGATTGAGAAATCAGAGAGCCGATTTCTACTTCCACCCAAGATCATTACTTTCACTTACGTGTAAATACGCTTGGGAATGGTATGAATCCATCACTCCACCCACCAGCTACGAGTAAATATCTGGACAGAATGGGTTCTACAGCCCTGGATGGCAGCCTGCTTAGGGGAGTGAAAACTTTGAATTCAAATCCCCAACTTTTGCTTAAATAACGTCTCTGTTGTAACCTAGAAAAGGTTAGTGAATGAGGAATAACCAAAACGGAGGTTGGAAAATGAAATGGTAATCTTTATAACATCAACAAAATACATTATTAGTAGTAGTCCACCACTAGCAGTGGTTTACCTACTTCACGCCGCTGATGGTGGACAACTTAGACAGCATAATGCCCCCACTTACAATAGTGTTCAACATATTTATGAGGGCTGGGTACATACACATTAGTGTTCTTAGGTACGATATATAACACTCTCCAACCCCAAATTGGCGAAGCGTAGGGTGTATGACTACACCCCTGAAGACATGGTCGCTCAGGAAGAGGACTGGACTTGGATTTGGATATACTGGCAGCAAAGTGCCTGCACAAGAGAGAAAATGATTTGTGTAAGTACTCAAAATCAGAAGGGAGACTAAGACACATATATCTTTTCTCACTTGTTTGGATATATTTCAATATTAGAATGAGGCGACCCGAAGAGAACTAGAAGTCATGCGAGGATTTATTATTGGTGTGCCCAATCTTAAGAACATAAGGTATCACGTTGTTTATGACAGACACAGGATGAAAACTGAAGCATCTCCAAGACAAGATAGCAAATATGCATACATGCCAGCAAGGGGAACAGACCAAGACTTGAACTACTAATTCGAAATGTCAAAATCAAACAAATACGAAAATTCAAATGTCTTGGAAGTGTTTTAACAGACGACCGAAATCCGAAAGCGTGCTGGAATAACAAAAGATGATTTCCAAAAATTAAGCAAAGGAAAAGTTAAGAAACAGCAAAATTTCGTTAGAAACAAAGAAAAGATTGCTGAACTGCTATGTAATATCTATCCTTCTGTATGGCAGGAAACGCAGGACAATTTCTTCACTTATAAAGAGGAGACTTGAAACAACAGAAATGTAATTCTATAAAATGATATTAAGAATACTATGGACGGAACATGGGATCAACGAAAAAGTTTTTAGAGAAAATGGAAACAAAAAGAACACTAGTACTTAGAATAAGAAGAGACGGTGGAAATTTATTAGGGTGGCTAACTAATCCCTATTGCAGACGCTTGCTCATGGGCATTTTTGAGTTTGTTCAACACCCACAAGAGCCCACCTGTGGTTTAAACTGCAACTATGCTGAGTAGACCTCAGTTACAGTTTCTGGGAGAGAAGGGTGTTATCTGACGTGATCAACAATCTGAACAAGGTCAGCACGCTCAAACTCTCGGCCACAATGACTTGTAACTTCGACTGTCCCCAATGGTTCCGTCTACCTTGACAATTCACTCACAAGGTTTAGGTAAACCCGATGATTTTCAGGCACTTTCCAAAGGTGCAGCAATTCTCTGGGGTCACATTCTCGAGACAGTTAACATCAAGAAAAGTTTCTTTCCCTTTGATTTAAATTAAATTTAAATTTGATAGACGGAATGGCACCTATCCAAAATAGTGAAGAAGAAAGCCAGAAGATGGAGGTCACATCGGCAAAATCAAAATGAGACAGTATAGACGTCAAGTAGAGCAAGAAGTCATCAATCAGTGGGTAGTATCTTTAAATGCATATTTGTTGTGTCAATTCAACTGTATATCAATGCGGAAATCTGCGCATCAATTCATTCGATCAACTATTGCATCAAATACATAACAATGTGGTCAGATCAAGTTGATTTTTTTACAACTCCTCTGCACTGTCCTCAGATTGACACCCCAAACTGTTGTATTAATAAATCATATTTTAAAAGGCGATTGATGATAATCCAAGCAGGCCATATTGAATGCATTTTTAGCATCAACCAAAAACTCTAATATGAAGAAAATTAAACAAAAATGTATCTCTATCTATAAAAGGCAGGATGTGTGTGTGTGTGTGTGTGTGTGTGTGTGTGTGTGTGTGTGTGTGTGTGTGTGTGTGTGTGTATGTGCACGGCCGCAATTTCCGACGGATTTGCACCAAAATTTACATGCACATGCTCCACGTTAGCAGGAAGGCCAAACCGACTTTGCATTTCCCAACTCCCATCGATAGTGGAAATAATCGATTTTTTCATGCTTCTACGGTAGTTTTCATGTAGTTTGCGGCCATTTTCTATTGGCCAGCGTGAGAGCCAACAGCTAACTGACACGAATGTTAACTAGCATGCTAGCATGCAAAAAAAATCGATAGCTGCATTCGTCACAAGTGGGAAAAATTTAAATCTGCATGGCACTTTACTCCAATTTGCTCATTCGCTTGCTTAAACTCAACGTTGATTCTGATACCGCAGAACTGGGTTGGGTGTGAAAAAGTATTGTTGTTAATATTCTTTTTTTTCGGTTTTTCCAGTTACGAGTCCTTTTGTAAAGCTGATCGTTTTGTGTTCATTTTGTTTAGTTCTTTTTTCGTAACAGATTTAATGTTTAGTATTCGCAGTGTGAGATAGGCAAGAAGTAAGGCATGTAGCAACATCAGCACGGCAAAGGGCACTCCTTTAAAGGCAAGGAAGGGCAAAAATATTTTAAGTCAAGTGATAGCGATTGCTGTATGAGTCGTACGATTTTTGAATCAAGCACGGGCAACGCCGGGCCATGCTTCTCGTAGTAAATAAAAACAAATTATACTAACAGCAAAAATTAACTGGTAGCCCTTGAAAATGGCTAAAACCGAAAGTGTTCGGGACTATAATGACTACAGTCATTTTCTACAGTCCTCGTAAAAGAGAAAGTGTATAAACGATAGAAAAAGGGAATAAAAAAAATTTACAAAATATTCCTTGTCCGTCGTATTCAATGAATCAATCAATACATAGACTGTCAACGTTCACCGAATTTAATCCAGCCGATCTCTCTTGTAAAGAAAACTTAATAAACTATACTTACGAAACAAGATTTATTTGAACTGTTATTCTCATCTTTGGTTGTCTTTAATGTTATTAAAAACAAACTTCGACAAAATAAGGTCTGACCGTTTTCTGATAGGCATTATTTTTGGCTCATATCATGTATGATCTGGTCAATGTATTATTTTTCTCTTTGTGACACCGTTTCTTGTTCGTTTCTGACGATTTAAAATACATGAATTTTACTGATTTAGGAATTGAACTTCGCCCTTTGAATAATCAACGCCTCTATCCATTCTTCAACAATCAATGATATATGCTCCAAGCTTTTATATTCGATTTCAAGTTGTTTTAATATTTGCTTATACATAGATATAGATATAGATATAGATAGATAGAGGCTGATGCTATATTGATATTAGTTCGAGCTTTTGTAGAAGACATTTTTTTTTCAAAATATTTTCTACTATGCTAAGCATCCCTTCAATAGATTCGTGAAAACTGAACGCTTTTCAAAAACATTTTTTTCGGCCGTGGTTTTCGTAGCAAGTGTTTTTTTTTTCGGTCTGGAGTTCGCCAGCCCCATACACAAAATGTTTTACATCCAGAGTTATCGTTCTCTTTGGTGGCCAATAAAATCTAGAGAGCTGTTATTTAACCTATAGTTGGGTGAGGAAAAATGGATTCATGCCTTTCCAACATGTAATTGTGCGAAAGCAAATGCAACGGTCTCGGTCGAAATTTGATTTCAGGTATTTTCTTTTATCATCTTTATAATATATGGTTAGGTATTTACAAAGTTAAGTTTGCCATCGCACAACGCGGCACATATGGTGCATACAATAAGGATTGAACTCAGTCCTGTCTGCAAAACCAATTTGCAAGCGACCACTTCAAGGCAAAGCGGCCAAGCGTCAAAACTGACGATTGACTATAGACTGAACGCAACGAACAGTGACACGTTGCAATATTGGAAAACAATTGAGACAACTATTTGGGACTGTGATTAAGACTGGAAAGAAATAAGCAGACAAGGCGGTAAGTATTTGGCGCGTGTGCAGCGTAGAGCAATGACTGTGAACAGCATCGTGAACAAATAAGGGCGAAAAATAGTGAAACAGTTGATTTTCATCTGTTTTATTTGTTTGCACTTTTTGTGTATTTTTTCTTCTTAAAAAGTCAACGACTGTTAAGACATTGCATGTAGTTTGCAAGGAGATTAAAAGCCTCGTTTGTTGGATAATCGCTTTCACAGAATGAATCAGCAAGCCACTTATTGAGTGCAGAAACACAAAGCATACGCATATATATATATATATATATATATATACATATATATATATTTATGTGTGTGTGTGTGTGCGTGCGTATGCTATATATATATACACACACACACAAATATATATATATATATATATAAATATGAAATTCTTGTTGAAAAGTTCTCAGACTAAAACCTCAAAAGAGACCATTTTCAATCTGCTGAAAATGATCATTTCGGTTTATTTAGAGATATTAGTTGACCGAGAATTTTTCAGCATCAAACGTGTACACACAATCATAGACATATATATATAGATATTGTTAGTATTGTCAACGTATCGGGTTAGGTATTCGTTGGAGAATAGTTTACCGAATTGATTTCCAAACTCATCCATTTTTATGGCATAATAGAATAATTTTTAATATCTAACAGTAGGAGATGACGAATCATAAACTAGTAAAGCATGCCGTTTCAAAATTTCTGTTGAAATTAATTGCGTCATGTTGTTCTTTTTCTCACAGACGGTACCCAAATGATCCTACTATACTGTACAGTGGACAAAATCAAAAACAAACAATGCGCATGCCCGAAATTGAAAATATAAAATGGCGACAATTTACCCATCGCAAACTGTATGCGATTAATGTTCAAACGTTGAACTAAAATGTGCCGTGTCCCTTCAGGACGTAGGCGATCGTAACACCTGCATTTATCTTTATTTATTTTTCCCTTTCTTTATGATAGTTAAGTCGAGCCTGGTCACTACTTAGATGCATCACCTCTTGATGATACTCGGTGCTGTAAGGTTGGATGTGCGGGTGGTGTAATGGATAATGGCTAGACATTGTTAATTGGAGAGTCGTGTTCCAATTTTAGTTGGGTTCGTTATATTCACTTAAGCGCAAATGCCCTTGGGAAAGATATGAATCCACCTCTTCTTCCCCCAGCTATGGGTTAAGTAATAAGACATGTATCACTAAAGCACTATTATCTCAAAAAAAATATTGTTCATCTCTTCCACATTTGCCGTCTTTGTAACTTTTAGTAAAGTTTGCCAATTTAACATCCTCCATTTCCTGTTCTATCATCTATTTACACAAGTTTGTTCGAAAGCTTACCCGTCCCGCTTTCCTTCCGTAGGTCCTGTGGGTGTCAAATATTCCAAGTCCTCTTATCTGATATATATATATATATATATATATATATATATATATATATATATATATATATATATATATATGCGGTATTTATTGGAAAGCGCTCAATATCAGTGATAGAGCTAACATATTTAGTTGGATTGATGTGAGTTTGTGACCCCGGGTTTCACGCTATTTACGATCGTCAGAAAACTTTAAAGTTTGTGTGACAATCGCAAATAGCGTGAAACCTATGGTCTACGAACTCACATCAATCCAACTATATATATATATATATATATATATATATATATATATATATATATATATATATATGAAATTTGAAAATTTCTCAGATCTAAAAAGAAACCATTTTACATATGCTGTTTGGTCATTTGGGTATATTTGGGGATATGAGTGACCCGAGAACGCAGAGTCATACATATATAGAGAGAGATTTTTTTTTATTGTCAAGTGGTTGGGTTGGGTATTCGTCGTAAAATAGTTTACCGAATTGATATTCTTAACTGATCCTAGAAATTACAACTGTCTTTTTTTATCCTAAGCAAAAGCGTCCTTTTCGAGTCTATTTTCCTTAAAATGTTCTCGTTATTCACATGTCTGTGGTATTCTCGGCATTATTCTGGAGATATGTTTTTATTGTCTCTTCTTAATCTGTAAGGTTGGTTCGTTGATTTTTTAGCGTCATATCAACACCTTTATGGATTATTTAATGTCCAAATCTAAATGTTTTGTACGCAATTTTAAGCCTTGCACTACAGATGTTTTGAATATAAAATTATACTTACAGGGTAAAGATATATTTTTTAGATATATATTTTGTAAATCATAAAATGTATTGTTGGTAATTTTACTACAAAAATGTATTGCTGGTCATTTTACTATATAAATGTATTGTTGATAAATTTTACTATAAAAAGATATTGTTTGTAATTTTATTGTAAAAATGTACTGTTGATTCTTGTTTGCTGGGACCCCTTACATGTATCTACCACGCCAGGTTAGGATGTACCTGGGAAAAATAGCAGTTAAGAGGTGGCTCCACGTTCCTCAAAACCTCCAATCTTCCGATAAAGGCCTTGCTGCCGGGTGCAGTTTTTCGTGGTACCCAGGACGGTAATCTGAGGAAATTATTCAGCATTCACTGCGATATAGGAGGACAGATAATATATGATCAACACTCTTGTCTTTGTTTCTAACGAAGTTTTCCTTTTTATTAATACTTTGCTTAGATTTTGGAAAGCTTTTGGTATTCCAATACGCGTTTGGATTTGGGTGCCATGTTTTACATACTTTGTTTAAACACTTTCTAGATATTTAAATTTTTGTACATGCTTGATTTTGCCATCTCTAATTCGGAGTTCGCTTATTGGGTTGTGCCTCTTGTTGACAACCATACATTCTGTATTCTTAAAATTGATGTTTTGTCTTTTCTTCAGTATTTTGAGATATTAGTGTACCGTGTAAAATAAAAGTTTATTTAACATCAGGCTAGTGTCTTATTGACTTACCTTTATCCTTTGTGTGTATTCACCAGGGAAAATGTAATTCCAGCAACCTAAAAGACTATTTTAGCCGATTTTGCCAATTTTGATTTGGTTACACGCCTATTAATGCATGCCTAGTGTAACGATTATCGGCACTCAAAATGTGATTGGTGCGTCAATTTCAATGTCCTGCAGAGACCGTTGCGTTCGCTTTCGCAAATAAGTCCTTATTGATCCAATTTCAATATAACAGTAATAAGATGACGTAAAATTAGCAATAAGACTAATATTAAAAAGTTTATCGTGAGAGAATGCTATGATAAAAAATCAATAATAAAATGAGATATTTTTTTAAACATTTGACCCCATGCAAGCTAGTAAAGCCACAGGGGATTATTGAGTGTTAAAGAATAAGAAAATAGAGAAACATTGTTAAGGAGCGAGAACAATAGAAGAGTAATCAGCAAAACAGTATATAAGGATTGATATTACATTTAATTTTGTGAAGATCAAAGTTGGTTGCAGCATACCTACGGACGATAATGGGCATGTCCACATTCGCATAAATACAGTAGTAAATACTGTATGTTGGTCTGCAGTTAGAGGTTCTGTGCTGGTCAAACTCTCTGCCTCCGGGCAGAGAGGATCGCCAGATGGGACTATGTCGAAGGGCACAGTCTCGTCTCAGGAAACAGCTAACCGACCCCGTTTTAGACGGATTCTAAGGGGAAATTTTGGCCGAGCCTACAGGCTTAGATACCCCATATTAAATCCAGCCTTGTGTCACATCTAAACCGCACGGGGCGATTGATAGATATCCTACAGTTGGAGATTCATTGTGGAATTCACTTGACTCACTTTTAGCCGTTGACTACTTCTACGCGCCGTTGACGAATCTTATATGTGTTGCTCTTGTCCTAAGTATTATCGTTCATTACCAACCTTCGTTTGATATTCAGTAACCTTCCCTAGGTTACAACAGTTGGAAAAACACGCAGCTGAAAGAGAGTTCCACAAGAGAGTTTTTCCAAGAAAATAAACTGTTACCATAGAACTTACGATTACATTTCAACTGGAAATTAATGCGACCTTGTTGCCAATCTATTACATAAAGTCTCAGTACCATGGCGCAAAGTTCTTCAGAAAAATTACCATGAAAGTATTTATAGAAAAAGCACATGGAATCTGCATTACGGCGGTGGAAAAGTGAGAAACCGGGCCAGGATTAATAATATTGCTAATTCTTCTTTGGATTTTATCAAGAATCTCTAAATATATTACTTAATATTTTGGTTAGATCTGCAGGGCATCTTTCGTTGTTCCAACGCGCATGCGGATTTCGGTGTCACATTTTGTGTCCACTGTTACACCACTTTCTTGATATCTAAATTTTTGTACTCGTTTGATTTTGGTGTTTCCAATTAACAGGTCGTCCCTTGGGCTATTCCTTCTGCTGACATCCAAACATTCAGTCTTGTTACAATTGATGTTTAGTTCTTTCTTCTCACTTTCCATTACTACCTTCTGTAGGTGATCTACTTGTTTAATTTCCACCTCTCCAATCAACAGGGTTTCATCTGCTTATTTTATGTTAAGATTGTGGCCGCCAATAATAAATCCTGGTAGAACTTCGGATTGTTTTCTGTTAATTCACCCACAAATAATGTAAAGTTACTTATCGCAAATATTAATTCACCCCAAGAAATTATAATTTTATATCAAAGTTTGTCTGTCCTTTTATTAAATTGTTGGTACTCTTTTGAAATTGTAAATTTTTGACTCTCTTTTGAGATTATAAATTTTAAATCAAAGTTTGTTTTATATGTCGTGAAATAAAAGTATGTTTCATGTACTATGTGCCATATAGAATAACTTCCATATTATTGGACACAATCCGAAGCTGTATTTTACCTGGGGCTACGATTATGTTGTATTGTTAGAAAGAATGTACAACTTTGAAGGAAGATCCCAATTATATTAATCTGACTATAAAATGCAGTATGAATTTCGTTGACCCAGAAACCTCAGTTCACACGCAAATAATCCTAAACACCTGGCGGAACGCCAAAATGAAGAATACATCCATAGAGAGACTCTTATTTGTGAGAGTTCCTTTGAAGGCGAAAGGTAAAAAAATAACAATAAATGCATTTTTAACTAATTTTAAAGGACATTTCTGAATTTTGGTGTGAATTTTAGTAAATGTAAATTCTTTTTTATTTTGGAGTAAATTAACAGAAAAGATCCGAACTTTTAATTCTCACAGAATCACCTCATTCTAAAGTTTGGTGCTTACAGCTACATCACATTTTAACACCGATTCCTGTGCGATCACCGAGGTTAAACAACATCGAGCCTGGTCAGTACCTGGATGGGTGAACGTTTGGAAATACCAGGTGTATTAAGCCTGGATGTGTGGGTGGTGTAATGGATAATGAATCAGAATTATAAATCGGATAGCCGAGTTCCAATCCTAGTAGGATTCGTTATATTTATTTACGCGCAAACACCCTTGGGAAAGGTATGAATCTACCTCTTCTCCTCCCTGCTATGGGTTAATTAGTAAGATTTGTATCAATGAAACTATTAAAAAATAAAATATTAAAAATAAAATATAAAATTGCATGCACAATAGTTATATTTTGGCATTATATAACCCATAGATGTTGATGTGCCATTAAACAACAAAAACAAATAATCAACAATCAATCTAAAAGTTGAATAAACCCAGTGAGAAGACATATCCTCGTTTTACGCCCGTTTCTTTAATTGTGTATTTACTTCGTTCATTTGCTATCTGTATGCAGGCGGTTTGCTTCCAGTATAAACTTTGAATTACTTTAATATCCTTCACAGATAAATCAAGCTTACCTAGCAGTTCAAATATTTCTTTGTCACGTATTTTTTCAAACGTTACTTTGCATAATCTATAAAACATCAGGCACAAAATGTGGAGCATTTTATTTAGGCTTTTGTCGTCGATGTCAACGGTCGACAGCGGAAAAGGTTAATTTGCAGTTTAGCACCCGCGCTCAGTTCGCATTAAAAATTTCCAGAATACTTACATTTATGAATCTGGCTTGATAAATTTGATAAAATCTACCGTTTTGGAGTTATCGACAGTAAAAGTTCTGATTCATTCGCGTCAAGGTCAGCCATTATTGGCGTTGTTTGCATACATCCGCTGAAGAATAACTATCAGAGTAGTTATTGCGCAAACTGAGCTTATGTACGTAAATAATTGAGACAAATTTATACAAGAAAGATCAGTTCCGCACCTAAATTTCCGTAGTCTTCCGCGTTTAGCTTTCCGCAGCAAATGTATGCAAACAACGACAATAACGACTGCCGCTGACGACGCAAATGACTCAGAACTTTTACTGTCGATAACTCAAATTTATCAAGCCAGATTCGAATGTAGCATGTACAATTACACATAAATGTAAGTATTCTGGAAAATTTTAATGTGAATTGAGCGCGGGTGCTAAACTGCAAATTAACCGCGGAAAATCAGTTAGCTCAAAACACAGCGCCGCTCATGGCTAAAACAACCAATGCACGATCGGCATTGACAACGACCACAGTATTAGGATACTGTGAAGTCATCCACCGTGAGGCATTTGCGTCTTTGTCTAACCTCTACGGCGCGCTGGACTCTATTTTCTTCATAGCCCTTTCCTCCCGCGTAAACAGCAGCTCTCCACCCAACTCGATCCCAGGCAATCGCATTCCAGTTGGCAACATTGATAGAAAATTCCATCATGAACGTTTTACACTGGTCCTTGAACCGAAGCTTGGGTCGTCCGACGTAACGCGCGCCCTCAGACAGTTCCCCAAACAGCATCTGTTTGGAAATTCTGGAGTTATCCATGTGTGCAAAGCGTCCAAGCCAGCGAGATTGACGGATAGGATGTAGTGACTGAATGCCAGCTCTTTTGAGCACTTTTGTATTCAGGACGCTTATCTTGATATTTAATTTTTAGAATATTTCTTAAACTTCTTATGTGAAAACTATTTAATATCCTCTATTGACTAGCATACACTTATACTGAGTTGGTGCACAATTATCAGGCCTTTTTCCAGGCGAGTTATTTGTTAATAAAAATTGCTCTTTACTTTACATTTTTTTAATAAAAATACTATTTTATTTTCATGTTATAAAAATGTGTGTCGATAATCATACGGTCCGGAATAATCATTTTAAAATGTTATTGTTGAATTCTTATATTTCTTTGTTCAGAATAAATATTGTTTAAAAAACGCCTGATAATTATGCACCGACCCAATATATAGTTGACTGGTTTTTCTTTCGCCAGAAATATCTCAATACCTTTGACGATTCATTTGTTATCAATTGTGCGCTACGCTGTGTATTTTGTTGTACTTGTTCCTTCGTAATTAATCGTCTTCTTTGTTTTAAGCAGTAAAGTAAAATCTTTTGCTTTTTTCGTTGCAGTTGGATTGAAGACGATTCAGAAAAATGTAAAAATTCTATTTCAAATAAGGAACACGATAACAAAAATTAGCAGCCGTTACACAAAAAGCAGACCGCCAAAGACACCAACTGAGCGAACAGTCATTGCCACGTGGAATTGTAGAGGGCCATTCAGTTCTGATGACGTCTCCTGCGGACCGCGCAAGGTTTCCAACACACCATGACTTGAAAAATGTTAAAAGCAGCTTGTGTCTCTCAAAGTGAAAACAAAGTGGGACGCGTGTTACATTTGCAATGAAACCTCAAAACTCCTAAAAAAACAAAATAGATTACAATTGAGTCCAAATTTAGTTTAATCTGCCAACGCATTTTTCTTATTGTTGAGTCTTGACTCAATGTTGAATCTCGCCTATTGCATGGAATAATAATGCAACACAAAATGTACTTAGAACAAGAATGTATTATAACAAGAAAGTGTACACAATAAGTACATATAGTATTTCTGTATATTTCTGGGAAGACGTTCCTGGAGAAGGTGTTGACTAGTCGCAGTCGATCAGAGTCTCTAGTTGGATCTCGTGATTCCTCCCCCCTCGTCTTCCGGTATCAACCATTATTTATATAGTTGGTAGTCACCTATGCAGATTAGGTGGATCCCACCACAACACTTATACATAATATATATCACTTCAAACGTTATTAGAGTGGATACTCGTACTTGAAGTAGACGTGCAAATTTTATTCCTGTTTTCAACAGTGTGTATTACGTCTATCGGCCTGTGCAATCGAGAAATCTTCAAAAAGAAAATATGCTCGCAGGTGGGGATAATAGAGTCTTGCTGAACTGTGACGTTCTACGTAGCCGAATGGTGAAGCACACCGGATCAAACGTTATTTTCTCTTACGAAGAGAGATGCAGGTTCGATTCCTGCCAGGGGGGAGGGTCACCACATTTCATTAAAGATAATACCCACTGTTTAAAATTAAAAAAATATAATGAAGCATCTGTTTCAAATGTGAGTATGCGTTAATAATATCGTTTGAAGCAATAAAAATATCGGATTAAAAATAAATCCATTATTTCTTTAGAAATTACTTTATATACACACACACACACACACACACACACACACACACACACACATACACAAAGACACGACGTACTACACTTCGTTTGTTGGATACAAGTTCTATTACACAACATCTAAAAACACATCGCTGTCCACCTTCACAATACAGAAAAATCCTTGTTGACAACACAAATATACGACACCATGAAAATAATATGCAAAAACTTCAAATTCTTGAGGCCCTCTATATTGAAATCAACATCCAACAAAATTTATTACGAATATAGCAAGAACATACTAAGGTGCATATAACATTAAATGGCATTTTACATTTCTACCAATTTCCGGTTATTTCCCTTATACTGAAACGCTTGTTTTGTAAAGAAATTACATAACTACAACGGATAAATTTAAAATTATAAAATAACTATAACAGTGAGGGTTCGCGAGTGCTCTTAAAAATTACCCTCACAACGGAATGCAGATATTATCGCAGTTACAATAAGTATGTCTTTGTAATTTACCCCTGAAGATGTTCTTGGAAAAAGATCGAAAGTACTTCGGCTAAAAAATACGATGACACCTTCCTTGATGAATTTCATCTTTATATCAAGAAACTGATTAGACAACGGGAAAGGATCAGTACACAAATAAGTAGACACAAAATGTCTATGTTATTCAATGAAACACGTTTGTTTGAATTTATACTGCATATATATATATATATATATATATATATATATATATATATATATATATTGATTAATATAGTTGAATTTTGATGTACAATTTGCGTTGTATAACGTTCGTGTTTTTGTGAGTAACACAGAAGAACTGAGTTAAACTCATTGACAAGGGAGTTGCTAATGCTTAAAAAATAAATATATTATAAAAATAAATGTTTTTTTCTTCATCAAACTAGTATCTTATTGACCTGTATCTCCTTATTCCATTTTTTAAAATCATTTCACCCTAAGTAAAGCAATAAACCCACTAAGCACAAGGAGTTACTGAATATTACATAATATGAGGAAGAAAACATTATTAAGGAGCGAGCACAATAAAAGAACGGGAATTCAGAAGACCGAAAATAACAATTGACATTGCATTTAAATTGTTGAAGATCAAGGTTGATTGGGAAGCAAGAAGCGTACCACAAGCGAGAGAGTAACTGTTAGCATAAAACTAAAATGATTAGAATTTACCGCCAATCTAGTAGTGTGCTTAACTTCATAAAGTCTAGGTAGTAAGTTCATCAAAATAATTACCATGTAAGTATTTATAGAAAAGGCAGAGAGAAGCTACGTTACCGCGGTGGGAAAGTGATTGAGGCCGAGATGCTAGGTCAGGACCAAATCATTGCAGATTCTTCTTCGGCTTTTATCAAGAATCTCTAAATATATAGCAGGACCAATGGACCAGATGTGAGAGTTATATTGAAAACAAGGACGAATGGAAGACTTATAAATATACAGTGTAACCCGGATATAAGGGACCCGGATATAAGAGAAACCCGGATATAAGAGAGATTGTATCTGGTCCCAAATTAGAGCCTGTGTTAATAAAACAAAATAGACCAAACCCGGATATAAAAGAAACCCGGATATAAGAGACTTCTTCTCCGGTTCCGACAACTCTCTTATATCCGGGTTACACTGTATAAGATAGATTCTGTCAAGAAGAAAATGTTTAGCACGACAAAAGAAGCCAACTTTCCTTGCAGCAAATTTAGAAATTGATTCAATATAATCTTTCCGCATCATATAAGCGGAAAACGTTAGTCCGGGAAAAGTGTAATGAGTTACTCACCTGAAGGCTAGCATGAACTATGTCAAGGCAAAAAGGGTTCTCTCAAACGAGAAGACAGTAGTTTCGTGTTGGAGGCATTAAAATTAACAAGACATTTCTTGTCCCATTTAACAACAGATTGTAGATCATTTTGGAGATCAGCAGCCAATTTGATCTTATCGAACCGATCAGATTTACTATTACGACAGGAGTAAACAGATGTGTCATCAGCATAGATAATGAGTTGAGAACTGATGACATTAGGAAGGTCGTTGATGAAAACTAAGAATAAGGTAGGTGAAAGCATTGAGCCCTGGGGTTCACCTGCATTAACACAAAACGATATAGAAGGCTAGCAATTCAAGACAACCTCTATTTCGTGATTTGATAAGAAACACTGAATCAGTTCAAACATTCGTTCAGCAATACAATAACCTTCCAACACGAAGAAGACTAGTATGCCAAGCCCTGTCAAATATCTTCGAGATATCTAAAGCAACACTCCAAGCCTCACCAAAGCTTATCTAAAGCTTGGCAGACTATTTCAGCAATAATCGCTAATACATCAGCAGTTGACTTAGAGAAGCGAAAGCCATATTGCTTATCTGAAAGAAGACCCTGTGAGGTTAGTTGATTAACCAATTCAGAGTTAATTAGAGGTTGTAACACTTTGCCAAAAAGAGGTAGAAGCCTAATAGGCCGGTAGTTAAAAGGATCAGGTAGTTCTTAAAGGCTGGAACTACAGAAAAGGATTTCCAGCAAGCAGGATACAAGAAGCATCCTGGCATTTATTGAGTTTGAAGAGAACGCATTTAAGATTTTACAGAGAACGGAGCCTGTTCAGGAGAACGTTTCTTAAGGACTATTGCAGGGATACCATCAATTTCACAAGCTTTGGGAAAATCCAATTTAGACGCAAGTGGAAGTCAGGCAAAAGTACTCCAGATGAGTCAAGGATAGAATTTGAAGAGAATTTACATGCAAAACATTCTGCTTTACCAACAGATGTTAACACCTCAAATTGAGGGGAGAGAGGAAGAATAGAAGACTTATTCTTAGTTAAAAAATATTACAGAGCCGCCAGTAGTCACGATAACCACACATGTTAAAGTCTATACGGTGCCTTATTCTATCAGCAAAGACTTAGCCTCTTAATAAATATAATAATAAGAGAAATTACAAGAGTAATTTTTCATGTCAACGCGTTGCGTTCCTTGTGGAACTTTATCAAGACAAATATAACAAGTTTATTTAAGAACCCGTATTTATAGACGCAGAAAAAGTAGTGCTGACAAAAATAAAACGTTATGTGTTCAAATTGGAATTAGGAAACCTTCTGAAATATTCAAAATCGCTCGACGTTAAAGGAAAAGGAAAGAAAAACTATAAGTGATGAAAATATTTGACATGTTTAAATGAAAATAAATTAATATTGATGCTGTTATTATTATTATTATAGTTTTTTTATTATTTATTATTCATTCCTCTTCTCATTTAATTTGTCACTTTTCTCTTGGAACATAAATTCATATCTGAATTTCACACGCACACACACACACACACACACACACACACACATATATATATATAAACATATATATATAAACAT
>OZ038480.1:47444679-47497179 GCA_964036315.1 Acanthosepion esculentum
AT
Source organism: Acanthosepion esculentum (assembly GCA_964036315.1). NCBI lineage: Eukaryota > Metazoa > Mollusca > Cephalopoda > Sepiida > Sepiidae > Acanthosepion > Acanthosepion esculentum. The sequence goes on from OZ038480.1 coordinate 47,444,682, forward strand.
GAGAGCGAATATGGAACATGGAACGTCGACACGACACCGTAGGGAATCGCTTATTTGCACAAAACTAAGAGCTCGCTTGTCACTATCCTGACTTCCAGTTACCATACAACACCTTCGTGAACGACTCCAATGGTGTCACGAGAATATCACCCTGGCGTGTTCAATGATGACAGCAGGTTCTGCGTTCGTGTATGGGATGGTCGTTTGCGGGTGCAACATAGACCTAGATAGCAGCACCGTCAGAATATATTCTCTCACGATACACACATCCAAACTCTATTATCATAATGTGACATAAGTTAGAATATTTTCTCGCCTTTAGCGTTTGCGAAAGGAACGTGGAACAGAGCTATATACGTACAGACCCAACACATTATGCAACAGGACGATGTCGTCCTGCTCAAACTGCTTGCAAAATGTTCTCTAATTTTCTTGACTTGCACGATCGCTAGATCTTTCTTCTACTGAATATATAATCATTTGTCAATTATTCCCCTTAAAAATCTTGGTACACTGAAACTATAGGAGAATGAGGCGTGGAATACTATATCGTAGAGTAGTATACAACAAATACTATATCGTAGAGTAGTATACAACAAATACTATATCGTAGAGTAGTATACAACAAATACTATATCGTAGAGTAGTATACAACAAATCGAAAGTGGATAATGATTCGCTACCAATTCATTTTATTTATCTGAGAATTTCCTTGACTTCTTAGGAAACTTAATCATTTTCCAATGCGTTCTTCGGCTAAAGTAGCAGCCAACCAAAGCTACAGTGCTCATTATTTCCTGTTATTTCATCCATAACTAGAGGGGAGAAGAGATGGGTTCATACCTTTCGCGTGTTAATAGTACGAACGTGAATATAACAGACTTGATCGGAAGTTCAAATCGGATCGCCAGTTAAACTTTCTACGTCTATAACCGTTACACTACACGGGCATTCTTTACATTTTACAGGAACATACATATGATAACGTTTTTGTTTGTGCAGAATAAATTTGGCATGGTTTTTATTTCGAATAAGTCGTAAGAAAGGGATTTTAATAAGTTTATCTAGAAATATATCTAACTTTATAACGTTGTATTTCGCTTTTAAATCTAAATAAATCGTTCACTCGCCAGTAAATTACAATCGTCTGACGAGATGCATTGATACGCATCGAAAGACGACTCTAATGGTGTAGCGATTTTGAGATGTTTTCGGTGTAATATCCTAAGATAAATAATATTGCTCTACTTTGTATTGAGCCCTCTTTTAGATTAAATGTTACGAACGTTGTAACTGTACTCTATTCGTTCTCATCTTACTTGGATATATATATATATATATATATATATATATGTCATTCACAGACAGTACTGTTTCGCTGTATCACAGCTCCTCAGTGCGACTAGACTTCCGAATGCCTCAAGCCAGGATTGAAACACAACTAATATGGTGTCAGCCAGAGCTATCTTCACTCGGTAGAGTTACACAACTAAATCTAGCGTATTGTTTTTACAAATGTAAACAAATATATATATATATATATATATATATATATATATATATATATATATTCACGTAACTACGACTCCAGAATAATCACCCATAAGGAAGTTTACTATAATTTTCGTGTAGCTGTTTTATTCGTTTTCCAAATATTTATCCAGGATTTTAAGAATATATTTTTTCGATTTGGTCAGTGTATTATATATTCAGGGTCATTCAATAAATAAGGTGAATTTTTCGGTATAAGGACTTCTAATAGAGATAGAAGCTTACCTTCTTTTTCAACGTAGTCTCCCAGCAATGTCACACACTTTTTCCATCTGTGCACAAGTTTCCGTATTCCCTCAGCGTAAAAATCTTTGGACTGATGTCTCAGCCAGTCGCTCACAACACCTTTGACTTCATCGTCACTTTTAAACTTCGTGCCTCTCGTGAACGCTTTCAAGGGACCAAACAGTTGAAAGTCTGAAGGGGCAGGGTCTGGACTGTAAGGGGGATGAGGGAGCAGTTCCCAGCCCAGCTCGTTGATGGTCTGCACCGTTTGGGCTGCTGTGTGAGGCCTTGCGTTGTCATGATGCAAAATGACTCCTTCTGACTGATGACCCCTGCGTTTGTCCCAACAGATAAGCTCAAAGTTCTTGCAATATCATTCACTGTCACCTTTCTGTCAGACTGAATGAGGTCATTGACTGATTCGATCACCTCAGGAGACCTCACTTCTGTAGGCCTCCCAGGCCTGTCTTCATCCTCAACACTGCTCCGTCCTTCTTTAAACAATTTAGCCCACTTGTAGACATTTTTGGTTGAAACATGTGGCACCATACACAGTTGACATTCTCCTATGAATTTCAACTGGTTTGCACCCTTTAGCAACCAAAAATTTGATAACTGACCGCTGTTCAATCCTGTAGCATGCTTCTTGGTCGGCCATCTTTGTTAATCGCCAAAACTCTCAAAGTTTTTTTTTTAATCTGCAAAAGAAATTAAATCCATGTGAAAAAGAAGTAAAACAAAAAAAAATAAAAAAGAGTAAGCTTCTATCTGTATTAAAAGTCCTTATACCGAAAAATTCAATTTATTTATTGAATGACCCTCGTATTTCCTACATATTCCTCTGTAAAGTATACCCCTAACCACCGTCCATTTTATGATCTTGCTCTTGTCTTTTGTTCAACACTAATTCCAAATTGCCTTTATTCTTTTTTTCTTTTCTTTTTTTTTCTCGACTTCTCAAAGTTAGGTTTATCACGTAGATGAGACCGCTGCATGATTCCTGCCGATGCGCGATTTATTTCCACTCAGAAGACATGCGTAATAATATTTTCCTACGAATGTTTCATGCTCGAATAGCGTTGCATTAAGTTAACTGTTTGAGACCCTGCAGATTCCCTCTCCCATGGTGACTCTTTCGCAACCAGCTACAATATGGCAATATTCAGCAAATTCTAAGTAGCTTGCTGCCCTTACGAATGCCGAAGAACAAAGTGGTGGGTGTAACACTTGAAAATGGGCCATAGAATGGGCTCCTTCCCATCAGCAATGAGGGCTGGGTAATCGCTGTTATCTTCAATGGGTTTGTTCTACGGCAGATCACCACAAGAGGTAGGTCATCAGATGGAGCTCGTTAGGATAAAGAGTTGAAAGGCTGATTTTTGTTGTGCTAAAATGCACAAGCGAGACGAGTGCAACCTGAATTGAGAATTCAGATGTCGTTTTTCTTATAGTTCTGATTGGCTCTAGCCTAAGATCTGAAAAATAGATCTATTAAGCTGTGAACCAACGAAGAATTCAAGTATCCATCACTCCAGATGTAGACGATGTATAGATTCTGGCGAGCTGATGTAGCTGGGGGTTTGGTGTTGCAAGTCTCTGATGCAATTTGTAAATTTGATCAATTACACGTTCATTTTGAGAACAGATAAAATGGGTATTGGAAAATGTTCCAACGTCAGTATTAAAGCCTTCAAGGTATTGGTTTAAGATTCTCTTACTAAAATAGTCTTATTTTAATGAGAAATAATTAAAAATGATTTTCTTGAAAAATTCCCTTCCTAAAATGTTCCTTCAGCCTCGTCCGGGATTAGGGACGCTAAAATAAATTTAAGCTTCATTAGTTTCATTGTAGATCTGTCACTGATTTTTAGCTACGAAATCGATTAAGTAAGGTGAAGGTGTTAAAATGCATTGACTCTCTTGAAATCATTTTTACTGAATTTGGCAATGCTTTGGTATTCCACAGATTGATTTAGTTATCTGTTAATCGTATTAATTCACCGCAATGGTGCGGACTTACGGATACATTACGATGAAACACCGGTTCCCGTACGATCACCAAAGTTAAGCAACGTCGAGCCTGGTCAGTATCTAGATGGGTGACCGCCTGGGAATACTCGATGCTGTAAGCTTGGATGTGCGAGAGGTATAATGGTTAATGATTCGGAAGTGTTAATCGGACAGCCGAATTCCAATTGAGTTCCTTATATTCACTTACGCTCAACTACCTTTGGGAAAGATATGAATCCTCCTCTTCACACCCCACCCCAGCTATGGCTATTAACCAATTAGTAAGACTTGTATCACTAAATCACTATTATTAACAAAAATAAACTTCTTACAATCTAAAAGTAAATTGCAACCAGCATGAAACTAATAGTCTATACGTAATAATGGTGACCTTTCTTTTCCTTGTTATTTTATTATACATACATATAGGTGTGTGTGTGTGTGTGTGTGTGTGTGCGTGTGTGTGTGTGTTTGCAGGTATATATGTATATGGAGAAATTGAGCCTACGATTATATATATACATATATATATATATATATATATATATATATATATATATTGGTATTTGAAAATAACATAAAAATAATATTAAACAGTCAAAACATGGAAAGAATCTAACAACACCCAAAACAAAAGACCCTTGAAAATGGCTAAAGATGTGGCCGAAAGTGTTTAGGACAATGGACATTATGGAATATTTCTGTACTCACTTTCTCACACCAAAGTGAAAACGTAAGAATGCAAGAAAAATAAATAAAATATTAAATTTTCCTTGCCTGCCACATTTAACGAAAGATGTTTAAAGAAATGTTAATATATATATATATATATATATATATATATATATATATATATATATATATATATATATATATATATATATATATATATATGGGTAGCATATCTTCATTCAAACATGTTTCATTGAATAATATAGACATATTTTTATACTGATCCTTTCCAGATGTATAATCATTTTGTTGATGTTATGACGAAATTCATCAAGCAAGGCGCCGTCTTTTTTTTAATCGAAGTACTTTTGATCTTTTATAAGTTCATCTTCAGGGGTAAATTACAATGTTAAACATGTTATTGTAACTACGATAAAATCTGCATCCCCTTGTCATAGTGATTTTTAAAAACACGCGCTCTGTTATAGTAATTTTAGAATTTTGAATTAATCCGTTGTAGTTATGGATTTTTTTTACAAAACAAACGTTTCAATATAAGGGAGCTGACGGTAGAAATGTAAAATGACATTAAATGCTATATGCACTTTAATATATTGTAGCTATATTCATAATAAATTTTATCGCGTTGGTTGATTTTTTGATATAGCGAGTCTCGAAAATTTGAAGTTTTTTATTATTATTATTTATGCCTGTATTATTCTCTGAAACCTGTTTGAACATATATATATATATATAAATATATATATAAATATATATATATATATATATTGAGAGAGAGATTATATATATATGTATATATATATACATATATATGTATATATATATACATATATATGTATATATATATGTGTGTGTGTGTGTATGTGTGTGTGCGCGTGTGTGTGTGTATACAGATTTCTCCAGTGATAAAATGTTAAAAAATTAAATATTTTTGTCCTACCTTGTCCGTAGACAATGTAAAAAATGGTGTAACGCAACTAAAAAAGATTATTTCCTACAGAAAGTAATATATTCTTGACTTGAGGCAGAAAGATTGCAAAAAACTTACTCAGATAAATCAGGGCGATGGCGATATTAACTCCGGCACTGAACTCTTTCATTGCATTACAAGCGAAATGTTTTACAGCACAGGGAGTGTGTAGTTTTGCCTCTGCCTATGCCTACGCGTGTGAGATTACACATTAAACACGAAATTGTGTCGTATCTTCCTTTGTGTAGAGGTAAATTTATCTATTCTATTCGTGGAATTTGGGATCATACGTTGTTTTATGTTCGAGTAAGCAGGGTATAGCATTAAGGAAAATATGTCTGGCTCTAGTAATTCCAACTCTTGAACAGTAAACTTCATTGCACTAAAAAGGATAGATTGCAGATCGCCATGACTTACCTTCAGCAAAGCCTCGTGGGAACTGAGACATCTTTTCTTTGCATTTGCATAGGTATGCTCTTATATTAAACCAGTCCCTATATTATGTTTGTCTTTGTTTTGTTAGGCAGTAGGTCATTTATATTTTGTAGTGATGGTTAACTCTAAGGAAGATAAAATCATTAATGAATGCCATGTCCAGCAGTAAAACATTTGTAAATCTCCAAAAGGCCCACTCGCAACACAGGAACGTATATATGATTACATCAATGCCAACAATGATTCACTGGATTTGACAAGAATGAAAGCAATCTTTCTGATAAGCTTCGATTAGAAAGAAATATAAAACGGATTTGTTAATAACATTCACAATAAATATGTCGAAAGTAATTGAAGCAAAGAAGGTTTGTTAATTTTAACACCTCCAAATCAAAACTGCTTTCTATTAAATCAGCTGAGAGACCATTTCTACTTTTCATCGGCATGGCTGATGCTAACCTCCAGGAGTGTGATTCGATGCGCTTTCCCGGACGAATATTCTTTGCTGAAGTAACGGTCCTGTGTCTTTCTCCAGAATCTATCTTGCAAATCTATAAATCTACCATTTGCTACCACATATGGCTCGGTGCTCCTGTTATATATAGAGATTCTTGATGAAATCCAAAGAAGAATCAGCAATATTATTGATCCTGATCTGGCGTCTCGGCATCAGTCACTTTCCCACCACCATAAAATTGCCGCCCTTTCTATTCTTTCATGGTAATTGATCAGTTGAGCTCTTCGCTGTGGTTATTTGATTTCTTGTAAATAGTTTTGTTTTCAGATTGTAAATACTCATTGGGACTAGTTTTTAGATTGTTGTTTTATTTCCCTCCCCAACAGACAATGAATTGAACATATGGGAACTAGTTAGAACTTTCATAGAGACAATGCGGTATAATGATGGATGTAGTAAGAATGGTAAGAATGCATTGTTTTGGTGTAAAGAATATTGTGGTATGTTTGGGTCAGTGTTTGTGGTTAGCTAAGTTTAAAGTTAAGAGAGGAAGACCGCCTTTTTCCTCCTTCCCCATTTTGGCATTGTGACACATTTTGTAAATAATTACAAATAAATATCGCTCTTCGTTGTGGTATGTAGACTTTATGAATTTAAACGCAGTACTAGATTGGTAACTAGGTTTCATCAATTTACAGTTGATTGGCGAGACGTTACCGTAAGTTCTATGCTAACAGTTTCTTTTCTCGCATTACTTGCATGTGGACCTCTCTTTCGGCTACATACTCTCGATCCGGGTCCTCTTTTGCGTCTCTACCGAGACGCATTCGCCACAATAACAAAAAGACAAAATTTATTATGATATAGAAAGGGCAGGAAATTGTAAAGAGTCATGATTGCCAACGTCCTGAAGGGACACGGCACATAGAAGAATAAGTTTAGATGCGGTACAAGGCCACAAACCCAGAAGAACAATAAAGTCTGTACGCTAAGAAGAAGTACCTCAACTTAATGATTTGTTTCGGTCAGTAGAACATTTACTTTTTACTAATAAATTCAGAAAAAAGAAAATTACCAACCAACACCTTGACTTTCATCTCATGTCTAATATTTTTTTTATAAATTCGCGGAACACTAAATTTTGATTGTGTGGCCTCACCTTACATGAAAAGAATAAAACAACATAGCCCACACCACTAACGGATAAAGCAATACTTAGCGGTAATATATAATTATATATTTAGTACCGTAATTTCTCGAAAATAATCCGCATTATTTTTCTACTGTAAATTACAGGTGATAGGGGAGTGTGAGTTCAATACCCGGTTAAGGCAGTGGATAACTTGGTTAGGGGAATTAACAGGAGATAACTGATAACTGACATCCATTAAACATGGCATGTGGAACTAGATCTGTCTACCCCAGTGAGCGAAATAAAGGTTTCAGTTCGACATTCCAACCACCTGAAAAAGGCCGGAGCGTACAACGGCCGAAACGTTGTAATAAATATGGCGACAAAGATGAGGACAATAGTCAGAATACTGCAAATGGTTGGCTTTGTGTAGCAATGTCCAGAGTAAGGATTTCAAATGGGCTTTGCATAATGACAGAAAGAACATCAGAAAATAGATATCTTACTGAAAACATTTATACAGAAATGCCAGAGAAGAGAACTTTCATAACAATTCATTTTTCTCTGTTCCTTGGACGGTTATTTGGCTAATAATAAAAAAAAATGGTGTACTCTGTGGTGCAATAAATATCAGCTCGGTGTAGGAACTCGGAAAGCCGAGTTAGAATTCCAGTCAAGTTCGTTAGATCCATCTCTTCTTCCCCAAGCTATGGGTTGTATAGTAGAACAGTCTTGGCTCTTTAGTCTTGGTTGGCAACCAGTCTACTGCAGAAAAATGGCAACCTACTACGGGAAAACAATCATGTATTTATTGCCCAAGCGTGTGTCACATATGGCACTTAACTGATTGAATAAAAATATGTGAAAAAACTCATTTGTGGTAAAAATTAATTTCAAATTGGCGACTTATGTACACGATTATTTAACTAATAAAATTTAACATTAATAAAATTTAGCATTAATAAAATTTAACATTAATATAATTTAACATTAATAAAACTTAACATTAATAATATTTAACAATAATAAAATTTAGCATTAATAAAATTTAACAATAATAAAATTAAACAATAATAAAATTTAGCATTAATAAAATTTAACAATAATAAAATTTAACAATAATAAAATTTAAGAGTAATAAAATTTAGCTTTAATAAAATTTAACAATAATAAAATTTAGCTTTAATAAAATTTAACAATAATAAAATTTAGCATTAATAAAATTTAACAATAATAAAATTTAGCATTAATAACATTTAACATTAATAAAATTTAACAAAAATAAAATTTAGCAATAATAAAATTTAGCATTAATAAAATTTAACATTAATAAAATTTAACATTAATAAAATTTAACATTAATAATATTTAACAATAATAAAATATTAGCATTAATATAATTTAACATTAATAAAACTTAACATTAATAATATTTAACAATAATAAAATTTAGCATTAATAAAATTTAACAATAATAAAATTAAACAATAATAAAATTTAGCATTAATAAAATTTAACAATAATAAAATTTAACAATAATAAAATTTAACATTAATAAAATTTAACAATATTAAAATTTAACATTAATAAAATTTAGCTTTAATAAAATTTAACAATAATAAAATTTAGCATTAATAAAATTTAGCAATAATAAAATTTAGCATTAATAAAATTTAACATTAATAAAATTTAACAATAATAAAATTTAACAATAATAAATTTTACATTAATAAAATTTAACAATAATAAAATTTAACAATAATAAAATTTAGCATTAATAAAATTTAACATTAATAAAATTTAACAATAATAAAATTTAACAATAATAAAATTTAACAATAATAAAATTTAGCATTAATAAAATTTAACATTAATAAAATTTAACAATAATAAAATTTAGCTTAAAACAACATAATATTAATGAGGTAAGTGATTGAACAATGAGCCAAATAGTGACAGAGGGGTGTTCATCTGGGAATATTGAGATGACAAACATTGGTATCAGCCGATTCCCTTTTATATCCACCTCTACCCAAACCCACTATGTACCGCGCACTCACCAATGGCATCTATTCAGCTGATTTAGCGTAAAGCTAATACAAACAAAAATCAATGAAACGAGTAAGGATAAAGTCACAATCTCCGCTCTCCGGTTCCCACGTGACACAAGTCTGATGTCAAATGAATAACAATGCCGGGTGCGTTCAGTGCAAGTGAAAAAAAAATCTCTGTTTGTGTTCGATAGTAGCAGATCGGCCATTATTCTAATGCGTAACAGGTGGAGGATTGAGGCTGAAGTCTGGTGAAGTAGAGAAAAAACTTCGGGAACATGTTACAATTATACCCGGAGCTGACCTTAATGCCTTCGAAGTTAGCTGACGTACAGAACCGTTACCAGACATCGAGAGTGGCTCGAAACAAATACTAAAGATAAATAGATACTAAATAAGATAGATAGATAGATAGATAGATAGATAGATAGATAGATAGATAAAGAGGCGGTGAGGTTGAGGAGAGATAGGCAGAGAGAGAGAGGAGGAGATATAAATAAGCAAATAGATGAAGAGAGAGAGGGGGGGATAAAATAGATTTTCAGATAGATAGATAGAGAGTGACGGATAGGTAGAGAGAGAGAATGAGGGAGACGGAGAGAGAGAATGGGGAGAGGGAAAGAGAGAGAGAGGGGAAGATGGAAAGGCAGAGAGAAAGAGGAGGAAATATAAATATGCAGATAGAGGAAGAGAGAGGAGAGAAAAGGAGAAGGATCCGATAGATAGATTTTCGGATAAATAGAGAATCAGGGATAGGTAGGTAGAGAGAGAGAGAGAGAACGAGGTAGAGGGAGAGAGAGAGAGCTAGATAGGTAGAAAGAAAGGAGGAGATATAAATATACTGATAGATTAAGAGAGAGAGATCGGATAGATAGATAGATAGATAGATAGATAGATAGATAGATGGATGGAATTATATAATAGATAGATAGATAGATAGATAGACAGACAGACAGACAGAGAGATTTGAGAATATTTCGAAATATGTTTTTTTAAGGTTAAGTTCCAGTAGAGGTCATAATTTGTAAAAGACTTCACCTTCGATATCTCTTTCTCTTCGCTATACACTGAAAATCAGAATAATGCAAGACCGCTGAACTATGATCAAACTAAATTATAGCTTTGCCCTGTAAAAACAGATAGATAGATAGATAGATAGATAGATAGATAGATAGATAGATAGATAGATAGACAGACAGACAGACAGACAGAGAGATTTGAGAATATTTCGAAATATGTTTTTTTAAGGTTAAGTTCCAGTAGAGGTCATAATTTGTAAAAGACTTCACCTTCGATATCTCTTTCTCTTCGCTATACACTGAAAATCAGAATAATGCAAGGCCGCTGAACTATGATCAAACTAAATTATAGCTTTGCCCTGTAAAAACAGATAGATAGATAGATAGATAGATAGATAGATAGATAGATAGATAGATAGATAGATAGATAGATATGTGCTTGGTCACTGTATACTCATAGATATCTACCCACACACAGATTCAAATTCAATTCGAAAACTAGGATTTTGAATATCGTTTTCCCCTTGTTACAATTAACACAAGGCAATTTCCTGTTTAGTATACTTTCTGTATACAAACCTTTGTATAGTTATGTAGCTCGATAGATACGAATACACATTTGTATCAACAGAGACGTGAACAGACTGAAATAGATAGATAGATAGATAGATAGATAGATAGATAGATAGATAGATAGATAGATAGAGAGAAAACAAATAGGAAATGTTTATCAATCTAACCTGTTTCACTGTCATTAAAGCTTCATCAGAGGATGAAATATGGAGAAAAAAGAAATTTTATTTTTTAATTCTGTTTTATCTGATTTTCATTGGTTAATCAGGTTTCACGTGCATTAGACTTGTTAAAGAACTAATACCATACATTTCTTTCATCTTTTTCTCCATAGCTGATTCTCTGATGAAGCTTTAATAAAAAGTGAAACATTAGATTTATAATTGTTTCCTATTTGTTTAGTTATCTTATCATTGTGTCAGATTCCGATCCATATTTGATCCCAATTTATAGATAGATAGATAGATAGATAGATAGATAGATAGATAGATAGATAGATAGATCTAAGCAAATTTTGAAAGCTATATTTTTTTATTTTTTTAAGGTTAAGTGAACTTAAAGAACTGGTTCCGGTAAGGGACATATAATTTGCAAAAAAAAAAAAAAAAAAATGAAAAGCAGAAACGAACACTGAAGTATATAACCACATATTGCGGACCTCTGTTTAGTCACTTTAAGAACGTTTGTAGCATCCCTTCATCTTACACCTCCGATAAATCCTCCTTCCCCACTTTTTTTGTCGTTTAAAGACTGTTCTTTAGGGGCTTAACACATCCCCCTCACTCATCTCCTTCTCTCACCCGACCCTTCACTCTCTACCGTCCATCTTTAGTGATCTCTTGCTTTGCACACATTTGTTTCCAAATCTTTATTTTATCAGGAGTTTCCAATAATGGACCACTTTTCCCCGCCTCTGTTTCCCGTTCGTATATTCCCGTCCCCCCTTTCCTGAACCCGTTACGCTACGTACTAAGTGACACTTTACACTTCCATCCAGCCTCTTGTTTTTTCTGCACCAGAAAACCTGCCCAAATAGGAAACATCACCATTTTTTTTTTCACTCGCCATTTTTTTCCTTTCTTTTGCTTTGTTTCGCTATTGCTGCTGTCGAAGGTTCATTTTGGTTCTCGTCTGCAGCAAGAACTCAAACACGTTCTTTTTCGCCTGATTCGTTATTTTTACTCCCACATAATCTTTGACTTCTTTCTTTCTTACTTTCTTTCTTATTCTTTTCTACACATCTTTTTCATTTTTTCCTTCCATCACCCCATTATCAGTCAGTATTATTATTATTATTATTATTATTATTATTATTATTTTATTATTATTATTATTATTATTATTATTATTATTATTATTATTATTATTATTATTATTATTCACTTGTTTCTTAACATCTCCTGATTCTTTGTTTTCTATCTTTCACTTTTTCTTCTTTTTTGTTTCCCCCCTTTTTTAAAGCATGTTCTCTTCCGTTTATCCGCAATTCTTCTTTTTCTTCTTCATTTCTCTCCTCACTTCTGCTTACTGTTGTTTTTTCTTTTTTTCACTTTAATATTTTTTCTTTTCTTTTTTCCCCTTTTTTACTTCTTGTTCCTTTTTCCTTTACCAGTCCTTTTCTTCTTCTTCTTCTTCTTCTTCTTCTTCTTCTTCTTCTTCTTCTTCTTCTTCTTCTTCTTCTTTCCTTGATTTATGCTTCCTTTCCTTTTTTCCAGCTTTCCTCATCCTATTTCTTTTCTTCTTTTTTCTTTGCTTTCCTCTTTTTTAATTTCTGCTTTTCCTCTTCTTCTTTTGTATCTCTTCTACACTTCCATCGTCTTTTTTACTTTGCTTCTTTTTTATTCAATCCCAGTTAACTCCTTCTTTCTTTTCTTTCTTTATTTCTTTTACTTATTCTTCTTTCTTCGTTCTTTTTCTTCTCCCTACTCTCCTTTAAATGCTACGCTCCGTACACTTTCTCCATTCTGATAACACCTACATTGAATGTCCGCAGTCCCCTTTGGATGTTGATATTAAAAAAAAGGGTAGGGAGGGACAACAGCAACATTTTTCTCTTGTTCTCTCTTACTTTGCATCGTTTGACTTTTGCAAAGTTTACATGTGGGCGTTAGAGAACGGAATCTAAAAGGAAATCTGCATAAGATGAGGAGATACACTCACCAGTGAATCAAAGAATATCACCTTTTTTCGAACCAATTCCTTCACGTCATTGTTATCTTACTTCCAACAAAGTTCTAAGCAGTTTCCAACATTGAATTTTCGCTGCATCTCTCTGAATCTCATCTTACATGGACGCCGTATAAACCAATTTAGTCACGGAATCTGCTTGTTTAGAGAGGGGTTACATCTATAGTCATATAGCTTTCCAGTTTAAAGTTCATTATTTTGCGATACTAGGAGTTTCCAACATTGAATTTTAATTGCGATAATGTTGTCATTATATTTATATCCCATTCCACAACAGTCAATCCCACATGGACGTTTTATAAAACAATTTAGATACGGAAACAACTTGTTCAGATAGAAATTCTATTAATTGATTCGTTTTCTACGGCTTTGCAGGTTATTTCAAGCCAGAAAATACTTATAGATTCTAAGAAGTTTTTTTTTAGATAATATTTGTTTAGCGATACAAATCCTGACGTAAACAAAGGAATTTTTAAAGAAGCGATGAATTTTTATTTATTAATCCGATAGATTTTATTACTTAAACGTTATTTTTAATGGATACCCGTATTTGAGTAGACGCTCCGTTTATTTCTTATAACCATGTACTTATTTATTTTCGCTACCGGCCTGAATATTCGAGAAACCTTTAAAAAATATGGGCTCTCCGGCAGGATTCGAACTTTCCCTCCCGCCTGCTGGGCAGGGGAAACCGTCGTTAGGTTGCACGTGCTTTCACATCGTTCCCAAAGGTACATGTGTGTAAGTGAATATAACGAACCCAGCTAGAGTTGGCATTCGGTTCTCTGATTGAGTGATTCGTTTTTTTTTTACGGTTTATCAACTCTTTGCAGGTTATTTAAAGCCAGAAAATATTTTTACATTTTAAGAATGTAATGGTTTAGTGATATAAGTCTTACTAATTAACCCATAGATGGAGAGAGAAGAGGTGGATTCATACCTTTCACAGGGGTATTTGCGCGCAAGTGACTATAACGAACCTCGGCTCAACGATTAACAATTCCGAGTCATTATCCATTAAACCATCCGCACATCCAATCTTACAGCACCTGGTATTCCCAAACGGTCACACAACTAGGTACTGATCAGGATCGACGTTGCTTAACTTCAGTGATCCTATGAAAACCGAAGTTTCAACGTGATATGGCCGTAAGCTTCAACCTGGAAAACTTGATGCAACAAAATCTTCTTCTTTCTTTTATGAAGAGTTTTCTATTTTTTAGCTGGTTGTCATGGATATGCAAGTAGTTATTGGCTCGAAAAATGGAATTGGCAAGCCAAGTTCAAATTCAGGCTTCGTCTCTTGAGAAAAGTATTAGTCTACCTCTCACATTTACAACTATTAGCTAAATACTAAACGGAACTCTATAACCTTGGTTGGCAACCAGTCTAGAAGAAAAAAAAATTCTTAATTCAAACCTGAGGAGAAGGTAGCGGGAAATCACGTTGATCTCTTTCCTATGCCATAGCAATTCACAAATAATAAAGAAAAGAAGAGAATCATGATCGCCTACGCCCTGAAAGAACGTGGCATTAAAACGTATAACTCCTTGACTTGATTCTTTATTTGGTCATTAAACTAAGTAGAAGTTGTTTCTTTATACTGCATTACTTAGAAAATGGTATTAACGAAAAGCAGCAAAAATATAGCAACACAAACTAGTCTTAATATTTTAAATTAACTAAACTCTTCATTTCTCAATCTTAAAACAACGTAATTGTAAATTATATTTAGTATTACTCTGTTAACAGTACAATTCGGTTAATCACAGAAAAGGTCGAAAGTACTTGGGTTATAAAAAAAAACTACGGCACCTTCCTTGATGAATTTTATCTCAACATCAAGAAACTGATTAGACAATTGGAAAGGATCAGTATAAAAATAAGTAGACAATATATTATTCAAAACACACACACACACACACACACACACACACATATATATATATATATATATATATATATATAGTGTCTCAAAAATGTATACACACTTTTACATAGTATAATAATCTGCTCGTTAATCGGAGCGCACCCTTTTGGTATTTTTTCTTGTGGAGATACTAAAAAGCCAAATTTTACCACACTCTGAACTGTGTTAGTGAAAATACTCTGCTTCTGAGACTCAAACCCACTTAACCACCCGTTGTAACAGCTCAGAGTATACACCCAGTAGATATTTATTTTAATATTAACAATTTAAGATATTTATTTTAGTTTAACATTGTTTATATCCGGAAGACAATCAATAAAGTGAACATATATTTTCGATGATATTGTACAAATATTTTTGCCAAGTTCCATAAAATAAAAAAGGACGTATCCCCCGACCCACAAAAAAGAAAGAAAGAAGGTGAACTGAGTAAACAGCTTTGATAAGAGTATTTAAAAATTGAAAGGTGTCTGAGCTTATCTTGTCATTGTTTATTAAACTGTGACAATATACGAGAAAACCTAAGTAGATTCATTTTCATAGCGTTTCCTAAGAAGCCAGGTGCAAACGAATGTGAGCTCCTAATCATCCCAATAAACCACATAACAAAATTTATCAACCAAATTCTGAGGAATTGAGCGCGTAAAAGGATTAAACCGGAAATAGGACAAAAAATAATGTAGTTCCGTTAAAGACACCGGAATAAGTAATATGATATTTATGTTCAGAATAATATCAGAAAAAGCAATACAAATGTAAAAGCCCGTCCTGGGTATGACGATAAACTACATCCGCGTTCTGGGAAAGACGATAAACTACGTCCAGCAGCAAGGCCTCTGATCAAGAGGTTTTGAGGAGCGTGGAACCGCCTCTTAATTGCTGGTGTTCCCAGGTCCACCCTGACCCAGGGTGGTAGCACCTGTTAGGGTCCCAACTATGGGCAAATAGTTAGCCCCGAAACTGGGGTAAAAATGTTTTTTAATACCAGGAATACGTTGTAAAAAAATATATATATTATCAGCAATAAATTTTGGAAGAAAAAAAAACTATTACCAGAAATGCATTTTTGAAAAAAAATATTACCAACAATACGTTTTTGAAAAAATATTACCAGCAATACATTTTTGAGGAAAAATATTACTAACAATACTTTTTTGAAGGAAAAATTATTACCAGAAATAGATTTTTGACAAAACAAAATATTACCAGCAATAAAAACTTTGTCGGCTTTAAATAACCTATTGAGGTTGATATGCCGTAAAACACAACAAACCAACAAACCAAACCATCAAACCAAACCAACAAACCAAACCAACAAATGCAAAAGCATGTATATTTTACAGATTATATAAAAGTGTTTCATAAAGTGCATCACGATGAAATGTTTGAACAGCGAGGTGAGCCTATTTATTTCGGAAAGATATCGGAATTATCCGGAACTTATATTGGGATCAAACCGCCCATTTTTGGAAAGAAAAAGAATTCAGTGAATATACAAAAATAGAAGAACAGAAAATAAGGATGTGTCAGCTAGAAATACTTTTTCAAACATTCCTTCCTTCCTTATGTGTCGCCTACCTTCAGGATGTAGGCGATCATGGCCCTCCACATCCTCCTGTCTCTTGTAGCCCATAATAAATTTTGCGCTAAACCCTGTTTACTATCCATTTACTCAAGCCCATCAAGTATGCTATACGCTGTTTTCTTCTGTCCTTCTTCATTCAATCTGTCCTGTGAGTATCAGATTTTCTAAGCCCTCATCTTCATTACGATGATGTTAAGTATAAGTATACTTTTTGTTTCCATTTTCTCTAAAACCTCGTTATTGCTCACATGTTCTCTCCATGGTATCCTCAACATATTTCTGTAGAGCCACATTTCTGTTGATTTAAGTCTTTTCTTCATCTTTGAGGAGATTGTCCAGCATTCACTGCAACCGTTACAATGAAGAAATCTTGAGGGAATTGTAAGTCCTACCAGGATTCATTACTGGCAACCACAATCTCAACCACATTAGATATGCTAATGAGATAGTGGTGATAGCAGACGCAGAAAGGAAACTACAAGAAGATCTACAGAAGGTAGTAAAGGAAAGCGAGAAGAAAGGACTAAGCATCAATTTTAAGAAGACAGAATATTTATTTGTCAGCAAAAGGAACAGCCCAACATGCGAATTAAAAAGTTGAGAAACCAAATTCAAGACAGTGCCACAATTTAACTATTTGGTAAGTACTTTAATAGGGGACGGAAAACGCAACACTGAAATCCGAAGATGAATTGGAACAATGAAAGATGTCTTCCAAAAGCTAAGCAAAGTATTAAGAAACAGAATTTTTTTTTTGTTAGAATCAACAGAAAGAGTATTAAACAGTTATGTAATATCGATCCTTCTATGAATGTTGGGCAGTCTCATTACAGATGAAGAAGAGAATTGAGGCAACACAAATGTGGTTCTACAAAAAGATACTGAGAATTCCAAGGAATGAACATATGAGCAATGCGGAAGTTTGCAGGAAAATGGAAACAAAAAGGATACTTATACTACATACAATCAAAATCAGAAACAAACTGTTGAGATTTCTAGGGTACACAATTAGCAAATAGGGCTTGGAGAATTTGACACTCACAGGGCATATTGATGGCAAGAGGGACAGAGGAAAGAGTTGCACAGCCTATCATATGATCTTGTGTCAATGGTTAGCTGAACGGGGATTAGGAGAGATAGCAAAAAGACAAATTTTACTCAGAGCTATAAAGGATAGGAATTGTGGAGAACCATTATCGCCCACATCCTGAAAGAACACGGCGCAAAGAAGAAGACCATGAACAAGCAGAAGCCGTAGCGCCCTTCTTCTTAAGGCTAGACATATCCGTTGTTCGTATGCTGACGTGGCTAAAGCAAAGAGAAACACACCAAACGGCGACAAAAGCATAAGTGTGTGTGTGTGTGTGTGTGTGTGTGTGTGTGTGTGTGTGTGTGTGTGTGTGTGTGTGTGTGTGTGTGTGTGTGCGTGCTAAAGGAAAGGCCACATAGATATGTGGTCTTCTATTTCTCGCGCACATACACAAGAACACAGGCACAAACAACGAAACCCCTGTAGAGTAATCCAAACCAGAATGTGTATACATTTATACAACTCTCCTTTGCAACTCTTTTTGTGGAGAAGACGACACATAAACTAATTTTTTTTTCGTCTTTAGGCCAACTGCCTCTCGTCAACTTGAACTTATCTACTGTCGGGCAAAAATAATGTCACTTTCTTGTTACTTGTACTTACTCCTCTCGAAAAGAATCTTTCAGTCCTCTTTCTGATGATAATTTACGACTTCTACTTTCTGCATTGCTTATGTTCTAGTCTCGGCGGAGTTGTTCAGCTCTCGGTGGGTTTACACCCGAGTGTTCAATCAATGAGTACAACACACACTTGGTTTCTTTAATCCGAGTGCTACTTTTACTCCAGGGAGGAGTGGTGAGAACTACCAACATGGTGGCTTCCTCCCACCACCTTGATTCGCTACTTTACATAGCCACCTGGCGAAACCTATCCCAGAACAGTGAATTTCCGTCTAGCTTGAGAAACCGTGCGACTTTACATCCCCATATATCTAAAACGTTGATTAACCCTCTGATTCAACTCTTTAATCGTTCAATGAAGTTTCGTCATAACTAACTTTTGGTGTTGTCTGCACCCTTTAAAAAAGGGTGCAGACAACACCAAATATTAGGTTGAGTGCGTTGGGTCGTCGGCTTCTTCTTCTTCTTCTTCTTCTTCTTCTTCTTCTTCTTCTTGTGTCGTGTCACTTCAAGACGTGTGAGATCATGACCCTCCAAATCTTCTCCGTCGTAGTTCTTAGTAAAGTTTTTTTTTGTTTTTTTGTTATCTCTTCTAACCCCTGTTCTGTCAGCCATTTGCATAATCTCATTGGGTAAGATATTTGCCTCACTCTATCCCTCTTGCCTTCAATATGTCCTACGAGTGATAACTTTTCCAAGCCTTCTTTCTTAAAACGTGTCCTAGAAATGTCAACTGCATTTTTCTGATTCTAAGTATTAGAGTCCCTTTTTATCAGTTGTCCTAAAAACATCCTCGTTACTCATATATTAAGCTTCATCTGTGAGATTGTTCAGTATCCCCTGCCGTATAAGAGGATTGATATTACATAACAGTTCATTACTATTTTCTTTATTTCTATCGATTTTTTTTTCTGTTTCTTCATACTTTTCTTGGCTATTTAGAAGGCATCTTTAGCTATTCTAATGCGCCTTCGGATTTCGGTTTCGGTTTCGCATTTTCCGTTTTCTGTTAAAACATTTCCTCAATATTTAAATTTTCGTAATTGCTTGATTTTAAGAATAAATTCAGCGTCCGTGTTATGGCGGGTCTTAGTTGTAAATGTCTGGACTGATGAAATCACAGAATGTAGTACGCTTGAACGTCTTCCACGAAAATAGCGATAGAGTAGCAACAGGCATGTAAAGCTTTGTCTGCAGGAAAGGGACTGTACAGTGGGGGAAAAAAATTCCTTACCAACAAAGAGAAGAAATTTAAACAGAGCATGAACCCAGAATAACCCTTTCGCAGAATAAATCCGGATATAGTGAATACTAGAAAAGAATAACTGACGGCGTATTGAATTTTACTGTACAACTCGGGCTATAAAACAGTAGGGTGTAAACCAGTGCATCCCAACCTTTTTAAGCAAAGGCACACCTCGGAACGAAATTTTTAAAGGGTATACATTTAAATGCTATGAAATAAAACCATAGATTTTAAAAAACACATACAAATATGAACTTACTTTATTTCAATGTTTCTATTCAACTATTTGAATGTTGAATACAATTATATGAAAAAAAAAAGGTTAATCATTAATTTATTCAAATAAAGTAAAATTTAAAAAATTAAATTAAAAATATAAAAATATTTTTTTAAAATGAATATTAAAATAAAGTATTTAAAATAACATAATCAAAGAATAGTGAAAAGAATTATTTGAAAAAGTTTTATACTTATTCATTTATTCAAAATTTAACACTGTACCATTATTACTTCCAAACACGATATATACCGTAGGGGGGAACAGATATTTATACACATACAATTTTTTTAATTTATTACATTTCCAACTAATGAATAAACATACTTTTCATATAATTATCTGTACACAGATGCATAATAACTAAATATGCATAGAAATCAGAAAAAAATGATTTAATAGAAATACATTCCATTTATCCATTTTAATCGGTGAAAAAGTATTGGTACAATGCAAATTTTAGATTTTAAAACTTTTAAATTGTATTAATGCTCTCAATTATTCAAGTGGAATATTCTAGAATGTTCCAATAATGTTATCAGTAATTATTTTTAGTATAAAAAATACAAACAAAACATTCTGCAATTGATATTCGTGCAAGAAGGTTATCATCATTGCAACAGGTATAGATTTGACAAATTCGCAAAATGAACTGATTGTTAAGCTCTGGAAAGAAGGTAAACGCTAGAGGAAAATCTCAAACAACCTGAATATTCCATTCAATACCATTATTTTATTCATTTCAAAGTATAAAACTCAAAACTGTTGAAAACCAAAGAAGAACAGGTGCCCCACGGAAGATTTCTACAAGATCTTCGAGGAAAATTAATGTGTCAAATTAAACAAAAAAACAATGATAACTCGTCAAGATGCCAGGTTGAAATTCGTTCGTGAACATAAGGATAAGGAAAATCGTATTGGGAAAGAATATTACGAACAGACGAAACCAACACTGTGTCTATATTTCTGAGATGAGGTATTATGTACACTATTTACATTATTCGAACTATTGTCATCTTTGTCGCCATATTTATCACAACGTTTCGGCCGTTTTACGCCCCGGCCTTCTTCAGAAAGAATTATTTCGCTCACTGGGGTAGACTGTTCTAATTCCATGTGCCATGTCTAATGGATGTCAGTTATCAGTTATCTCCTGTTAATTCCCCTCAAATTTCTCCACCACCTTAACAAGGTATTGAACTCACACTCTCTGGGTCCTGTCACTGAATTTAACTAACTCCTTTATCCACCGTACCATGGACACATGGCACAGTGGATAAAGACGTTAGTTGTTTTGAGTGAACAGCTAAAAATTATTCTCTCATAACTGCCGTATTATATTTATGTTGTATCAGACATACTTTACTTTTTACCCCCAAATTAATAAGAGGTTACACGCTCCTCATAGCCAATCCCCCGATGAGAAGCCTTGCTGCCGAATGTTGGCTATAATCAAACCAAGACTTATCTACAATAGTACTAAAACACCATTTATTATAGCAGTACAGAAATAAAGATACTAACAGATACCTAAAAAGTTTCGGAATTTCATGAAAAAAAAAATGTTTTATAAATAAGTATTTTCAAAATGATCTCCATTTTCAATGCACTGAATGCGACACTCCTCTTTCGGTCGCATTATAGATTAGAATTTTCAGGTCAAAATTCAGGCAACTACATATCGTGCTACGGATACATTGATCCGCTAATAATTACAGATATATCTGCTAACACACACATACATACATATATATATATATATATATATATATATATATATATATATATATATATATATATAACACGCAGATTAACCCTACACCTTTCTGACAATACTTCAATTAGATCTCATTTAAATATTCATGGAGACCTACCGGACACTATTCGGAATATACTTGTCGACAACACTAATATAATAGCATCATCCACTTGCAAAAAAAGACTAAAAATAATGGAAGCCTTACTTATAAAATTAAACAAACCAACCCTTAATAATATTAACTTTGAACATGGACATAATATCTTGACCGTGTTTTGAAACAAAAAAATGAATCACTTTATAAAACACACACAAACTATTTCTAATTCTAACAGTTGAAATATAATCCTTGATAATGGCTAAAAGTATAGCCGAAAGCGCTCGGAAAAGAACATTCGTACAATTTTTGTATAATTTATCCTCTGAAAAGAAAAACTTTATTAGATCGCACGAGAAATTATATAAAAAAACTAAATAAAAACACCTTGCCAGTCGTTTTTAATGAAATGTGCTTGAAAGAAGGATTGCTGCCTAAATACACAAATATATATATATATATACATATATATTACAATGAATCATTTATACAAAAAAGTAGATTAGTAAAGTTAATGATATAAAATGGCGAAATCCCTTCGCAAACACACACACACACACACACACACACACACACACATATATATATATATATATATATATATATATATATATATATATATATATATAAAGCGATATTTCAGGTTTAAAATGCATTTTGAAAATCTTTTTAAAGCTTTTATTTTAGTTTAATTCCAAACTAATTGATTAAATTTAATGTTTCCAATAAGTAAAAATAATTTTCTGTATTTCAAACTGAATTTTAATTGATTAGAATTATTCTTACATCGTTAAAATCTCTAAAATTGGCCATATTGACAAATCTGTCAACTCAGCAAAATTCTCCTTATTAAAAAGTCTTTAAAAATAAAATGTATTTTTCTGAAACTTTATTTAACTGATTTAAAGTTTAATTAATCTGAATTAAATCAAATATTACTTTTAGTTTAAAATATCTCAGAAAAGTACTTTTTTAAAACGGAAGTGTGTGTTTTTATGAGGTGTTTACAGATTTATCGATAGCTTAATGTTTAGCAAATTTAAGTAATGGCGAATACAACGTGAACGCCTTTTTATATAAGTGCCCAGTAATCTTAAAATTTTAGGAAAATCTACTAAATAATCTTATATTTTATTGAATTTAGCTACTTTGGCTTTATAGTCTAACTTACGAAGAGGCTTGTTGAGGAAATGTAAAAAAGGTAGCAATAAATTTTCAGTTTAATATAGTTACCACGCTTATTTTCTGAAAATGCCGCGTTTGGACATCCGTATTTAGGCAACACGTTTATACACATAAAATAAATCCAAAATTATTAAAAAAATACTGGGAATCACAGAATTGTAGTAAGCATTTCCATTAATGATTAGTAAATATAGGTTTTACTTAATAACAATATCCCCTAACCTCTAAAAATTAATACAGAATGTTAAAAGATATAAAACATTATAAATTATTATAATTGCATTTTTTTTAATGAAAACAATTCTTGTAATAATTGATTTTTCATCGAAAAATAGTTTTTCTTAAGACAATAGTGTTCATAAATCATATAAGTAATCAAAAGCGTTTCTATTTAAATAACTTCTTCGTTTTATTGCATCTTTTTATTTTGCGATTCAGAGCAGATTTTCTGTAAGTGGGGGGGGACTGTTTCCACAAAAAAACGATGATTTAAATTCTCCAAGGATTTGTCCTTATAACTAATCTAAACATTAAACTGTAGAAAAATAAATTTACCGAAATTTCATTAAATTAAATAAGTGGGGGCACAGAAGTAAAAGATTTCTAGAATAATTTAATTCTTTAGTAAATAGGTCCTGAAAGTTTCATTAAAATCCGACAAGTATGTAATTTTTGTCCAAATTTGCAAATCAATATATTTTTCACTACAAAAATATGTTCAAATTTATCATATTAATTTCTGGTCAATCACTAACGCAAGAAAAATTTTTAACCAAAATTTCTAAGGTTCTAAATAGAACAAAAATATATAATTTAATAATCAAAATATTCTTGGTCCCTTCCTCTTAATAATAACATAAAAATGTTGACGATGAAACTTTGTTTTTATAAACGTTTTGGAATTTTTTTCATCATGAATGTTCATGTTTTAACGAATCTTCGAAGATACTTAGATAAAAGATAGATATGAATAGACTGATATTGACATATGATAGATATCAATAGATTGATGCAGGAATAAACAGACTGATACCAGTAGACGGACATGAATAAATTGATATCAAAAGATAGAAACAAGATAATTATCGTTAAGACACTAACGCTCTATCACTAGAGGTAAGAGAAGAAAAAGGTGATTCTATTTTTTGCCATATCTATACAAACATGTAATAGCAGAGACAGTCTGACTAAAATTAAGCTGTTGACAAGTTTATCCCTCTTTTTTTCTTTCTTGTCTCTAGATAAGGGCTGTCCAGACTGAGTGAGAGTGGAACGAATTGTACAAATGTCTTATTTCAAATTCAGTTAAATTGTATATATGTGTATGTGTTTATGTGTGTGTGGGTGTCCGCGTGTGTGTCTTTATGTAGTTGTGTGCACATTAAATAGCCCTGGTACATGTAAATCACTCACATACAACACAGAATATGCATGTGTATTAAGCACACGCAAAGTATGCTGGATAAAGAAGCAGTTCATAAAACTGCTATGATAAGAACCTCCATGTTTGAAACAGCACAGGCTAGCCTAGCTCAATGAATCGCAAAAACGTTAATACTAATAGTATACACACACACACACACACATATATATATATATATATATATATATATATATATATATATATATATATATATTGAGTAAAATTTTATCACTTAGATGACTGAGGTTACTTTCAGCATCCTGACTCCAGAGTTTTGTAGGCGGACCAGTCCGTCCCCTCTTCAGGAGGGTATCAGCAATTTACTGCTTATATTTTTCGAGTGTTTCTTTTTTATACACTTATCTTACGTGTAAGTTTTTTTCCGTATTGTGTGTGTGTGTTCGTGTATCCTACATTAATGCAATTAAATAGCTATGTTATTTTACATTGAGCAATGATCTTTCTTACATTTTAGAGTATTTATATGTATTTGTACAAGATCGCTCGCTCGTATATCTACCTATATTTACCAATTCGGTAATACATATATATATATATATATATATATATATATATATATATATATATATATATATATGATACTAATGATATTAATGCTTAAATGGTAAACACCCACACACAGATATATATATATATATATATATATATATATATATATATATATATATATATATATATATGTGCAAGTTTCATTAAAAACGACAGACAAGGTACTACGGTTAAGTTTTTTATTTATTTTTTTTTGTGTACGAACAAGAGGTTTCTTTGCTGGACAAAGGGTGTGTAAGAACTGTCCAAATGTTTTATTTTTCCGAGCGCTTTCGGCTATACCTTTAGCCATTATCAAGGATGATTTGATTTTTCAGCTTAATTGAGTGTGTGCATTATGTGTATGTCTTAGTGTGTAGTAGGGATGTTTTTTAATTACCAAATACGGTTAGCACGTTGTGGCTTTGTTCGTAGTTAATATTGTTACGGGTAGGCTTTTTCTTTTTTATTATTAAAGGGTCCATTATTTTTAACCTTTTTTTACAGGTGGAAGCAATATATATATATATATATATATATATATATATATATATACATATATACATATATATATATATATATATATATATATATATATATATATATATATATATATTGCACACATACACATACAATTTTATATCTTCATTGGGCTATCTAAAAGTATTGTAGGAGGTTAGATTTATCGTTAAATTGCTATTTAATATTGTTTGATTTTATTTGCATTTATTTTGTATTTATATGCTT
Organism: Acanthosepion esculentum; assembly: GCA_964036315.1. NCBI lineage: Eukaryota > Metazoa > Mollusca > Cephalopoda > Sepiida > Sepiidae > Acanthosepion > Acanthosepion esculentum. The sequence goes on from OZ038480.1 coordinate 47,470,493, forward strand.
AAGCATACGCACACGTGCACATCTAGGCAGGCACTTATATAGGTATACGCACACACACACATATATACTTATAAACGTGCGTACATAGGCACGTACACTTATGTCTATGATTTGTTATTAATAAACTAGTGTTTGAAGTCATTTTTTCTATTTTTAGAGTATTAATTATTATTGGTCGTGTTAATAGAATTTGTTGTTTGAATATTTATATATAGTATATACCCCCACACACTCCCGCACGCATGCTTCACGCACATATATGTAATTGTTAAATAGCGTATATATATCAAAGGAATTATTTGCTTATATCATATTTTATTGTTTATCTAATGTTTCATTTTTATTTAATGGTTAGTAGTTTATTTGTTTTTGCCTTGATGTTATATATTGAGGTATTAATTATGGAGGTTAGGTTTGTTCGTTTTTAGGTGTTTGTGTGTGTATGTATACATTTGTATGTACATGCACGCACACACGTATAGGTGTGTATGTTTAATATTTGTCCTTTTATTTATTTATTTATTAATTATTCTTTAAGTTTATATTATATTTATTTCAGTTATTTAAAGTTTATATTATATTTATTTTATTTATATTTATTTGTTTACTTTTAATTAGTGCTAAGACAGCAAAGTAAATATTTATTTATATGCCTACATTTCCCATTATTTCAGTTTTCTTGTTTAAATGTTTATTTTGGTTTTTAAGACTAATTATTGCTAATTTTTCTCTAAGCATAATTTACAATTTTTACTGTTAATATAGTATGGGGCTGCTTTTTTTATAATTTCCCGTTTGATTTTGTTGGGGTTATTGTTTTCTTTTTAGCTCCATATTTATTTTGATAGGGTTGTATTGTTTGTGTATTTTTTTATTTCGTATATTTTGTGGTTGTAATCTCTTTCTTTAAAAGTTTTTTTTTTCTGTGGCGCTTATGTAATGTTTTAGTCTATGTTAATATTATTAGTTACGATAGCTTTGTACATTATGTTATTGGTTAAATATTTATTGTTAAGTGGGCAATTTTCTTTGTTTCTGCAGTTACATTAAATGGTGTTATTTTGCTGGATGTTATTGTTGTTGTATTTGTTATTGGTTTTGTTGGGTTTTTTCTTTTTTGCGCCTACTTATTATTTTCTCGATGTTATCCATGGAGCTGTAACTAATCTTGATTGCATTTTTGTTGATAATTTTTGATAAATTGCTGCTTATAGGGAAGTGTTTGTCAATTATTTTGAAAAGTATTTTCCACTTTTTTTACTGTATTGTTCTATGGGATTCCACCAAATTATTTTTCTTTCTCTGTTCTTTTTGTTTGAATTGTTTTCGTTTGTGTGTTCTACTTTGAATACGGTTGATTTATTTGTTTTTTTCATTGAATAATTTTAGGTTACTCGAATTTGTTGAAATTATTTTATTTATCGATATGGGTATTTGTTTGAATATATTAGCGGGTTGGTTGGAATTTTTGTTAATGTATATTGGTCCTTGTCTGGTTTTCTATGTGTTTTCTGTATGTATATATATATATATATATATATATAGAGAGAGAGAGAGAGAGTGAGAGAGAGAGAGAGAAGGGGGGAGAAAGATACATTTGCGCTGAAAAGCTCTCAGCTAGACTTTACAAAAATGTCATTTTATTGTTCTATCATTGAAATAATTAATTTTAGGAAGTTGTTGAAACTTAAAATCCTTTATCACATTTTGCATATATATATATGTATTGACAGATGTGTTTCCATATGTATTAGGATATACAAGCATGCACACACACACAAACACAAATAAATTTCATAAATATATATATATATATATCATAGTGTATTTGGGAAATAAATCCCTCTTTCATACAAGATTCGTTAAAAATGACTGACAATCTACCGCGTTTTTGCGTTTTCATTTTTCTTTTGTTTTTAAATTTTTTTTCAGGACATAAATTATATAAAATTTGTCCAAATGTTTTATATGTCCGGGCGCTTTCAGCTTTATATATATATATATATATATATATATATATATATATGTGTGTGTGTGTGTGTGTGTGTGTGTGTGTGTGTGTGTGTGTGTGTGTGTGTGTGTGTGTGTGTGTGTGTGTGTGTGTGTGTGTGTGTGTGTGTGTGTGTGTATACGACCACAAAGTAGTCATTTACACTCCAAATGACGACGTTTCTATGGTGTCGTCTCTTGGGCCTAAATTCGCCAAAATTTGCATTTTTCACTTAGAAAATTAAGTATTCAGATGATCAATAAATTTACTATGTCAGATATATCGACACTTTACGAATAGAATATCGACAATAGAATCACTGTAGATTTTCCTCTAATAAAAAAACTTTCACAGCTTACGTATATTTTCAAAAAGAATTAAACTTCACACACACATATACACATTCAAATTTATTCTACCTTAATTAATATAGCAAATGTGTGTCCTTCAAAGTTTGATCAATTGGGCCTTTTATTTCTTTTTCCCATACACAATGCTACAAACAACTCAATAAGACCAAACACTCGTAAACAACGGATTTCCTATATCCCTGACAAACAAAAACTGCCTACCAACAATATAGAAAGTAATAAAAACAATACAATAAGTTTAATCTATTGCAACTACATGCACACAAACTATAAATGATCTGAAGTAGACAAAAAAGCATTATGCACCGATACACATTTTCAATTTAATACGTGAGAAATGAATTAGATTAACAATTTACTAAAATTTAAAAAATCTAACTTAATCGTCATTGTCAAAACCAACTTTATAAAAAAACGCTGCCCCAATGCTATTTACGAATTATTATAGCTCCTGAGGAATCGAATTCACTATTATGTCCAAGCATTAAATTTGTACGTCCTACATAAAACGACTACTCTGTCACATAGGTTAATATGTCATATGACGGATAACAGTGCAATCCTCAAAAATTTATGTTGCTTTTCAATAAGATCTTCACCTAAATAGCATAAATAACATCTTCACCTACATAACATAAATGCAAGTCAGATATATAATATATTGTATTATTTCAAAAGAAAAAGAGTCCACCTAAAAAAAGACAACTATTAAATAAAGAATTTTTTAAACGAATCTTGGAACTGATACACTCTTTCTTATCGAATCAATAAACGCCTGACGATATATTTAGCCAATATACAACATCGCCCTCTTGTGATATGCCCAAAGAGAAAACATAATGTACAATGGCCACGCTGGGTTTTAGATGTCATCTAGAAAAGAAAACTCATATATGAATCTGGAAATAAAATGATTAAAATGCAGAGTTAGCTAGATACAACCGTAAGACATGTCAGACGACAAAATATGGAAGGTATAAGTTGTAAAGTGCATAGCTTTATATTCTTCGAGACCTTTTTGGGTTAATGCAGGTGTCTCCCAAAAAGTTCTATCCTTGGACCTACGTTGTTCATAATTTTCATCAGTGACATTCTTGATGCCATCACTTATCAACTCGGTATCTATGCTGATGGCACAACCATTTACACCTGTCTTGATAATTAATCAGAGTGGTTTGATAAGGTCAAATTGGAAGTTGATCTAAAAAAAAAAGACTTACATTCTGTTGTTACCTTTGGTAAGGAATATATTGTTAAATCTGACGCCTCCCAGACGAAACTGCTCTCTGTTCATCATCTAAGAGACCGCTTTCTGACTTCCATCAGCATGGCTGAATCTAACCTCCAGGAAAGCGGCTCGTTGCACCTCCTCAGGACAACTTTCTACACTGAAATAAAGTGGAAAGATTATATTGAATAAATTGCTAGGTCTGTCGCTATGAAAGTAGGTTCACTGTGTTGTGCTAGACATTTTTTCTCTCCAGAATAATCGTACATATTTATAAGTTTACCATTCGTCCATGCCTTGAATATTACTGACGAGTATGGTCTGATGATCCTGCTGTATATTAAGAGAGTTTTTATAAAATCCAAGGAAGAACTGGCAATGTTACTGATCTGGATCTGGCATTTCGGCATCAGCCACTTTCCTACTGCCATCATATAGCTTTCCTAGGCCTTTTCTATAAATACTTTTATGGTAATTGTTCTGATGAACTTTGCTCTGCGTTCCTTAGACTTTGTAAACTTAAGTGCTGTACTAGATTTGCAACAAGTTCTAATCAAATTACAGTTGAATTGGCTAGATACAACCGTAAGTTCTTTGGTAACAGTTTCTTCTCCCTCAATTCTCACTTGTGGTACTCTCTTCCGGCTTCTTGATTTTCAGCCAACTTTGATTCAAAGATTTAAATGCAATATCAATCGCTATTTTGATTCCTCTTCTTTTATTGTTTTCTCGCGTTATTAATGTTTTTCTTTTACTTATTCTTTCACGCGCAGTAGCACCTTGTATCTTAATGGCTTTATTGCCTTGCTTGGGATGAAATGGTTAAAAAAAATAATGATTAAAAAGATAAATAAATAATGGTTAAAAAATAAATAAATAAAAATATTTTTTCTTTAATTTTGCAACTGTTTGTTTTATTTGTATTCAACGCCTGACGATATATTTAGTCAATATGGAACATGGCCCTCGTGTGATATGTCCAAAGAGAAAACATAATGTACAATGGCCACGCTGGGTTTTAGATGTCATCTAGAAAAGAAAACTCATATATGAATCTGGAAATAAAATGATTAAAATGCAGAGTTGAAAGTGCATAATCACTAACATTTGGATCCCATATATACTCACTGGAGCAAAAAACGCACGCTTTTATGTAAACAAGAAAAGTTAAAAGATATAGCTCTTGTCGTTTTAAGGAAACATGTATCAATGAAAAACTGCTGTCTGAACTCACATTTCATATATATATATATATATATATATATATATATATATATATATATATATATATATATATATATATATATATATAATGTGCTTGGTTCATTAATAGTGTAAGCATTTTCGTGTGTGTTTATTTACCCACTCACATGTTTCTTTGTCCCCCAGAGAGCTAACGTGTGGCGTCGTTTCTCACAGTCGAGACCATTAATGACAATATTAGAGATATGATCTTTGGGGGTGAAAAATTTTGATAGGATTGAAGTAAATCCGCACAAAACTCTCGAGAGTTTTACAATTGCGTCTGATACCTGCAATATAAAACATGTCATGCGACAAAATGTGGAACATATAAGTTGTAAAATACATAGCTATACTTTAAACACGTCTGCTTGCACGCACACACACGAATTCAGTTTACGAGCGGCGTTGAAAAGTTCTCGACCCGTTCAATTACCAAAAATCTAACAAGAGTTCTCTGGAATCCGTTCTTAGTTTCACGAGAAACTTTTATCAACATCCCTCAGTTTTATATATATATATATATATATATATATATATATATATATATATATATATATATATATATATATGATGAAAATGTGGAAAAGACAAAGCAAAATCCGAATATGTGAGTTTACTGTTTTTTATTTTGTTTTTGTTATTCTGTCGACATCAGACGTTTCGGTCAAATAGACCTTCCTCAGGACATGGTTAATGGAGACATATTTATATTAGATTTAAGTTAAATGAAGAAAATCTAATATAAATATGTCTCCATTAACCATGTCCTGAGGAAGGTCTATTTGACCGAAACGTCTGACGTCGACAGAATAACAAAAACAAAATAAAAAACAGTAAACTCACATATTCGGATTTTGCTTTGTCTTTTCCACATTTTCATCATACCGTCGGATCTACATCCACATATTTGCTTACACATATATATACATATATATATATATATATATATATATATATATATATATATATATATATATATATATATATTATGAGTGGGTAAAGATTTAAAAAGTATAAATATATGCATATATGTTTGTGTGTAGATACATATATTCAATATAGATTTATATACAGTCAACATTTAAATTGTTTTATTTTATATTAAATATTATTTTATTTTATATATATTTATAATATATTTATGTGTGTGTGTATTGCGAGTCGATACAAATTTGTGTATTTAATATATACTTTATAACAAATAAAATACATTTGTAGAAATTTTAAAATCTGCATTATATTAAATTAAAATAAATTTCAAATTTGTAAATTATGAAAGAAATATAAGAAATTCATGCAGCATTAGTAAAAAGATTTTAGATCAATTATTATTATTATTATTATTATCATTATTATCATTATTATTATTATTATTATTCTCTACTGATTTAGTGTATTTATATTGGTCGTTATCATCAGGACGTTTCGTTCGTTTCAACTTCCGGTTTTCTTCAGGCAGCTGTCACTGTTATAACTTGTCAGTGATTTCGTAAATAACTCGGTATTCAATCCAAAGTAATGTTGCATAGACGGCGTAATAAGAAAAATCTAAACCTGTGGAATGTCGGATTAACGCTAATGGTAAAAGTTATATATATATATATATATATATATATATATATATATATATATATATATATATATATATATATATATCCACCGTCATATATATATATATGATGGTGTGTATATATGCACAAATGTTCCCCTAAATTTATACTTTGTAAACTAAAGGTAGATTAAACAGATGATAATTTTTTATACATTTAAATTTTCAAACAACACACACACACACACTCTCTCTCTCTCTCTCTCTCTATATATATATATTTATATATATATTAGTGTGTGTGTGTTACTATATATATATATAGATATATGTATGTGTCAATGTTTATAGATATCAAGTATTGTGTGTTTACACATGCATGTGTATATTCTGATAATGCATATGTGTTTATACGTATAAGTGCATTTATTTTATATATCGCTATGCGTATATTTGCATAACCTTACCCGTGTTCATATATATATATATATATATATATATATATATATATATATATATATATATATATATATATATAACATGAACAATCGAGTGACTTACTCCAAAGAATACGTAACAGAAATATGACAAACATGTCTATGACGAGTTTAGACATCAAGTCACTATATATATATATATATATATATATATATATATATATATATATATATATATATATATATATATATACCCATATACCCATCACAAAATGCCTTAATATATTAAGAAATCAGTTCAAAAAGTATTAGGAAAAGCTTCCTCTACCCGTCCACAAAATTATTAAGATATGCAAATTAATTACTAATCACTGTTACTTTTCTTTCAATAACATTTTCTACAAACAAAAATTCGGCTTACCTACGGAGTCACCTACGATGGTGTCCTCGATTGCCTCTTTCCAGAATGCTTAGATTCCTCCCCATTTAAACATATCTTACCTCAGAGCTCTACTTACCTGAGATACATAGATGACGTCCTCTTACTTTATCCGCAAGATACAAACCTGTTAAATATGATAACAAAAATCAACAAGGTTGAACCCACCATCGAATTCACACAGGAACTCGAAGCAAACAACCTAGTACCTTCCTCGATAATATATATATATATATATATATATATATATATATATATATATATATATATATATATATATATATATATATATATATACACACACACATATATATATATATATATATGTATATATATATAAGCTCTGTTCCTGACCAATTCACCTATAAATATAGCATACATTAAATGTAAATCTATATACATATATTGTCTCAGATATATATATATATATATATATATATATATATATATATATATATATATATATATATATATATATATCTGAGACAATCTGTTTCATGCTTGAGGAATGATAATCAGCAATAAATAATTAATACTTATATAGTTGCGGCGAATTTAGTCATCGACGCCATCATCATAAATGAAGCGATCAACAAAGATGAAATTAAATACTTGGATACGAAATAAAGCCGCCGCCGCCGCCGCCGAATATTATTATTAGTAGTAGTAGTATTCATTTTTTCGTATCGCCGTCTGCTTCTATGTTTCACGTCTCTTCAAGACATACGTGATCATGGCTTCTCCAAACTTCCCATACCTTTTTGCCGTCAACTAATTCTCACGACTTCTAAAGATTGAGCGGCCTTGACCGGCGTCTTGTGCGTCACATGATCAACTTGTCGTTGTAGTTGTTGTCTAACAAATTAATACGTAGAATCCAGTTGGATGTGATAGTTAATGGATTCCTCTGTCGAATACCATGCTTCTTTGATGAAGCGCGTTTCCTTGTTTCGCTCACTAGCTATGACTTTTTGTGGTGCCAAAATTACAGCGATGATCGTTTTCAATGCAGCGTATCAATATTTGTGAATGGGTATCGTAGCGTCTTATTCCTCTCTAGTCTTCCAGAAATATATATATATATATATATATATATATATATATATATATATATATATATGAAGAATTATAGTTTTAAGGTTTGCTACATTTATCGGGTAAAGTGCTCAATATTAGAAACAGAGCATATGTTGACTTTAATGTTCACTGATATATATATATATATATACATATATATATATATATATATATATATATATATATATATATATATATATATATATACCTTACAACAAACATAATAACATCTGCAACCTCTGCCAACAAGAAAAGTTGTAATGACATTCGGGGATCCCTGAATCAAAGGTCCGAGTATGAGCCGTTGTATGTATACAAAAAAAATTCTCTTAATTTCATATAAGGCTGGATAAAAAATATGTCGATTTCAATTAACCTCCCACCGATATATTTACAATACCCTTTCTTTCCTCCTGTTCTTTCCTCTTCTACTCCTTCTTCGTATCCACCTCCTCCTTTTCTATCATAACCAACGTTGTGCGTTTGTTTATTTATTGTTAACATTAATAAAGCTTTCATTAATATTTTTAAATAAAGCGTTGGAAAATCAACCGATGCAAACCTCCTGACGATACCGAAAGATTGAAACCAAAGCAGCGGAATCGACTGATCATCTAATATTTAAATACATATATATATATATATATATATATATATATATTATATATATATATATATATATATATATATATAGATCAACACAAGGTCTGACCCAAAATTAACGTTAAAAATCAAATGAAAACTACAGGCAAAGTTCACTTTCTTCAGATCAGTTATTCTTCTCTGTATTTCACTGTTGCTAACAAGCAGGAATTTTTCCCCTGATGATGGCTTACTGGCCGAAACTAGTCGAAGAACCTAACTTAAATAATAAAACAAAAATATTAATATACAACCCAGTATGTCTGAAATTTTATTTTTTTGACATTTTTATTCACACAAACACACACACACACACACACACACACATATATATATATATATATATATATATATATATATATATATATATATATATATATATATATATATATATGGGCTGGGCAGCATATCAATTTCTATATGTCAGAACAATGTTGGTTAAATGAATGACAAAGCGCAAAACTTTTATGTAACGCGTTTTGTCTTCCATAAGATTGCTAATTACATGATTGCATCTTGTATGGGGCTGCTTCTATATATTTAGAGAGTCTTGATAAAGAAGAATCTGCAATGTTACTGGTCCTGGCCTGGCATCTAGGCTTCAGACACTTTCCCACCGTTCTTACGTTTCTTTCCTGTTCCTTTTCTATAAATATTTTCATGGTAAATGTTCTGATGAACTTTGCTCTATCGTACCTAGGCTTTATGAATTTAAGCGCAATCTCTCATGATTTTACAGTTGAATTGGCTAGACGTAACCGTAAGTTCTCTGATAACAGTTTCTTCTATCGCACTTCTCGCTTGTGGAACTCTCTTCTGGCTTCTTGCTTCCCAATCAACTTTGATCTTCAAAAATGTAAATGCAATCTATATCGTTATCTTCAGTCTTACTTGTTGTTCGTTTATTGTTCTCTCACCCTAATAATGTTTTTTTTCTTATATTTTCTAACACCCAATAGTCCCTTGCGTCTTAGTGGCTTTATTGCCTTGCTTGTGGCGAAATGATTTAAAAAAGTACTGATGACTATCACTTTAATATATTCTGACTTGTTTTATTACACTCTCTCGGCATGAATGCCCTTGAAAGTTGAGTCCATCTTTCTTTAGATACAGGTTTAAAAACAGGGAAGTCTGGGTTTTCATATTTTGTGACAGCCAGTCTAGCTGAAGGAAAACTGAGAATTCCAACCAGCTGCTTTAACATGCGAGAAGGGCATTACTTGCATTGAAACTGGCCATTCACTGCAACTGATCGCCCACCAGCCGTCCCGCCAAAAATACTTGTTCGTATCTTTGATTCTAACTCACCTAAATTAAAACTGTTAATTAATATTAGATGTGAGAATTTCAAGTGTTGTTCATTAAAATTTACATGCGATATTTTGTCGTTTAAATCCGAAGTTAATTAACATTTGTATGTCGTCGCTACCGTGAAAAGAAGCTCAAATCAAAAAATCATATTATCTATCGGGAGCGTGTTTCATTAAATAGCCGTCATTACGTTGCGTAAAATGGAAATTTAATTTAAAGTTGAAAGTGAGCCCCGTTTACAATCATAATTAACTTGCGCGCAGTATTATTTTCAAGGAAAATTTATTTGAACGCTCCAAACATATAAGTAATTTGGATACATTGGTAGTCTATAGAAAAAGCAGATGCAGTTTCGCCAGGCGCCACTAGAAAAGACTGCTTACAATGAAAATAAGGACCCTGAACAAAACAAAATAAAAAATAACTCGAGGCTGAAAAATCAATGCTAAAAATGCGACATCTAATATGAGAACTATAAGATGAAGTGACAGAAGAGAGAGAGAGAGAGAGAAGAAAGGACTATCAACTACAACAAGACAGAAAGTATGGTTTTGTATCGTCAAAATGACCCTTTGTTGCCATTTTGTCTATGACAACGTACACTTGCTTGATACTTACACAATGCCAACGTGGTAGGACACTTTGTAATCGCAGATAGAACTTATAATACGCCGTTGAGCATTACTGGTGTCAGACGTCTTCGAATAATACTCGTAGAGATAGTACATCGTATAGTAAACAGAGTAGAGAATAGCGCTCCCAGTAGTGATAGAGTATAGAAAAGGACTAGCGAACACACCTTAGACGTCACGCGACTTCCTCTATATATGTGTTTCTGCTATGGTCACGTGATCCACTTATTTCAGTAATGAGATCGCCTGTGTTTGTTCACTCATGGTCATCAGCAAGAGAAAGAAAACAAAGATGCGAGTCACAAATTGGAGATATCAACATCAAGTAGTTACAGAAGTTTAAATTTCTAGGAAGTGTTTTAACAGAGGATGACAAATGCGGCACCGAGGAATCAGGAAAAGACAGTTGAAATTCCTTGAGGAAGGAGGGCTTGAAAAACTCAACCCTCACGGATTATATTAAGGGCTCGAGAGAAAGGGGTAGGCAGCGCTGACGAGATTGTGTGCATCGAATAGAAGAACGGTGTGGGGAGTATTAACAAAAGTATAAAACCTGGTATGGTCCACAAGGGACAGGAAGTCTTGGATAATCATGATCACCCACGTCCTGAAGGGACGTGGCATATAGAAGAAGAAGTGAGTTGTCTTGGATAATTTTGTCTGCAAAAGCTCATGATAGAAAAATAAATGAAATTGAGAATAAAAACAAGGTGGTCCTGGGTATTGACATAAACTACATCCGGCAGAATGTCCACTGATCGGGAGATTGAATATCTTAAGAAGAATGAATCAACCTCTTAACTGATGTTGTTTCCAGATCCACCCCTGACCTCGGTAGTAGCACCTAAAAGAAAGTCCTAGCTATGGGCAAATAGTGAACGCCCAAACAAAACACATTCTTTCTTTTTAAGCGCCATGTCATTTCAGGACGTAGGCGATCATAGCTCTCCTCTTCCCTCTATCCCTTGCAGCCCTCAACAAGTTCCTTCCCTCTGCTTCCTCCCCCAGACCACGCTCTGTCATCCACTTGCTTAAGTCGGCCAGGTATGTCACGCTATGAAAGTATAAAAATACATTTTTATAGTAAAAATAACAGCAATACATTATTATATAAAAAAAAGTATCAACAATTCTTTTATTTTAATCACCTTTTCAACGTCGCCGTCTTGAGTTTCCTACTGTTTTTGTTTTGTTCGGGAGGAAAGAGAGGCGGAGTGTAAAGGGAAAAGGAAAGAAATGGAAAGAAAAAAATGGGTGGTGGTGAAAAAGAAAGCGGGAAACGTTTCTTATCATAATTCCTATGACCAATGAATGTGCACGTTTTTTTTATTTTTTAAAGCAACGTTTAATCGGAAAGGAAACTTTTCTGGCCATTACTTACCTGTTATGTCAAATTGTTCGTTGAGAATGTGTGCCTTTCGCATATTGGGCCTAAGACGGAAAAAAGACGAGCATGCTGTCTATTCTCTTTTTGTAGTGTCTTGGCTGAGGAGGAAGTGACGTAGGTCGTTGCTGATTGGTCGGTTGTCATTTCAAAATTGCAGTTACTTAATGTGTTCATTTGTTTTGTGCTTGGAGGATCTTTTCTTCAGGATCGCCTGCTGGAATAAGTACTGTTTCGGTAGGGTCACTTGGGCGAACAAGTATGATGTTGGAAGACCCGAAACTTGTCATAACCCCAAGTCATAACATCACTGACGAGGCGATCCTGCGCACCCGTTTGAGTGTTTTCATAATAAGCCTATTTATAGTAAATTACCTACAATACCTATTGTAAAATTACCAGCAATACACTTTATCTATGGTTGAAAACATACAATTTCGTTTAAAATCTATGTAACTGAAGCCATAAAATTGTGTTCAAAGTATTTAGATTTTGGTATTAAATAACCAATAGAGGTTGATATGCTGCTGAACAAGATCAACGAAATCAATAAAAACAGGATCTGGGAACCAAAGATACCACATTCAGACAGCATCTCATTATTAAGTTATTACGTGGCTAAATTGTTAGAACGGTAGCGTTTCGATCATGTGACCCGAGTTTGCATCTCACCATGGTCAATATTTCATTGCGACTTCTTGATAATTAATATCAGAGAAGACGATTATTGATAAGTAGATGAAAGACACACGACGTGTTGACACAAGACTTTTAAATGAAATTGGTAAGACGAAAATTTTGACAAGCCGTCTATGGTTGTGCTAGTAAGATGACCCAAGCAATCGTGACCGAGGGTTTAATCGTTGAAACAGATTATGTATTCTCTTCATGAAAGTATATCTAAGGTCTGCTAAGAATAGTTGCAGTATTAATCCCAGCTTGGTTTTGTCGGTGTCGAACAAACACAAATTTGCCTAAGCAGGTGTCTGCATCAAAGATTAGATTGTCCCCCTAACAACCAGCTATAAAATGACTGATTACCAAAGACACGCCCTTTGTTGAATTGCTTTAGCACAGAAAAATATACTTGCTACACATTTTGTATTAACGATTTGAAATAGATACATAACATTCAGATAGCATTGCCTGCTACATAACATTCAGATAGCATTCCCTGCTACTTAACATTCAGATAGCATTCCCTGCTACCTAATATTTTATTTCACCCCAAGCAAGACGATAATGCCACTAAAAAGCAAAAGGTTACTGGGAGTGGAAGTTACTGAGAAGAATTTTGTTTGGAGAAAGGGCAATAAAAGACCAGGATTCAAGAAGACAGAAGATGGTGATTGGTATTCCATTTTTTTTAAATTTAGGTGACAGAGATGCAAGAAATTGGAAAACAGTGCAAAAAAACTATTAGAATAGAACTGACGGTTTATCTAGCTATTTCAAAAGAAAAACGATGAGACCTAACTGCCAATCTAGTAGTACACTTAAATTCATGCCGTTGTGGTACCAAGGAGGAGAAGCTCATTAGAACATGTGTATGTTTATAAATGTGCAAGATGGATTCTGAGGAGAAAATTCACACCACACAGTAATAAACATTCTTAGCAATTGATTCATATGAGTAGAAAGCGTGAAGGAAGGTGCAATGAGTTGCTCTCCTGGAGCTGATAAAGGGCAAAAATGGTTCTCTATAATGAATAAAAGTTAACAGTTTCGTTTAGGAGACGTTAACATTTACAATCTATTTTTTTACCCCAGATAACGGCTGACTGGAAATCATTTTCGAGAGCGGCTGCCAGTTTTATTTTTTCGGATCTATCGCACTACTAACAAATGTCATTTTAATAATACACAAAAAAAAATCAATCAATCAGCCCATCCATTTATCCATCAATCCATCCATTACTTTTTAGCGCTTTTTGCATTTGGAAAAATGTATCTCATTCATGTTAACGACGAGTATATTTCGTATTGAGAAGAATATGACTATTTCCATCAACTTATAGACCGCTTACAATAGCACTTCCACAGGATTTATTATAGTAGTATAAAAAAAAATAAAAAACAAAACAATCCACTTTAGAAACAGTTTAGCCAAAAGCGCTCGGAATTAACGAAGTTTTGAACAATTTTTACATTCATTAACCCAGAAAAGAAGAAACTTGTACGTATACAAGTAAAACATAATAAAAATCTAAACATAATAATAATCTAAACATAATAAAAATCTAAACATAATAAAAATCTAAACAAACCTACATTGTTAGTCTTTTACAACGAAATATATATATATATATATATATATATATATATATAAAAGTGAACATAGAAGTCAACACTTAGAAGCGACAGTCTGTTTCATGCTAGTGCAATCGTCAGGCAGCAATAGCTGAAACAGACTGTCGCCTCTAAGTGTTGACTTCTATGTTCACTTTTATATTTACACACGCTCTATCTCTGATATTGAGCACTTTATCCCATAAATATAGCACACTTTAAGACTATATTTCTTTATATACATATATATATATATATATATATATATATATATATATATAGGTAACTATACTCGTCTCGAAAAACCTTCGGTTTCTTGATTTGCCAATAATCAAATCAATATCGAAGGAAAAAAAGGTTTTAAAAAAAGAAAGAGCCAGGAACATGAACGTCTGTCGAAAGTAATCATACAGCTTACAGATTCAAAGCCCAAAGAAAAAACGTTGACACGAGTAAACAACTAACAAAGTGCTCAATACAAAAGTAGAGCAGACCGAGTCAAACCTAGAGAGCCAGACAAACCTACCAAGGTTTCACCTAAGCGGATCGTCAGGGAAAGTTCCCTGACGATCCGCTTAGGTGAAACCTTGCTAGGTTTGTCCAGCTCTCTAGGTTTGACTATATATATATATATATATATATATATATATATATATATATATATATATTAAAAAGAAGAGAGAAACCAAAAAAAAAATATTATGCTTTATTTTCCATAAATAAAGCATAATATTTTTTTTTTAAATCTACATTACAACAAAAAACGTTTGCGGTTTTTCTCTTCTTTTTAATATACACACTTTTCTCTCGTTGGAACTACTATAACATCTTCCCTTTATATATATATATATATATATATATATATATATATATATATATATATATATATATATATGAATGATGTTTGCGAATGTTATATACATATAGCATTTTGCATATATAATGTTCCAAGTTTTACTTTGTCGGACCTATCTTTCTTACTACCAAGACAGTTGTAAATAGTCTGTGACATCAGCATAAATATCTAATTGGGAACTGATGACATCGAGAAGGACGTTGATGAAGTTAAAAAACAACGTAGGTTCAAGGATTGAGCCCGTATCCATGTGGAATGATTTAGAAGCGTAGGCGTTCAACACGGATTTATTAAGAATAATTGGATTAAGTCAATTATTCGACCAAAAACAAAATAGCCCCTGTGCTTGTGGATAAGGTCAGCATGTTATACCATGTCAAAAGCCTTCAAAGATATCTAAAGCCACAACCAGAGTCTCGCCGTCCTTGTTTAAAGCCTGATAGAGAAATTGAGTAGTAACTGTCAACACATCGGCGGTTGACCGAGAGAAATGGAAGTCACATTTGTAATCTGAAAAAAATCCTGCTTGAAGTTAGATGCTTAACTAATACAGAGTTAATTAGCGAATCTAGAACTTTACCAAAACATCTAGTTGATGATAAGAAATGACTGCATGACATTTTGCGAATCGAAAATAAATAAAGAGTAGGAGCACTTGGGATATTTTTCTTCAAAGTACTAGCTGTTATAATATACGATGGAGGATTAGCACTCATTGATGAATACGGTTGAAACAGGACGCCCATGCTTACGCTTTTTGCAAGCGCTAAGAATAAGAACAGCAATGGTTCTGTAATAATTGTGGGTAGAGAATACTGTATTTGACAACATAGAAGATCGACTTTTCAAAGAAAAATGTCTCAAAAGATGTCACTAACTCTTTTTTGTGGAGTTGATATATCTGATATATCCAGTGTTTGTAAATTACATATATTTGTGTGTAAAGTAACTCTATATTTCTGTAAGATTAAATGTAAATGAGAGACATCTTATATGCCATCAAAAACCATAGATACTCTGGATTTGAAGAAGGTTTGCTATTCCAATTTGTCTGTAGCGTGACTAAGCCAACAGCAACAAATGACTTTGTATTATAATATTTTATTAAGTGTTGACGTAGAATAAACTTGCAGATTGTGCTAAGTTCAATTTTAAGATGAAAAACATATGAAAAAAAATAAAACATTTATTTTACGATTTCAACCGTAATTGCAAATAAATTGTAATGTTTTTAGAATTAACTGTTCTTATTTTTTTTTAGAAAGATTTAAATAAAAAAAAAATCAACCATGATTTATGCAAACATCACTGCTGAGAATATTTTTTACAAGTCAGAAGAAAAAAAATTAGGCGGTAATAATTTACGATGTTATAACTGAATTTCTTGTCTTCATAATGTATGAACAAAAAGTTTGACTGTGTTTACGGCACATCGACAGCCATATAATGCTCATGGTATGATCTCTTTTGATAAAGTATAAAAAAATTTTAACACTCGTTTACTGAAAAGTGAAATAACGTATTTTACGAATTAAACTTCCGCAGTGAATAAGATAATTGAGGCTTTCCCACGTGACCCTGTGGTCGATGTTCGAATCTCAGTAAAAGGCTACAATTTCGAATCCCGATTCACACAGCTAAATGCCACTTCCTCAATTTGGACCTATTTTAAATTAACAACGAAGAATTGTGAGTAAGCTCGTCTTGCACTTCATTTCGCCCGTCTAGCGAATAGGATCCTCACTGAGAACTTCCATTACTGCGATCTGAAACCAGATGAATCTAAATATCATAAACGACATTTGAACCTGCCTCGTGACTGAGAGAGAAGACTGTTATGAATCGGAGCCAACAGCCGATGTTCGACCCCACTTAAAAGATCTATGAATCCGTACGCTGTTTTTCAAGACAAATAGGTATCCTCACATCCAACCCCTGTTTTATGTGTCAGACTACGAAGCGCTTAGTAAATATCCAGGTAAATAAATCAAATAAAAACTCATTATGCCCCTTCTGAGCAACTATGAACGTTTTCGTTGCATGTCATCGGCGCAACTTGCAAAGTGAAGTAATATTATATTTGGTGCCTGGAAAATACCTCGCACCTCATCTCAAACTGTTATTACGAGAAAGACGCGGCTCCTCCTTTTTCCGTAACTAATGTAAGAAAATTGATTTACCGTAATATTCTAACCAAAATGAACGGACAGTTTTCTTCAAATGTGTTGAGCAAATTATTAAGATTTGACAAGTAATATTCGAATGATGGATGTTAAAGACATAGATGTTTTTCATATTATTATTATCATTATTATTATTATTAAAACAGCTTCATATATCTAAATTAAGAAAGAAGCATGCTATATAGAAAGAAAGATGATGCCAAACATACTATAAATCGCTGTCAAAAATTAAGCTGTAAACAATATTAATATTTAACACATTCTTCTTTGCCTTGTTGAAGATATTTCACTTTAAACGTTACTTTTAGTAGATACACATATTTCAGTAGACACTCTGTTTATTTATTAAACATTATATTTCCGTCTCCCGGTCTGATATGTGGAAAAATAAATGAAATTACCTGCGCTTATGGGCGACCGTCGGACGTAGAAACTGAATGGTTGACGGAATATAGTTTATCAAAGCGAGGCTGCTCCGGGGCACTGATTTTGTAGTCTTTTGTTACCGGAAAGGGTGGGATGCGCAGGTCTGCTTTTTTGTTATTTAAGGTCTGCCTTCTCTTCCTTTCAGCCATCTTTATTTTTTGAGAAGGACATTACGCGAACGGAGTTGTTTTGCGCGATCTTCTCTCTATTATTTGATCCCTGTTTAAAATTCGGACGAGAGACTAGACGTGTTTCGCAATCACTTACTGCCGGACCAAATTTGATTACCCTTGAGTTGAAGAAATATTCGACAGATATTCAAATCTGTCTATATTTCTGAGATGAGGTATTATATACACTATTTACATTATTCGGACTATTGTCCTCATCTTTGTCGCCATATTTATTACACCGTTTCGGCCTTTGTACGTTCCGGCCTTCTTCAGGTGGTTGGAATGTCGAACTGAACCCTTTATTTTGCTCACTGGGGTAGACACATGGCACAGTGGATAAAGGCGTTGGTTAGATCCACTGACAAGGCCAAAGAGTGTGAGTTCAATACACGGTTAAAGCAGTGGAGAACTTGAAGAGGGGAATTAACAGGAGAAAATTGATAACTGACATCCATTAAACATGGCACGTGGAACTAGAACATTCTACCTCAGTGAGCGAAATAAAGGGTTCAGTTCGACATTCCAACCACTTGAAGAAGGACGGGGCGTACAACGACCGAAACGGTGTAATAAATATGGCGACAAAGATGAGGACAATAGTCCGAATAATGTAAATAGTGTAGATATGCAAATATGAATAACCACTAAAAATAAAGTTTAATGTAATAAAATATGTCTGATTAGTAAATAAAAAAAAATTACTTCTTTAGAAAATTGCTTTGTTTACGTTTTGATACAAAACTGGGAAAAAATGAAATTTCATAAGTCTATGAGGTGGAGTTTTGCTTAAAGGCACTATTCAGCCTTGTTTGACTAGCAAAGATTATTCATAACCAAGACGGTTAAGCGTGGATCTAGCGATGGTTCCCTATACTCAAGAGGATGAAGGTTCGAATCCTGTCGGAGAACGTGTATTTATTTTCGTCTCCCGGTCTGAATATTTGAGAAATTTTCGCGTATATTTTTCTAAGATTTCTCGAATATTCAGACTGGTAGACGAAAATAAATATACTGTTTAATAAATAAACGGAGCGTCTACTCAAATATTAATAATCACTAAAAATAACGTTTAAATTGATAAAATCAGTTGAATTAATAAATTTAAAAAAATACATTATATCTTTAGAAAAAAAATATACATATATATTACTTCAACTGTTATTTTTAGTGGATACCCGTGTTTGAAGAGACGACCCGTTTTTAAACAGAGTCTATTACATCTAGCGTGTCTACATACCTAAGAAAAGTTAATAAAGAAAATGTGCTCTCCGGCAGGGTATACATTAAAATTAACGTTTGAAGTAATAAAAAATAGTGATACTGAAAATAAATCCGTTAATTCTTTAGAAACTGATTTGTTTATGTTTCGGAGACGAAATCGAGCAGATAGCGGCATCCGAGATAATTTAAGAGTAAATTGATCTCTCCTGGACTGTCGCGTTCTCTGTAGTCGAACGGTCAAAAGCACGCGCAAAATGAGACAAGTGGTTTCTCCAACAAAAGGAAGGCACATGTTCATACCCTGCCGGGGAGCTGATTTTCTTTGTTAATTTTTCTTGTGCGCTGGCCGGTTGACGTAATACACATTTGTTTTTAAAAAAATGGGGTGTCTATTCAAAGACTGGTATCCCGTAAAAATAATGTTTAAAGTAATAAAAATAGTCGATTAAACGTAAAACCATTAATTCTTTTTTAATTTAATTTTATATATATATATATATATATATATATATATATATATATTACAGCAAAAAAACAAAAATTACCTCAACATCGGAATAGATTGTTTCAAACTGTTCCTTAAAAATGTTTTCTTGCTGTAAAAAATACATATGCTCTGTTGAAATAAAAACATCTAGCTATCTGTGAATCAGTTTAAATAAATAATATTACTAGGATCCATCTGGATTATATACCAAGTGATCGATTACCTGTACTATATATATATATATATATATATATATATATATATATATATATATACATATATATATATATATATATACATATATATATATATATATATACATATATATATATATATATATACATATATATATATATATATACATATATATATATATACATATATATACTTTTACAAACATATGTCCGCAAATCCTTTGTTTTTGAGTTATTAAGTTTAAATAAAGTTCACGGTAGATGGCGCTGTGTTGCATGAAGACGAGGTTACATTTATCATTCATGTATATTTGTGGCTAGTCTGTTTTCAACGTTTAACGTGTGTAATATTAAGTTAACTGAAAAGTGTTCCGTTTAACAATGTCAGGATATTCATATCGTGAGACGACAGATATGATCTTTACATACGGCCACGCAAATAATAACGACTGTATCAGATTGCGTTTCCAGATCGAAGGTAACCCGAATCATCCAACATTTGCTGCTGTTTATCGTCGCGTTGCCGAGACAGGATCCGTGGCACCAAAAGTATGGATCGAGGGAGATCGAGATCCGCTTGTACGCCTGACCACGAAGAACACATTCTACAGGCTGTCGAATAGTACCGTAGGGTGAAGGTACTTCAAGAGCAGTATCCGTATCAGTTGCAACGTGTGCAGAGTCTTTCACCCTCTGATCACTCACCACCGGAGAAACTTTGCCGATGGTTTATTGCGCAAACTGCCGATCCGTTTTTTTGTCTCTTCGGTCTTTTTACGGATGAGGCAACATTTAGTAGAGATGGAATAACAAATTTAAACAAACATTTGTGGGTGGATCGAAACCCCCATGGTACAATATAGGCTTGACACGTTACTGGTAGGTCCAAATGTTCACCCTGCATGTCTTAAGGCGCTGTCTACATGGACTTTATTTCGAACACACTTCCAGATGATGTACCCTTGCTAATACGAAGACGCATGTAGCTTATGCATGATGGGGCTACAGCACATTTTAGTCACATTGTTTGCGATGCATTGACTAACATCTATCATGAAAGGTGAATAGGTAGGTGAGGACCATTTCTATGGGCTGCACCGTCCCCCGACCTCAATCCTTTGGATTTTTATCTGTGGGGTCACCTAAAAAATTGGTTTATGCAGCAGACATTAATAATGCAGAGACGCTTTATCAACGTGTTATGGAGGTACGCAAAACCATTCAACACCGTGTGGGAGTATTTGTGTGGGAGTGTGTAGAAATAAGCGGAGGACATTTTTGAGTTAGTGTGTTGACGTACAAGGATGGCCTTTTGGTCATAGGTTTATATGGATATTTTATCATGTTTAGGAGTCAGGAAACCGGCCCAAAGTCTGTAAAAGTATTTTTGGATTTTATCTTGGATTGTACATTTAAAAACATCTACCGTAAACTCTAAACTTAATAACTCAAAAACGATGG
This sequence comes from Acanthosepion esculentum, assembly GCA_964036315.1. Classification (NCBI taxonomy): domain Eukaryota; kingdom Metazoa; phylum Mollusca; class Cephalopoda; order Sepiida; family Sepiidae; genus Acanthosepion; species Acanthosepion esculentum. The sequence continues at coordinate 47,492,088 of OZ038480.1, forward strand.
ATTTACAGATATATGTTTATAAGTATTTTGTCCCTGTTTTGGTGTCAGGACACCCCCACACAATTTGTCAAACTATTTTTGATACACACTATCTCTCTCATTCTCTCTCTCTCTCTCTCTCTCTCTCTCTCTCTCTCTCTCTCTCTCTCTCTCTATCCATATATATATATATATATATATATATATATATATATATGATGTCTGAGCACTCGTATCCGAGGATGCCTGTCTACTAGGGCGGCTAGCTAATCCCTGCTGCAGACGCTTGCTCAGGCACATCTGTTATTATTATTATTATTATTATTATTATTATTATTATTATTATTATTATTATTATCATTATTAAATTCCACCGACAATATCTGTCTATTCAGTTCTCTATTATATTTTTATGAATGAGTTGTTGTACATTGGAATTGAAGTTATGAATAAATTGTGCAAATTCATTTTTTCGCTAATAGTGCTTCCATAGTCGTTGTCAAGAACGAGGTGCTATCAGTATGGTACGTGGGTTTATGGGGATTAAATACTAGCATTTTTGGATTGATGAAATTGAAACTGGTTATAATAAACTACAGAAGAACTCAAAGTTGATAGCTACATTTAAGTATTACATTAGAATCTAAGCTCACCTTTTAAAAGAACAACGATAATTATTCTGCCGCCACTGAATTTAAAGAAAATTTGATGTACATAGGTCTTTACTTACCTTATAAACAATTACATTTATTTCATGGGTTACTTTCACAGGACTTCGCAATTAATTTGAATTATTCCCAAATTTATTTCAAAGTTATAAAAATTGTTATCGTACAAAAAATATTCGGCACAAAAATTACTTTAAAATCACTGAAAACAATCACTGTAATGAAAGCTTGGGAATCCAAAATTTCAGGTTTGCGGATCTGGATCCGGCCCTGAGTTGTTTTTAATTTGCTCACGGAGTTGACATGATTCCAAAATGGTATGATATGATGACACATTGACGCTCGCATTTATATACATATATATATATATATATATATATATATATATATATATATAGAAAGAGAGAGAGAGAGAGAGAGAGAGAGAGAGAGATAGATAGATAGATATACAATAAGTTTGGTTATGCAATCCCGACAGTGTTATAAGTTATTCACATTTGGAAAAATGTTCATGAAAAATATGTCCCGAAAATAATATGCGATAATGCATTTCGCCATCAACGGCTTCATCAAATGGATAACGAAAAAATGTCTTGTTTGCGTCCGCATTTTTCTGTTTAAATTAATTATATTTAATTATTATCCATCTGATGAAGCTGTTGAAGGCGTAATGCATTATTGCATATTATGTTCAAGACATATTTTTTCTGAACATTTTTCCAAATGTTAATTACAGATATATATATATATATATATATATATATACATATATATATATATATATATATATATATATATATATGTATATATATATATATATATATTATGTGGTATATTTTTCCGAATGTTAATTACAGATATATATATATATATATATATATATATATATATATATATATATATATATATATAAGAAATATAGTCTTAAAGTGTGCTATATTTATGGGATAAAGTGCTCAATATCAGAGATAGAGCGTGTGTAATTATAAAAGTGGACATGGAAGTCAGCACTTAGAGGCGACAGTCTGTTTCATGCTAGTGCAATCGTCAGCCGACTAGTGCTGTTATATATGTATATATATATATGTATGTATATATATATATATATATATATATATATATATATATATATTATGTGGTATCATACGAAACTGCTTCTAGAATTAATTTGTCTGTAGTCGATATTGTGCTTTTTATAGTGTATTTCAACGTTCAATTGAGGAAACTTTAAAAAAAATGGGAATTTGGCTTCATCGTGAACTTTTGCTTGAGAACTGAAGACAAAGTCTCATCATCTGCAGAAGTGTTTAACCAATATTGCCATTCCTTCATTTTAGCCTCGCATTTTTCCAAATGATGAAGAATGGGGTTTTGCATAGCAACAGGAAACGAAAAAAGACAGTGATTATCGCAAAATGAGAAACTGGTGCCAAAAATCAAAAAATCAGAAACGTCATCCACAGATAATTTATTCTGGTGGAATGCATTCATTGTCATGAACAAATTACCTCAAGTATCTTCATTAAATGGCGGAGTTTATCAATATTGGTGTTTATTTAGACTTGTTGGTAGCGGCTGGTTTTCAAATGGCATTTCACTACGCATTACTTCCTTAAAAATCTTTCGAAGAATTATATTGGTTTCAGTTCTATTGCTCCCCACTAAAGAAAAAGTTCTTGCAGACTCTTTTTACCGGCTATCACAAAAATATCATGACATCAAGCTACAGGAAACAATCTGAAAATAACACACGTAACAGACTGACACAAAATAGTATAGACTTTTGCAGTTGCACTGTGCAACTATGTCTAGTTCGCACGCCATATATGAATATCACCTTTGAGGAATAACTTCGCATATATGCTTGGCGTTGGACACCTCGGCGTGGTGTAATGGGTAGCAAGCTTGTCTCGCTAAAACAGTTACGAGTGAATAGTGAGTTCGATCCTCCCTTCATCATTATGTGTCCCAGAAACTCCAGCTGCCCCTTCCTAATGTTAAGTATAAGCCTCCTCCTTGTTTGCATCCTCTCCAAGACCTCACCGTTGATTACACGCTCGACCCATGACATCCTTATTATCCTTCTGTAGAACCACATATCCGTCCCCTCGAGACTCTTCTTCATCTCTGAGGACATTGTCCAACTTTTGCTGCTGTAAAGAAGGGCAAATGTCATGTAACAGTTCAGTATTCTTTTCTTTGTTACCAAAGAAATCCTCCTGTCTCGAACGCGCAGGCTGCTAGACGTAATCAGTCAGTTATGTGCTATGCGTGATACACGCTTAGATGATCATGTATCTTTCGATATATGACTGACGAGGCAGATTTTTTCCCCGCAGTAGATTGCCATTTCTTTCTGCGGTAGACAAGTTGCCATCTAAGGCTATAGAACCCGGTCTGTCCTGCTATTTACCCATAGCTGGGGGGAAGAAGAAGAGGATTCATACCTTTCCTAAGGGTATTAGTACATAAGTGAATGTAATGGATTCGACTGGAATTCGAACTCGGTTCTCCGACAGACGTAATACACATGTTTTTAATATAGAAAAATTGGACGTTTGTTTCAAATACAAAGTATCCACTATAGAAGAGTTTCAAATGAAAGAAATGTCGGATTAAAAATAAAAATAAATTATTTGGAAATATATATATATATATATATATATATATATATATATATATATATATATATATACCTGTGTGTGTGTGGACATTCAAATCAGTACCCAGCGGCGACAGTTTGTTTCATGCTTAGACGCAATATTGATATTCATCCATTGAATGAGATGCGAAGTATATAAAAATTCTTTCTTTATTTTTTCGCAGACCATCTCTCGTTAATAATGTTTTCTTTTTCTCATATTCTCATGCACCAGTAACCCCTTGAATCTTAACGGCTTTATGGTCTTATTTAGGAGTAAATTTTTTTTTTGAGTACGTTCGATACTCATTAAATTCACCTTATTTATGTCCTTGTGCCATACTAACCCCAGTTTCGTTCGACAAAGCACCTGTAAACTCTATGTGCCATAAATTATCCAAACTGGGGAGCTTAATAGGTAACAGCGTTTCTGTGCGTATACTTTTGTATTTGCACCCGCCAATGCGTTTATGGGAACGAGGCACATAGCTGCACCAGAAAGTAAGGTGCGTTGAAAGTGATGATTTATGGAAACATGTCTCGCAGCTCACTTCCCTCACGTTAGGAAAATATGCCATCGATTCCCTGTTGTCTCTGGGCAACTTCTTCAGGGACATCGGGCCAGATCATTGGGCGAGGAGGAATTCCTCAATCAGTTTGAATCCCGACAAGAAAATGTGAAAGTGGATCCCCTTTCAAAGGGACCGTCAGGTTGAGATTGGCGTTCATCACGTCGCCACTAATGATTAGCCCTCATGCAGAAAATTACACGAAGCAAATTTGGAAGAGTTTGGGATGGTGAGTCAGGGAAGATGAAGAGAAAAAGTAAAATAACTAAAGAATAAAAGAAAAAAAATCTAGGATGTGCTGAAAGAAAGAAAGAAAGAAAGAAAGAAAGAAAGAAAGAAAAAAAAAATAAAGAAAGAAAGGTTAACGTGAAAAACGGCAACGAAAAAGGGAAAGAACAAAGAAATACAATTAAGTTGAAAAACTGTAATAGAAAGATTCAGATTTAAAAGCAGCAATTGAAAGAAAGAAAGAAAGAAAGTAAGATTAAAATAAAAAACAGCAACTGAATGAAAGAAAGATTAAAATTTTAAAAAAGAAATGGAAAGAAATAAAGAAAGATTAAAATGCAAAACAGCAATTGAAAGAAAGTAAGAAAGAAAGAAAGAAAGAAAGAAAGAATGATTAAAATGGAAAACAGCAATGGAATGATAGAAAGATTAAAATTTAAAAAAAACAATGGAAGAAAGAAAGAAAGAAAGCAAGCAAGCAAGCAAGAAAGAAATAGATGTTACATAAATATTAATGAACATAGCAGTAAACTGATAGTCCAGTCGAAATCTACTTATGGTATGGCGGGTTCAAATGCAGTTAAAATACGAGCGTGATTATTGTTTCGTTTTTTTTTTGTTTGTTTTATTTTTTGCCTAAGGTCACCATATAAACATCCGATGAACTTATAGATTTTGTGTATCTTTTTATTAACTCCTCTAGTGGATTACAGAACAGGTAGTAAGAGAAGAAAAGGTCATTGAAATAAGATTTGGAACAGAACAACGAGAGAAATAAGCTTTCAAAAATTCGCCTGGGAAGAAAGAGAGAGGCAACCGAATAAATAAATAACTCAAAGCGCCTAAATTTAACATAAAAGGCGTGTTTTATCAACCCCGTTTCGCCATTACGACTGAGGAACGCCACACAAAAATCATCCATTACCGCACAACTGATTTTTAGTGACGCACCAAGAAACAAAGAAAGCTTTGTAAATGGCCTGTGATGAAGGTCGACCAAATTTAGT
>OZ038480.1:47502179-47527179 GCA_964036315.1 Acanthosepion esculentum
CAATTCACTCTATAGCGCTCTGTATCTTAGCGAGCAGCAGGCTGTTATACGTTGTGTTTTTTTAACCTTAACTGCTTCCATATTTAGGGATGTTTGGAAGTAATATGACAAAAAGCGAAAATAAACTTTACCTTGTTTTGACGGTCAACCATTTTTCTTATGTTTAAGGTTGTGATACCTAAATCTGTTTATGGTAGATGTTCTAAGCTTGTTCAATCCGTTGCCTCCAATTTGTTTAGGAAGCTTTGATGAGGCGAGAGGTAAAAATGGATGAAATAACACTAATTTAACATTAAGTTGACATGAAAAACTAACGTTTTCTAATTAATGTATTTAAAATGAGATATGATATCTGTTAATAAATCCAATTGATTCCCCTTGCCCTCAAGAATAGTATTTATTATGTTGGAGATAAGTCTTTGAAGTCTTTATTCATTTGCATATATATATATATATATATATATATATATATATATATATATATATATATATATATATATATATATATATATATATATATGCATTCTGGAGCTATCGTCTCAATTTAATAATTAGTAAGTTGCATACCTTCTTTCATTTAATTACTTCCTGTTATATTAGAAGGATAAACATACTTAACCCATTGGTACATGTAGTCCAATTCTTACAGAGGGGCTTACTTATAATTTAACATCCGCCAGCCCCAAGATTAGCATTAATTATCAAGTCGGATTAGGCAAAGAGAGCTGAAACTTTATGAAAACTCTATTCATTAATGGCTTAATTTCGTTATTATTATAATTATTATTATTGAATTTATGATAAAACACTTCCGGGGGTGAAAGTCCCTCTGACCCAAAGTGAGCTAGTACATTATTTATGAAAAAGGTTCGTGCATAACCTTCAGATTTTTGGTAGTTATTTGAAATCCAGAGACTTATAATATATATATATATATATATATATATATATATATATATATATATATAATATCAAATTGTAATTGGTAGGGATTATTCCAAAGAGGACTTTTAGTCCATTTGATAGGTCAATGTATGTGTTATGGGAACTTACCCATAATATTAATAGACTGTTCCGTACCTCATAAATACTGCGCCTCAAGAGGGAGCGCAGACGCTGTCTCAGTGTCGGAACAGCCGTTCAGACTGTTCTTTGCTGTCGAACTCTCCTCCTCGGCGGGGAGGAACTCGGACGGCGCTTTGCCGCAGGGCAAAGTGCCGTCCGGGGAGGTTGACAGTCCCTGAACCCGTGTATACGGGTTCTAAGGGGTATATTTTTGCCCGAGCCTACGGGCTCGGTACGCCCACACTAAACCGGCCTTGTGCCACATCCGACACACGTGGGAGTGTTGTTAAATACCGACGCTGCCTCAGTGTCGGAACAGCCGTTCAGACTGTTCTTTGCTGTCGAACTCTCCTCCTCGGCGGGGAGGAACTCGGACGGCGCTTTGCCGCAGGGCAAAGTGCCGTCCGGGGAGGTTGACAGTCCCTGAACCCGTGTATACGGGTTCTAAGGGGTATATTTTTGCCCGAGCCTACGGGCTCGGTACGCCCACACTAAACCGGCCTTGTGCCACATCCGACACACGTGGGAGTGTTGTTAAATACCGACGCTGCCTCAGTGTCGGAACAGCCGTTCAGACTGTTCTTTGCTGTCGAACTCTCCTCCTCGGCGGGGAGGAACTCGGACGGCGCTTTGCCGCAGGGCAAAGTGCCGTCCGGGGAGGTTGACAGTCCCTGAACCCGTGTATACGGGTTCTAAGGGGTATATTTTTGCCCGAGCCTACGGGCTCGGTACGCCCACACTAAACCGGCCTTGTGCCACATCCGACACACGTGGGAGTGTTGTTAAATACCGACGCTGCCTCAGTGTCGGAACAGCCGTTCAGACTGTTCTTTGCTGTCGAACTCTCCTCCTCGGCGGGGAGGAACTCGGACGGCGCTTTGCCGCAGGGCAAAGTGCCGTCCGGGGAGGTTGACAGTCCCTGAACCCGTGTATACGGGTTCTAATGGGTATATTTTTGCCCGAGCCTACGGGCTCGGTACGCCCACACTAAACCGGCCTTGTGCCACATCCGACACACGTGGGAGTGTTGTTAAATACCGACGCTGCCTCAGTGTCGGAACAGCCGTTCAGACTGTTCTTTGCTGTCGAACTCTCCTCCTCGGCGGGGAGGAACTCGGACGGCGCTTTGCCGCAGGGCAAAGTGCCGTCCGGGGAGGTTGACAGTCCCTGAACCCGTGTATACGGGTTCTAATGGGTATATTTTTGCCCGAGCCTACGGGCTCGGTAAGCCCACACTAAACCGGCCTTGTGCCACATCCGACACACGTGGGAATGTTGTTAAATACCGATGCTGCCTCAGTGTCGGAACAGCCGTTCAGACTGTTCTTTGCTGTCGAACTCTCCGCCTCGGTGGGGAGGAACTCGGACGAGGCTTTGCTGCAGGGCAAAGTTTCGTCCGGGGATGTAGACAGTGACTGAACCCGTTTATACGGGTTCTAAATGGGCATATTTTTGGCCGAGCCTACGGACTCGGCAAGCCCACGTTAAACCAGCCTTGTGCCACATTCGACCCGTGTTGGGGTGTTGTTAAATATCGACACTGAGTCAGTCCTGGAACAGTCGTTTACACTGTTCTTTGCTGTCGAACTCTCCGCCTCGCCGGGGAGGAACTCGGACGGGGCTTTGCCGCAGGGCAAAGTGCCGTCCGGGGAGGTAGACAGTCCCTGAACCCGTTTATACGGGTTCTAAATGGGCATATTTTTGGCCGAGCCTACGGGCTCGGTAAGCACACATTAAACCGGCCTTTTGCCACATTTGACCCGTGTGGGGGTGGGTTATTAAATATCGACACAGAGTCAGCGAGTGAGTCAGTGTGTCAGTCAGAGACAGAGTCGCGTCTGACGATTACTGTAAGACATTGGAATAGTGATATTGGTCGAGACAACATAGTTCTCTCTAACCTAACCTGATTGTCATTACTAACACTTCTACTTCTTTTGTACATATTCTGTTTGTAATATATCTGTGTAATTCCATACCTGTGTTCGAGTTATTCTTCATTGGTTCTACCTTGGACCATCACCGTGGTACAAGGAACCTGGACCATAACAGGTTACGATACAGAGACAATTATAATAATAGTTAGTAAACAACCTTAAAAATCCGTATTCAGCAATAAATTTATTTCGATGTATATATTTATATTCATCCCATCAGTTCTACTACACTTTTGGAAATGGAATCAATATATCCAGACAGACAGATATACATAGATAAAAAAAGGAAAGAAATAAAAAAAATTATAAGATGAAACAATAGCAAAGATGAATTAACCTAGAAATGTTTTCTTAGGGGGCTTACATTAAGAAGAGCGAACAAATTAATATTACGGGTAAGTGAAGGTAAAGAGATAGGAAGGTCAAATTTAACAGAGATGTGTCAAACAATTGCTCCTGATATCTATAAGTTGAGCACATTTCTTTTTGGATTAGGTTTTATAACAGCTAAATGAATAAATTTACTCCAGACTATTCCCTGGATAACATTCCCTACCTATCTTTATATTCTTTCACTCTATCACTCACAGATGATCTAATGAGTGTAACAACAATATTGTCCAAATCGTGCAACAGCAAAATTGTCCATTTGTTAGATTAAGCACTGAACCGTTGTATATTAAAAATGTTTAAAGATATCTTTAAAGGTATTAAATTCCCCGAGGTTTTTATGACACTATTGGACTCTACTTTGAACAAAAAGAATGTATTTAGCTCAAAGTTGAAATGATAATCCCTCTTCCTGTTGTGACCTCCTGATCCACATTTCTTCCCTACTGTTCCCACTCATTAAAACTTTTTTACCGTTCTCATGATGGTTCTTGAATGGACTTTGAAGATGGAAGCCAGAGTATGAATGTTGTTACCATTACTGGAAGCCTGAATGATTTTTTTTCCTTTAAGAATTGCTCATTTGGGAAGACATGGGGCTGCAGAAGATATATTGTAACTGCAGAAAAACAAGACCTGCCCATTGAATTCCAAATGCATGTCTAAAGGCATTGTTCATAAAGCTAGTTTTAGACATAATGGTGAAACTAAATTTTATTTTGGTTCCATTACAAACCACTGGAAATTCAGGTATTACCAACACAAAATGATGTTTATAAATAGACTATATTCCAACAACACTGCACTCTCTAAATATTTCTGAGAAATTAAGACGGATAACTACATCTCATTTGTAACTCGGAATTACATAGCTAAAGCCAAACCTTTTAGTGGCAAGGGAGATAAATGTAACCTGTACGTAATTACTTCTATAAGTACTGTTTCTATATTTATAATTTTATTCTGTTTTATATTTATATTTATTTTTATTTCTATAATTATATATTTTAATTATTAATTAGTCTCATATTTATATATATATATTTATTATATATTATATTTATATTTTTCTCTTTCTTATCTTTACACTATAAATATTTAATATTATTTTTTATAATTTGTTATTAAAATTTTCCTTTTTATACTTATTTATTTATATAAACTTATCCGCCACCCGATTCACTATCCTTTTAAATTTAACGAATTTTTCTTAAATATTTCAACCCCTTCCAATTTTTATTCTTATTTATTTTACTTTTTATTTTTTTTATCCCCAACCTATAATTTTGTAACTTGAATCCAGATCAATACTAGATTCTACTTATTTAATTATTAAACGCAGAATTAATATACTATATAACGTTGCTTCCACGAGACCCAGCATTTTTGAAAATCCTAACGATCGTACCGATCGTAACGAACTGTTCCTCACCATTACAAGTACCTGAAGATTGTACTGAGCATGAAACACCAAGTCGTACTTTCTACCTAAGTAAATTTATTAACATATACTTTATAGCTCTGTATTACCACATTGAGTACTGTTCCGCAACTGTCAGTAATGGAGTGTCTATGTTCCGGTTTATCATAGCATGAAAAAATAACTCCCGCCACCACACTCTGAACTTACTTTTCTATTTAGCGCAGATCTGACATTTAATTGGTTAATCAAGACATACCCACTAGTCTATTTTTAATTCTGACCTTATGTTCCCCGCAACTTATCTTTCGGAAAAGAGGTCACACTTTGCTTTTGAAATTTTCTTAAAAATCATTTAATGACCATCGCCTGAAGAAGTAGAATCAAAGTATTGAAACATGAAACCTTTTGTGTAGCGATTTCAACATGTTTTTATTATAATCTCTTATAACAAAAATAATAATAATTATAATATATTGCTCTCATTTGTATTGAGCACTATTTTAAAAGTAAATGCTACGAACAGTGGAATTTTACTCTCTGATTATATATATATATATATATATATATATATATATATATATATATATATATATATATATATACATATATATATATATATATATATATATATATATATATACAATATCTGTTTTGTTAACGACAAAAATTAAATTAAATATTTATTTGCAAATTTCTATATGCGCGTGATCACACGCATGTACGGTTGCTTGTATCTATATTTGTTTATTTAATTCATACATACATATATATATATATATATATATATATATATATATACATATATATATACATACATATGCACACACACATATATATATATATATATGTATGTATATATATATATATATATATATATATATATATATATATATATATATATATATGATAATGATAGACTCTCCCGTCGAATTCGACGTATGAGGGTCAGGCAGGTCAGTTCCTAGAAACTGAAAGCCCGACACCGACACATGAGATTTGATTATAGTGGTGAAGGCTTTGTGCAGGGCCATCCACACTTTTATATATACATATATATATATATATATATATATATATATATATATATATATATATATATATATATATATATATATTGTGGCTACCCATATACAATAACTTTGTACTTGTTGTTTGCGTGTGACTGTAGGTCAGCTGTCAGGAGTCCCAGACTTGTTGGTCTTCTATTCTTCTGCTCCATTTTCTCTGGCGTGGTTCACTGGGGGAGCTTGCCTGATAGAACCTTTGTTTCTCCGTCGCCTTATTGGTTATCTCTTTTTCTGATTGATGGTGATATAATTCATACTAGATAAAGGTCCTTTTCAAAATATCCTTCTGTATCTTCACTCAAGCAAAATGTTCGTGTTGGTAAGTGACTGCTTCCCTAATTAAGAAAGATTTTGGAAAGATAATAATTCTCTGGACTTACCACCTGGCCAGTCTATCGAAGTAGAGTTTTTGCAGTATAATTTCAACACTTTTGGCTTTTGACTGACTTGAGGATATTAAAACTGTCAAGTTTGATTACAGTTGTATTGGCTTAAAATTTAAAAGTGTTTTACAGAACAAAAAATCAATCTAATACTTTAAAAATTAGTATATAATGTTCTAAACACAATAGCCATAAAATAACATCAGAATAAGAAAACGATCGCAAATAAAAATTAATGTTTACTGTTCCTTTAGTTTGGCTAAAAAATTAGAAGATCTTCCTTTACTATTTCTCAAAAAGGAATCATATATTTTATTATTGAATTCAAATATTATGCGAAAAAAGAGTGTCATCCTAGGCCCAATTCATTGCTTTACTGATTATATCAATTTTGTTAAATGACGTAATAACATATTTTTCCGGCGAATACTTTACCGACATGCGCACTTAAGTCAGTATTGCCCAATAGAGTTTATAGCAAAATCTTCCTACTACAACGAGCTGTTCCATTCGTTCCTTAATAGAAACATCGACAGGTTACAGTTAGCTTGTTAAAACTTTGGTTATAACGACCAGTTATTTGCACAAAATTTGTTTTTAACACACACACATGCACACACGCACACATATATAGGGTGTATCAAAAATATTTTTAAAAACTTTGGGGTCGGGTTCCTCACTCCAAATCAAGGACTGTTATAATGTTTCCTTTCTTTATTCGCAACGTGAAACTGAAAATCTATGCACAGTTCCAGAAGCAGCTGACTGTTGCTATTCATTTTACCTGTTTCGTAATTCCCCATACAACTCCAGGTCTTTCGCTCAACTCCAAACCGAGCATTTAAATAGCCTAAAATTGGCCTTATAGCTAAACATGTACCAACAACAAAAAGTACAGAAGAAGAATTTGAAATGTTTTACTGTACGCTAAACAACGACAAGGCTCAATGCCAGTCGTAAGAAATTACAATCGTCATGGGAGACTTTAATGTCAAATTAGGCAAAGAGATTGATGGTGAAATAGATGGCAACTTTAGACTAGGAGTTCGTTATGAACGCGGAGAAACATGGGTCCAATAGTGCACGGTGAATGATCAGATCGTAGCCAGCACCTGGTTTCAAGAACACGCAAGATGTATATAGACATAGAGGAGTACAGAAGGAGAAAAATTCAGTATGCGATCAATAAATTGTCGTCTAAAATACCGCAAAAATGAAAATAATACTGCCATCTCATTTTAGATATATCTACCAAAATTGCACAAAAATATCTTGTAATAGTCATGAGTAAATTTATTCAATAAAATTGCCATTGGCTTCAAACACGGCCCCCAGACAACTTCGAAATCTCCTGTGTCTCTTCTGGGCGGTCTCCTTGTTTAAGTTGTTGAATACTGCCATAATCCTTGCCTTCAGTTTATATTTGGTGTTAAAAGGAGATTTTTTGCTCTCTCACACAGTTGCGCCCCTCACATAACAATCAAGAGGGTTGCAGTCCGGGGAGTTAGGTGGCTATATGTAAGGTGCGATATGATCGCAAAAATTTTCTGATAGCCATGATTGGGATCTCCTGCTTGTGTGGCATGGTGCAGATTCCTTTTGCCAGACATAAGGTTTTCCAGCAGCCACCTCCTCAAGACACTTAATGTAGGCCTCCGTGTTAAGTCTCAGGTCCTCACCAACAAATTTGGAAATTATTTTCTTATCAGAACGATCAGAGTGAGTTTTCCGAGCAGCCGTACCTTCGCAATCACCATTAGATTCATGCAACTCTTTCCGAATACTCTGCAATGTCCTCAGATTTACACCCAAACACACTGAAATGTTCGTATTGGAGCTTCCGGCGCGAATGCCAAGCAGTACAACAAGCCGTTTCCCAATTTCTGGCGGAGTGAATTGCGTCATGGTGCTCTTTTTATACATATATATATATATATATATATATATATATATATATATATATATATATATATATATATATATATATATATATATATATATGTATGTATGTATATTAGGTGTGTTGAAAAGATCACAATTAGATCAAAAATAAATTACAGAATAAATTAAGATATTTGGTCAATTTTTCGAACTTGGCAAATGGGTCGGGTCAATAACTTTTCAGGATTGATACGTGTTTGTGTTTGTGAGTACCAATGAAAATATGTACTTTTAAAATAATATGGTTCGCATTTCTGGCAATGACTTGTTTTTAAAATATTCTACTGTTTATCATGATTAACCATCTATCCTTACCCCATCCTTTCTTCCTTCTGTCTCTCTTTTTTACCTCCCTTGAACTCTTTTATTAGAGCCTTTAATTCACACATCGAAAAAAATCTTCTATAACTATAACAGATATCAGTGTAACATGTCTTGTCAAGTCGTATTAATTTACTCAAATAATTTACGAAAAAATATTTGGTTAGAATACAAGGCCAAAGCAATTTTCTTGCATTCATTTGGCAATGAAGTAGCGGGGCCTGGTCTTTCTCTTATCAACACAGTTCAAAGGATTGAGATGAGGTGAAAGGTATCTTTCAGGCACCCAATAAAAGATTACACCATTTTATAGTTGCGCTGATGACAAGCGATATTAACGCTTAGATTACTGATGAATATACGGATGCATTTTTTCTCACGCGTTAGATTTATTGAAGAGGACATTTTTTTTAACGTTAAACTAAGTCTGGCACATTTCAAAGGAATTTAAGAAAACTGTGTTATACAGATAGGCGGGTGAACTTTATTTCACTTGAAAAACAGCATTCGAAAAAATTACCTGAGCCCTAAAACTGATCACTAACGTTGATTGGAATATACCAGTATTGCAGCTACGAGGCAGAAAAAATGCTTACTTACCCACTCTGTTGGAAAGCTGTTTATATCAAAGTCACATATAGGAGGTCGTTTGTGCATATCGAAGTGATGTAATGTTTAGTATGCTTGTCTCCCTAGATCAATTACGACTGAATAGTGAGTTCGATCCTCGCTGGATGACCAATACTTTTGGCCTAGTGTCTAGCTTAGAAAATCACTATATATGAAGACGTTCTGAAAATACTCGGTCTAATCAAGAAGCCTTTCCAAAAAATAATCAGATTTTGGGTAGTATTTTTGTTTTTTAATCATTTCAACTCAATCAAGGCGATAAGACGCAGGGGATTACAGAGAGTGAAAGAGAATAAAAAGATTTTAGTGAGGCGAAGTGAAGAAAATGACAATAATCAAACAGTGTTCAGGAAGATAGAAGATGACGATTGACGTTGCATTTCATTTTTTGAAGATTGTAGCTGCCAGGGAAGCAATAAATAGAAATGCATTTCCACGGGAGAGAAGTGCGAGAAAAGAAACAATTAGAATAGAAGAGACGGTTATATCTTGCTAGTTCAACAGTAAGACAGTGAGACGCCAATCTAAATTCATGCAGTAGAGACACTTGGGAAAAAGGGTCATCAGAACCGTTTCCATGAAAATATTTGTCGGAAAGACTGAGGGTAGCCAGGACACGCCGGTGAAAAAGTGACTGAAGTCGACATACCAGGTCAGAATCAATTATATTAGAAACCCTTCTTTATTTAATTTCAAAATATATTAATTACAGACAAGCCACTGAATTACATTTTTTAGTTCTCGAAATTCAGACATCTCTTATGCTAGAACGTTAGACATTTTTTTAGAAAAATAATTCCGTTTAACATGTATAGTCACCGTATATACATGTGTATAAGTCGTTTTTTAGATCAATTTTTTACACAGAAAGGATTACGGCTATATCACACTGAAACACGTGTCTTGTACGATCACCGAACTTAAACGACGTCGAACCTGGTCAGTACCTAGACGAGTGACCGCTTTGGAACGCCAACTGCTATAAACCTAGAAGTGCGGGTAGTGTAAAGGTTAACGACTCGGAATTGGAATTCGAAGGGCCGAGTTATATACACTTATGCGCCAATACTATTGGGAAAGGCATGAATCTAACTTTTCTTCCCCCAACTATGGGTTAATTAGTAGGAGGGGTATCAGCAAAATCATTATTATCTCCATAAAATTCTTACAATCTGAAATTATTTTCTGGCTTTCTATAACCTGCAAAAGTTTGATAAGCAGTCAAAAGAAAATCAATCTATTTAGACAAAAGTTCAAGTAGGAACTAAAGAAAATTGATTAGCCGTATATTTCATATATATGATTAATAATTTTGTTTGTTTGATATGGATATGCAGATGGTGTAATAGATAGTGGATCGGAGTTCAAATTCCAGTCGAGTTCGTTAAATTTTCATGCACAAATATATTGGAGAAAGCTATGATTCCATCTCGTTAATCCCTAACTATGGGTTAAATAGTAGGTCAGAGTAGCCTCTTCATCCTTGTTTGGTTAGGAGGCAAGGACAAGTCTGCATTTAAAACCATGTGTTGCCCTGACGAAGAGCATACCATGCAATTAAGGAACGCATCGTGGCATTCACAATGACTCCGTGATCCCAACTGCAGTCGGTTTGATGATTGATGGTTTTCGTTAAGAGCAAGAGGCAACTCTTTAATTCAGACATGAAAAACAGTCGCACAAGCAACAAATAATATTCTGGATTTTTTTTTTTAATAATGATTAGAAAATATTTAATTTTAGTGTTAGAGTTATCAGCTTTAATTTTGTTTTTGTAGGAAGGAAAAATAACATGAAAAAATACTTTAATGAAATAGCTTTTATATATATATATATATATATATATATATATATATATATATATATATATATATATATATATGAAGCAATTAATTATTTTTTTAATCGTAAATTAATAAAAAGGTTATATTTAGTGGTTACAAGCATTTCAGTTAGCAATATTAAAAAAAAAACAGGGAAATTAATGTCTACTAGCGTAGACCTCGAAAGTCTTATTAAAGAAAGTATGCTTCTCGACAGGAATCGGACTTTTATTCCTTTCTAATCTGAAAAACAACATACTTTCATGTTATGGATGTTTTACAATTGGCAGTCATCGCAGCAAAGCCAGTTACTTATTTAAGAAATGCCCATCTTTCGTTAAAAATTTTCAAGTCCATATCTGCTCACTTTGTTTTCGATGGCCCACGAGGATGGCGAAAATACCGACTGATATATATATATATATATATATATATATATATATATATATATATATATATATATATATATATATATATATATGCATACACACGCATACACACACACACACACACACACACACACACACACACACATATATATATATATAAATTGCTGGGGAACAGTGGCCAACCACAATTAAATGTTTCATGTGTTTTTCGCCAGGTATATATTCTAGGTATGTCTAAAAATCTATACACGAAAACCAGGTTATGGCAGATGGGACGCGAATACAATTCGTCAATAAAAAATATAAAAATATTAAAAATGGAATGAATTTGACTAAAATTTTACGTGTTAAATGAACTAAAATCGGGATCTGATAACAGAGATTTTGATAGCTTCGACAACATTTAAATTCATTATTTTGATTACTTTTTATTATTCTGTTATTATTTCAAAATACGACTACTATTAAATACTATAGGAAATAACGCTATTATTATTAAATTACAGCGAAATCCTTATTAAATGCTATACAAAATATTTCATTAAGCGCTATGCAAAATACCGCTACTATTACTAAACACTATACGAAATACAGCTATTATTATTAATTTCTTAAGAAATACCTCTATTATTATTATTAAATACTTGCGAAATACTGTTATTGTTATTAAATAATATGCAAAATATTTTATTAAACACTACAAAATACCGCTATTATTGCTAAATAAGAAATACTGCTATTATTATTATTAAATACTATAGGAAATTCCATTATTATTTTAAATGCTATACAAATATGGTTATCCTTATTAAATATTATGTAAAATACTGGTATTATTAAATACTCTACAAATTATTATTATTAAATGCTATGTCAATGTATTTTTATTGGTTTAGACTTTACTCTTAAAATAAATAAAATTGAGAACAATACAAGTTTATAATTCGAAAGACTGGGTCAACTGGCAATTAGTGAAACCGAGGATAGTGATCCCTGGATCGTGAGTTTGGTGATTCCCGTGAACATGAGTTTCTTTTATATTGGCAGCACTTTTTTAAAATGTTTTATATTTTTTTACGAATGGCGATATTCAAAAACCTTTTCTCTTCGAGATATGGCCACTTGTTGCCGCATTAACTGGATCTATTTTAATGCAAATATAGTATACCGGATATCTTCAGAAATTACTAATGCGGCTACAGACAATCTTATCAAAATCTCCATGGCTCCTTAATTCCTCATTCGTCGACACGGAAAGATAAACAGACACTTTTGTGTGAAGATGGCAAGAATATCAGCAACCTTCTTTCCGTATCCCAAGTGAATTTCGTCGAGCTAAAATGATATCTGCAGTCGTACCTTGCAACGCCATTCTTTTTCCTCGTCGCAGTTATCGTCTGCCAGAGCCGTTACTGTCTGTTAATGCTATTTTCACGCTAACTAAACAAAAGCAACACTCTCGAGTATTGCGCACGGAAAACTATGATTAATTTTAGTTAATGCTCTTTCTATTTTCTCATTGTCATATCTTTTGATATCGTTCACCAATTTGCCTTCTTTTGTTCTTGGTCTGTTTCCCCTCATTCATCTTTTTAATAGTCCGACAAAATTGTTGAATAAAATAACTCATTATTTATAGAGATATCTTCAGACTACTTTCGTTTGACCCAAGGACAGTTTATTAATTATATTACCAGTATAGTACCCGTAAAAATGATAAGGTCGTCGGTGAATCGGCATTTCTGCTTGAGATTGATGCACATGTGTAATCTACCGCCGATCAGATCAAGTATCAGTTCATATATATATATATATATATATATATATATATATATATATATATATATATATAATTTACTAATTATATAAAACAAGTAATTCAGAAATTTGAAAAGTTAATAAGACATTGGTTAGACCGGATTTTTTAATATTATTCAACCAAACATGTATATATAGAGAGACCGCCAAAAAAACACGATACCTAATATTTAAAATGAATTTTTAAAAATGGAAAATATTTCTTTATAGAGTTTTTATTGTAGATTTAATTTCAAACTACTTGATTAAATTTAATATTTCCAATAAGCAAAATACTTTCAAAACTAATTTAAATTGACTGCAAGGATTTTTTTCTAAAATAGCTGATTAGCGCCCTTTTTAGCTGTCTTTTATCGCAATGTAATTCTCTTTATTAAAAATTCTTCTAAAAGTGAAATATACTTTTCTGAAACCTTATTTGTGGGATATTACACGATTTAAACTATAATTAATCTAATTTGGAACAAATCTTAATTACTTAAAGTATAAAAAGCTATTTTAACTCGACAGTAGCTGATGACAAATCTAATGTTCTTCTACGGAGTCATTATCTGTAAAACAAGAAAATGACGTGAGCGCCTTTTCTATATAATTTTTAAGTACTCAGGAATCTTAAAATTTAGGAAATTTTTTTTCCGTAATTTAATGTTTTATTGAATTTTAGAAATGTTGGCTTTAAATTTACTAGAGTTATCGCTCTTATTTTCGGATAATGTCGTGTATGGTCGACCGTACTTACCAAAATTGACACGTTTAGAAAAAAATTAAAAATTCTTTTATAAATATTGGTTTTTGATGATTTGTATTAAGCTTTTTCCATTTATGATTAGTAAATATAGTTTTCAGTTAATAATAATAACATCTGAAAAGCTGAAATTAATACAGAATTTTATGATATTTAAAACTTAATAAACGTTTCTAAATATAATTTTAAAAAATAAAAACTGTTCTTGTAAAAGTTCATTATTAATCGAAAAGATTTTTCTTAAAACAATAATGATCTTAATATGTCTTATTTATAAAAGCAATTAAAAGCTTTCCAATCAAATAATGTCATAGTTTTATTGCATTTTTATTTTACGATTCAGTGAAAATTTTCAGTAAATGGGGTTTCATTTTGATAAAAACAACTTGATTTAAATTCTCCAAAGAGTCCTGCTTTAAAGTAATGTAAATATAAAGACGATGAAATTTTAATTTCTTGAAATTTCATAAAATGAAATAATAGGTGGAAACTGATTTATAAAATATATATTTTCACCAAGATTTTCTAAAAAAAGGTTGTTTTAAATAATCTAATTAATTTGTGAAGTTCTGAAAATTTCATTAAAATCTGACAATTATTTTATTTTTACAAGAATTTTTAAAATAATCTGATTTTAACGCCAAAAAAGACTTTAAAATTTCCAATAATAATGGTTGATCAACCCGGTGACGGAAGAAAAACAAGATTTTTAGCCAAAATTTTGAAACGATTAAAAAATTTAATAGAATAATAAAAATACTTTGGTCATTTCTCTTAATAATAACAAACATTTTAACGATAAAACTTTGTTTTGATCAAGGTTGGTGCCTTTTTTCATAATCTTTTTTAGAAATGTTTTGGATGTACCTATATATATATATATATATATATATATATATATATTAATCGGTATCACCCCATGCAAGGCAATAAAGCCCCTAAAACACAAGGGGTTACAAGGTGTAGATGAATTAGGAAGTGAAATGTTAATAATGTATGAAAAGAAAAAAAGAATCATAAGAAGGACAGTAGATAGCGATTGACATTGCTTTTAAATTTTTTCAGATTAAAGTTTTTTTGGAAGGCATGGATCCGGAAACGAGTTCCACTAGCGAGAAGTGCGAGAAAAGTAACTGTTAGCATAGAACTTATGGTTACATCTAGCCAGTTCAACTGTCAGTTAATGGGACCTTGACTCCAATCTAGTACTGCGCTTAAATTCATGAATTCTAGGTACCATAGCGAAGAGCTCACCCGAACAAATACTATGAATTTATTTACAGAAAAGACACAGAGAGGCAACCTTACAGCGGTGGGAAAGTTACTGAAGCCTAGCTTCCAGATCAAGACCAATAATATGGCTGATTTTTCTTTGGATCTTATCAAGGAGTTCTAGGTAAATAACAGAGGCACCAAATCATGTGTGTCAGAAATATTCTAAACATGGAAGAATGGTAGACTTATAGATATGTAAGATAGATTCTGGAGAAAAAAAAATTGTCCCACACGACACAGTGAATCGACTTTCTTAGCAGCTGACTTAGCAATGAATTCAATATAATATTTCCACTTCACGTCAGCTGAGAACGTTAACCCGAGAAGTCGCAAAGACTCACTTCCCTGGAGGTTAGCATCAGCCATGCTGATGGAAAGCAGAGAGGGGTTTCTCAGATGATTAATGAAGAGAAGTTTAGTTTTGGAGGCGTTAAAATTAACAAGCCATCTTTTGCCCCAGTTAACGACAGACTGGGGGGTCGTTTTGGACATTGGCTACCATTTTAACCTTGTCATACTGATTAGCCTTCTTACTGAAGCAGGAGTAAATGATTGTGTTGCTAGCATAGACGCCAAGTTGAGAGATGATCTGTTCGGGAAGGTCATTAATGATATTAAAAACAGAGCAGGACCAAGGATGGAGCTCTGGGGGATACTCGCGTTAGTACGAAAGGGTGTAGACGAGTGGCCGTTCAGGATAATGAAAAACTGGATCAGTTGAAAAGTGTGTCCGGCGACACCGTAACTTTTCAGGATGTGTAGGAGACCTGCATGCCATACTCTATCAAAGGCTTTTGAGATGTTCAAATTATTATCAGTAAATCAGCAGTTGATCTGGGAAAATGGAAGTAATATTGCTTGTCTGAGAAAAGGCCCTACGATAAGAGATGATGAACCAATTCAGCATTGATTAGGGCCTCTATGAATTTCCCAAAAGAGAAGGCTAATAGGCCGATAACTGGAAAGGTCGGAAGGTTCACCAGAGTTCTTAAAAACTGGAACAACAGACGATGAATTCCAGCAGGCGGGAAATCTGGGGGCAGCGAGGCATTTATTATACAGTTTAGAGAGAACAGGGGCCAGTTCGGGAGCACAATTCTTAATTACAGGGATACCATCAGGTCCACATGCTTTGTGCGAATGTACGTTAGAGATGAAGGGAGATAACTGAGACATCAGGAAGAGGCATGGCACTTGAAACTAGAACAATCTACCCCAGTGGACAAAATAAAGAAATTCCAATCACCTGAAGAAAGCCGGAGCGTACAACGGCCGAAACGTCGTGAATATGACAATAAAGATGAGGATAAATAGGGTAAATAATGTAAATTAATTCCACATAAAATACGATTTTTGCCTGGAATGAAAAGTTTCAAAGATTGTTTTTGACTTCTTCGTCTGAAATTTTTTTATATTTATAAAATATTTTATCAATCGAAACAAATGAAAATATGTAATTGCTAAACATGGTGAATTTTTTCATTTTTTTTTTTTTTTTTTACTTGGGTTCGTTTTACAGACTGTGCTCTTGCATTATCGTGCAGGAGAATGATACATTTTCTGTTCACCAAAGCCGGACGCTTATGGCGTAATGCTTCGTGTACCCGATCAAATTGTTGGCAATAGATTTCCGCAGTAATTGGGTCTTATGTGAGCAAAGATGAGGTTTGGGAGAGGATGCAGACAAGGAAGAAGCTTATACTTAACATCAGGAAGAGGCTACTGAAATGTTTGGGACATGTAATGAGAAACGAGGGCTTGGAAACTCTGATACCCCCAGTGCGGATAGAGCGAAAGAGCGACAAGGGAAATCGACGCGTGACATATCTAGCGGGCTTAAGCAAGTGGATGACGGAACAGGGTCTGGGAGAAGTAGTAAAAGGACAAAACATATCGAGAACTACAATGGATAGGAGGAAGTGGAGAGCCATGATCGCCTACGCCCTGAAGGAACACGGCGCATAAGAGAAGAAGAATAGACGACACCTCATTTCATATTCCACCAGAAAAAAACAAAAACATCTGTGGATAGTGTTGTGGCTTTGGTACTAGTTGGCACTAGTTTTACATTTTACATGCGTTTTTCTTCTGGTGACATGCAAATATCATTTGTCATTACTTGTAACAAAAATGAAAGGTTGTCATTCCTGGTTAAAAGATGATGATAAGATATTGTGTTCGGTTCTCAAGAGAATGATCACAAGGAAAGCAAATTCCTTTATTGCAAGTCTTCTTAAATGATCTCTGAAATTTACTATGAACGAAATACTGTTAGATAGAAGATATTATAAACGAATACTAAACTCTGTTAACTACCATTCAAACTTGCTTCTGCCTTTGACATTTGACTTGTGATTCAAAGCTGCGAAATATTAATTACTTTTCAAACACCTTTATATATCTATAATATAAAAAGCGTTGAGACGATGTATTTATCGGTCACGCAGCCTAATGTCCCCTCTTTAGCAATGTTATCTTTCTTTTTGTTATGACAACAAGACGCATTACGGCACATGAGTAAACATACCTCTTGCAACCATGAAAATGTTTGGTTGAAACACAGAACGTTTTATCTGTGTTATTAATATTTACGAATGAATTAAGTGAATTAAGAAAGAATATTTTTAATGAAAAATAAGTGTATAGTTATGTAATATATATATATATATATATATATATATATATATATATATATATTAGAGCTGTTTGGTGTTGTTAATATATATATATATATATATATATATATATATATATATATATATATATATATTAAAAACACCAAATGCCTCTAATATAGATATAGATAACAGAAACTAACAACCAAACAGGCAGGCAGATACTCTCTTGAGTCTGGACTCTGGAAGTGTTAAGATAATCTAATTTAAATTGATTTATCGTCATCACTTATCCTTAGATATCCCAAGGCATTTTCCTCACAGTTTTGTCTTTCTTTCATTCTAACCCGAGGAAGCCAAAGAGAGGAGATCCGTCGTTAATAAATATTCCTATAACACATATGTTATATATGTCTACAAACACGCACACACACACACACACACATACATATATATATATATATATATATATATATATATATATATATATATATATGTATATATATATATTAGTGAATATACATAATATCCAACGTCGGTAACACGACTCAGAGTTTCATGCAGTTTATGCAATATTCAGGTGTGGAAATTCTAACCGTTATTTATCTTGTTCTCTTGGTGGTGATTCAAAATTGTAACACCTGAGGAATAAATATACTTACGTACGTGCAAGTATTTGCGTGTACATTTTTTATTCTGCCTATTCCTATATACATACATACATATATATATATATATATATATATATATATATATATATATATATATATATATATATATATATATATATCCGCATAAGTACATAGACATATATTACCACAAACCGTGTTAATACACACACATACACACACACACACACACACACATATATATATATATATATATATATATATATATATATATATATATATATATATATATACACACACACACACACACACACAATTCCCGTTTGCCTATTTAATTTTACATATTTATGCGAAGCTATACTTAGATGAGCGCCTCATTATTTTATTCTCTTGTTTTCTATTTCGGGTATTACGTCTCTATCCGTTTCAGTAGCCGGGTGCTTCTCCCTTAAGTATTTAGTCTTATGCGATTTCCTTGTGTCTTGGACCCTTGTTGCCAACACCCGACAATTAACCCGACAGCCGAAGAAAAAGCAAATCTTTTTTGCAGAACTTACTTTTTAAATCTAAATAAACGATATCTGCTGACATTAGCAGAAAAGAAATTTCTATCTTTTTTTTTTTTGCAGCTTCGTTTTACTTTCATTTAACTTACTTTTTTTTTTTTCGTTTCTCCATTCTTTAAATTAACCATTTATTAAAACGGAAATGAAGCGAAACTTTGATTGGGGGCTTTAGAGTATAACTAATCTTGCCACATTTTACCATATTCATCTTTTGAAATATAGTTCAGAAAAGAAGACAGCCGTGGGTTTTTATTAACTGATGTTATAATTCAAGGGTCCCGGAAACCATTAAAGTTGTAATATACCACATGCACTGCGTCTATATCAGCAGTGTTGTATCTAGGGTAAGGTAGGCTGACGGAGACCCTCCATTTTTAGTCTGGGTTTTGAAATCAAACTTTTTCTTACTCCTAAACTTGTTATCCCATCAAGAGCCCAGTTTAACATGCTATTTAAACCATAGCTGGGGGGAGGAAGAAGAAAATGGATTCATACATTTCCCAAATATAATTGTACAAAAGCAATCGAAATGAACTCGACCGGATTTAGAACTCGCCTCACCGATTTCTCTTTACTGGGTCTTTAAGCGTTAGACGACCTGACAGTATACACATGTTTCAAATAATGAATAAAAAAGCGACTTATCTGGAAGCTACTTTTAAAATAGTTCTGAAAAGCACTCTGTTAATTAAATTTATATTTGATCAATGGACAAAGGAAAACGATTTCAAACTTCTATTCTCTTGTAGACCTGTATGAATATTTAAGATTCTACCTAAATTATCGAAATTAAAGTCGCGAAATGGCTTTTCCATAACAACGAAAACATAGATCGAAAATTAGGTGTTTGATTTTTGTCCGTGAAATTATTTCTAGGGACGATAATGTTTTCCGGCCAGACAAGTCAACTTGCTGGTTATCTTGACATCATTGAAAAATCTGATCAAATTTTCCGAACATTTGGGGGGGGGGCTTCACTTAACAAATTGTGATTCCTACCGATTTCACTTCACTCAGAAGCCATCCGTTTATTTTGTGAGATAAAAGATAGCGCCCTGTTTATTCAACATTCTGTCCTTTTGTGAGCAGCGCCATGACCCATGTTGTGTTTTCGCCAAGAGGGGGAGTCTAAAATGATCTTTCCTGTGCAATGGTATATGAAGGCTGTACGCTATCCAAACTACATAAACGCCTACTCGTCCGAACTGAAAAAAACAATACAGGGCATTATATTTGGGGATAGAGTGGGTGCAGGAGTTGGCAGAAGGTTATCAATGTTGACAGCCAACAATCTTCGGGGTTCCACCTCGGGGTTTCCTGTCTGGATTTACTTCCATAGCCTTTTCCGTGTTTGGATACTTCACAAAACAGTAATGTTAAAATCACCTGACAGATTTTACTTTACGAATTTAACATATTACGCTAAGGAGGATGTGAATAACTCTCGAAATGTTAACATTCACAGGATCGTTCTTTGGCATTAAAACATGTACTTCAGACTCACGTGTATTTAGATTATCTTTAATTTTTTTCTACGAAACATCAAGTCTTATATACACACACACACACACACACACACACATATATATATATATATATATATATATGCTAACGCAGTCCCTTGTCAGTCCTCTTGAATGAAAACTGTATATATATATATATATATATATATATATATATATATATATATCAGGTTTCATTCAAGACGAAAATACGAACACCATTGACTCACTTACACGCAGAAACCGTTAAAATTATGTAAAAGTTAACAATAAAAACAAGAATACAACTGTCGCTAATAACAATTATGAACACGGCCACAACGTGATGACTGTGTTCAGAAATTAAAATATTTCCAATGCTATAAAAATATCTATATATTCACAGATCGAGAGAGATGCTAGGGAGATGTGATTAAATATAATTTAATGTTTTAAAAAATTATTCAGTATTATTGTTTAGGTAATAAGCTTTATAACATGGCACAAATTGCTATATCGTAGAGAAATGAATTTTCGACAATATGCGCATTTTGTACGTATTTATGGCTATTTTTTAACTTTTATCAAAAACGACATTCTTGCAAATGTAGTTATAGATAACATTATACATTGCTTACAAATTTTTTAATTAAGATCTATTTGTGCTCAGTCGTTGACATTAATAATTATCTGATGATGTGTTAGAATTTTGGAATAAGCAATAATAAAAATTTAAATTTCATCTCTTAAACAAAAAACGTCGTACACAATGGCTAATATATATAAGCTGGAAGCGCACGGCTTTAAGATCATTTAGGTTGTTTTTACACACACAATATCTAAAAAAGAAACCACTTGTAAGGATGCAAAATATAATAAAAGGGTTAATCGCTTTAGTGCCTTGTCAGTCTTTTTCAAAGAAACATCTACAAAAGATGGGTTGCTACCGCTCTCTCTCTCTCTCTCTCTCTCTCTATATATATATATATATATATATATATATATATATATATATATAGGTAAAAATACGTCGGTAAGTAATCCAAGTGAATCCTATTAATATAAAATATTGAAACTGATACACAAAAGAGAACTCAATATATTTATTATAGAGCATAGAAATGATTTACATAAAAATGAAACTCAATTGTACCCCATTTTTATGGCCATTTCGCTCCTCGAGATAAATTCTCTGGAACTTGTCAATACTAAAACGTTTGATAAAAAAAAAATGAATCGTAACGTATTTGTTTTTTTTTTTAATTAAAATTAAAAAAGGATAGAAAAAAATGAGAGGGAAACAGACAAACAAACAGTAAATAAGGGAAAAAGGCATTTAAGAGAGAGACACAGAAAAAAAGAAAAAGAAATACCAAAGTAGTAAGAAGTAAGAATTTATCCCGAGGAGCGAAATTGTCATGAAAATGTGGTACAATTGAGTTACATATTTACGGAATTCATTCATATATATATATATACGTAATTTTATAAATAAATTACGTAATTCATTCATATATATATATATATATATATATATATATATATATATATATATATATATATATATATATATATATATATATATATATATATATAGCATAATGAGAGGCCACGTATACTTTCTTGATATGTATATAATATCTGGATAAAATAAATGAAACAAAATTGGGTGTTTTTTTTTATGAAAGTATTTATTTCTGTGTTTTTGTATATATTTAATATTTCAGACCACCTCGGTCTTTCCTCAGAAATCAAATGAGATACTGTGTTTGTGTGTTTGTTTACAGCGTTTGTCGTGAGGCGTGGACGTCACGTGATGTGGAATCAAACGCATATGCTCAGACCATCTAGATTTTCTACACAACATTAATAACTTAACAGAACAATTCCTAATATATATATATATATATTTAAAGACATTTATATATATTATGTTTAACGTTCTTTTTATAGATCTATAAAAAGAACGTTAAACATAATATATATAAATGTCTTTAAATAAATTGTCGGACTATGTCCAATTCAAAAATATATATATGTGTGTGTGTGTGTGTGTGTGTGTGTGTGTGCGTGCGTGTGTTTAGGCAGCATACCAAGAAATTAATGCGTGGACTTTAAAATCTGATATTTTTCTATTTATGACCGCTCATTATTGATGATAGTTTGTTCATGTCTAATCATCATATAAGGTTCGAAACTATCAGTTTCATGCCTTTTTTTATCTTTAAGTTCCTACTATTTATATTTCTATATTCCATGTCTTTCTTATACATTTAGAAGTACAATTAAAAAATAAAATAATATCCTTCACTCTCAATGTGCTTAAGGGTTCTTCATTAATCATATAGATCAGCCATTATATACATAAACTTATTCTTTTTAATATTATGAATCTTACATCGACGGGTTATCTTTTTAGCGATTTTTTTACAGAAGTTCTACTAGCCTGAATAGAGAACACGTTAATACTCGTCGCACTCCCGTATTTACCTTGTATTATTATTATTTTTATTTCCTTTGATATCTGGCGTTTACACATTTCTTTCCGGGTCCCGCCGAGGGACCTAAGGTTAGAAATGGCATCATGACACTTTCCACTGCAAAAGAATAAAAAAAATAAAATAAAAAAATAATTACATAGATAAAGCCCTTCGTAAAGTGTGGGCTGTACTTGTCAGAACAATTTTTTGTATCTCTTTGAGGCATGGACTTCCAGGGATCCCTTCAATCAACCTACTGGAATCTTTTCCAACCAGTCCAAGGGGTCCAACTACAACAGGAATTGTTGATGTTCCCATGTGCCACATTGTTGAGATTTCTATTTCAAGGTCCTTGTATTTTGACAGTTTTTCGAATATCTTCAAAGATACATTGCAGTCTGCAGGGACTGCCATATCAATAAGGAGGCACTTATTTTGTTTGTGGTCTTTAATAACAATGTCTGGGCGGTTGGCTTTGATTGTTCTGTCAGTGTGTATTGTGTAGTCCCATAGAATTGTAACAGGTCCTATCTCCGTAACCGGGTCAGGGTGGTGTTCGTACCAGTTTCTTTCAGTTTACTTCCCATAGGAGTTGCAAATTTTCCAGTGCAGATATTGGCCCACTCTGTCATGCCGTGTTTTATATTCAGTGAGTGCCAATATCGTGCAACCTGATATAAGATGATCAATGGTTTCTGGATATTTGTCACAGAATCTGCATCTTGGGCTAACACAGTATTTTAGTATATGTGCTTGATAATTATTATTATTATTATTATTATTATTATTATTATTATTATTATTATTATTATTATTATGTATCTTACATACAAACATATATATATATATATGTATATAAATGTGAACATTGAAGACAACACTCAGAGGCGACAGGCTCTGTCAGCTCTGAGTGTTGACTTCAATGTTCACTTTTATATTTACATACGCTCTATCTCTGTTAGGGAGCACTTTATCCTATAAATATAGCTCAACTTGAACTAAATTTTTTATAAATATATACATGGATATATATATATATATATATATATATATATACATATATCTTTACTTAACAAAATGAATGAAGTGCTATATATATTTTGTTAAGTAAAGGTATATTTATATATATTCATGTATAAATATATATATGTATTTATATATATTTATGCATATATATATATATATATATATATATATATATATATATATATATATATATATATATATATATATATATTCACATATAAACATACAAGCGTACACAAACGCACGCATAAGCATAATTTTCGTCTACATAGCTCAGGAGTCGGGCTGCTGAATATAACATCAATCAGCTAAGTGACAAATTTTATATTTCTATTAATCCTATATATATATATATATATATATATATATATATATATATATATATATATATATATATATTATAAATGAAAGATGAATTGTGGAGAATTCTATATATAAATACATTATTTAATCTGAACAATGTTTTCGGAGGATGAAACGTGTCACCGTTTTTTTCATTATGTCAATAAATTACGTTTATATATATATATATATATATATATATATATATATATATATATATATATATATATATATATATATAAATATATATATATATATATATATATAATATCTGGCCACTCGTATTCAATGATACCCGTCTACTAGCGCAGCTAGCAAATCCATATTGCAAACTATCTCTCAGGCACATTTGTGCTTGTTTAACACAAATATATATGGTTTTCAAGCCCTTGGAAATTGCCTGAAAACAAGATAGATAGATAGATAGATAGATAGATAGATAGATAGATAGATAGATAGATAGATAGATAGATAGATTATCTAATAGCACGCTCTCCAATATTGGATCTCAAGGCAGTAATAGGCAACCATTACGAAACAACCAATCATCTATCTATCTATCAATCTATCGATCTATCTGTCTATCCCAGTCTATTCATATCTATCTATCTATCTATCTATCTATCTATCTATCTATATATGGATGTGTGGTCA
>OZ038480.1:47532179-47534679 GCA_964036315.1 Acanthosepion esculentum
TATGTTTAATTTCAGTAGTTACCATTGTCGTTTTTATAGAAACTAGAACATCAAATATATATGTGTAAAAAACATCAAAAAATAATATTGATTAGAAATAATAAAAAAATACTTTTCAAAATATATATTATTTTTTACTCGTGAAATGTAAAATCACGACAGAAAGTGTCTTCTTACGGCTAATAATAAAAACTTTAAAGGCTAAGTGTTGTAAAATATACCTCTGCAAATGCAATGTATGTAAGCAATTCAATGTAAATACAAAGAATAACATGTAGTGAGTTTAATTTTAACAGATCCCCAAATGGGGCTCATGGCAGGTAATGGGTTAAATACGGTGTGAGTTTTTCTCCTTTTTTACGATTAAGTGAAAACTACACACTAACATGACTAACCTAAACAAGCTGGTACAAATGAATTTCAACGCTTGACTTGAATATTTTGATGACATTGGCATCTTCCAAGATTGGTAAGTTTCAAGTAAAGTTTGTTTTTTTGTTTGTTTGTTTTTTGTTTTTTTGCTATCAACCCCAGGTAGTCTAGTCGATCAAGGAGCATCATTTAGCGAGAAATATCCAACATAACTTCGCAAACCACATTTGACGCGTTTGATCATTCACAACTTCTTCATAAATTGCTCATTTATGTTATTGTATTTGCGTCACTTTGCGCGGAAACACACACACAGAATCATTGCTATGTGAAATAGACTCCCAAGAGGATGTTTCCCTGATCAGTACAATCTTAAACTGTTCAATTCTAAAGTTAACCGTTATCTTCTCCTCCTATCAGTATAAAGTGCCCCTTAACGTAACCATCTACCACGAGTGAACCCCGAGCCTTGTACAGAATGAACATTCTGTAAAATATATATATATATATATTTATTATTATTATTGTTATTCTGTAATATATATATATATATATATATATATATATATATATATATATATATAACAAGTCAATACTTATGAAAAGTCAACTCAGTGCTTTTCAGTCGCTTATCGGAATTTTTGTCTAATACTGAACATATTGCAAAACTGATATTAGCAAAAATTATGTTAAATTTAATATACGTTAAATAATATCATTTTAAGCACATTATTTTCAAGTATTAATAGCTAGTACTTTTATTTTATTTTATTTTATTTCATTTCATTCTCTGTCGTTTTCCACACACACACACACACACACACACACACACACACACACATATATATATATATATATATATATATATATATACTGAAATTATTGCTTAGTTTCTTCAATCTTTAGCGGCAGAATCTATAAACCCAAAATCTGCCGGTTTTGATACTTTTAAAATGCACGCCGATGGGACAGTTATCAAAATACAATCAAAAACAATTCTTTGAAGTGACGATAGTTAAAACTAAACTCTCCTAATGCCATCTGCGAAAATATATTCTTAATAAAGGGATTTACTAAGCGTAGCTTAGATGTGGCACAAGGCCGAAAGTATGGAGCACCCAGTAAGGATTCAACTCACTACTCAGTCGTAATTGATCTAGTAAACATTTTTTTTTAATATAAACGTTGGAAAAACTGAAAAATTTGCATTTACTTAATATTTAGATGGTCAATTTATTTGCATATATTTATATATGCGATGGAAATTTGGAAGTTTTCATCTTAGTTAAATCATAATTTAATAAATTTAAAATTACATTTTTAGAAGGTCTGCTTTCACAGATTTCCTGTTAATTGGAGAACCTAAATTTTTAGGCCACTTCACAGGCAGCAGTTATAGATTCGTGGGTTCAACTGGCAAAATGTAGGCTATAAATAAATATATTCCGACCAGCACACGCATCCATATAGCTTTCGCCCCCAACCCCCAAATTAAATTTAACTAATTCAATGAAATAGGTATTATAACATATTCTAAGGCCAACATTAGCTACTTCAAGCCATTGTCTTATGATTCTATCACTAAAATGGCCTTATTTTAATAACAACCACTTTTATTTTATTGAAATATTCACTTATGAAAAAAGTCGGATCAATGGCTCCTCTGAGATTAGGGGCACTGAATTTTAAGCATCATTAGTTTTTATCGTAGATCCGCCACCATTTCTTTTTATTCCTTAGATAAAAATTGAAAAAAAAATAGGTTAGATGTTTTTTTTGTATACTCGCTAATCTTTACACAAACAGCTGAAGACAATTTTTATTTAAATATTTCAACAAGAAAGTTTTCCTTTATAGAAAGAAAACCGTCCTCAAATCTCTGGGTTTTTTGTTATGAGCGATATTATTTTTATCTTTCGTTTTAGTCAAATTTTATATAATTGATTAAACAGAAATTAATGTCAAATGTCAATTCTGTTTCGCTTGACGAAATATTTTATTAATTGCCTTTAATTATTATATACATAGATACATACACAAATAAATGCATACATACATACACAAATGCATACATACAGATATGCACACGTAGAAACATGTTCGAGTTGATACTGTAAACCTTATCAAA
>OZ038480.1:47539679-47574679 GCA_964036315.1 Acanthosepion esculentum
ACAGAAAGTCCACACTTCATACTAACGGGCTGTAAACAATCATCTAGACATACTTTGTAGATTTTCATGTTCACACTGCACACACACACACACACACACACACACACACATATATATATATATATATATATATATAGATAGATAGATAGATAGATAGATAGATAGATAGATAGATAAAGATTTCATACATATCTACGTAATATTATAATCTTATATCAATTTATTTTTTATCTTTTTAATCGTGCTTCTAATTTCAAAATTACATTTTTTTCTTCTTCCCTTTGCTACAGGTTTTTTCTTCATTATTTAATCATAATTACTTTATTAACATGTAATTTTAACTAAAACATCACCGAATGTCAATTTATTCAACTTCGCTTGAATATTTTTCACATATTCTTATAGAACTACGTTTATTTTAATAAATATTTTAATTCATTGTCATATAGTTGCGTCAATTTTATTATTTGGCTGAGGAATCACTCACTCGTCTTTCAGTAAGTGTCAATTTATCTATTAAAAACATTCATCAAAATGTGCCTTTTTATTGGCTTAATGATTAAGTCTTTTAAAATCAATTAAGAAGGTTTTTTGGTTTGCTTTGGTTTGGTTTTTGTTTTACGGCATATCAACCTCAATTGGTCATTTAATGCCGACAATTTTTTTTTTCCTGATAATATTTTTGTTTTGTCACAAATCTATTTCTGGTAATATTTTTTCCTCAAAATTGTATAGCTGGTAATATTTTTTTTTCAAAAACGTATTGCTGTTAATAGTTTTTTTCTTCAAAAATTTCTGGTAATAATTTTTTTACAAAGTATTTCTGGTATTAAAATCTATTTTTACACTTTCATAATGCTTTTTACCTCACTTTCGGGGTTAACTATTTGCGCATAGCTGGGATCCTAACAGGTGATACTACCCCGGGTCAGAGTGGACCTGGGAACACCAGCAATTAAGAGGTGGTTCCACGCCCCTCAAAGACTCCTGATCAGAGGCCTTGCTGTTGGACGTAGTTTATCGTCTTACCCTGGACGCGGATTTAGTTTATCGTCATACCCAGGACGATAAGAAGAAGAAGAATTATGATAACGGAAATTAAATTACAAAATACTTATGAAAACTTCTATGAAGGATCTCATTATAAACTTGCATTTGCAGCTAAAATATTTTCTTTTAGTTATTTAAAGTCCCCATTAAAACGTTTGATTTCAGAAGGATTCGCTCGGAATTTTATACATTATTTAATCTGTTTTTTTTTTTTTCAAACAACTACTACAAAAATTACTAACAATATGTACACACCCAAATCCCCCAGTATTTAAATATATCCTAACAAGAATCCATATAATTCATAACTGACAGGTATTCATAAGAAAATACCTTTTGTGATATGTTACCTATCTCATTAGGTAGAAAAGTCAAACATTGCATATAAAAGTTATTTAGATTTGAATAACTTTCGCACCATTAAAAAGATGAATGACTTGAAAAACAATATTATATAACTATTATTTGTGTGCAGTATATGGAAGCGGAGATTATACCTGAATGATTGCTTTTTAGATACATTCAGAAAAATATCACGTTAGAAATAAATAGCAGGCATCTGGAATTTTAAAATCTACGAAATTATAAACAATGACTAATTTTAAATATATATATTTCTATATTCAATATATATAAATCGATATTGAATATATGTATCTACACACAAACAGAGATACATATATACTTTTTCTCTGGAGGATCTCAAGTTAAACTTGCATTTGCAGCTAAAATATTTTCTTTTAGTTGTTTTATTATATAATTTTTGCAATAGTTGTTAATGTAAAGGCACTATTTAATTTTATCAGTTAATTCATCAGATGAATTTATTACTTACATGAATATATTTATTTCGATCGAATAATCTGTTTTTTACCACGGATTCTATCAGCCTATCGAAACAACAAATTTTTACTTACATAATGACTACAATAATGTTGTATTAATTGATTGTATTTATTCATTAAACAATATAAATAACTTTATTGATTTATATGTTTCGAACTGGAAATTTATTACATGAAAGCGAATACTTTTCGTTGAAATTTTTTCTGAATATAAAAATATGTATTCTGGAACATATTTTCATAAAATTTATAATGAATGCTGTCAATAAAATTAAATATTTATTTGATGCAAGAATCGCGTTGAAATTGATAATAAAATCATATGAAATGTGTTTACAAAATAAAATACTTAACAAGGTCATTATTAAATTATTGACCCGTATTTTATAGTAATGACAACTTTGTAATAGTTTTGATATAACTGAAATAGTCAAGCAATTATAACAATTTAGATGTATTATTATAAACATAGATAGATAGATAGATAGATAGATACTGATTAATTGATTAATTAATAAGTTTTTTCGTATGGCTTATCAATATTATGTAAAGCCAGAAAATATTTTTGAATTGTAAGAATATTTTCGAGATAATGATTATTAGGTGATACAAGTCATATTATTTAACCCATATAGGGAAGAAGATGTAGGTTCATAACTTCCCCAATGGTAGTTAGATGAGATCGGATGAAGAACCAGTATTTCAACGTGATGTGTTCGTAAGCATAGATAGATAGATAGATAGATAGAATAAACGTAATATTTAATAGGTACACTTGTTTGAGTAAACATACATGTGTCTTTAAAAAATGAAATTAATCAGTACTGTCCAAAAGATTAAACTTTTTACTAAAGAAAATGTATATATATATATATATATAATGGATAGATAAGTATCTAAGGTGGCAAGCAGTGATAATATGTGCATAAAAGGTTCAAACCAAATGAAATTGTTTAATAATTAATAATTAAGAAATTTTATATTTAAAATTATAAAACTGTTTAAAAAATGAAGTTTTAAAATATGGCGAGATTTAAAAGGTTACTTTCTATTTAAAAAAAATGGTACAAATATATTTTTGAATAATTACAAGGAAATAACTGCATCTGATAATCGAAACTTACTGGTCATATAGAAAAGATGTTAGAAAAGAGAAATATTTATTCACATATATCTCAATTTAGTTTATATATATATATATTTCAAACTGTTATCAATCTATACATATTTATTTATATCTGTCTATTTAGCATTATCTGTCTGTTTCCATCTATCTATCTATCTATCTATCTATCTATCTATATATATATATATATATATATATATATATATATATATATATATATATATATATACACATATGTATGAATCTGTTCTTATCTATCTTTCTCTCTATCTAACGATAATATCTATCAGTCTTTATCTAGCTAGCCCTCTGTACCTGTCTGTTTTTATCTATCTATCTATCTATCTATCTATCTATCTATCTATCTATCTATCTGAATCTGTTCGTATATATCTAGCTATATATGCATATATATATGCACATACATATATGTATTTGTGTGTGTGTGTGTGTGTGTGTGTGTGTGTGTGTGTGTGTGTGTGTGTGTGTGTGTGTGTGTGTGTGTGTGTGTATAGACATCTTTAATAAATAATTTAGACAAGTTTTGTTTACTTATTTTTAATTGAATCCTTTCATATTGACGGGCAACATTTGCGACATTATTAAAGGTGAAGAGAAAATTACCCTGATGATGACATTGCGCTAATGTCGAAAGTACTCGGAATAAGTAATATGTATCAACTCGGCAATTTTCTTTGTTCCTTTAATAAAGACACGAAAAAGCTTGTCCGTGAATATGAAATGATCCAGTTGAAAATAAGTAAACAAAACTTGTCTAAATTATTCAATGAAACATATCTCACTGAAAACATGCTGCCAAAATATACGCAATATCTATATATATATATATATATATATATATATATATATATATATATATATATATATATTGAAAGATC
Organism: Acanthosepion esculentum; assembly: GCA_964036315.1. Taxonomy (NCBI): domain Eukaryota; kingdom Metazoa; phylum Mollusca; class Cephalopoda; order Sepiida; family Sepiidae; genus Acanthosepion; species Acanthosepion esculentum. Next base: position 47,543,600 of record OZ038480.1, read on the forward strand.
GATCCATCGATCTATCTCGTCTGTCTGTTTATATCTATCTATCTAAATTTGTACATAGCTATCTATCTGTTGATCGATCAATCTATGTATCTCAGTCGGGCAGTTTCTATCTGTCTCTGTCTGTCTGTCTGTCTCTCTCTCTCTCTCTCCATATATATATATATATATATATATATATATATATATATACATAATATATGGAATGCTCGATCGATCTATCTCAGTAGGTCTGTTTCTAGCTATCTAAATTTGTACATATCTGTCTATTGATCGATCGATCGATCGATCTATCTCAGTCGGTCAGGTTCTATCTATCTATCTATTGAACGATCGATTTATCTATCTCACCCCGCCAGTTTCTATCTATCTACCCATCTATATATCTACCCGAATCTGTTCAAATCTTTCTATTTATTTAATCAATCGATCTTAATCGGCCGTTTTCTATCTATCTATCTATCTATCTATCTATCTATCTATCTATCTATCTATCTATCTATCTGAATATATTCATATTTATTTATCTATTGATCGATCGATCTATTTTTCCCATTCAATCGGTTTATGTAAGTCTTTTCACATCTGTTCGGTCGATCGATTTATCCGAGCCTATTATAATAATACTTATCTATTGCGGTTCTTTCATATCAGTCTCGTATCCTCTTAGAAATGTCACTGGATTTCTGACTGTTCAAATTTACTTTTTCTTCATCACTGTCACTATACACACACACACACACGCACACACACTCATATATATATATATATATATATATATATATATATATATATATATATATATATATATATATATATATATGCATGTATGTATGCATGTATGTATGTGTGTGTGTTTACTATACTATTATGACATATATTGTTAACATATAATGATATATGTTGTGTTTCAAATATTTATGAAAACTTTGTCTGGATAAAACATTTCAACTGACAACATAAATCTTTTATTAAATAAGCGAACAAACACACGCACACATCTCGTATGCAAATACGGAATAAGATATTCAAATCTCATGTCGTGTACACGAGCAAAATATATTAAGTATTAGAAACTTACAATTTCTGTAGCGCATATGTCGTAGTATTATTTACATCACCTTCATACAATTCAATAGAATCGGTTCAATACAACTTCATAATATCTTTCATTTTCCTTTATTTTTTCATGGAACTATACTGATGTATATTAGGATTTTGTGAATTTTCGTATTAGGTATGTTGCACCGAGGGTAATGTCCGAGATTTATTTTCTTTCCATTCGTACTAATAATATTCGTAATTGAAATCGATAATGATTGATTGGTATTTATTAAACGACACAGACCTGTGTATAGGTCACTTCGTTTCGCCTGTATGTAAATAAATCGGTGGCTTAAGCCGACAATGATTTGCGAGTCCAAAGTGTAGAACTCTTTATCTATACCCTTGTGCAAATTAATTAAAACAAAACGAATAATTTCATTATTATTTACTTTTTTTCGTATGTTTCCAATTAAACATGACCCAGTGCACATGTTATTACTTCGTATGTCAATTCCACAAAGTCGTTCCTTACAGACTGACCACACATTCTCGATTGGAATTAAATCAGGATAGTTCCCGGGCCAATCTATAGCACTTTGATTTGCCCATTTGTAAGGCTTGCCAGTGTGTTCGTGCAGTGTTACAATTTTCGTACGCTTCCTTAGAGTAACGTCCGTCGCAAACAATGGCAGTAGGACAACTAATCGACAGTCGAGACAATAGTGTCTGGGCGTGATGAATATCTGATGCAATCACGGATGACACAATATTTTTTAAGGCCAAACAAATTTCATCATACACCTCGATTATAAATTCATATTACTGCACACCACTGAAAATGACCTAATCTGAGGAAAAATAGAAATCGATTACACCCTGTCACTCCAGTGGATCTAAAACTGACCGTATGGTGAAAGAAAGGAAACTAAAGCGGTTGTATCCATTAATTTGCACAAGGTTGTATCTGTCCATCTCGTTAGCTAGCTTTCTTAAATCACTAACAAAGAGATTAAGTTTACCGTTCAACGTATTCGCATTTAAGTTTGGCTATAGATTCCAGAAAGTTAGATTAAGGAAAAATTGATAAGATGAAAAATAGATATGAATTTACAGAGAGACAGACATAGAATCATAAATAAATAAATGCATGCTTATATATAAATCAATAAGGAAGAAACCCGAGGAAACAGAGATGTGTTTCTACAGAAGGATGCTTAGTATACCATGGACTGATGATGCTTTAGAGAAAATGGAAAACGAAATGAACACATACTTAGAATCGGAAAGACGCAGTTGAAATTATTAGCGCACATAATGAGGAAAGCGGGCTTAGAAATTTTGACACACACAAGGCATGCCGAAGACAAGAGTGACTAATGAAAGCAGCACGTAACCCTACCTAACGAGCTTGCGTGAATGTTTGGTTGAACAGGGATTAGGAAAGAGGGCAAAACGACAAATTTTACTAAGAGCTACGAAGGAGAGGAAGCTATGGAGAACCACGATAGCCCACGTCCTGAAAGAATTCCTCAATCCGCTCTGCTATCCATAACTCCACCGTGCTTCCCTGTACCTTTTCTATAAAAGAATGGTAAGTGCGCGGATGAGCTTTCCTCTTTGGCACCTCGACTTGACAAATTTAAGCGCAGTATTAGATTGGCAACATCATTTTGAAATTGCTAGATATAAGGGTAATTTCTATGTTAACAGTTTCTTCTCTTTTACTTTACGCTTGTGGATCTCTCTTCCGGCTTGTGGATCTCTCTTCCGGCTTGTGGATCTCTCTTTCCAGTCAAGTTTGATATTCAAAAAATTAAATGCAATGTCAATAGTTATGTTCTGTTTTCTTAATTCCTGTATTTTTCTTCTTTTTTTTTTTTCTCTCTCCTTTCACAATCAGTAGCCACTTTGCGTCTAAATGGCTTTATTATCTTGCTTCGGGTGAAATTAATAATAAAAACTTTCTCAGTTAATATGCTATGCTCTTTTACACTTAAATTTCATTCTACATATTGGTGACATTTACTGATGTGTCCTGTCTATGTTAGCTTTGCTATCGCTTAAGAACTTATTATTATTATTATTGAGATACTCCTCTCCGTCACTTTGATATTTTGGTCGGGTGTTGGTGGTAAAATCTCAACTCTCGTTCGCAGCTGACATTTCCTTAGCATATACAATGTGACATCAACGAAGCTTGCGGAACATATTATCACAAACAACTGTAATTTCGATGAAAATCTTAAGGTATTCACATACTGAAAAAATATCCAGAATCCACCGAACTTTTGGCCCTGAAAACGCATGGGTATAGTTTAATAGTAAAAACTACTAAAGTCCTGTCCCGGGGGAATGAACAAAATGACAGGAGAGTTTCATTAGATATCTACTAACTAAACTATTTGATTAATTGCTCTTACTAAGTAATCAACTCACGGAACATTTCAACACGAACACATTCCCCATCATGTTACTCACGTTTCAGTTGCATTCCTTTCACGTTGGCTGCGTTTTATTCGTTTTGTCACGTTGGTGACCAATACAACCATTTTTCTCAAGACAAGTGGCGTTTTTTCAAAGAGTTTTATTTTCTTATGTTTTTATATATATATATATGCAATTTTTAAACAATTTAAAGACAGACATACTACCGAAGTATTGTTAAACATTGTTAAACACTGCGGCGTTTCTTTCCTTTTTCTTCTTTAAATCGAGTTCTTCTCTAAGTGTTGAAAAACATTGGGTAGTTACGGCAATCATTTTGTTTATTATTATTATTATTATTATTATTATTATTATTATTATTATTATTATTATTATTATTTATTATTATTATTATTATTTTGCTTTCTGTTTAGTACGGTCCTTTACCGGATCATTAGACGAGACTTGGGGCAAGGCAAAGTAGTAATTATATGCATTCTGTTTGCTCAGAATCTGATGTTAAGTGATACTTAACATGTACAGTGTTTATATTTACATTGATAATACTCTCCTGAGTAGAAGAACAGTTCCACACAGTGCAGTTTGTTGAATCTCTCGTAGAAAGTGACTGCCAGGGAGACTGGTAATATTCTTATCTGTGTCTTTTTTATCGGGTCCATTGCTCCGATTATTATGAGTATAAAAGTATTTTTTCTTTTCAATTTAAACATTCCAATATTTAGTTATGTTCTCATATTTTTTAACAGATTTTGTTTTTATCTGATGGCAAGGCTAAGTCCCAAACAATAGTGACGTCATAATTTTCTTTGACTTCTTCAGCAGGGTGGGGGGCATTCATAATATATCTCAACATGTGGCATATTGTAATACTCACTATACATTCCAATGAATGCCTAATCTTATCATTTCAAACTTTGTATTCTTCCTGTGTCAAGATTGGGCAGCCAGATACTAAGTGATCAATTATTATTATTGTTATTATTAATATATATTATTATTATTATTATTATTATTATTATTATTATTATTAAACAAAATGTTTGACGTAACTCTTCCAATATTTTCAACAGTTAAGAGAAGAACGGGATTTGAAGAAAAATAAAGAAAAGAAAAATCACTTAAACAATATTAAAAAAACGATGTTAAAAATATTTCAACAGAATGTCTGTCATCTTCAAGTTATATTTATCAATATTTTTCAAATATAAAAATATATAAATCTACAAAAACTTATAAGACTTTGTACAAACGTTGCTTGTCTAAGATTTATTACTGATACAGTAATTGTGGCACAAGGTCAAAAAGGGAAAAAGAGTTAAGACTGGTCGGCACTGTCTTATACCTAGCTAATCAGATTACCGACCCATTCATTCGTTACAATTTACACATTCACCACAAAAACTCATCCCTCATCATTCAATCCTACATATACCACAAGTTCACAGGGAACCTACAATACACCCCATGACATACAAATTTCAATATGTACAATTGTGTATACAAAATATATAAAAATATTTAAAGACATTTTTATGTTTAACATTCTTTTTATAGATACAAGTATACTTAAATACTTGTATCTATAAAAAGAATGTTAAACATAAAAATGTCTTTAAATAATTGTCGGACTTTCTCCATTTCATAATGTGTGACATCATTTGCTTACATTTGATACGCCATGAGCAGTTATGAATGTACGTGGGAGTTTCATGGAAGATTGAAGTTTATAAGCAGTAAATTTGACCTTGCCAACCGAACGATCCTTGTGGCTATATGACGGTTCCGTATAGGATACAGATTCGAATCCTGTCGAAGGACGAATATTTTCTATGAAAATTTCTCGGACATTCAGGCCGGTAAATGTTAGTTAATACTGTTTATTATAAACAGAGCATTTACTTAAATACTTGTATCTATAAAAAGAATGTTAAACATAAATATGTCTTTAAATAATTGTCAATATAAAAATATATCAATATTATGAAATGAGGGGGCGGGAGGATAAAACAAAAACGAAATTAATATAAATGATGTCAGTAGGACTTGTCCACCGGTCAAAAATAAGAGTGGCCGCTGTATTCTGTCTTCCGACAAAATCTCGAGAGGGAGAGAGAAAGATTAAAAAAATGTGAGAATTAGAAAATTAAAAACCTAACCCAGTCGAGATGAAAAGGGTAGGCAAAAAAACTGGGGAGGTTGGGAATCTTCGACTTGGATCATAAAAAAAGAAGTGGAAAAAAGACCGGGAACGACACTTACATTAACTAGGTGCAAAAGAAGGTTCTATCTTAAACCAGGGTGGGGCTCCACAGGAAATCGCACCGTTGTGACTTGGGGTGGGGGCTTAAAAAAGAAAATTAAGGCTAGCCTCGTTCACGCGAACCAAGCTTGCTAAAGTTACCCACCTTTCGCTGAAATCTGTTGATATCAAACGCTTTCTATTAGTTCTGATCTTCCGCCTGATCTGATGCTCGAAGAACCCGATCAGATCTTAATCTAAATAGCGTTAACATCGCAAGATTTCCTCCATCCGCGTCGTCTAAATCACCATTCTAGCCACGGCTAACAACGTCAGAAGCACCATCCGTTTCACCCCAGAATTCGGAGTGGGGGTGACACACTCCCACACACGTATGCAAGATCCATGACCCCGAGCTTTTCGGGAGCGATACGTGCCGCCAACTCGCCGACGTAGTCCAGAAAGGGCGCACACGAGGACAATGGTAGAACGCTTGCGAAACAGTCTCCTCTAAGCCAAGGTCACACTTCATCTGAAGGCCACGTCGTTGAGAGCTAGCCTATTCCGAACCAATCACCAGGTAAGCGAAATCTCAGAAAGAGCGCAATTCGGCCGCCTACAAATCGAACCGGTTGCAGAGTAGATCCTTCGCGACCCCCTCCACTAATTCACGATACAGGACTCTCCTCGGCCGAGAAAGGTCACTGGACCGAGGAATGCCTCTCAAGTCCGATCTACAGTCGAGGAGGCAATTCGACTGATCCCGGAGCCTACGACGGCACTCAGCTCCAGAGGAGTGTTGGTAAGGCGAAGATCGAGCCACCTGTACTGGTAATGGACGCGTCAAAATGAATGAAACGCTGCCAGCGTGAAGGCATGCAGCTGAAACGTGCTTAATATGATAGTGGCTCTTGGAATTTTCGGGTAGTTGATTAGTTACTAAGAGGAATCACTGAAACAACTTAGTATAAATCAAATGGAACTATCCTGTAATTCTGTTCATCCTCCCAAGCCGGCAAGTTCGTAATTTGCTTTTGTAACCATCCTCATGTGTTTTAAAGAGTTGACAGGTCGGAAGATTCTGAATATTTTTTTTCAGAATGTGCACCTTAAGATATTTATCGAAATTACAGTCATTAGTAATAAAATGTTCTCCAAGCTCTGTTGATGTCACATTATTGTGTCTGATATCACACCTATGTCCAATGAATCGTTTATTTAATTTTTCCGTTGTGCAACCCACATAAATCAAGTCATGTTTGGTACATTGGGCGGTGTATATTAAATGGGAATCAGTACAATTCCTCCCCGCCTTAGTAGAAATCGGGATGTTTCTCTTTGAATTTGTGATAGAATTAGCTTGACTCATGTTGTTGCACAACTCACAGGGTTTTCTTCTTAGGTGACTGTTTTCGGGAGTACAACGATCCGAAACTCCAATGTTGTTTTGAGTGTGGACGCTTACATTTGTTAAAATTTTTCTGATGTTTTTATTTATTTTGAAAGAAACTGTAGGCGGGTTGGGAAAAATCTTGTTATTTATTCATTTATTTTTTTATTCTTTTTGATTTGTTGTTTGATACAATCATTTATCAAGCCTTTCATCTGAGACCTAAAGTAAATGATAGTTTTTCTTTAGCAGTTGTCGAAAGACTTCTAAGTATAATGTTTTGTATATCACATGAAAAGTATTAGTATTATTATTAGTAGTAGTAGTACTAGTAGTTGTTGTTGTTGCAGTTGCTTTTCTTGTTGGTTTTCTAACTTCTTCTGCCTTATGTTTAGTATAATACCATATTGGATCTGAAATAAAGCAATCTAGTAAACATGTGCATTCTGTTTGAACAAATTCTGATGTTGAGTTATACTAAACACGTACAATGTGTATATTTATTTTTACATTGATAATATTCTTCTGAATAAACAAGCAGTCCTTCATTATTATTATTATTATTATTATTATTACGACTACTACTATTATGGTTGTTTGTATGTACAACTGTTGCGCGTTTCCTTTTAGGAAAAAAGTGTAGTATCTGCCCAATCCCCGGATGTTTTAAACTGGCATAAATTATATTTTCTGACCAAAAGAATTCATACTAATATTAAGTGGAAAGAAAGTGGAAAATACGAAGGCAAAATAGGAAGACAAACATGGAGAGTAATGGAAGGAAGGTAGGAGATATGAAAGCTAGAAAAAAAAGAAAAACGTATATATATATAGTTATAAGAAAAGAAACGAAAAGGAAAGAAAATGATAATCACCCAATATAGCCAGAGAAGATTGAACTTATTAAATTATGTCAGATTTTACTCCTCTCTACATGTCCCACACGAGTAACCGCGTGTCAAATTATGATCCTCTCTACGTCACCCACACTAGCAGCGTGTGTCAGATTTTGATCCTCTCTCCGTGTCTCACACTAGATACCGCATATAAAATTTTGGTTCTTTATACGTGTCCCACATCTAGTATCTAGTATCAGCGAGTGAGATTTTGATCCTCTCTACGTCGCCCACACTAGTATCTGCGAGTGAGATTTTGATCATCTCTACGTCACCCACACTAGTATCTGCGAGTGAGATTTTGATCATCTCTACGTCCCCCACATTAGCAGCCGCGAGTGAGATTTTGATCCTCTCTACGTCTCCCACACTAGCAGCCACGTGTCAGATTTTGATCCTCTCTATGTCCCCCACACATGCAGCCGCGTGTCAGATTTTGATCCTCTCTACGTCACCTACACTAGTATCTGCGAGTGAGATTTTGATCCTCTCTACGTCACCCACACTAGCAGCCGCGAGTGAGATTTTGATCCTCTCTACGTCTCCCACACTAGCAGCCGCGAGTGAGATTTTGATCCTCTCTACGTCTCCCACACTAGCAGCCGCGAGTGAGATTTTGATCTTCTCTACGTCTCCCACACTAGCAGCCGCGAGTGAGATTTTGATCCTCTCTACGTCTCCCACACTAGCAGCCGCGAGTGAGATTTTGATCCTCTCTACGTCTCCCACACTAGCAGCCGCGAGTGAGATTTTGATCATCTCTACGTCCCCCACATTAGCAGCCGCGAGTGAGATTTTGATCCTCTCTACGTCTCCCACACTAGCAGCCGCGAGTGAGATTTTGATCCTCTCTACGTCTCCCACACTAGCAGCCGCGAGTGAGATTTTGATCATCTCTACGTCCCCCACATTAGCAGCCGCGAGTGAGATTTTGATCCTCTCTACGTCTCCCACACTAGCAGCCGCGAGTGAGATTTTGATCCTCTCTACGTCTCCCACACTAGCAGCCACGTGTCAGATTTTGATCCTCTCTATGTCCCCCACACATGCAGCCGCGTGTCAGATTTTGATCCTCTCTACGTCACCTACACTAGTATCTGCGAGTGAGATTTTGATCCTCTCTACGTCACCCACACTAGCAGCCGCGAGTGAGATTTTGATCTTCTCTACGTCTCCCACACTAGCAGCCGCGAGTGAGATTTTGATCCTCTCTACGTCTCCCACACTAGCAGCCGCGAGTGAGATTTTGATCTTCTCTACGTCTCCCACACTAGCAGCCGCGTGTCAGATTTTGATTCTCTCTACATCCCCCACACATGCAGCCGCGTGTCAGATTTTGATCCTCTCTACGTCACCTACACTAGTATCTGCGAGTGAGATTTTGATCATCTCTACGTCCCCCACATTAGCAGCCGCGAGTGAGATTTTGATCCTCTCTACGTCTCCCACACTAGCAGCCGCGAGTGAGATTTTGATCCTCTCTACGTCTCCCACACTAGCAGCCGCGAGTGAGATTTTGATCTTCTCTACGTCTCCCACACTAGCAGCCGCGTGTCAGATTTTGATTCTCTCTACATCCCCCACACATGCAGCCGCGTGTCAGATTTTGATTCTCTCTACGTCACCTACACATGCAGCCGCGTGTCAGATTTTGATCCTCTCTACGTCACCCACACATGCAGCCGCGAGTGAGATTTTGATCCTCTCTACGTCACCCACACTAGCAGCCGCGAGTGAGATTTTGATCCTCTCTACGTCTCCCACACTAGCAGCCGCGAGTGAGATTTTGATCCTCTCTACGTCACCCACACATGCAGCCGCGTGTCAGATTTTGATCCTCTCTACGTCACCTACACTAGTATCTGCGAGTGAGATTTTGATCCTCTCTACGTCACCCACACATGCAGCCGCGTGTCAGATTTTGATCCTCTCTACGTCACCTACACTAGTATCTGCGAGTGAGATTTTGATCCTCTCTACGTCACCCACACTAGCAGCCGCGAGTGAGATTTTGATCCTCTCTACGTCTCCCACACTAGCATCCGCGAGTGAGATTTTGATCCTCTCTACGTCACCCACACTAGCAGCCGCGAGTGAGATTTTGATCCTCTCTACGTCTCCCACACTAGCAGCCGCGTGTCAGATTTTGATCCTCTCTACATCCCCCACACATGCAGCCGCGTGTCAGATTTTGATCCTCTCTACGTCACCTACACTAGCATCCGCGAGTGAGATTTTGATCCTCTCTACGTCACCCACACTAGCAGCCGCGAGTGAGATTTTGATCCTCTCTACGTCTCCCACACTAGCAGCCGCGAGTGAGATTTTGATCCTCTCTACGTCACCCACACATGCAGCCGCGTGTCAGATTTTGATCCTCTCTACGTCACCTACACTAGTATCTGCGAGTGAGATTTTGATCCTCTCTACGTCACCCACACATGCAGCCGCGTGTCAGATTTTGATCCTCTCTACGTCACCTACACTAGTATCTGCGAGTGAGATTTTGATCCTCTCTACGTCACCCACACTAGCAGCCGCGAGTGAGATTTTGATCCTCTCTACGTCTCCCACACTAGCATCCGCGAGTGAGATTTTGATCCTCTCTACGTCACCCACACTAGCACCCGCGAGTGAGATTTTGATCCTCTCTACGTCTCCCACACTAGCAGCCGCGTGTCAGATTTTGATCATCTCTACGTTCCCAACACAAGCACCCACGAGTGAGATTTTGGTCTTCTCTACGCGTCCCGTATGTGCAGCCAGTTGGAAAATACACCTACTTTGCCCACATCACCTTTTCATCTGCTTGATATTTACTTCAATTAATTTAGTGCAACAAGTTCAACTTCCAAATGAAGGTGCATTAGTTTGCCTTGAAAATCAGTATTCGGGTTCTTGAATTTCACCTCAGATTGAACACTTGAAGGAGACGGTAATCTCTTTTTGACATAACTTTTCGAATTTAAACATATGGAAATGAATTCGTATCGCGAAAAGCTGTGTTATGAAGAAATCTCAAATTATTTCGTATCTTCATTTTATGCATTACTATTTCAAATATATGCTCTTATTTTAACAGAAAAATTTAATACCGTTTTTAATTAATTTTAAAATTTTAGCCAAGGTTTTTTTTTTTTTTTTGAATTGGAGAAAAAAAATCTTTTTACGCTTATATTTTTCAAAAAGAATATATTTCTTATTTTGGCATCTGTAAATACAAACATTATACAAAAATAAACCTTTAATGAAGATGTGTAAAAAAAAAGTGTCACTGTTTTTAAACTAAAAAGAAAATTAATTTGAGATTGTTTTTTTGATTTATTCTCTTTAAAGTCCATCTGTTAAAGATTAATTTTCTGCGTGTTGTTTTTGTAGCCTCTTTGTCTGTTTTGATTTCTTACATTTTTTTTCCTCGTTGTCAGTTTTCGTTTGAATTGCAGTTCTTTTTTTTTCTGCATCAGATTATGGCGTAGAATAATCTTTACCGCGAAACACTACCACCCAGGATTGAACGGATACCCGGGAATAAAACACTCACTTGTCAACAATAGTTAAATTTTCCCCCTTTTATAATGTCAGGATAAATAAACTAATTTTCTTTACTGAATCATTTTCTATTTTTTCATACACATACACACTCATGTATCTATCTATCTATCTATCACACACATATACATACATATATATATATATATATATAATATATATATATATATATATATATATATATATATATATATATATATATATATATATATATATATATATATATATATATATATATATATATGTCAGTGGCACCAGTGGGGATTCTAACAAAAGCAGTTTTTTTTTTAAATAATCAACCTGCATACGGTTCAACTTATTCCACGATCTCAAATCGTTTTTTTTTTTTTAATTTTTTTTTTACTTGCTTTTCATTACGAATAAAAAGTAAAGTCAGAAAGTGTGAAGAGAGAAGAAAAAACTTCAACATCTTACGACCTGTGTAAATTTGATAGTCACCAAATTCTATTAACTGGTCTAGTCTTCACTGTGACACGTTCAGAGAAAAAAAAAACGTGTTTGGCGAAGTTTTTACTTTTAACGGAAACTTGCTGGCAGCCATTATAAATGATGCGAAAATCCGTTTGGGTAAGGGAGGCACAAAGGAGATGTGGTCGGGAAGGAAAGAAATCATTCACCCGTTTAGTATTATGTCACAAATTAGACGGTAGATTCTGGAAATTCTAGCTTTCTGTCCAGCAGGGGTGCCACTGCTTAACGGAAGACCGTTATGCCCACGATTTTCTGCCTTCTTTTCTGGTCGACCTCAAGTAATGCTTCCTTTTCTTCAATCATTTCCTTTTTTTTTCTTCTCTATTTTTTATTTATTTTTTTTTTTAACGCTGTTGGGACAAAGACAAAAAAAGAAAGACAAATAAAAATATAAAAAATAAGGCCAGAGAATTTTATTTATTTATTTCAAAGACGTCTCCAACATTCATTCAGTTTGAGATTTACAAAGATTGGTTTAGTATGGCACAAGATGGTTTCTATGATTAAATGAGAGCGTACATTTTCAGTTTAATGAAAACGCTTAATTCCGTTTCATTCCATTCGTTTCATTTCTCTTTCGTTTTTCTTTGATTTTTTTCATTCATTGAAACGAAACAAAATTATCTGATATTTTTTTTCTTTCATCGCGAATATTTTTCTCTTAGCGTTTATTCGTTCCAGTTTTTTTATCCTTAGTTTCTTCACTTCCTCTGATAAACCTGGATATTGTATTAAAATAAACTTGTATTCAATTTAAATTTGTAGAGAATTTTTTTAATTCGTTCACTTTTTCTCACTAGATTCCTTTCTAATGCAAAATATTTTTAGGCTCCTTCAGAATTGTTTTCTTTCTTTGTACAACAATTTTATTTCTCTCTCTCTCTCACTCTCTCTTATATATATATATATATATATATATATATATATATATATATATATATATATGTGTGTGTGTGAGTTGGTGCCGGGAATTTCTCGAAATGACCTCATCCCAAAATCTTTCAGAAATCAAACTTCGAAGGTGATATATATATATATATATATATATATATATATATATGTAAGAAGAAGAAAACGGATACTTTAATAATCCATTAATAATTAAAGTCACCGTTTTCTTATTATCATTATAATGCTATGTAATCTACATTGAGCTCTCTCTCTCTCTCTCTCTCTTATACATATTTATTTTTAAAAAATAGATCAGCTAATCACACTACCTTCGGTTCAACCGTTTGGTATTTTCAGGCGATACGAGACAAAAATATTTGTTTGTTTTTTTAATTTAAAAGCACTGCTTGCTAAATTTTTGTTTTCTTTATACATGCATTGAGCACTTTTTAATACAACTGTTTCCTGGTCTAATTCAATTCTGACCAATAACTGTTAAATATATAGAGAGAGAAAGAGAGGGTGGCGATAAAGACAATGTACAACTACTTATAATAAAAGAGTAAAGCATTGAAGCAGGTGTCTTGTAGTTCGAATAGTATCGGTAATTAATTTACTATTGTTTAAGATAGCATTTTATCGTTATTAACCATAATTAACCAGGACCATTTTAATAATAAATTTCTGGGCTGTTGCTTAATTGCTTTGTCTTTATTGTTATTGTAAGTAACTGTATAGTGACTTTATTGTCACCCTATATATATATATATATATATATATATATATATATATATATATATAATGCCAAAAGTTTGCGGCCACTCTCTGGATTTTGAAGAATCGCCAAAATCTTCAGGTTTCGCACGTGCTTTTTTCAAAAATAATTTAATAGCTGACTTCGGGCCAGAGGGAATTTCTCTTCCAGAAGAGACTTATCAGATATTAAATAATAATAACGGAATTAACTACTTGCTGTCGAGCGACATACAGTATAAATATCACGTTCTTTATCTTATTATCTCGGTACGTTTTTGGTATAGATACCGGAAAATGTAATACACCGTCTCCCCACACCACGCACACACACACAGATATATATATATATATAATGGACTGAAATATATAATAGACTGATGTATATATATAATAGACTGATATATATGTATATATAATAAATTGATATATATGTGTGTGTGTGTGTATTAGTAAAAGTATTTGCATTAATAAGTCCAGGAAAAAACTACTTTGCCATGGACGAAATGATCATCTGTATGAGGTAAATTGTTTGGAGCTCATTAATTGTAATTTACACATACACACACACACATATATATATATATATATATATATATATATATATATATAGGGAGTGGGAAATGTATTAATTCATCTCTTCTTCACTCAATAGGGTGTATTGCAGAATATACTGAACCACATAGCCTTACTTAGCAACCAGTCTAGGAGAAAGACAACTCTAAATTCAAAACCAGAGGTGGAGGATGAACGCTTAGTGATACTGTGCCATTTATATATACATACATATATATATATATATATATATATATATATATATATAATATTTATGTATTTAATTTTGCGCATGCGCGTTGTTTGTTTTTAATTTTGTTGACTGCAGGGTATGGTAGGGTCAGTTGTGTACACTCTGTGAGAAAAAGAGCACCAAGACGTACGTAATTCCCCCCGCCGGAAATTTTGAAACGGCTTGCTGTACTGCTTGGCATTCCAGCCGTAATGTTTGACTATCTGAGGATAATGCAAAGGATTAGGAAAGAGTTGGATGAGTCTACTGGTAATTACAAAATTGTTTGGAGTGATCATTAGTGATGGCGAAGTTATGCCTCCATTCACCTCCCAACAAGGCCTCAAACTCAATACAGAGGCCTACATCAAGTACCTTCCGGAGGTAATGCTCGCCTGAGTCAAGAGTGTGGCTTCTGAATGACCCTATGTCTGACAACAAGACTATATAGCATACCACACAAACAGGAGAACACAGTCATGGCTGTCAGACAATTTCTGCAACCACGTGAACCCTTACTATGGTGGGGAAAGCTTATGGATAACCAACCCCACATTTTGGGAGTTTTTTTATAGATGTTGTAACCATTTTCATAATTGATTTTATTATGAGTTGGCGTCTTCTTGAACATGCTGACCGTGTTCGAAAATTTAATAAAAACATTCCAATGAATATATATATATATATATATATATATATATATATATATATATATATATATATAGGTCTGTTCGATAAAAGTAACTCACCTGATTTTTTTTACTAAAAGGAAACGAAAGTTGAGCTAAATTCAAAGGATATAAGCCGTCTAAAATCCGAAGAAGAAGCTTTGAAAGCTCTTTGAATTTAGCAGTAAGTACTGTCAAGCATCCGTTCAGTATAATGTTCTGGGGATGCTTTTCTTTTCATGGAACTGGTTTCTTAAAACCTATTGAAAAGACCCTCAGGAGCGAGCAGTACAAGATAATTTTAGAGTCTTGTCTGCCCCCTTCTGCTGAAAGGATGCAAATCGACCCCACCAAGCTCATTTTATGCAGGATAATGCTCCCTGTCACAAATCAAAATTGATGAAGGCATACTTTGATGAGAAGCAGGTGAGTGTTATGACATGGCCACACCAATCTCCTGACCTCAACCCCATAGTAAACTTTTGAAGCATTATAAAGTACAGGCTCTCGAGAAAGCAGTTGAGCAACAGAGGATTTGATTGTGAATGTTCGGTTATGTTTCTATTGATTACTAGTTGCAGGAAATAAGCGAGTCACTTTTTTTGCACAGTTTTAACCTAAATCTCGTTTATATCCAAAATTATAATTATCAATAGAATACCTTAGGGTGAGTAAACTTTTTTACTAGGTGTTCGGGAAGGGGTCTTTATATTCGTAAGATTAAAAATTAGTTTGACACCAAAAACAATTGGCGAAAAAATTTTGAAGTAAAAAAATCATGTGAGTCACTTCAGCACTGTATATGAAAATTTTTTTCAGAGTTAACCTGTGGAAAAAGACAATATTTATAAAGGTAAAAGACAATAGGAAAACTGTAATAGTAGCCGACGCGTTTCACCCAATGTTTCGCTTTTGCCTTGAAAAGGCCACATTGGACGAAACGAATCGGCTACTATTACAGTTTTCCTATTGTCTTTTACATATATATATATATATATATATATATATATATATATATATATATATATATATATATATATATATATAGCTAAAATAAATAAAACCTTGATAATTTCAGATAGATTAGCTGCAAACGCTTGGATCCAGAGAACATTCGGACTATTCTGACACTCTCTTTGTCCAGGAAGGAAAATACTTGTACGAATACAAATTTGAATAAAAAGATTAATCGCAGTTCTGCTTCAGTCATCTTCAATGGAAATTGCATAAAAGGGGAATTGCTGCCAATATATATATATATATATATATATATATATATATATATATATATATATGCAATATATATATATATATGCAATATATATATATATATATATATATATATGCAATATATATATATATATATGCAATATATATATATATATATATATATATATATATATATATATATATACAATATATATATATACAATATATATATACAATATATATCAGTCTATATATTTACAATCTGTTCAATATTAAGGTTTTTTTTTCGTATTTTTTCATTTTACATTATTCTATTCATTTATATTTTTCCTTTATTTAATTCATTTTCTCTCCTCTGATTTCTCTTTTCTCAAATTCGTTCTATTTTTCAAAGGTTTCTTATCTTTATCTCTTCTTTATTTTTCTCTTTTTCTACTTTTTATTTTTTCTCTTTTTTGTTTTCATTTATATTCGTTTTATCCTCCTTCTTTCTTTCGTTCTCTTTCATGTTTCCAAAATACGCCAACCAATTTAAACTTTTTATTACAAATTTTCTTTGTATTTTTCTTTCTTTCTTTCTTTCTTTCTTTCTTTTTCTTGTTTCCAAAATACGCAAACGACTTTAAACTTTTTATTGCAAATTTTCTTCATTGCAAAAATCCTTCCAATTCTTATATCTAATTTTCTTCCTGTCTTTTTCATTTTTTTTTTTTTACTCTCACGATTCTTCATTTTTTTCTATTTCCCAACTTTGATACTTTCTTAACTGACGATCGTGTGGTGAATGGCATAGCTATAAAATACAAATAAATAAATAAAATCTCAAGATGGAACGAAATGCTAAAACCTGAAGCAGTGGAAATCCCTAGCGAGCGCAGGGTGGTGTGTAAGGGTGTGATAGCAAGGCAAGCTGTCGATGGTGGTTGTGGCAAGGACAGATGAAAAAATGTTTAAGAAACCAAAAGACAAACTGCCTCCTCATAATACCCCCTAAAAAGAGAACCCCCTCTGAAACACCCACCAAATAACCCCTAAACTCCTGAGAATTGTGGGCGGATTTCTAGCTATCTCACGGGCATTTCTCACTTTGTAAGTAATGATGCCTGATTTTCCTTTTCTTTCTGGTCGAATTTAATAGAAGACGAACTCGTAAGCGCGAATTCTTCGACAAGGCCAATAGATTGGCTGGAGAACAGACAAAGACAGTGGGCAGATCAAAAGACATACAAAAATAAGTACTTTAAATGAGTAAGGATTGTATGGTTGTTTTCACGTGACCGCAACACAAGGCGAATTCACAAATGGTGAAATGAAATAGATACCACAATTTTCACGTGATAAATACGAGACTGGCTACTCCAAAAATAAAGCTGTTTACACTGACTAAAAATCTGTTTTCTTATATTTTTTTTAATGGCTGTATGCTCGTTCCCTGGTAAGTACGTCCATCCGCTGGCTATGGTGACGAATTAACCTCAGTTACAACCGCCTGCTTAGCCCATACACAGAGTTAGCCTAAGGTTTACCGATCGGATCTTATTTAAAGTTTCTGGGCGGAGAGAGAATATGAAGTAGTTGAACAACACCATTACACTCGAACTCTCAGTCACGATGACTTGAGACTTCTTGCTAGTACTAACATCGACGGTTTCTTTTGAGTTTCACACAAAGGTTTTGAATCAATTTGCAGTACGGCTTTATTCCTTTCCCCAAACGTGCCTGGATGCTGGGGTCGTCTCCTCTAGCAGATATGGCAGGTCGTCTGTGGTTTGATTCAGACATGGGTCTTCATAGTCGCAATGCTGACTTTCTAACCATTCGGTCACGTGCCAATCGACATTTCTAACCGGGCTTTTACTAAATTTAAAAAAAAGGTATTACGTTAAAATTTCAACCGAGAAAGGTATATCGGCCTAGAAAATCAGCATTTGAAATCTTGACTTTTTACTTCCTTATCTACCTTAAGTTATAGGTACAGGGCGGGAAATATGAAACACCCAGTCAGAATCAAAATCAATGCAAGTGTAACAGACTAGCTTGTTAACCGTTACCTGGGCTCGAAACCTTATTACTAAGACTACTGGGAAATAAATACAGTAAATTTATCTTGAAAATGTCAATCATTTTAAATTTTGTTGGTGTGTTTCGTGACTTAGTTGCCGGTTTCTCATAGTTTCAACGGTCGGTGTTCGAACCCGGATGTACATACTGATTTTCACGTCAGTTTGTTAGAGCAACACAGGCATCCAAGTCCGCGTTCCCACCTATAACCTAACATGAGTTCGGACGGAGAAGGTTCAATATCCATGAAAAATAAATTAGTAGAGCTGTCCATATTGAAGTTAGTGCTTTTTTGGTCTCTCTGATTAGTGCTATATTGGGAGCATCTCTAACGCGCTAAATGGCACGCAACGTTAATTACGTAATACAGTGCAACCCGGATATAAGAGAGTTGTCGGGACCGGAGAAGAAGTCTCTTATATCCGGGTTTCTCTTATATCCGGGTTTGGTCTATTTTGTTTAGGTAAGTATGGCTCTAATTTGGGACCAGAGAAAAATCTCTCTTATATCAGGGTTTCTCTTATATCCGGGTTACACTGTATCTCCTTATTGAAATTCGGGATTCGTCTTCATTTAGTTCTCCGTTCAGTGCTGGTATGCAATGCTAATTAGTTTGGAAATTATCCCATTTTCCTATTCATCTCTGTGGAAACGTATCCGACTCAGACATAATATGGTTCTGCCAAGTGATGGGTAAGCACCCTTCACAGACACCCTAGCGATTGCTTACTACGGTAAATCACGTAGAACGTTGCAATAGGGAGTCATGCAGTAAATATCAAACTCACTAGTAATGGATTTAAAAAAGAAATCATAAAAAATACTTATGGTAATACAGGAAACATTCGGCATCCACTGATCATGTAGTTGGCTTTACTGTCAGCTTAAATTTATGAAATCCATCTCTTAAAATAAGTTTTTCAAGTCCATTAACTCTTATCGCTCTTTCTTCTACTGAAAGGAAATTTCCTTTTTAACATTTTCTTTGAAGTAATGTTAAAGTCAACATCTTAATTATATCATTATTTCCCGTCTAGTTACTTGTGTATACACGTTTTTAGTTCTTGTTACCATTGGAAATCTTCAAATAATGTGGTTTTTGTTATCTGGTGATTATTATGATTATCTTTGGATTCCAGTCGAATCCATTACGTTCACTCACGTGCTAATACCCTTGGAAAAGGGTATGAATCCTCTTCTTCTCCCCCCAGCTATGGGTAAATAGCAGGACGGACTGTTCTCTAGCCTTGGATGGCAGCTGGTCTACTGCAGAAAAAATGGCAACCTACTACTGGAAAAAAATCTTCCTCGTCAGTCATGTGACGAAAGATACATGATCGCCTAAGCGTGTATCACGTATGGCACGTAACTGACTGAGTTCCATTTTCTAACATTTGATGAAAAGTTGTCGTCCTTAAGACCTAAAGGATTCATTCACTTGAAGTCATTTTTAATCACTGATCAGAGAAAACGGTTATATACAGATGACAGTTTAAACATTTCTGAACGAGTTGGATACCACACATGACATCCACGTGAGAGTCTAGATCCGACGAGATAATTTAAGCACATGACTCTTGTTAAAGATTTAACGTTGTAGCCTTGTTGCAGTTGCGCATAAAACTACGCGTTATAACTTATGTTCAATTTCCTTATCTCCTACACTAAATTTGTTATAACTGATCCATCAACCGAGGTATTTGAAGTGCTTAGAATTTATTAACCCCACATTCTGATTTCTTTATGGTAGAATCACGGCATTATTACTATTACTGCTTTCATTCCAATTCCTGATTATGATCTCTGCTCTGGAATGTCCTGTTTCTTGGAAAACTCTTCGGTCGTATTTCTAGGAAATCTCTTCAGTCCTATTTCTAGGAAAACTTCGTAAAGAATGTTCATTTTTTGGGGGGTCATGATCATTCGTTTGCCAATTTTGAATATCTATGTCATCAACATAGTCGCCCTCATCATCGGTAAACTAGAATAAAAACAATAACACAGTTTATTCTTACTAAATTCATTTGGAATGTGGTATGAAATATTTATATTATGAAGGCTCATTTATTCAATTCTTTGCTTGTACAAGCGCAGAGCATAGACTAGGAAGAGATTAAATAAACTAGGGTTCTCATTTCCTGACAAGGTTTGAAATAATTCGATGTTTGTTTTTCACCAGACATAAGAATTTGTAGATCCATATAGTTCCTCCTTCAGGATATTAGATGAAGTCAAATCATAAAAACGTTTCCTGAAGGATAAGAAAAGGAAATGTCTATTGATGTGGCCAAATCTTACCGTGAGATCAATATAGCAGGTGTACAACTTACAGCAGAAACGTATTAATCAAATATAACTCTGATATAGAATCACAATAATGAAACAGATTGTGTGAATCGTGTATATATATATATATATATATATATATATATATATATATATATATATATATATATATGTATGTCCGATGAAATCCTAACAGATGAAACGCGTGACAAATAAACTTTTCCAGTTTGTCATATTTCTCTCTCCGCCTCTCTTCACACACACACACACACACACACACACATATATATATATATATATATATATATATATATATATATATATATATATATATATATATATATTATGATATTATTATTTAAAATATTCTTAAAAATATTTTATCATTCCCTTGTTTCGGAACTAAAACTTTTGTTCCATTTTCAAGGGATGTTGAATAACTTCAGAAAAAATGATTTACTTTTGTATAATACTACTTCGCTTACACAAGGAAATCATTTTTTCTGAAGTTATTCAACTTCGCTTGAAAATGGAACAAAAATTTTAGTTCCGAAACAAGGGAATTTCCGTGTCGCGATGATAAAATATTTTCTCAAATATTTTAAATAATAATATTATAATATTAAGCTCTACTTTGTATCGAGCACTTCTCACTGTTCTTTCTCTTTATTTGTATATATATATATATATATATATATATATATATATATATATGTGTGTGTGTGTGTGTGTGTGTGTGTGTGTGTGTGTGTGCTTTATAAACTACGAACTGGAAGAAAAAAATTATTTATTTGGGAAATAAATTTGAATAATACGGAAATACTGGGGACAAATGTTGGTTATATCTACCAAGGATAGGAAGTTGTGGAGAGTCAGGATTCTCACGACATGTTTTTTCTCTTGAATTAATAAGCGACGGACCATGACATTAATTTGGTGCACTTGAATTCGTTTTTTTCTTTATTTGTTCAATTTTTTCAAAGTGGTCAATAGTCAGCGTTACATAATGTGAAGTAACATTGTCTTGCTTTAATATTCTTTATTTTTTACAATGGGGTTTCAGTGTTCACCCTGTACCAGATCCGAGGTCTACTCTAGATAGAGGGTTACAGAGTAAGAGGCACAGCTTAAGCGGATACGTGTGGAAGATAATGGTTAACTAGAGACTTGAACTGGTTAAGATTGTAACGATCAAGGAAGCAACCTCTTGGGAGTCGGTTTCACAAAGCAGCTGTTTATTGGAAGAAGCTGCTCGAGTGGAATTTACATCTCACCAAAGGGAATATGAATGGAATGTGGATAGTTCGCTACAAAACGCTTCATATAACGGATCTTAACCGTGAAGTTTCGGACTGGTGATATTAAGGAACGCAGTTCATTTGAACACTCTCCACGGAAATAGCGACAGAGCAGCAAGAGGCTTGCGACGACTCGTCCGTGAGAAAGGTGTTGTAGGGTGGAACATAATTTGTCACCTACAAGGACGCGGAGATGCTTTTGAACACTATCGAGAGTGGAAAGTGAAAACCGAGCAGATTCTGCCCATATATGGCAGCAGTACTCCACTTTCGGTCTGACCTGACTCTTGTAAAGGTAGGGGGTGACAGGAGGATTCAGGTACAGGGAACTGACCATTTTCCCAGAATATTTAGCGATCGTTCGTATGTACGAGTCCCGCTTGAGGTCTGGGCTGAGTTTAAATCCAAGCCAATGTGGGGGTCTCCCTGAGAGAAGATCCGTTCATCGCGATTGGTGGAAGTTCTGGGTCGGCGATAATTGAAGTTCACTAGTTTGTTTTTTCACTTACATATGAAGTTGTGGAGACTCATTATCGCCAATGCCATGGATAGACACACATAAAAATAAGAAGAGGGAGAAGTGAGGATCGAACTCACTTTTGATAGCTTGCTAGGATAGCGATACTCGACATTAATCTTGGCGACAAAATCTTCAAATATATGCGATCATAGTTGGCACAGAAATGCGGATTTGTGGCTCGTCTGTTAAACGTAAACGATATTGTTTTGTTAATGTTTCTTGCTAAACGAATATTGATTATCCATAATCAAGTTATACAATGAAGTTGGAATTTTGATGCATTTGCTGAATACATTTTTTACACGTGATATAATGGATGGCATGAACAGCTTGTCATCATGTGTAAGTAAAAGAAAGATATAAGTTTCGGAATCAAATATTAACGATGATGGATTGCGTTTAAAAATGATGCCAGGGGTAAACATTGCTTTAAGCTGTGTGCAGACGAGGAGAACGTCTATGGGAATACACGCATGCACGTTTTTTCTTACATCGTATGAAGAGCGTTGAAAGTTACATTCAAAGTAACAGTCCCCTGCGCCAACTTTGCAAAACGTTACGAAAATCTAAGAAATGCCTCTGACACTGTGCCAGCTCTTGGCTGCTTTGTGCCTGTGTACTCTGTAATAGATTTTTTTTGTGGGTGGGTGGGGGTGGAAAATGATAATGTTATATTCCGTGCTAAGAGGAATATGGAATGGACAAACACGGTGGATAAATAGTAACAGGTTTATTGTAGAAACCAGTACAACAACCAAAGAAGTAATAGTTAAGCGCACGGTCCTCGCAAGTCAGTGCAGTTGTGTGCGTGCTGCTATCGGAAGGCCGCTAGTCTCGCAGATCCCAGTTCGACACTCCTGTCCGCTCTCCTAACGGATTCTTATAGGTGGTTACCACCTATAAGTGCCGCCACTAATGGGGGTGGGAGCTTATTCCGTTACATCAGATAACTTCATGAATTATGGAAGAATATAAACTGCACATCCGATACCGTTCGCCCTCCGTGTAACTGCAGTGTCATCGAGTTGTTAAAAATGTTAGCCTTCCGTTCATGAGACCAGGGTACGGATCTTACTATAGTCGATTTTATCAAGGAGCTTGCTACCTGATAATATGAGCTTATGGGAGACGATCCTAATTGGCTGGTTTTGTTTAGCGACACGTCAACCTCTATTGGTTATTTAATGCCGAAATCTAAACATTTTGAACACAATTTTATGGCTTCAACTAAATATATTTTGAAAGTAATTCTATGCCTACAACTGCAGATAAAATGCATTGTTTGTCATTTTTCTATAAAATGCATTGTTGGTAATTCTACTGTAAATATGTATTGCTCATTACTTTACTATAAATATGTATTCTTGGTAATTTAACTATTAGATATTGTTGGTATTGTTTATATGAAAATGTATTACTTGTATTTTTAATATAAAAATGTATTTTTATACTTTCATAGTGATTTTTTTTTGTGGGGGTCATCATTTTCCCATAGCTGCGACCCTAACAGGTGCTTCCAGAACGGACAACCCCGCTCTAAAGAACTGTTTGGAAGTTCCTGAAAATCATGTCACAAGACGACTCAAGCCCTTTGAATGAAAATGGAAAGGATTTATTCGGAAGCCGTGGCTTTTTGTGCTGACATAGTCAATACTCATCATGACCATGAGTTTGAGCCTACTGGGCTTGTACAACTACTGAACCCGCCAGATTATGCACTCTCTCCAGGAAACCATAACCGTTCAGTATAGTTGCAGTAGGCACGGTGGAGTAAAATAGATAGCGGCTCGTAGTGAGGAATCGGAGAGCCGAGTTCGAATTCCAGTCGAATCCATTACATTCACTTACGTGCTAATACCCTTAGAAAAAGTATGAATCCTCTTCTTCTCCCCACAGCTATGGGTAAATAGCAAGAAAGACCAGATGGCAACTGGTCTACCGCAGAAAGAAATGGCAACGTACTGCGGGAAAAAATCTGCCTTGTCATTCATGTATCGAATGATACATGATCGCCTACGCGTGTATCACGCATGGCACATAACTGACTGACTGATAAACCACAGGTTGGCTCTGCAGGAGTTAAAGAAATACAAATGTGCCTGAGCAAGTGTCTGTAGTAGGGATTAAATAATCGTCCTTATAAACTCCACGGTCTCCCTACTGATTTTTTTTTGTTTAATCTGATGAAAAACTGCAGCAGAAGCCATAATTAGACATTAGGTGCAAGTAGCTGTCAGAAATAGGAGAACATTTTAAAAACTGAATTTGAGTCTATAGTTAAAGAATGATTTGTAAGACTTCAGAACTAGAAAATATGTAGTACATAGCACATTTCATCTTTCAGAAAAATGAATGGTATTTTATTTAAAAAGACTGATAAAAAATTCTCCCGTTATGGAAATATGTTCCATACGAACATAGGTCAATATTTAATATATTTGTCTTTATTCTCTTAGCGGAAAAAATTTCAAAAAATTGGATGAGAATTCGTAAGCATATTACTCTTAAGACATTTTCCTTTCTCATGGACAAAACGTACTTTATTTACTCAAAGTCACCTTCTCGTTGTCTTAAATGCTAGAAGCCACAATTTTTTAAAGATGCTTAGCGCAATTATATAGTTCGTTTAAACGGTGTTATTTGGTGATTATTTAAAGAAGATTTAATGTCATTTCATTAAAAGAAAGTGTCTTGCAAAAAACAGAAACTAGTCATGGTCGAGATGTGCTGCGTGCAAACAATGGAGCCCGTCTGAAAGTATTTCTAATGCGTTTAAAAATGACTTTATTTGTTTACCTATTTGTTTCAATAAAACCTTTAGAGTTATATATATATATATATATATATATATATATATGTAAAAGAAGTTGAAATTGTCACTGGAGTTTTTATGAATATTTATTTATAGTAACTTTACCGGTTTCACAGTTCTAGGATATTCAAAAGCTAAAATGAGATGGAGAGACGTGTGGCTCTGCTATGTTCGGTTTCGCAACTGGATATATAGAGACTCCAGTTGAATTTTCACCTTCGTTTTCCTATATATTTTTACTCGTGTGGTGAGATATATGAAAAAATTCCTTACTTTCCATTAAATACACACACACACACACACACACACACACACATATATATATATATATATATATATATATATATATATATAACAGTATAGAAAATTAGGAAATCAGCCGATTCCGCTCCCTTGGTTTCAACCTGTCGGTATCTTCAAGCGATTTCGGTCAATTGATTTCCTAACGCGTGAAGTGTGGTAGAATGTGGGGAGCAGGAGAAGGGAAAATCAAGTGTATTGGAAATGTATCGGTGGGGGAGATTAAACGAAATATACATATATTCTTTTTATCCCCACTTCAAATGAACTCAAAACGGGATTTTTTAGCATATATACAACGGGTCATAATTTCCGATCTCTGGTATAAAAGTTTGTTTTGTGGGGAGGGGTCTGGAAATGTTATTATAGCTAATTTTTCTTGTTACCAAAGGTTGCAGATGTTGCTATGATTGTTGTAAGGTTTTCTTGTTTTTTTAATTTTTCCAGTTTACAATCGGATCTCTTATTTTTTTTCTCCTTTAATTTATACACATGGTTGGCCAGTTTAGTAGAATTTCTCATGCATTCTAGCTTAAAAGATGTGGATTCCGGGATGAAATCCGATATCAATGAATAACAAACGCCAGGAATGGATAAGGAAAATAAATGTATTAACGTAATAATACAAACTGGTAATACGGGTTAGTAGATCCAGGAATGCGGGTTAGTAGCACTAATATATATACAGTCTTGGTATTGAAGTATCGCGGTATGACTCCTTACTGAGTCTACGTGCTCGCTAACTGTGACGTTTGCCGCCGTCTCTGTGTGTGACTTACTCTACTACTGCTGAACTCTACTACTCTTCTGTCATTCCGTACGGGTATTCACTGGCAGTAGTAAATGTATACACTGGGTGAGTCCATTTGTGTAAAAAGGGGAGATCCCTTAACAAAAGATGACTTATGATTTAAAAAGAGGTAGTACAGTTTTCCACATTGTCATACATTTTCCCAATGCACATTCACACACACACACACACACACACACACACACACACATATATATATATATATATATATATATATATATATATATACATATATATATATTTCTAAAGAATTAATGGATTATTTTTTAATGAAACTGATTTTTCTTACTTCAAACGTTACTTTTTAGTGGACACCCCTATTTGAGTAGACGCTCCGTTTTTTTAACAGTATATATTTCTTTTATCGGCCTGTGTAATTGAGAAAACTTAATAAGAATGTGTGTGTATGTGTGCGTGGGTATATCTGAAAAATGGTGTTTATATATTTAAAAACTTCATTAATGGTCCCGTAACTTGAATGGATTCACTATTTGTCTGAAAATTAACAACAAATAATCGTCGGTCTATATTTTTACGCACAGTAATAAAAAAATTATCCCTTGAGTTATTCAGCTTTGAAGTGGATTGTAACAATAAGAGTTAGATGTGCAGATATTTTACAATGTTTATACAATCCACATAACGCCTTGATCCGTACACAGTCTTCGTGTTTATCGAAGCGGCTGGGCGCACGAATGGTAAATATATTAGTGCGCCGAGGACCTTAAAAATCATAACGTTTGGTATTTGATACAAGAAGTTAGCTTTGTGTAAATAAAGGGAGTTTTTGGCCTTGAGAAGAGAAGACGTTTTGGTGGGAGTGCTTTTGCGAAATCTGGTATTTCGTTATTTTTATGAGCTTTGAAAAAACTTACGAAAACACACACACACACAGACGCATATATACACACAGATACAAAGGAAAAGAAAAAGCTTAGATTATTTAGTAATATATAGATATTTATCAAGTTCAGCGATACTCGGCACAAGGAGAAAATATAACTGATATATATATATATATATATATATATATATATATATATATATATATATATATATATATATATATATATATATATATATATATATATATATATATATATATATATATATATATATATATACATATATACTGTATATATTTAGATGTCATATTCCTGCAGGACTTCGGATGGCATAGTTCTCCAAAGATTCAGGTTTCTGTGAATTGCCATGTTTTGGGGGAAAGATAGCGAAGTCGTTTTCAGTTGCCTTCTCTGCGGTCTAGAAATCAATGTTTTCCTTCTCTTGATTGTCAAGGGTCCGGTCTACTCTTCTATTTAACCTATAGCCAGTAGAAGCGAGAAGAGGTGGATTCACGCCCTTCCCAAGGGTATTTGGCCGAAAGTGAAAGCAGCAGTCTAAGCTGGGATTTGAACACGGCTCGCCGGTTCCATTTTCAGTGCCGATACTCCATTCTTTCTTTCTTTCTATCTATCTATCTATCTCTCTCTCTCTCTCTCTCTCTCTATATATATATATATATATATATATATATATATATATATATATATATATATATATATATATATATATATATATATATATATATATATATATATATATATATATATATATATATATATATATATATATATATATATATATATATATATATATATATATATATATATAAAGTGAAAAATTCCATGCATTTTTTAAATAAAAAGTGTTTATTTTAATTCAAAGCTAATAGATTAAATGTAATATTTCTAGTAGGCGAAAAGCTTTGCTGTATTTCAAACCGAATTTAAATTGATTTGAATATCAGTAAAATCGCATAAATCGTCCATTCTGTCATAACTGTCACCACACCAATAAAATAATATTTCAAAAATAAAATATACTCTTCTTCAACTTTAGTTGCGGATGGTTAACTGATTTAACGTTTAATTAACTGAATTAAACAAATATTATTTACTTATTGTTAAAATATCACAGACAAGCAATTTCGTAACACGGAGGTGGGTGTTTTTCTGTGATGTTGACGAATTTATCGATAATTTAATATTTGGCATTTTAAAGTTAAGAGCACATTGTTGTAAAAGTGACTTGACGAATACAACGCAAACGCGTTTTTTTTATATAACTTTTTAACTACCAAGTAACCTTAAAAAATTAGGAAAATATTCTAAGTAATCTAATATTTTATTAAAGCTCAGATACTTTGGGTTTATAGTCTTACTTACAAAGAACCTTGTTGAGGAAATCTTAGAAAATTAGCAATAGAATTTAAATTTAATTGAGTTGCTTTTTTATTTTCTAATAATGTCCTGTATGGACGTCTGTATTTACAAAAATCGTACATTTATACACACAAAACATTATTTATAAAATACTACGGGTTGCTGAATTGTATTTAGTAAGGTTTTCCATTTATGATTAGTAAATATATATTTTCTTAAAAAATATCACCTAACCGTTGCGATTCAATATGAAAACAGCAGAACCAGAATGAAATACTTGGATGTTTCGAAAGAAGTGATCAGAATTGTTCGTTTGAGGACGATCATTCATATATATATATATATATATATATATATATATATATATATATATATATATATATATATATATATATATATATATATATATATAGTTTGCTTGAAAAGGAACTCTTGTGGTATGGAACATATAACTACTTGCTTTCGCCTTTCAAGATCTTCCAAAGTGTTGGTTTGGTATAATAGACTTTCTCCTTTAAACAACCGCAAATAAAAAAAGTCACAGGGTGTTAAGCCAGGACTTCTGGCTGACTAATCATACATAAAGCAGGAAGTTACATTTCAATCACCCTATCTATCTATCTATCTATCTATATATATATATATATATATATATGAATATAAGGCACAAACACTAATATTCCATGGTTATTATTTATACCATTGGAATCGTAATCACGATCGAATTCATCAGTACTACAAATTCAAAAAAAGGCTTTTTTGAATTTGTAGTACTGATGAATTCGATCGTGATTACGATTCCAATGGTATAAATAATAACCATGGAATATTAGTGCATGAGACTTTTCTTTTAAATTCTTTCTCTGTCCTGGACATTGAGTTCTACCTGGATTCTATCCTCTTGGAGATTTATACATATATATATATATATATATATATATATATATATATATATTGACCATTGATATTATTAATATATATATACATTCATACATATATATTTATATATATATATATATAGTGTATGTATATGAGCACACGTGTACGTGTGCATATATGCAGAATATTCCTAAGAAGTATATATTTAGAGTGCTGATGGCATTTAGGTTATTACCTGAACGTTAACTGATATTTCATAACAAAAATAAATGTTAACTTATAAAATACAGACATTTGTTATTTATTTTAAAACTGTTTAGCCATACTGTCGAGAATGGCGTCGGATTAAGCTGGCATTGTTATTATGAAAATGTTTCTACATGTGAATCTTTGAATATATGTTTGATAATTGTTGCTTTTGCTTTCGACCCTTTCACGAAGTTGGTTTCTTACGTCGCTGCTTGGTAAACATCTCGGAATAGTCCGCCACCGATAATAAAGTATTAGTCAACGTTTCTGTTAACATCCTTTCTTTATTCGGGAAGATTTATCAAATATTCAGGTAATAACTACTTCTGGTATTCACGGTGGATTCATAATTTTGTATATATGTATAAATATCTTTGACCACCACTTGATGTGATGTCTGAATTTGGCATCGAAACAAAATTGCCTTTTTATAATGGTAACTGAAATGTTCAAATGTAATCACTTATAATAAATAATTATTGCTCTACTTTTGTATCGACCTCTCTTTTAAATTAATATTATGAACGCCTGTATTTCTGTATTTATATTCATTTCGTCCTCTTTACATTTATATATATATATATATATATATATATATATATATATATATATATATATATATGTATATATATATATATATATATATATATATATATATATATATATATACTAATTGTAATCTTATAAATATAAGAAATTATACTCGTTCGGAAAACCTTATATATATATATATATATTATCATCCACAGACAGACTGTTTCGCTGTATTACAGCTTATCAGTGTGGCTAGACATTCGATTGCTTCAAGCCGAGATCGAAACCCAATTGATTCGCAGCAGTCAGAGGTTTTCCCCAAAACCATTGGCGTACGGTTGAAAGAAAAGGCGAATTTTTACGTACTTATTCTGTAAATAAACATGACAATGACTGACAGTGCACAATTCGAGAAGAGCTTGCAATATTAGTAGTATTAGCCATTGTTTACAAATTCACACTTAACTCCCATATATATATATATATATATATATATATATATATATATATATATGTATGTATATATATATATATATATATATATATATATATATATATATATATATTGTGTGTGTGTTTGTGTAATGTAGGCCAAAATTTTAGTGCATCCTCTGGTTCCAATAATTTGCAAATTTCATACCTTTTTTGTTTTAATGAACTCCTTCTAAGCTAGCAAGCTGAAATTCTTTAAACAATTAGTGGATGGCGTCTAATTTTTAGCAGATTAGGCAAGATGAGCTAA
>OZ038480.1:47579679-47592179 GCA_964036315.1 Acanthosepion esculentum
TAGCCGCCGAGACAACGTTGTTATAGTGTGTCTAACATAAATATTATTTTAACCATAGGAGGTACAATCTCCCAGAAGATATTTAAATTTATAAACAAAGTTTTATTTTTTGCAACAAGTTAGTGGGCGGGGAAGAGTCATTGCGAAAGATTGTATTAGATATTGTAGATTTAGTGCAGTATATAATGAATTTTATTTTTTTTTACTAGTATCTGTGGTGTATATATTAGTTTATATTATATAAAAGATTGATAGGTTTGTGGTTAGTTGAAGTATTATATTCTATTTGTTTAGCATACAGATCTCTGATAGAGCATCTCATTTGTTCATCAACAATATAGATAGGGAAGTTATTATTGATGAGAGTTTGTTTTCAAACTTCAAAGATCTAACTTCCTTCAAAGTAAGATTTTCTGATTTCAATTCATTTGTTCTGGCGCTCCAGCCACTTTGTAAAGGGCCCAAAGAAGTCATCCAAAGTGAAGGAGTCTTTCATTTTCTCAATGCCTTCAAAACGACTGCACTGAGGTTCTTCTTCAGCTTGGTGATTAACCAAAATTCACATGGAGTAGGAATTGGACTGTAGGGATACTGAGGGACAGTTTTGATGCCACGTTTGTTAACATGAAACTTTATTGCACAGTGAGCTTGCAATATTTTTTCAAGTCCCGACTGCATTCTGCAAACTAGTCCGCCGTGACAAGCAGTGTTTAGTTGGGTGTGTTCAAAGAGATCTTACAGCCCTCTCCTTCAATCTGAGATAACAAAAGTTTGCAGGTCAGCTTATTCGATATATAGAAATAATATGCTAGCATTACAATAATCTAGGATAGTTTTAACTGCCTTTCCTAAAAGTCTAAAAACTTCTGGAATGTCCTTCGTGAATATAACCGCAAAGAACACATTCACCCATAAACACGTAGTACATAATTTTTGGCTAAAGTTAATTTAATCAAGCATAAGACCAGATGAAAGAAACTAGCAAATATTATGTTATATTAATGTTCTATGTGGAGAGGGTCTGATTTCCTTGAAAGTCAGCATTCCTACCTGAAAATTTAACTTGGATGTGTAACGCTTAGCGCCGAACGCGCATGCGCAAAAGTAAGTAAGCAAAACACACCGCCCTAAATACATTAGCTGTCAAGTCAGACTGCAGCAGAAGTATATTTTAGTTTTACTTTTTTATCTTAATTTTCAGAAAGTTCAAGGCTCGAGAGCCATTGAAGCTAAAGGGCCACTGAATGTGTATATTGGCGTAAGAGGAGTAACTAAGCGCAGATTATGAGGATATGTAGGGTAGATAACGGTTGACCCTGGACGGGAAGCGGTTAAGATTGTAGTTATCGGGGAAGCATTCTCTTAGCATTCTTTTCTACAAAGTAGTGGTTCTCCGGAAGAAGCTGTCGGAGTGAAATTTCCTTCTTATCAATGGAAAACAAAAGGAAATGATGATTCGACTCTATGTACGTGGATCCTAGCTGTAAATTTCTAAACTGCTGGAACTAAAAAATGTAGTTCATCTGAACATTTGCCAATGAAATAACGATAGAGTTCCAATTTGATAAGTAAGAAGATAAATATGTAGATCGAGAAACTTCCGGATTAAATAGGTAAACAATTAAGTAATTCGACACCATCCCACCTCCATAAAAATAAAGAAACCAAAAAATGAATATATTCACGGATATTCCCTGTACACATTTAAGACATTCAAATATATATTTTTTTAATTACATACTCTGTGGTAAAGGAAAAAAAATGGAGATAATGATAAAAGTTTCCGGCAAAAAATATGTTTCAACAATCTGTTTAGTGTCTAGTTTTTAAAAGAAACTGTTTGGGACAAAAGTACACATCAAATGGCATCTCTGATCCTCCAGGAGTAGTTTTTCAGGAGAGACAAAAAACAAATGATGTAGAATGCCATTTCAATTACAGGTGTCGGATAAAATCAAATTAGTGAAATAGTAAAAACTTGATTACATGTCATATATGTATATATCAATATATATTGACATACATATTATATATGTATTATAGATCATATATATGTATATATCAATACGTTTATATCAATATATTACATATATCAATTAATATGTATATATCTATGTTACATAGCATATATGTATATATCAATATATATCTTGACATTCATATTAATGTGTACCAATACATATTGTATATATGCGCCAATATATATATATATATATATATATATATATATATATATATATATATATATAGGGCAAATTTTAATTTTTTCTTTCCTAGTGACGCGTTTTTTTTCGATAAGGATCTTCTTCAGACTAATAACGCTTTTATTCATGGAAGTACTCTTACATGCAAAAATATCAGTAAATGGGAGCGAGAAATCTAACAAACGCCAGATATAGTTACGTATACATATATTTGCAAATATAAATACGTATATATATATATATATATATATATATATATATATATATATATATATATATATATATATATATATATATATATATATATATCAATTATCCATACATTATATATATATATCAATTATCCATACATTATATATATATATCAATTATCCATACATTATATATATATATATCAATTATCCATACATTATATATATATATATCAATTATCCATACATTATATATATATATCAATTATCCATACATTATATATATATATATATATATATATATATATATATATATATATATATATATATATATATATATATATATATATATATATATATATATATATATTTGAATTGGACAATGTCCGACAATTTATTTAAAGACATTTATGATATGTTTAACGTTCTTTTTATAGATACAAGTATTTAAGCAAATGCTCTGTTTTTATAATAAACAGTATTAAATAACATTTACCGGCCTGAATGTCCGAGAAATTTTTCATAGAAAACGGAGAACGAAAATTTTCTATGAAAAATTTCTCGGACATTCAGGCCGGTAAATGTTATTTAATACTGTTTATTATAAAACAGAGCATTTGCTTAAATACTTGTATCTATAAAAAGAACGTTAAACATATCATAAATGTCTTTAAATATATATATATCATATATAGATAGGTGTGTGTGTGTGTGTGTGTCTGTGTGTGTGTGTGTGTGTGTGTGTGAACAAACTCTTAACAAATTATCAGCAAGTGGTCTGAAGCACGCAGGACCAGTGGGGACACAGGTTCGAACCCTGCAGGAAAACACATTACCCCTATTAATTTTCTCGAATGTGCAGACCGGTACACTTGATTCACATTATGTGTCCGTTTATTTGAACATGGATCAATAAGCTAGCAGCTTGACATTTCTCTAATTTTCATCTGAACATTTTAATATGTTACACCTACTTACGTATACGCTGCCATTTACATATACGCTTATAAAATAGCGATCACATGGAAAGTTAGACTGACAAACTTAATCTACCTTCTTGCGCTAAAATAAGATAAGGCCCTTTGGGGCTCATACAGGGTGCTGAATGTCTGATAACTTTCATATTTTCAAGACCATAATCCAATTCCTTGTGAAAAATGGATCTTGGAATAATTATTATATTATTCAGTTTCAAATTTAACCAAATGTCATTTTTATTTTTTTTTCTAATTTTCATTTTCCATGGAAATCTCAATTTATCCCAAGTTTTGCCAAAACGTGTCAATAGGTGGATGAAAGAGTAATTTTAGGAAAGAAAATTCTCATACATTTTATCTGGCAAAATGGTTTCATATTTTTTAAATTCTATGGAGACTTACTTTATACTCCTACTTTAAAGGAAAAAATTAATGATTCTAGAATAAAATATTTTTCTTTCTTCTTATTATTTTATGTGCCGTGTCCCTTCAGACCGTTGGCCATCATGGCTCCCTACGATTTCCTGTCCCTTGTTGCTTTTTTGTTATCTCTCCTAAACCTTAATTAGCCATCCATTTGCACGAGCTCGCTACGTATGTTATGCGTTTTTTTCTCCTCTGCCCATCTGGCCTTTAATCTGTCCTGTAGAGTATCACTTCACTGTGATTTTCTACACTGTGTCCCAGAAATGTCAACTGTCTGTTTCTGATGTTGCTTACGGCTATCTCAAGTTTAAACATCGGTTTTCGCACAATCATGAATTTAAGCAACGTCGAGCCTGGTCAGTATCTAGATGAGTGACCGCTTGCGAATACCAGGTGCTATAAGTTTGGATGTGTGGTCGGTGAAATGGATATCGGTTCGAAATTGGAAATCCGAGAGCCGACAGTCGGATTCGTTATCGTCACTCGCGCAAATACCCTTGGGAAAAGGTAAGAATTCACTTCTTCTTTCTCCAACTATGGGTTAATCAGTAAGACTTGTGCCAGTAAATCGTTATTATCTCAAAAACATTTTTAAAATCTAAAATTATTTTCTGGCTTTAAATAACCTGCTAGTGGTTGATAAGCCGTAGTAAAAAAAATTTTCTGTAAGTATAAATGTTTCTTTTTGTTTACATTTAATCAAAAATTCATATTGCTCGCATGGTCAGTCCATGGTATTCCCAGCATCCTTCTGTAGAACCACATTTCTCTTGCTTCGTCTCTTCTTCTGCGAGGAGATTGTCCAGCACTGACTACCATATATAGGAGGATTGATATTATGTAACAGTCGAGTCCTCTTTTTTTTTGGTTTCTAACGAAAATATCCTGTCTTTAAATCATTGTTTAATACTTCAGTAGAAAAATTACAATTACAATGACCTAGGGCTCAGTTTGAAAGGCATTCTTTTGTTGAAGTGGTAAATAAGTGAGAATTTGCCGTCGACTGTTGAAACAGTGCTCGTCAGAAGAGGACGCCATTGAGAGCATCGAAAGAAAAATGGTGAACAAGCTTTTAATAATTGGCTAAGATGTTGAAAACTTCATGCTTATGAGATTTCAACAATATTTGGGGATTTTTCTTTATTTGAAAATTCCATGTGCATAACGATTTTGTACACTGCCTTTATAAGGTCTCTATTCATCTTTTAATTTGTTTTTTCGGTAGCAGAAGATAGGTTCGCTTATCGTCCCATTCACACTCCCCACCTAGTCTTTTGTGCAGTAGCAGGGGTTTATCTCTTATTACCTGTTTAGGATTGGGTTTCCGAGATTTTATTTACCATTTATTAATTTATTTTTCTCAATAAGAGTAGACAGCTCCGCCTGTCACCCGGTTCACACTCTTCCCGATCTTTTGAACAAGAATAGAGGTTTATCCCTTGTATCCTGTTTCGGATTGGGTTTCCGATTCCTTCTAACGTTTTCTCATTCTCTTTCATTCCCAGTAACAAAGTGCGTCTAAGTGGTAGTATCGCCTTGCTTGGGGTGAATTGATTAAAATAACATATTCAGAGCATACACTCCTGAAATCAGTTCAACTGCGCTTCTTTAGCGATAAAAGTAACAAAATGCTGGAAAGCAAAAGGTCTTGCACATTATCTTTATATCTTGCTTCCATTTTCGAAGCCATGTAATTAATAGGTGGAGAGTATATACCTTTAAAATAATATTCTTTTGCATAGAAATAAGTGAGCAATGTTGATGGTGCCTCTCCGTAACACCGAAGACGGGTGTTAGGAATTATATGATATAGAAGAGTATTATCGAGAAAAACAATATCACAATGCATATCAATGAGCAGTATTTTAAATTTCATGACGCTATTAAAAACAACCGTCAAACAAAATTACGAATGTTTTGCAGGTTTTCAGGATATTTGATGACAGAAATCGTTGTATCATGGACGATAGCTTTTTATAATGTTGTAAGGATAATGTTGCAAGCCATTGGCTTGAGTATGTCTCTTACGAATGTTTTAGATGTTTTATGATGTAGGAGAGTATTATCGAGAAAAACAATATCACAATGCATATCAATGAGCAGTATTTTAAATTTCATGACGCTATTAAAAACAACCGTCAAACAAAATTACGAATGTTTTGCAGGTTTTCAGGATATTTGATGACAGAAATCGTTGTATCATGGACGATAGCTTTTTATAATGTTGTAAGGATAATGTTGCAAGCCATTGGCTTGAGTATGTCTCTTACGAATGTTTTAGATGTTTTATGATGTAGGAGAGTATTATCGAGAAAAACAATATCACAATGCATATCAATGAGCAGTATTTTAAATTTCATGAAGCTATTAAAAACAGCCGGCAAACAAAATTACGAATGTTTTGCAGGTTTTCAGGATATTTGATGACAGAAAACGTTGTATCATGGACGATGGCTTTTTATAATGCTGTAAGGATAATGTTGTAAGCCATTGGCTTGAGTATGTCTCTTACGAATGTTTTAGATGTTTTATGATGTAGGGGAGTATTATCACGAAAAACAATATCACAATGCATATCAATGAGCAGTATTTTAAATTTCATGAAGCTATTAAAAACAGCCGTCAAACAAAATTACGAATGTTTTGCAGGTTTTCAGGATATTTGATGACAGAAAACGTTGTATCATGGACGATGGCTTTTTATAATGCTGTAAGGATAATGTTGTAAGCCATTGGCTTGAGTATGTCTCTTACGAATGTTTTAGATGTTTTATGATGTAGGGGAGTATTATCACGAAAAACAATATCACAATGCATATCAATGAGCAGTATTTTAAATTTCATGAAGCTATTAAAAACAGCCGGCAAACAAAATTACGAATGTTTTGCAGGTTTTCAGGATATTTGATGACAGAAAACGTTGTATCATGGACGATGGCTTTTTATAATGCTGTAAGGATAATGTTGTAAGCCATTGGCTTGAGTATGTCTCTTACGAATGTTTTAGATGTTTTATGATGTAGGAGAGTATTATTGAGAAAAACAATATCACAATGCATATCAATGAGCAGTATTTTAAATTTCATGAAACTATTAAAAACAGCCGTCAACCAGAATTACGAATGTTTTGCTGGTTTTCAGGATATTTGATGACAGAAAACGTTGTATCATAGACGATGGCTTTTTATAATGTTGTAAGGATAATGTTGTAAGCCATTGGCTTGAGTATGTCTCTTACGAATGTTTTAGATGTTTTATGATGTAGGAGAGTATTATTGAGAAAAACAATATCACAATGCATATCAATGAGCAGTATTTTAAATTTCATGAAACTATTAAAAACAGCCGTCAACCAGAATTACGAATGTTTTGCTGGTTTTCAGGATATTTGATGACAGAAAACGTTGTATCATGAACGATGACTTTTTTTTTTAATTTCAAGTCGGTTGTAAGCCATTGGCTTGAGTATGTCTCTCTTGTAGGATTTGACTCCAAAATTAAAAAAATAAAATAAAACTGTCTATCCAAAAAGGAAATAAGAGATAAATAGCTTCAAATAATACATTTCATCTTTTGAGTCATGCTGAAAAAGAGTTTTGATGATTAATGGGAAATATATTTTTAACGGTTTTTACTGCTGTATAACATGACGAAAAACGAGATTCACGCACCATTTTAAGTTGTTTTTAAATTTTTTCATCCAACTTATCATCTTCCTGTATGACCTGTAATCAAGTACGATGGTGAGACAACCATCAAAGAAAATCCATATTGTTCAGACAATATTTTATGCTGGTACCAATTTTAACGTATTTTCCCAGCTAGGTTATGACGTTATTCTTTATAATGTATATCAATTTCAATCTGATGATTTTATTTCATTATCTTCATTGTGAGTCGTTTGATAAACCATTGACTTAAGCGTGGATGTTTTTCACAGAGTTGCATGCAAAATAAAACGTGCATCTCTAAATATACAATGAGAGACACATTACAAATAACTTTAATGCATTTCAGTTTGTGAGTCAAGCGGGAAAAGACTGATAAGAAAGTTAATTTTTAACTGGTTTTACTGCTGCATAACATGACAATCAAAAAAGCATCATACATAATTTTCATTTCTTTATGGTCCAATTTGTCATCTTACCGCATGTATCAAATTCAGCAGGATGATGAAACAACCATATGAGAAATTATACATTATTATCCATAGTATTTATACTGTAATACATGTTTAATGTAGTTTGAATGTGGAAATCCGACGTAGGAAGTATTTTGTTCTATGTAACAGCAACAATGTCCAGTAGCAGCCATTCAGGAATTCTTAAGGTCTTCCATATCAGAGGTTGGCAGTGGATATTCGGAGAGAGTAGGAAAGCGTAGTTCTGCAGGTCTTCTCATATAACAGGTTAGCAGTAGATATTCCGACAAGAAAAGAAAACAAAATGACCGCCTTTATACACATCGAATCGAATATTTCAAGTCTTCTGATTGGTTAACCTTCTATGGGTGGACTATAAAATGAGTCAGCTCATTTTGATTTGCTCACTAGTTACATAGGTACACAAAAAACTGTAACATATACAACTTTTTAATGGTTTTATTTTTCATCAGACATTTTATTACTTCACATGTATTTGAAATATACACCTTATATTTATATTTTTTTTAAAACAGTGTGTATTACATCTATCGGCCTACACGTTCGAAAAACTTTAATAAGGAAAATGTTCTCTCTGGCAGGGATCGAACCTACATCTTCGTTTTTAGGATAAACCAGCGTGTGATCCGGTGTACTTTACCGCTCAGCGTCACTGCTCAGCAAAGTCCTATTTTCCCTTTTCACGAGAAGCACGTTTCATATTATTTTTCTCGAAAGCTCATATCTCCTCAGTTTCGGATCAGAAACGTAAACAAAGCAATTTCTAAAGAATTAATGGATTTATTTTTAATGCAGCATTTTTTTATTTATTTTTACTTCAAACGTTATATATAGCAGATATTCTTATTTGAAATAGACGTCAGAGAGTACACTTTCCTTATTAAGATTTTAGCGAATGTGCAGGCTGATAGAAGCAATCCACACTGTTTAAAAATTCAAGTAAAATACGAGCATCTACTATAATAACGTTTGAAGTAATAATTATTTTTAAAATTCTAATATCAATTATTACCCATTTGGAGAGCCTGATTAGGACGATTTAGATGAATTGTGTTATGATCTTATTCTGCCATTAATCCAACAACTACCTTTTCTTCTCTATTCAGAGTAGACGCACCATCGAATCCTAAAACTAGGATACTGTTCAAATCACAATCATTTTTCGGTAGAA
This sequence comes from Acanthosepion esculentum, assembly GCA_964036315.1. NCBI lineage: Eukaryota > Metazoa > Mollusca > Cephalopoda > Sepiida > Sepiidae > Acanthosepion > Acanthosepion esculentum. The sequence goes on from OZ038480.1 coordinate 47,588,811, forward strand.
CGTCGTCAGATAATTTTACCAATAGTTTTTTTTCTGTTTTTAGAAAAGGTATCGTGAAAACCGAACAACCTCTTATCGGCCAATTCCCCCAACATAAATCACAAACAAAAGCATTTTCTCAATTAGAAATATCACAAGTTGCATCAGCACTTAGTCTCAAATAACTTATTAGCTTTTTTATTTTAATCCATTTAGAAATGTGACGCAACATTTGATCAGCAATAAGATCAATTATTTCTTCCTGTACGTCAGGTTAGCAAATTTGATGCCATTGATTGTTTTTTTTTTCAACTGCTACTTTAAAATTAGAACTTTCTCAGCATTGAAAAGTGATTAATTCCCGAAAAAAAAACGTTCCCTCTGTTTCCGTCTCTCATTTCATTCAAACCGTCACGATGTTCATTGAAACCATGAATCGCGATATTTCACTGAAACGCAAAAAGTCACGGGTTTGACGATTCCCTTCAAAAAGTCAGGTTATTCTGTCTAACATTTGCTGAGTCCATTATGCTGAAAGTCGAGATTTATTGTTTTGCTATGTGTTTAAAATTGTGCCATTTTACCATACTATCCATATGATGCTTAGATTTTGAATGACTTGACAACAATTCAAGTTGATCCCGGTTTTTAAAAACGAATTTAATATCTCCGCTTTTACAAAATTCGGTACATGGAAATCAAGTTATGTAACCAACTTGTTCTGAATATTCAATGCAGAGATTCAAGTTGTACTAATGACAATTGAATCTTCAGTTATTTTTTTTATTTTTTTATATATATATATACTTAATGTTGAAACAGGAGATAATTGAAGTATTGGATGCTTGGGGAATTTTACGGAAAGCTTTTGGGAATTTCTTCTCTAACTGCTGACATCTGCAGCTGGTGCAATCTCAGTATTTGTTTCATCCCTCTGGACAAAATATGAAACAATCTCGATTTGAATTTCAGTCTCTATTTGAGTTTCAATCTCAATTTGAACATCTGTATTTTTAAATGTGTATAAAAAAAAATTATCGTCCATATAAAATATTTTATGTACACGTTTTCAGGGTTGTCAAGCACTTTGAAACTGCTCGACACATGATGTCATTTTACGATATATTTATATTTGAATTTGAAATGTAACAAAAAACAACCAAAAAAAAAGACACAAGAAACTAGATAACCAATTTTTGACTCGGATACTGAAATGAATATCCTGCTAATGTCCTTCTTTTCCTTCTTCTTTATGAACTGCGTCCCCCCAGGACGTAGGGGGCCGCGGCTCTCCATACTTTCCTGTCTTTGTAGGTCTTAATAAATTCTGTCTTTTTGTTACTTCTCCTAACACTGTTTCGCCATCCATTTACTCAAGGTCACTATGTATGTTATTCGCTATTTTCCTCTGTCGCTCTTGCCTTTACTCTGTCCTATGAGTATCAGATTTTCCTCATTCTGTGCCCGAGAAATTTCAACTGTCTCTTCGTGATGTTAAATATAAATTTTCCTTTTTGTTTTCATTTTTCAATATATTCGGTTTATGGTATCCTCAGCATCTTTCTGATGTCCTATATTTCTGTTATGGTCCAGGTTCCTTGTACCACGGTGCTGGTCCAAGGTAGAACCAATGAAGAATAACTCGAACACAGGTATGGAATTACACAGATATATTACAAACAGAATATGTACAAAAGAAGTAGAAGTGTTAGTAAGAATAATTACGTTAGAGAGAACGATGTTGTCTCGACCAGTATCACTATTCCAATGGCTTACAGTAATCGTCTGACGCGGCTCTGTCTCGGACTGACTTACTGACTGACTGACTCTGTGTCTGACTGACTGACTCACTCGATGTTCATTAACACGCCCACGGGTGTCAAATGTGGCACAAGGCCGGTTTAATGTGGGCTCGTGCAAAAATTGCCCGTAGAACCCGTATAAACGGGATCGGGTTGGTCAACCTCCCCGAACGAGGCTCTGCACTTCGGCGGAGCCTCGTCCGGGTTCCTCCCTGCCCAGAGGCAGAGAGTTCCCCTCTGCCTAGAGGCAGAGAGTTCGACCGGCTAGGTGAGTCGTCCAAAAAAGACTGAAAAAAAGACTGACTCACTCGATGTTTAACAACACGCCCACGTGTGTCGAATGTGGCACAAGGCCGGTTTAATGTGGGCTTTCCGAGCCCGTAGGCTCGGGCAAAAATTGCCCGTGGAACCCGTATAAACGGGATCGGGGCGGTCAACCACCCCGAACGAGGTTCTGCCCTTCGGCGGAACCTCGTCCGGGTTCCTCTCCGCCCAAAGGCAGAGAGTTCCTCTCTGCCTCAGAGGCAGAGAGTTCGACCGAATAGCCGAGACGTCCAAAAAGGACTGACTCACTCTGTATTTAGTGTCCTCCCCACGAGGGACAGATGTGGCACAAGGCCGGGTTTAAAGTGGGGTACCCGAGCCCGTAGGCTCGGCCAAAAAATAGCCCGTAGATCCCGTATAAACGGGATCGGGCCGGTCAACCTCCCCGAACGAGGCTCTGCCCTTCGGCGGAGCCTCGTCCGAGTTCCTCTCTGCCCAAAGGCAGAGAGTTCCCCTCTGCCTCAGAGGCAGAGAGTTCGACCGAATAGCCGAGACGTCCAAAAAGGACTGACTCACTCTACTGCTTCCTCTTGAGGCGCAGTATTTATGAGGTACGGGATAGTCCATTCCTATTATGGGTAAGTTCCCATAACAATTTCATTTATTATTTCAGTATTCTTATTGAATCCCAGTCTTAAGCTGATATCTCCGTTACAATACCGTATGGTTCTGTTGTTTTTTTTTTTCCTTTTCATCTTTTCCAGTATTGATCTTACCTCAAATCTGAATACATCTACTCCTTCCATAGTTTTTTGTATATTTCGTTCTTTTGTTTACATAGAAAAACTCTCCTTATATAGGCGTTCCATTTTTGTAATATCTTTTCTTTATCTGTCATGGACCTTTCCCTTTTTTAAACATTATGCCCCTTGTCTTGAAACATGATTTTCTTTTATCTTTTTATGCATTCCTTCCATGTCTATGTTCAGTAGTGTGTTTTATATCTCGTTGAGTCATTCATCTTTTACTTGCTTACATTTCTTTCTAATGTCTTTATTCAGCATCGTATGTGGTCCGCAATTTCTTGGCTTCATTTGTCGTCTTTTTCATTACAGAATTTTTGTCGTTCATTTCTTTCTTCTTTTCCCTTGAGATGAACTCTTTTTTTCCTTGATGTCACTAGTGCTTTCCTTAAGGTGTTTGACATTGAGCTGTCAGCCTCTTCTAAACTTTTATATTTGTCCTTAATTGCACCAGCATATGATTGTTTAAAGAATAAACAGTTCTAGATTCTGTTGTATTGTAGTTTAGGCGTTACAAAAGT
>OZ038480.1:47594679-47602179 GCA_964036315.1 Acanthosepion esculentum
CGGCTATAGATAATGACGGCGGACGAAAAACATTTTCAAACCGCAAAACGTACACGAATACGGCGTATATAAAAAAAGTATTGAACTTTTATTTATTTTCTGTCAGCCGAGAAAACTATTTATTCAAAATATGAGTGATTGTAAGATAAAAAAAAGAAAACGCTGAATTGCAAAGTGTTTGTGTCACCAATAAAATATAGCGGGAGGCTTAACGTAGTGTTAAAAAAAGGACAGTTTTTTCTTTGCTCCTCGGCAATATTTATTTACAAGAATGATTTTATACTTACATTTTAAAAAAATGTAATATTTATCATTTACCAATTTATAAAGAAATAAATATGAAAAAATATTCGTAAATTTATAAATACATACGAAATTATTAAAGTATGTGTTGTAATGGAATGTCCCCTACTGCCCATCGCCTATGTGGACTTACTATATCAGTAGCTACATGTAGTGAGCATTCGATATACTGCGGGATGGCTTGCTTTGGGAATTGCTAGCCTGCCACCCGATTTCCTGTCTTTCAGTAGTGTATTCTCTTTTACAATAAACCTCTCTTTCTTTCATCTACGCGCGTGTTGCTGTTCCTTCACTCGATTATCACCTTTGTTTGTAACCTCTTTAAGGATACAACAATATGTGAACCAATTATAAGACGATACTTATTATTTACCATTTTATAAAGTTCGAGTTAATGGCAATAAGTCGATGCTATGCTAACCATTCCAATCAACAGTATAATAATATAATAGTGTAAATTTCTTGATGACATCAGTTCTCTACATGATATCTATGCTAACGACACAACCATTTACTTCTGTCTCAAAGTAAGTTTCATCAGCTCGATAATGTCAAATTGGAGGTTCATCTCAAAAATGACCTACAGTCTGTTGTTAGCTGGGGCAAAGAATGGCTTGTTAATTTTTAACTCCTAAAAAATGTTCTCTTTATTAATTATTTGAAAGCTCCTTTTCTGCCTTTTAGCTGCATGGCTAATGCTAAGCTACAGGATTGTGTTTATTATTTTATGCCGACGCGTTTTATTCCCTGTGGAATTTCTTCAAAGGCAAATATAGAAAACAATGTTACACGTTCAAATTTAAATTAGCGAAATGTCTTTGAACGTATAGCGTTTTTCATCGACGAAGAAGTTCTCGATGAACGAATTTCGTCGGCATAAAATGTTTTCCTCTTGTAATTTCTTTTATTAATAACGTCTTTGCATATATATATATATATATATATATATATATATATATATATATATATATATATATTGTTTTATCTAAATATATATATGGTTGTTTACAATCATGCTCACCATGTAGAAGGTCCAGGAGCCTCTCAAGATAGAGTGCTACAGAGGCAGAGATAATAAGCAGAGTTTATGATGATATTTGAGAAAGATAACAGTTAACACTAGACTTGAACAAGTTAAGAGTTTAGTGATCGAGAATCATCCACTTTGGAGTCAGCTCCACAAAACAGAGGTTCGTGGGAAGAAGCTTTTCAAGTGGAACTTACATCTCACCAATGCTATTCGAAGAGAATGAGAGTGGTTGTCTACAATGTGCATTGTATGGTGGGTCTAAGTAATCTATCCAAATTCAACATAAACTTTGTTACTACTACATCCAAAACAATAAAAGACCTAGTCAATACTAAACAAAAGAATCTAAAACGTGAAGGAGGAATTTAGTCTACTGCCTGTAATAACTGTCACAAAAAATACACAGGAGAAACCTCAAGGAATCTAAATAAAATATTATATGAACACAAAAGGGACATTTTACAAAAAACCTATGTCAAATGCTTTGGTTGTCCACCGTAACGAGACTGGCCACAATTTTGGCATAAAAAATGCTACTCTAACTAAAGTAGAAAACAATTCACTACGACATAAATGTCTAGTGAGTGCCTTGATCGCAAGGTCATATACAGTAAATTTGTGCTCTGATTCCTACAACATTTTACCATTCCTGGTAGATCTTCTATTATCACAGTGTGGGATACCAACTAACAAAAGTGATGAAAAGAAAATGAAAAAAACTGAAATTCTAAAATCCCTACAAAGCTCGTTCGTGCGCATGTGTAGTTGTGCCAACATAATATATTTAGTCCGGTGAAGTCCTGAAGGACCAAACGCATGAAAAGTAAACCTCTTCCTCTTTCTCATATAATTTCCTCAAATATTGTTCTTGATATATTAAAATATATATCGCTATCTCATAAATATATATACATCCGGATGTTATGCTATGCAGATATAGTTTTTTTTCTGTATTCCTGTCAGATGCCATTGTCACCAAACACGCCAATACGACAGTTTTCTGTCTTATCTCAAAACATTCCTTACACACATGTAAGAAAAGCAATTTACAGTAGTTATATTTTGCAGCATCATATATTACATAAAGGAAAAACAGCTTACGACCCAAATTCATTCAGACTTTTTATTGACATGCCATAGCCACATGTATGAGGCACCAGGTGAGGTTCGATATCACTGCTCAGTAGTAACTTACAATGGATTATAGGTTAAAAGATATTTCTCTGTTCGCTATCATATCTATTGAATAGTTTGTCTCTAAGAAGCATCCTCATCTTTGTTGTTTATATTACGCTTCAGCCACAACAAATTTGAAGACAAAAGATATTAGTCTAATTTTAAATGTAATAGTAAAAAGCAGTTGAAATTTCTGCGACACCAAATGAGGAAAGAAGGCTTTGAAAATTTAACACTCAGGGGATATCTCGAAGGTAAGAGGGACAGAAAGAATTAGCGAATAACCTATATAATCGATGGCAGAATGAGGAGAGGATGTATAGTAAAAAGTTAAGCAGTGGTAAAAGCAACATGATCAACCACATCTTATAGGCACATCGGACAAGAATATATATATATATTATCCTTCACCGATAGCACGTCTCGGAGTTTCATGCACAACGCGGTCTTCAGGTGCTGAGTATAGACTGGTCGTTACGTAATTTAAATTTTTTTTTAAATATCAGGTTATCGCAGTTATATACTATACTGGGTTTACAGTTTTTTTTAATTTTAAAAAATATATTTGGTATTTAAATGTTCTTTAAAGATCACAAACTAAATGCAGTAATCTCCCTTTAATTTAAAAATAAAATTAATATTCACTACTCTAAAATGAATTTAAAAATTTTTTCTTAAATATATACACAAATCCTGTTTATTGTAAATGCCAAATATAAGTTTTAAAATTTAAAAAAAACTGTAATCCCAGTGTAATATATAACTGCACCAACATTGCGATAACCATATATATATATATATATATATATATATATATATATATATATATATATATATATATATATATGTATATATACATATATATATATATATATATATATATATATATATGTGTGTGTATATATATATATATATATTAATTTAACTTACGTAACGGCCAGTTTATAGTCAGCACCTGAAGACTGCATTTTGCATGAAACTCCGAGTCGTGTTATCGGTGAGGGATAATATGAATTTTATTATGTATGTATTCGAAACATACTAGTAGAAAATAATAATCTCATACCCAAAAGATTCAAAATAATGGAAGCCATAATAATAAAAAAAGAAAAGGCCAACGCTCAATTACATTAACTCAATTACGGACACAATGTGCAACAGTGTTTGGAAAATAAAACATTCCTATAACTCTAGATACATACATAAAACAATCCATACATTCAGATAAAATTAAAATAGAATGATCCTTGATAATGGCTAAATTTATAGCCGAAAACGCAGAAATTTTCAACAGTTTCTACACACTTCGTGTCCAGAAAAGAAAACGCTTGTACGAATACAAGAAAAATTAAATAAAAAGCTTAATTGCAATACTGTGTCAGTCGTCTTTAACGAAACATATATAAAACAGGGATTGCTGCGTAAATACAATATATATATATATATATATATATATATATATATATATATATATATATATATATATATATATATATATATATATATATATATATATATATAAATAAATAAATAAATAAATAAAAAAAAAAATAAAATAAAATAAAAAAAGACATTTTTATGTTTAACATTCTTTTTTATAGATACAAGTATTTAAGTAAATGCTCTGTTTATAATAAACAGTATTCAATAAAATTTACCGGCCGGAATGTCCGAGAAATTTTCATAGAAAATATTCGTCCCCCGACAGGATTCGAACCTGCATCCTATACGGAACCGTCATATAGCCTGACGTGCCTTAACCGATTCGGCCACTGAGAATCGTTCGGTCGGCAAGGTCGGATTTACTGCTTATAAACTTCAATCTTCCATGAAATGTTATGATATGATAAAGCACATATACGAAACATTTATCAATCTAACAATCTTTTATTAAAGCTTCATTTTTACGGACTCAGCGAGTCTGAATTAATATCAATGGTGCTATGGTAAATGACGACGACTCTGAAGTGAATTTTGATTTCTATGGCCGAAAACATATTACCATCCTTAACTTGGAATGGATGGTGTTGGTAGGAGGTGAAGGGTGCTTTATTTAGCAAATTGTTTTCACCGTTTCATTTTACTTGTATCTATAAAAAGAAAACATAAAAATGTCTTTAAATAATTGTCGGACTTTGTCCATTTCATAATATATATATATATATATATATATATATATATATATATATATATATATATATAAACACAAGAAAGTGGAAACTGAGATCTAGAATGGTACAGACGATCGCCACTCGTTGTTGTGTACAGTGTCCACTTTTATAATTATATATAAGCTCTATCTGATATTAAACACTTTTACCCATAAATATAACGTATCTAAAACTATATTTTTATCATTATATACACACACACACATATATATATATACATAAGCATATATATATATATATATATATATATATATATATATATATATATATATATATATATATATATATATATATAATATGTTATGATATGATAAAGCACATATACGAAACATTTATCAATCTAACAATCTTTTATTAAAGCTTCATTTTTACGGACTCAGCGAGTCTGAATTAATATCAATGGTGCTGTATTAAATGACGACGACTCTGAAGTGAATATTGATTTCTATGGCCGAAAACATATTACCATCCTTAACTTGGAATGGATGGTGTTGGTAGGAGGTGAAGGGTGCTTTATTTAGCAAATTGTTTTCACCGTTTTATTTTTAGGCCTCTAAACGTTTCCTATTTGTTCTATGTCCTATCATCCTGTCGGATCCCGATCCATATTTGATCTGCATTTGATCTTTAACTTTCTCACACACACACACACACACACACACACACACACACACACACACACACACACACCTATTTATATATATATATATATATATATATATATATATATATATATATATATATATATAACCAATAAAGTCTCACGTTTTAAAACCTTCAAAAATGTTTAAAAATCTGGTGCTTAAAAACTCTACGATATTACTGTCAATTTCACCATATAATCGATTTTTAGTTTATGGGACAAACGCTAAAATAGTTCTTAAAATTCAACTAATTTTTAAGCCGCAACCGCGGCTATGATCACCACTTTTTTCACTCTGAAATGTGATGGCTGTAATATCCACAGACGATGCACGCCAATAAAAAATGTTTACCTGTCCCATTCAGTCCGGATCTAATTGCTACATCGTATTCATTCGCATGCCTACATGAGCTAACACGTTCTGATTTTTTATTGAAACCAACAGTCGTAACTAAAAGCTTGTAAAATCCAGAATTTTTAACTTTTTTGAATATTTTATGGAAGATAAATCGGTCTATAACGTATTCATGAAAAGGGACAAAACAGAGGAATAATTGCTATCTTTAATTAATTTTACTTTTAACTTATTTTATTCTTCAGGTCTTATTGAACACAATGCAGAAAAAAATCAGTTTTTGATATTAATATAAGTACAACGCAATTGTTAAATTATTTCAACAATTCAGTCATTTTTTGTGCCACGTCTAATCTCAGACACATGATTTTCAAATTTTACTTTGAAAATTATGGGATATATACAATCCCTTTGTCGAAAATAATATTGTGTTGTAAGAGATTTTTTACACAGATGTTTCCAAGTATGGGCGAATTTAAATATCATCCGATCCCTGAATATTTTAAAAATACAACATCCATTTTCTCGGCTATGAATATTTCCCAGAAAGGAGACATGGGTTCGTTTTACGAAAGTTGATACAGAACAAATTGTAAAACGTCCATCGTTGATTACTCAATAACAGTTTTGTCCACTCGTTTAGGGATTTAAACGTGTCTATTGCATATTTCGATCAGGTTTTTATTCATTCTCTCTTTCTGTATTTTCTTTCTTCCTTTCTTTCTTTCTTTCTTTCTCTCTCTTCCGAGAAGAAATATTTAAAAAAAATAATAATTCTTAAGATCCAACTAGACAACAGATGGCAATTTACTTTAGCCCCAAACCTCTTTTATTCTCCGGCTTCCCCGATGTATCACCTCATCGGGATGGGAAGAAGAAAAAAGAAAAAAAACATCTACATAATATGCCGACTCAGGCTTTGTGCTTGGAAGCGGCACCAGAAGTAACAATGGTAAAAACATTTCTTCTACATATGAAAAATATCAAGGCCAGGAACTACGATCACTGAATCTATTATATATGCGTGTTGCTTCGCCATGTTTCTGGCGATGAGGAATTACTCATATTGGCCGCATGAAAATAGACTTCAAATCTGGACAACTATTGTCAGTAGATTTGTCACATTTTCAAGAAGTTGTTGAAAAAATCTCGGCCCAACCAGCTTTCTAAAAATTTGCCAAATTACCAAACATCAGATTTTTTTTTTTTTTTCTGAAAAGTTTTTCTGGTCGGGCCGAGTACTAAACATTACTCATTCAAATTTGTATGTGCTAAAAAAATCTTATCGTCTAAACCCGCTTCCCAAAACCTGACCAAACATATGATCTTTTTTTCTTTTTTTTTTTTTTGTCAACATGCCGAGTACTTCACATCGCTCATTGTAACTTGTGTGTGCGTACTAAAAAATTCTCAGCCCAACCTGCTTTCCAAAACTTGACCAAAGGACCAAACAACAGATCTGTTTTTGTTTTTTGCTCAGGTGTCCTTGGTCGGGCCGAGCATCTATCATCAATCATTGACACTAGTGCGTGCACACACGCGTTTTTTGAACACTCTTTGCCACGGTACCTAGACATTATGAATTTAAGCGCAGTATTAGACTGGCGTCGAGATTTCATCAATTTACAGATGATCTGGCTAGATGTAACCGTAAATTCTAACAGTTCCTTTTCTTTCACTTCTCGCTTGTGGGACTCTTTTCTGGCTAATTCAGTAGCGAATATTAATCACATAACCAAGACGGTTATAAAATATACCGGGATATGATCGATATGATATTCGCCCTCATGTCTCACTGAAACCAAATACTGTTTTATAGCCG
>OZ038480.1:47607179-47614679 GCA_964036315.1 Acanthosepion esculentum
GAAATGAAAAGAAGGCTCCAGACTGGATTTTTCTGTCCGTGAAAGCGGAAATGTTTAATTTCCTATGATGTCTCTGGCAGACTTTCCCAGTTCATGCAAGACTTGTTCTTCTTTTCATCACTGGAGTCGCACATTCGTCACTATTGACTGCATAGCCACACTTGTTGATAATAAACACCGAACTTTTTTATTTAATAAATATTTACTTAATCAGCTATTCTAGTTACTTCCAAATAGGAGAGGCACCTTTTGCTATACGCCAGAACAATTAAACTTTTTTTCAAAGCTGAACCCAGGACCGCCCTCTTCTGATTGCTAAATTATTTATTCATAAATTGGCTGTCAAGGAAAACACTGCGAAATTACTTAAGCGGCCACAGACCTCAAGTCGTACAGTTTCTTGATTAATTCGAGTGTTGAAGTGTTGTTAAATAAATTAGTTTATCGTCAGTCCCATGGGAAGGTATGGTCACTGTATAGCTGATCACTTTATCAGTTCCCTCCACATAACTGGATTAAAGGCCGGCAGGTATTCCTTCATGTGTGGCATGTTTTGGACATGAAGACCTGGCGGAGCCCATCTTTCTCCAGGTCAAACTACAGCCGATGTCGTCCAACCTGAAGGCTAGTCTGGTCGTTGACTCCATCGAAAGAAACTCGAACCCTAGCCGTTGACTTCTGTCTAGGAATCCTTGCGTAGACTTCAATCTTGAAAATCTGTTGTTCTAGATAGCCATTGACCATACAAGAAGTTTCATTCACCCTTTAACAGGTTTAGTTTTTAATCCTGTTCGTTGCCTAGCCACAGTCCTCACCGGAAATGTCTACTGGAGGAATCAGTTTAATCAACAGTGACCTGACCATGCAGCAGATAGCATTAGTTTACATGGTACAAGTTTTACACGTGGAGGGACCTTACTTAAAAACGATTGATCGATTTGTTTCCAACGGCTTACCAATTCTTCGCAGGTTATTTAGATTGCAGGAATTTTTTATTTTAATGATTTTTAGTGATACACTAATACTATTTAACCCATAGTTGGAGGGAGAGATGGATTCATACCTTTCCCAAGAGCATTTGCGCGTAAGTTAATATAACGTATACACCAGGAATTGGAACGCGGCTCTCCGATTAACAATTTCGAGCCATTATCTATTATATCACCTGTACTTCCAAGCATACAGCACCTGTTATTCCCTAGAGGTCACCCATCTAGGTATTGACCAGTTTCGGTGTTGCTTAACTTCGGTTCACTTACGATCAACCGATGCTTCAACGTGATGTGGCCATAAGCCTAATTTAAAAACAAATTATTTATTTTCACATATTATCTGAATGATAATCTAAAATCATTTCCTCTTTTTCAGACGACAGGCAAAATTGATAAGGATTTTTGTAAAAGATCATTTAATAGCAATGTACTTAGAAACGGATTTAAGATAAAACAAGACATTACGAAATCTCAATTTATTTCTATTTTGTATTAAGATTACATGGTTCAGATCCCTCTTTGCCAAGAAGTTAAATTTGTACTGCTATATATTTTCATTACAGTGTTCCATACAGGCAGTTAATTGTGTATTGCTATATGTTTTCATTACAGTGTTCCATACAGGCAGTTAAATTTGTATAGCTATATGTTTTCATTACAGTGTTCCATACAGGCAGGTAAATTTGTATAGCTATATGTTTTCATTACAGAGTTCCATACAGGCAGTTAAATTTGTATTGCTATATGTTTTCATTACAGTGTTACACACATGCAGGTAACTTTGTATTGCTATATATTTTCATTACAGTGTTCCATACAGGCAGTTAAATTTGTATAGCTATATGTTTTCATTACAGTGTTCCATACAGGCAGGTAAATTTGTATAGCTATATGTTTTCATTACAGAGTTCCATACAGGCAGTTAAATTTGTATTGCTATATATTTTCATTACAGTGTTACACACATGCAGGTAACTTTGTATTGCTATATATTTTCATTACAGTGTTCCATACAGGCAGTTAAATTTGTATAGCTATATGTTTTCATTACAGTGTTCCATACAGGCAGGTAAATTTGTATAGCTATATGTTTTCATTACAGAGTTCCATACAGGCAGTTAAATTTGTATTGCTATATGTTTTCATTACAGTGTTCCATACAGGCAGTTAAATTTGTATTGCTATAAGTTAAATTTGTAATGCTGTAAGATTTCATTGCAGCGTTAGTCCTCACAACAACAACTAGCCTACATTTTGATCTGTGAAAACTTCTCTTTCCGATAACAAATTTTCTTTGTGAAACTTGTATGCAATTTTTCTGTGGGTGAATACAAATTTGAGCTGAAAGGTGACGTACGTAAATTGAAAAGTATATCGATTATGGAATAACGTTTTTTATCAACAACGGTTTTTGCTAAAAAATGTTATACAAATTGCTGCAACTTAATAAACTAAAGATTATATATCCTTACAGTCCGCTTGAATTTATTACGCAAATCACATAAATCTCAATAAACTCAATGTTGAAGTTATCTAAAAAATGAACTCAAGCGTCTAAATTCATCGTTTAAAATTTGACAAAAATTGTTCTAAGCAAATTTGAGTTGTTGAGGTTTATGTGATTTGTATAACTTCAGATGGTCTGTGAATCTACAATCAGTACGAGGTACTGTTGAAAAAGTTTTGGACCTGACCAAGTAGTAAGTCCAAAAGCAAAAATATGTTTGATTTTCTGGTCAGTTTTTACGAAGTTGGTCAACTCGTGAACTTCTCAGTATTCGACCATGCGTTAGATGCCAGCATTGACTCATATAAAGTCTCTACCTGTGATTCAAAGAACGCTGTAATCTTATTCACATGAATAAGGTTAGTCCTAGAGAGTAGCCCTTATTTTTTTTTAAATGCCATGTACCTTCAGAACGTAAGCTATCATGCTATTCACATAGACATTTTCGTAAATTGCCATTACTTTTTGGGAAAGATAGTGGAGTTGCTTTCTTCTTGACTGTACTATACACTAACGGATATCCCTGGTCAAAACCAGCACATGTCCATTTCTCACGATACAGCAGGGTTTCTCATCCTGGGCGATATCGCCCATTGGTGGGCAATTTCAACTGTTGGTGATGAGCAACTGAACAGAAAATGGTGGGCAATTATAAATGTTCCTGAGAGATATAGGATTTTGAATATTATAAAGGTATTTCAAGATATACTACCTGAAAAAGTATCCAAAGGAGATATACAAAGAACCCGTATACAAAAACAAAACAAAAACAGGTTAAATGGGAATGATTGGGTCACATTCCTAGATAAGATATAAATATCCCTCGCAAACAGAAGGGTCATTAACATTCAAATAGTTATTCAGACGAAATAACATTTTTTTCGGATATAAATCAAATAAGGGAAGACCAAGAAAAACAAAGAAATATTTGCTGAATTTTTATTAGTTGGTACTAGTGTATATTCTTTTTAATTTTATAATTATGGACAAAAATGGTTTATTTTGCCCACACTTACAACGCTAACGTTAAACATAAAACTAAGCTTTACCATAAAACTAAATTATATTTATGTATAAATTTCCAACGGTCAAGTTTGCTTTCGTTTGTTCTTTAATACGGTTCTTTAAGATAGTAGAAGCAGCAGCTGCATAAGACAGCGTTATTTGTTACCACGCTTTGGTATTTTTTACTACATCATAGTCAGTTTATGAACCAGTAAAAGGATGAGCCAGAAATGCAATTTGCGGAGCGGGAACACTAGAATCAATCAGACTCGGAAGTTTAAATATCTTGGAAGCATCTTGACAGAGGACGATAAATGCAACACTGAGATCCGTAAACGTATAGGGTTAGCCAATGACGCATTTCAAAAGCTGGGCGGAGTATTACGAGACAGAAGGATTTCTTTATTAACGAAGAAAAGAATACTGAGCTGTGACGTGACATGTCCTTCTTTACGGCAGCGATTGTTGGACGATTTCCTCGAAGATGAAGAAGAAACTCCTTTCCTTCTCAATCACGGTATTCCGCGGGCTTATGGCAATATCACGCTGACACGCTGGTTCTCGTAGGATCGGCGAAATTAAACAACGTCGAGTCTAGTCAGTACTGAGATGAGTGACAAATCAAAATGTCGTATTTAAGAGACTCGAGGCAGCAGAGGTGTGGTTCTACAGAAGGATGCTGAGGATATCAAGGACCGAGCCTGTGAGCAACGATGAGGTCTTGGATAGGATGCAAACAAGGAGGAGGATTATACTTAACATCAGGAAGAGGCAGCTGAAGTTTCTGTGACACATAATGAGGAAGGAGGGCCTGGAGAATCTGATACTCACGGGTCGAATAGAGGGAAAGAGAGACAAGGGAAAACAACGCATGACATACTTAGCGGCCTTAAGAAAATGGATGTCAGAACGTGGTCTGGGGTAGGTGACAGAGGGAAGGAACTTGTTGATAGCTGCAAGGGATAGAAGGAGGTGGAGAGCCATGATCGCCTACGTCCTGAAAGGACACGGCACATGGAAAGAAAGAAAGAAATAACAAAGAGCTACAAAGGACAGGCAATTGTGGAGAACCATGATCGCCTACGGCCTGAAGGGACACAGTACACAGAAAAAGAATTTTGGTATGCTTTTGAATATTTACTCATAGGTGGGAAATGGAAATTTTTTTCATGTGAAAGTGGGCGATCATGCAAAAATAGGTTTGGGATGCCTGCGATACAGTCCGACTACGATTGATGCAAGAGAAACACAAACATTCAACACTTTCGCTGCGTTAGATCTCCAACTGAATGGAATGACCTAAGTACAAATCATAAGAAAAACTTGTTTTAAAAAGTGCACTTTCAGACAACACTTCAATTACAGCCAATTAACAACGCAGCTGCAAGTCTTTCTTCATGTCAAAGGTTTTCTAAATGACACAAGATCTTTTCATACAATCAATCAACACAGTCTTTAAACAAAAAACAGTTGCAGATGTATTTATTAATATACATATTTTTCTTGTGAAATTTTACTCTTTTATTTTTGTTGTTTATACTTTCGAGTTGAGATGTCACTGAGTTCGACTTGTATTTTGCTTTATGGATTCTCTGACTGTGGTCGATACACTTTCAATGGTAGAACGAGGGACCGATGATGGAGAAGTCTAAGCTTTACTCTCAGCAGTTTGATAAGCGAAACTAACCATTAGGAATTGGGATCGAAATCCTCACCTAAGTGTAAATCAGATTTATGTTGATTTGGTCATGGGGTCTCTATGCGCCACCTTCTTCTGCGATTTCCTTGACGCATTCGCTCTGCTTTATTCCCGTCAACCTCTTCTTTCACCTTTTTCTATAAAAATGTTTTTTTGGCAAATGAACATATTTTTCGTGTTCCTGAGGTTGTTAATAAAACGTTTCGGTTCATCTATCTGTCGAACTTCGTTATATGCACAATCTGCAAAAATTGTTTTTAAAAAAAATTTTTTTTTTAATGAAAAATCTTGGCAGGAAAAAAAGTAGATATTAATAATTTGATGATAATACAGTTTATGGGCTTGACTAAAAAACATATGACCACAACCTGGTAATTTGTCTCTCCACTTACCAGCCCAATGCAGATAAACTAGCTTGTAACTTTCAGTATCCACAAAATCATATCTAGTAGCGTTTCATCCTTCACCAAGTAGAATTGAATTTTCTCCTGTTATAATAAACGATCGCTTTGAATATCTATTGAGGCTTAAGTTCACTTCCGGACTTCAAGTGAAAGTCATATATGATCCATTGCTGGCAGAATGATCTGTTCCTTGTAGCACTCCAGAAAATACCTAGAACCTGCTGCTATGCTCCATCTTTACAAGTCAGGTCAGACAAAAAACGGTTCATTGCTGGGGTGGAGCTGCCCAACACTCACTTTCTAGCCTTGATAGGGTTGAAAATCGATTACGCTGCCTTGTGGGTGATGAATTATTTCCACCTTGCAACCCTTATCCCACAGACAAAACACTGTTAGCCTTTCACTACTCTATCGTTATTACTATAGAAAAAGTTCTAATGCGTTACATTCCATAGTTCCATCAGTCCAGACATTCACAACTAGGACCGACCATGCCATGTCGACGGTGGCAAATCATCCGCATTCGCCTCATATGTATTTCATAATGAGGAAGTTCCACTCAAACAGTCCTTCTCCAGAACTGTTACTTTATGGAACAGACTCCCGAGAGGATGCTTCCCCGACCACTGTTAGCTTAACCTCTTCAAGTCCAGGATCGGTCATCATCTACCCTAAATATATTCGTACTATAAACTTCCTGTTTCCTTTTCTCTTGTAGTGATCCAACTCAGTAACCCTCTACCTGGAGTGACCCTTGGGTGACCAAAGTAAAAAAAATAAAGAAAGAAAGAAAATTCTGAAATCCTAGTCGCGCTATCTGGTATACATTAACCAAGGCAGGAAACGACGCGAAATCAGAATTTAATCTTCACGTGAACAATCGTTTATTTCATGTTAGGCGCCGAAAACATTTGTCTTCAAATGCGTCGGAGAATGGGGAATATGTTTTTAAGTTTTCAGATCATAAATGCGTGTGAGGCTTCATCAGCAAATCAGTCCTTTTTTTTTTTTTCACTGAAATATGTGTTTCTCCGTACCAGTTGCTGTATCGTTTGAGCTACAGGAACTTTCTGGAAGATAAACATGACAGCTTATCCACCTTGTTTTACTAATTGTCATAGACAGCCGGTTTGAGTACGTGCAATGAAAATCGACTAATATTCTTCTTCTGTGTGTCTCGTCCTTTCATAACATAGGCGATCATGGTTCTGCGCAATATCCTGTCCAGTGCGGCCCTTTGCAGTTTGTCTCTCTTTGTTAAGGCCCCTGCACTACGTTCCGCTATCCATTCACACAGCCGCGTCAGGTAAATGGCTTTTTGCTTTCCACTATCTCTCTTGCCCATAATACCCGCTACCCGCGAGAGTTAAACTTTTCAAACACTCCGTTCTGATTATGCGTTAAAGTAATTTCAGCTGTTCCTGGTCCTAAGTATATGTGTTATTTCTGTTGATATTTTCTTTAGGACTTTCTAGTTGCTTGCCCGACCGGGACAAAAAATTAAATGGTTATCAATAAAGTTAGTATCCCTCTGTAGAATCACATTTCTGCCGAGTCTTTTCTTCATCTCTGAAGAGATAGTCCATCATTCAGTCATATGGTAGGACCGATATCACCTAACAGTTCAGTTCTCTTTTCTTTCTTTCTAACGAAATTTTTACTTTGCTTAGCTTCATTTTTATCATTTCACGCCAAGCAAGGCAATAAAGCCACTAGGATGCACCAAGTGTTAGAGAATATGGGAAAAACTACTATTAAGGAGAGAGGGCAATAAAAGAATGAGAATTACGAAAACAGAAGATAACGATTGACACTGCATTTACATTTTTGAAGATCAAATTTGATTGGGAAACAAGAAGCCGGAAGAGAGTTCCAAAAGCGAGAACGACGATA
>OZ038480.1:47619679-47649679 GCA_964036315.1 Acanthosepion esculentum
TCCAAGAAAGGAGTGATAGTGGAGTCAGACGCTTGCCCACAACCCGTCTGTGAGAAAATTCAATTCAATTTCCGTCATTGCCTGATGCACTCTTTTTTTATTTTTTTCATCATTGAATGCAATATTTCATTGCCTTCATTCTCACCCAGTTATTTATAAGCACCTTCCTGGTTGAGGTCTTTAATCGCAATATCTACATCAAGAATTATATTCTCGCTACTAATAAGCTTTCCGGGATGATGATGATGATCATCATCATCATCTTATTATTATTATTATTATTTTGATTTCTGCTGTATATTCATTTCCTTTCTGGTCCCAACCAGACACCTGAGAACAGAAATGGCACCATAATATTATTTTTTTATTTTTATAAATTTTCCACCTGGTTAATGTAACAGGAGTTACCTCAAGTCTCAATCAAATACTTCAAGAGACTACAAGATTTTAACATCAGAAAATGCAAACCCGTGAGCTGCCAAGCCATCAAGGAGATAAAAAATATGTAACTGTGGTCACTGCATAGAGAGAAAATTATGCAAGTTATAAGAAGTACCAATGAGTATGATTCTGTGCAATTTTAGGGTTACCAGGAATTTGGTCTTCATGGTCGATTCCTCTTTTCGACATTATTCCCATATTATTATTATTATCATTATTATTATTATTATTATTATTATTATTATTATTATTATTATTACTACTACTACTACTACTACTACTATTATCATTATTATTATCATCATTATTATCATTATTATTATTATTATCATTATTATTATTATTATTATCATCATTATTATTATTATTATTATTATCATTATTATTATTATTATCATTATTATTATTATTATCATTATTATTATTATCATCATTATTATCATTATTATTATTATTATTATTATCATTATTATTATTATTATCAGTATTATTATTATCATCATTATTATCATTATTATTATTATTATTATTATTATTATTATTATCATTATTATTATTATTAGTATTACTATTATTATTATTTCCTTTGATTTCTGATAATCATTTCTTCCCGGGTCCCGCGCAGAGACCTCAGGTTAGAAATGGCATCATGACATTTCCATTGACCAATTAAAAAAAGAAAACACAGACATATTTCATATAGATAAAGCCCTTCGTAAGGCGCCGCTGCTGCTGCTGCTATTATTATTATTATTAGTAGTAGTAGTAGTAGTAGTAGTAGTAGTAGTAGTAGTAGTAGTAGTAGTAGTAGTAGTAGCCTAGGGACAATATGAGGCTAACATATGTTTTTTGACAGTCTGAGGCAAAGTCATATTAAATTAAGTCTTCAGACTAGTATCCTCAACAGTCTTATTTTCAACGATGTCTTTCATCTGGTGGCATCACTGTCCATGTTCAGGTGTTTGTAGACTCCAGTAATCATCAAGACTTTTTTTATCTCCACTTCGAAAAAAAAACAGAACATATCTTCTTATTTATAAGAATCTTTTCTCGTAAAATGTACGTTTCCTCTATTTTTTATGCAAAATGTTTGAAAATGGTTAGTCAAGACAAAAAAAAATATCTAAAATAGTCGCAGAAAAAATACGGCCATATTTTAAAGTCTCGTATGACATCAAATTCTCGTTTTAAAAAAAAACAACTAAAAACGTAAAACTGTAAATCAAAGTTGTAAAGAAGTAAGACTGAATATATGGGTGTCGTTGGGGGGAAGTTACTTCTGATGAAAAAAAAATTCACGTAGTGTAGAGTTGAAAAAGACAATACAAAACGGAGATATCTTTCAGGCGTGTAGAAAATGGATTAAACACAATCGCATTAAAGACATTGGACGAAGAAACAGTCTCGAGTGGTGAGTCGGGGTATAAGGGATGATACTGAAGAGCGATCAAATCTGTGTGTCTTGTATTACTTTGTAATTCAGTTTACCCTTCAAAGGATCATTCTGGCTGGAACGAGCGTTCAAAAACGGACGACTCTGCTCTCGAGCGAAACATGATCACCCAAACGAAACCAGAAGGGGTAAAAATAAAATAAAAACATAAAATCGCTCTGTATATTTCCCTATATTAAATAGTGAATTGTGTTTGATGCATTCAAAGTATATAAAAAAAAAATTCTTTCGCTCTTCTCTTTCCTTGAACGAAACTAAAAACCTTACCGACAATCAAGTAGGCTTTTCCTTTGTTTATACATGTCTTCATTTTTCATTTCTGAGATTTTGTTTTGGGCTTCAGAGGTACGTAACAGCTGTGAGTATTTATTTACTTACGTGGCTTAGCAAAGTCTGGCACAAGGCCATACATTTGGTGAATTATGCTGCAAAAATATCCTTCTGTCTTAAAGTAAATCCTTCTGGAGCTTACTGTCAAAATGTCATTTTCTTCTAAATTAGTATTAGCTTTAAACTGCATATTCTCTAATGCAAGAATCGATTCCCGAACAAAGCTGTAAGGAATAGACGACTAAACACGATTTGTAATGGGAATATAAGGTCGATTCATAATCGTCGTTAGTTTTTACCAATTTTTTTTTATTTTAATAAAATATAAAAAATGATTAAAAAACGTAAATAAATGCTTACGGCCATATCACATTGAAACACCGGTTCCCGTACGATCATCAAAGTTAAGTAAAGTCGACCCTAGAAGGGTGACTACTTGGGAATATCTGGTGTTGTAAACTTGGATGCGTAATGGATAATGGCTCGGAATTGTTAATCGGGGAGCCGAGTTCCAATTCCTGTCAGGTTCGTTATATTCATTTACGCGGAAATAACCTTGGGAAAATCATGAATCCACCTCTTTCCCCGCTCCCCTCAGCTATGGTTTGGCATCATTAATTGAAAGGATGTCTTTGATTAGGAATTGGTTTGGTCTAGCCATAAGTCACCACAAATTTATTTATCATCTCCCTTTTTTATACCCAGGCATTTATCAACCCTGTTTCGGTCACTCCTCCAAGTATTTCTCGGCTTCCTGGTCATTTCCATTGACCAGCTGAGGGTCGATATTTCTGGACTAAATCCAGAACAATTTAAACATTTCCGGCTTACGCCCATATCCTGTTGAAACACCGGTTCCCGTGGGATCATCGAAGCTAAGCAAAATCGAGCTCGGTCAGTACTTGGATAGGTTACCGCTTAGGAATACCAGCGACTGTGCGTATAATGTAATGGATAACGCCTTGGCATTAAAGATTGGAGAGCCGAGTTTCAATTCCAGTCGGGTTCGTTATATCCACTTACGCGCAAATACCCTTGTGAAAGGTAAGGACCCATTTTTCTACTCCTAGCTATGGGTCAATTAGTAGGATTTGTATCACTAAAACAATATTATCTCCAAAAATTCTTAAAACCTAAAAATATTTTCTTGCTTTAAATAACCTGCATAACAGTTGATAAGCCGTAAAAGCAAATCAATAAAATTTATAGGTGCATAAATTCTACTAACGAAAATCTTTGCTTAGTAAATTCAAGAAGAATTCTTTATTACATATTACTGCAACGCGGACGAAACGTTCTTGAGCAAAACTACACATGACAAGTGGCTCGTCTGTATAATGTATTGCAATAGAGAAGACATTTTATGGACAAGGAATCCAACCATTGTTATTACAACATATCAACAACGACCCTTACATTGCAAATACGACGCAAAAAGATGAACATAGATTTAGAGTGGGGAGTTCAATGTGCAATGATCATGACTCTCCACAAGTTCCTGTCTCTTTTTACTCTTTTTTACTATTTATAATCCTTCGGGTATTTGTTCTGTCATCCATTTACAAAAGCACGTTAGATAGATTACTCATAGCTTCCCTCAGTTTCTTTAACAAAAATATTCCCTGTGAATGTCCCATTCTCTAAGCCTTCTTCCCTCATTATGTGTCTAGAACTTTCAACTCTCTCTCTCTTGCTGATGTTAAGTGTAAGTGTCCATTTAGTTCTTATTTTCCTCCCTCAAAACTTCCTCACAACTCACATGTGCAGTTAATGGTATTCTCAGCGGCATATCAACTCCTTATGGGTCATTTAATACCGAAATTTAATATGTTGAGAGCATTAGTAATTTCGTTTAAAAAAATAGTGTTGGCAATATTTTTTTTTCTTCTTCAAAAATGTATTTCTAGCAATATTTTTGTTCAAAAATGTGTTACTTGTATTTTTCACTATAAAATTCTATTTTTATACTTTCATAATGTTTTGATCCCAGTTGGGGTGTTAACTATTTGCCCATAGCTGGGACCCTAACAGGTGCTACCACCCCGGGTCGAGTTGTACCTGGAAACTACAGCAATTAAGAGGTGATCCCACGCTCCTCAAAACCTCCAATCTCCCTATCAGAGGCCTTACTGCCGGATGTAGTTTATCGTCATACCCAGGACACCACATTTCGCGAGGTACCCTTCTGCAGAAGTGCAGTTGAAGTATTCCGAAATCCCAGCCGACAGGGCTCGGTATTGTCAACGTATTTTTTTAATCAAATATATGTCGGTTCAAATCTCTTCTTCATCTGCGAAAGAATTGTCCAACATCCACTGCTATAGGGGAAATTAAATATTTCATAACAATTCAGCACTCTTTTGTTTATAAAGACATTTTGCTTTCTTAATACTTTGCTTAGTTTCTAAAAGTCATCTTTTACTCTTCCCGTGTCACGTTTTCCATCGTCAATAGTCAGCCAGTATTTAGACTATTCCCATAGTATTCCTTTAGTACCTTAACTACTGTCTGCGAATTTTATATTGTTACCATTATGTCCGTGGGTAATAAATCCTGTTAGGTCTTCTAGTTCTCTTAGCATTAACTCGCTGTAAATAAACCCGGTGAGAAAACGCATCCTTGTCTTATTCCACTCATTAATTTTATTTCTTCACTGGACACTTTTCCTATCCGCATGCAGATTGTTCTCGGCAAAGGTTACCGATTACTCAAATGCCTTTCGCATATAAATCAGGCTTTTCTAGCATTTCAAGTAGGTCTTCGTGCCGTACTTATGATACTTTTGTGTAATCTCTGAAACTAAGCTATAGATAATTCTGCATTCATAAGGTTAGCTCTGATGAAATTCCGATCATAAAGATAGTATTTCTTGTTCTACTCAAAATGTTTTCTTTCTTCATAAAGCACTATTTCGTCTATTTGAAAATAACGAAAAATTAATCGAGCTAAAACTAAACTGGCATCGTTTTATTATCATGGTATACACACAATTTAACTGAAAAATATTGTAAATTTATAGATAGACCAGTAAAATATTTTTATGACTGAATAATGATCACACACACAAACACACACACACACACACACATATATATATATATATATATATATATATATATATATATATATATATATATATATATATATATACATACTAGAATAATCCTAATCTTAGGCAAACCTACCTAAACTGATCTTCATGGTAAACTGACTTCAGTTTACCCTGATGATCCGTTTAGATAAAACCTAGGTAGGTTTGCCTGGCTCTTTAGGATTATTCTTGTTTATCGCTCTACTTAGCGTATTGAGCACTCTACGTTTAGTCTTTCTGCTCGTTTGTTTTTTTTTCTTTGAACTTGGAGCTTAAGTACTTGACGATTGGTTTTGTATTGTTTTAATGTTCTTGGTTCTTTCTTTTTTATTTCCAATTTTTTCCTCGGGTACCGATTTGTTATATTACAAGTTGAGTTATCCGAGGTTTTTCAAACGAGTATATATATATATATATATATATATATATATATATATATATATGTGTGTGTGTGTGTGTGTGTATGTGTGTGTGTGTGTGAGTAATTGATTTGGAGATTTTAGGCTAATTTTATAGTAATTCATCGAGCTTAGAAGAATCCTCAACAGAATGCGGAAAGCACTGGACGGCCGTTTCATCCTATCTGGGACTCATCAGCAGTGCGCATCCACTACCGAGAATTTGAGTGAGTAGCGACGCTATATAGAGTCTAGTTTATGTCTTCTTCGTCACCGAGTCCCGTGGTACAGTTAGTATGACGGTCGCGGTGTATCGAAACGATCCGGGTGGATGCGCACTGCTGGTGAGTCCCAGATAGGGCGAAACGGCCGTCCATTCTGTTGAGGATTCTTCTAAGCTCAATGAATTACTATTATATATATATAAGAGTAAGCGTAAAGAGCCAGTTAGTCTGGCTCTTTAGGTTTGCTTAGCGTTTTGCGCACTTTGCTTAGTTATTTTTACTTTACTCGTGTCTGGGTTTTTTGGGGGACTCTGAACTTAGATTCTAGACGATTATTTTCGCCAGAAGTACATGTTCTTAGTTCTTTCTTTTTTTATTCTTTTTTTCCTTTGGCTTGTTCATTTACAAGCCAAAGCACCTAAGGTTTTGCCAGACGAGTATAGCTGCTTATATTTATAAGATTATTATATATATATATATATATATATATATAAAGTTGTGATTATAGTTGTTCCAACGAGAGAAAAGTGTATATTTTAAAGAGAGAAAAAGACACAAACGTTTTTAAATATAATGTGCATTTTTTTGTGCGTTATTTTTATACACGGGTTTCAGGTTTTGTGACCTTCATCAGGCGAATAATAGTTATTCCCACATATTATTTAAAGGAATTATTTTTTCTTCCCATATTAAGTCTTTTAACCATTTTTGTGTATAGTAGTAGTCACCTGAATCCATCTTGTACTGGCCCAAAAATGTTCCTTTGCTTGAAGGACAATAAAACAATTAAATTTGATAAGAGAAAGGGAAAGAAGGGAACTCATTGTTCTTACTTTTATATGTCTCCGTGTATCCCTTCATTTATTCCTCTATTCTTGTGTATTGTGTGTTTTTGCCAGTATGTTTATATATATATATATATATATATATATATATATATATATATATATATATATATATATATATATATTCTTTCTCCATCCGTATATATTGTATTATTCCGAGGAAATAGTGTATATATATATATATATATATATATATATGTATATATATATATATATATATATATATATATATATATATATATATATATATATATATATATATATACACTTTGTATGTTGTGTAGGGTTCGGGTGTGTTTGAGTGTGTGTTTGTTCTTTTTGTTTTTATATTTTTAATCATTTCACCCCAAGCAAAGCGAGAATGCCATTAGTACGCAGTGGAATGCAGAGAGTGAAGATGAGAGAAAAAGACTGAATATAGAGCGGGACCGAGGAAAGGATAAAAGCTGAACGGGGTTCAAGAAGATAGAAGATGGCGATTGACGTTGCATTTAAATTTTTAGAGATTGTAGGTAACATGAAGCAAGGAAGCGGAAGGATGTTTCATAGGTAGGAAGTGCGAGAAAAGAAACCATTGGAGTAGATGTGGCAGTTACATTTACCTAATTCAACAGTAAAATGGTGAGACCTAGATGCCAATCTAGTAGCACGCGTAAACCCAGGTAGTTTGGACACCAAGGAAAAACGTTCGTCAAAGCATTAGCCATGAAAATATTTATAGAAAGGACAGAGGGAAGTCACATCACGTCGGTGAGAAAGTGACTGAAGTCGTGATGCCAAGTTAGGATCGATTACATTGCAGATCTTTCTTTGGATTTTGTCAAGAACCTCGAGATGAGTAGCAGAATCACCTAGCCAGATATGGTAGCAGTATTCAATGAATAGATTTGTAAATGTGCAAGATGGACTCTGTGGAGTAAAACCCTCTGGCACTGCAGTATATGAAGCTATTTATTCGATGTAGTTGTTCCAAAACCGAGTCATAGAACGCGCAGTGTATTGCTCTCCTTGTATGTACCTATTCGTCCTTTCTTTTTATATATATATATATATATATATATATATATATATATATATATATATATATATATATATATATATATATATATATGCAGGTATGCAGAAAAATAGGAAAGAAAACGTTAGGTAAATAATCCGGTGTTCCTTAGTATTTTTGCTTTTATTTCCCAAATTCTCGCTTGATGAGGAAGCAGGTCCAGGCACCTTAACTCAACATAACTTTAAAAAATTATAATTAATATATATATATATATATATATATATATATGCACAGACTGTTTCGCTGTATCACAGCTCCTCAGCATGGCTAGACATCCGATCGCTTCAAACCGGGACCGAAATTCGGCCGATTAGGTATCAGTCGGAGATTCTAACCCCTAGGCCATCGATGCCCGGCACAAATAAAGGCGAATTTTTGTGTATTTATTTTTCATAAACACGCCAGTGATATAGCGGACGCAATCTGTTGGGAGAGTCTTGCATTATTATCAGTAATAGTCACTGTTTTAAAATATGCACTTTTTCCTCTACAGTGCTAGACCTAATTAATTTATTTTCGGGAGCTTATATATATATATATATATATATATATATATATATATATATATATATATATAATTATTTATTTAATAATTATAACATAAAAATGTTATAAAATCACTACAAAAATAGCCATTTTGTTTCAACACATCTGGTGTCTTATCAAGTGATGATGTTGAATCAATATCATCATTTGATAAGATACCAGAGGTGTCGAAACAAAATGGCTATTTTTGTAGTGATTTTATAACATTTTTATGTTATAATTTTTAAATGAATATTTTTATTTGCTCTACTCTGTATAAGAATAGTAATTGTTGGTTATTGGAATTTATTCCGTATACACCAATCCTATACTTTTGTATATATACATATATATATATATATATATATATATATAAAAGTGGACATGGAAGTCAGCACTTAGAGGCGACAGTCTGTTTCATGCTAGTGCAATCGTCAGGCGACTAGTGCTGTTATTTTTCTCGGCTATTTATATAAGGGTCAGTGGTGCATTATGGGTAGTCTATTTTGGCGGTTACTTTTACCGGAAGTGGCTTATTTGTTTATTTATTTATGTCAAATTGTTTTGCTTGTTTTTTGTTTGTTTTTTTATTTTTATTTTTATTTTTTATCTTATATATTTATTTATTTATTCTTTTATTTTTATCGGTGTTTTTGGTTAACGTAGTAAAAATTTGTTTATATAGCTTATTGTTGGTAGTCTATAATGGCCGTCATTACCGGAAATCGCTTGTTCGCTTATTTATTTGGGTCAAATTGTTTTGCTTGTTTTTATTTATTTTCATTTTTATTTTTTATCTTATATATTTGTTTATTTGTCATTGATTAAATCTGTTTGTTGAATTTGTGTTTTTTTTCTGACTATTATTTAGGTGGGAACAGTTTTTAATTTATCTATTTAGGTTGGTTATCTTTATTTGTTTTTGTTTTGTTTTGTTTTGTTTTTTAAACGGCTAGTTTATCGTAATCGGTTGTTAGTTTATTTATATATTTGGATGTATTTAGATCGATTTATTATACTTGTTGTTATTTATTTGTTACACTATATCTTTTTGGCTTTCGGTTTTTAAGTAACGTAGTATATTATCTTTTATTAATGTTTTTTTTTTTTTTTTTTTTTTTATTATTATTTTTATTTGTATAACAGTTATAACTTTCGTCCGTTCTTTTGTTTTTATTTTGTTTCGTATATTCTAACAGGTGTGGTTTTATGATTTGTTTGGAGTAATTTATTTTGCTTATTTTATTGCTGTTTGTTTATATATTTATTTATTTTTCTATTTTAAGTTACGTAGTAAAAATTTGTTTTCATGTCTACATTTTGAGATTAGCTCGGATCTTTTATTTAATAATTTATTTTCATCTGGGAAGGTAATGATAGCTATTTTTTCCTCCAAGCAAAGTTTGCAGGTTTTTGATAGGTTGTTGTAGGCTGATGATTTTTTCCTTATTTTCCAAGATATTTTTGGTGTGGTGTGTGTTTTGTTTTTTATTTCCCAGATATACTTAGAAAGCATTGTGCTGTTCGCATATTTACTATTTGTGAAAGACATTTTGTGTACATAATTTCTTTGTTTCCATGGTCCTTCGGTTACTCCTATATATACTTTTTCTTCATTATTTTTCCTATGTTTGTTTTTACGTTTTTGCTGTACGGTGGGTTGAACCATATGATATTTCTTTTTCTGTTGGTCTTTTTTGTGTTCTGTGGTGAGTATGTGAGTGTTGCTGGGAATCCGCTATCTTTTAGGGCTGTTTCGTAGTCTTTCTTGGCCTTGTTAAATATAGATTCATCGGAAGAATTGTCGGAAAGCCTGCGGTTGATCGATTTAGGTATCTGTTTGATTATAGAAGGCGGGTGGTTGGAGTATATATGTATGTACTGTGGTTTATCATTCGGTTTTCTGTATGGTTTGTGTGTGCCTTTTCTTAGGTTGAAGGTGACATCTAGAAAATCTACTTCGTTTAGGTTAGTTTTTATATCTATCTCGAATCCGTTATTTTTGAAAATTTTAATTATTGCTTTTCTAGTTTTATCAGTCTTAAACGGTAATTGTTTTATCACCCTTAAACGGTAATTGTTTTATCACCCTTAAACGGTAATTGTTTACAAAACAACGTAATCTACCAAGCCACGACAAAATCAGCAGATAATGAAGAAAAAGTATATATAGGAGTAACCGAAGGACCATGGAAACAAAGAAATTATGTACACAAAATGTCTTTCACAAATAGTAAATATGCGAACAGCACAATGCTTTCTAAGTATATCTGGGAAATAAAAAACAAAACACACACCACACCAAAAATATCTTGGAAAATAAGGAAAAAATCATCAGCCTACAACAACCTATCAAAAACCTGCAAACTTTGCTTGGAGGAAAAAATAGCTATCATTACCTTCCCAGATGAAAATAAATTATTAAATAAAAGATCCGAGCTAATCTCAAAATGTAGACATGAAAACAAATTTTTACTACGTAACTTAAAATAGAAAAATAAATAAATATATAAACAAACAGCAATAAAATAAGCAAAATAAATTACTCCAAACAAATCATAAAACCACACCTGTTAGAATATACGAAACAAAATAAAAACAAAAGAACGGACGAAAGTTATAACTGTTATACAAATAAAAATAATAATAAAAAAAAAAAAAAAAAAAAAACATTAATAAAAGATAATATACTACGTTACTTAAAAACCGAAAGCCAAAAAGATATAGTGTAACAAATAAATAACAACAAGTATAATAAATCGATCTAAATACATCCAAATATATAAATAAACTAACAACCGATTACGATAAACTAGCCGTTTAAAAAACAAAACAAAACAAAACAAAAACAAATAAAGATAACCAACCTAAATAGATAAATTAAAAACTGTTCCCACCTAAATAATAGTCAGAAAAAAACCACAAATTCAACAAACAGATTTAATCAATGACAAATAAACAAATATATAAGATAAAAAATAAAAATGAAAATAAATAAAAACAAGCAAAACAATTTGACCCAAATAAATAAGCGAACAAGCGATTTCCGGTAATGACGGCCATTATAGACTACCAACAATAAGCTATATAAACAAATTTTTACTACGTTAACCAAAAACACCGATAAAAATAAAAGAATAAATAAATAAATATATAAGATAAAAAATAAAAATAAAAATAAAAAAACAAACAAAAAACAAGCAAAACAATTTGACATAAATAAATAAACAAATAAGCCACTTCCGGTAAAAGTAACCGCCAAAATAGACTACCCATAATGCACCACTGACCCTTATATAAATAGCCGAGAAAAATAACAGCACTAGTCGCCTGACGATTGCACTAGCATGAAACAGACTGTCGCCTCTAAGTGCTGACTTCCATGTCCACTTTTATATTTACACACGCTCTATCTCTGATATTGAGCACTTTACCCCATAAATATAGCACACTTTAAGACTATATTTCTGTATATATATATATATATATATATATATATATATATATATATATAGTTATAGTCTCTTAAATTCTTAATTCTTCTTTTGATTTCATTTCGCTTCATCTAATAAGTTCTCTTTGTTCTTTGCTTCTAATAGATTTCTTCTTTTCCCTTTCCTTAATAAAATTCATATTTCTCTTGTTTTTGAAAGACATTTCTTCTTTTTCATCATTTTCAATTTTTACTTCTTTTCATCTCGTAAATTCTCATTTTTCTTTTCTTCTTCCAACATTTTTCTTTTCTTTTTTTGCCTTTCCTCTTAATAAAGCCCATATTTCTTCTTGTCGCAAATTTCTTCCATTTTTATTTAAATTTTGTTTTTCTTGTTCATCTCCTTGTTTTCCATTTCTTTCCCACTTTTTCTTCGTAGCATTTTTTTATCACACTTCCCCATTCCTTCTCGACTAGTAATATCTTCTCTGCTAGTAACGTTTTCTCTACTAGTAATGTCTTCTCGACCGTTTTATCTTCCTTGTTCTACTTTGTCGAAATCTTTTTCTTTTTTTAATTTCTTTTCCAGATTTATTCTTAATATTCATTTATTTTAAAAAAACTTCCATTTCTTTTCTTCCATCAAATCCTTCTCTGTTTTTTTCTATAACATTTTTCCTTTACTCGATCTTTTTTTCTTCACAAACGTTAAGTGATTTTTTTCTTTACCCCAAAACAGAATCTCGCCCAACGAACAAAACTTTCTTTGCAACCCTTTTTGCATTTTCCCACACTCATCCACCATTTCTCATATCAATTAACCTTACCCGATAAATTCCATCCCTACCAACAATCTGCATTATCATACTGAGGCAACATGGCGAAGCCAACCATATTAGCAAAGGTGTTAATGAATGAGATGTTGACGACTTAACTCGCCATCTTGCGGAAGAATCAACTATAGTCCGTTAGATACACTCTCACTAACTCCGCCAACTTTTCTAATTTCCATAAAATTCTTTGCCACTATTGCAGGTGCACTTAATTTTGACCAGAGCGCAATCCAAAAAACGGGAGCTCTTTCGGAAGTGTTAAGCAAGATGGAATAAATATTTACAAATCGTAACGTCGGTTGGTCGTTTCTGCGTAAAAGCTTTTCAGACAGCAATTATTGAATTGACGATTGTTTATAAATACTGTGATTGGTTCAATAGTGATTCGCTCATCAATGACACCTGGAAAGACGATCAGTGGCTATCATATGTCCAAACAGAATTACGTATTCTTGTCGATTGCTATTAATTGTAAATAGTCTTTGCTTTACTAACTTCTGCACTATCATTTTGTCGAAAGTAAACGACAGGCTTTTGTAGTGGATGCGTAAGCAATTTCATTTCACTAGAATGTTTTTGCAACATGCTGACGCGTGTTGATATCCTCATAGTATTTAATATATATCCACATAGTATTTAATATATATCATAGTATTTAATATATCATAGTATTTAATATATATATATCCTCATAGTATTTAATATATATCCTCATAGTATTTAATATATATCATAATATTTAATATATATCCTCATAGTGTTTAATATATATCCTCATAGTATTTAATATCATAGTATTTAATATATATATCATAGTATTTAATATATATCATAGTATTTAATATATATCCTCATATTATTTAATATATATCCTCATAGTATTTAATATATATCATAGTATTTAATATATATCCTCATAGTATTTAATATATATCATAGTATTTAATATATATCAGAGTATTAAATATATGTCCTCATAGTATTTAATATATATCATAGTATTAAATATATATCCTCATATTATTTAATATATATCCTCATAGTATTTAATATATATCATAGTATTTAATATATATCCTCATAGTATTTAATATATATCATAGTATTTAATATATATCATAGTATTAAATATATGTCCTCATAGTATTTAATATATATCATAGTATTAAATATATATCCTCATAGTATTTAATATATATCATAGTATTTAATATATATCATAGTATTTAATATATATCCTCATATTATTTAATATATATCCTCATAGTATTTAATATATATCATAGTATTTAATATATATCCTCATAGTATTTAACATATATCATAGTATTTAATATATATCATAGTATTAAATATATGTCCTCATAGTATTTAATATATATCCTCATAGTATTTAATGTTGTTGAAGTTATCGCTAACATTTTTGTCGAGATTTACAAACTCTGCATTTCGTTCACTTTCACAAACCAATCGATTAAATTTCAATGAACTGATTTGTTTGGAAAAGATTCTTTGACACAAACCCTACTTCGTGGTTTAATAATTTCTTTAATTTAATATAATTTTAGTGGACTTCATGATAAACAAATTTTTTTTTCATGAAATTTCCTTTTCAAAACCTAACAATAAATTCTTAGGATATCTTACTTTTGTGCATGCAACATGAAAATGGCCATGTATAAATATTCATTTTTGGCGCCAAATACCAACTTTTTGAAGCGTTTGGCCTTGTGATTTCTTAATAATTCTCACAAACACATCATGAAGTAAAAACTGGATTCTTGCATATAAAAACTTAAAGAAAAGATATGTAAAAAAAAAAACAATATGGCATTTTTATTAAATAAGTATTTATTTTAATCATTGAATTGTTTTTAAAATGGTGGGAGTATTTTGTATGTTAAATATTAAAACTCAATTTGCCAAAAAATGAATGAAAATTTATTGTACCAACTGTAGTTTGTACCCCCTTTTCTGTTTACACTTCTCTATCAAATTTAGTTTCGATCGGTCAATGTGTGTCTAATTTAGAGGGTGTGACAGACGCACAGACTAACGGAAGTCATAGGACATCCCCTCCCCTCTCATTTTATATCGTGTACATCTTGGCCAACATATTAAAGATGAAAATTCTTCCAGTTCAGACGAGTAAATAAAAATGTATCTATCTGGTTTCATAATCGACTATAAATTTCTTTGTTTCACATTTAACATATAGATCTCTCTTTCTCTGTCTTTTTCTCTCTCTCTCATTGATTTAAAAATAACACTAGTTTTTTGTATTCCAATGTATCACCTT
Source organism: Acanthosepion esculentum (assembly GCA_964036315.1). Lineage (NCBI taxonomy): Eukaryota > Metazoa > Mollusca > Cephalopoda > Sepiida > Sepiidae > Acanthosepion > Acanthosepion esculentum. Next base: position 47,634,612 of record OZ038480.1, read on the forward strand.
TCTCACCCATCTGTGCCTGTTCTTGTATTCCCTTCTTGCCAATTTGCTACATTCGCTGATTATGTCGTTCCTGTTTCATCTTTGTTTCTACACAGGATCGATTTCCTTTTTCCCTATCTTGGCCTTTACACAATTGGTACTTGCGACTTTTCTTAAGAGAAATTCGGTTTCTCCCTTAATGTTTTACTTACGTACTATACCAATTTATCTACTCTTCCTTTAATTTCTAATTAGTCTTCTTAAGTGTCCGTATAATTCTTTTATTCCCCATTGTTTAATTCCCGTCCTTGAGTCGTCTGATTCTCTGTTCATTCTTCTATTCAATGAAGTGCAGGTTTGGTGACAGCTTATAGTCTTTCATCGTTCAGTCTTATTTACTCTTCAAAACCTTTGATTACCGAGTTGACACAATCTTTGATGCTTATTTTTTTTCCGACTTCTTTATATTAACAGAAAGCCTTCTGAGATAATAGTCCAGTTTAGGAAGGAACTGGATTACTTCATAATGATAACAGTCCAGATATTTATTTATTTCATCAAATTATTAGAAAAAAATGAGAAAGACTTTTTATTTATTTATTATTATTCGCTGGATGCACGGTGGAGTAAAGGCTCGGATTGAGGAATCAGAGAGCCGAGTTCGAATTTCAGTCGAATCCATAACATTCACTTACGTGCTAGTACCCAAAATAGCAGGACAGACCGGGTGCTGTAGCCTTGAATGGCAAGTGATCTACAGCAGAAAGAAATGGCAACCTACTGCGAGAAAAAAAAATCTGCCTCGTCAGTCATATATCGAAAGATATCACCTAAGCGTGTATCACGCATGGCACATAACTGACTATTATTTGGTCGAATATTCGAACAGAGTTCATCCCACCAACTATCACGGTCCCGCATCAAGGTCGGAAGGTCATTAGGTCGGCATTCTGTATCATAAGAGAGCTGATCAATGTAGGTGGTTCCTTAGCGACCAACTCGTCTTGTTCCATCGCTAGGTGTCAGGAACAGTAGATCACTCGCAGGTTCTTGTTTTGCTCGCCAGCAGCGCATTCTGCGTTCGCGTAAGATTGTAAAACTATCAGGGATGGATTTCTAGAGTTGTGATTTAGTCGAATGTTGTCTCCAGAAGTTTTAAACTATTACAAGTAGTACCCGTCAAAAATTTCACTGTTTTCATATTGAAATTATCTGATATATCTTAATATTAATGAATAAATTAGCTCATTACGAATCCCTGTTCAAATTCCCCTAGTACATCGATAAATATTTGTGCTTAACAACTTTAACCAAATATTGAAGTAACAGTATGAATGAAGGTCATTATTTAAAGATGTAAGAGGGTAGAGATGAAAATATTCAAAATGGACAAGATTTTCGATTTTACTGAAGCAGACGTTAAACACATGTGAGCATTATCCCATGTTATGTATTCTTTCTTTTTCTCACTGCAGCCAAACAGCGTCTCCGATATGTCTGTTCCGTCTTTCCTCGCGATCAACGCGGAATAATCCATTACTTATGATGCAATGACATAGCACAACGTACGTTTAAAGTAACTAAGTAACAATCACAGTTATAATATTATTTTTACACTATAAACACATACGGGCCATCGTATTGGTAATGCTTGCTTCTGTATATTTATAATTGTACAAAAGAACCCTTGCGAAACATTTTCTGTTGGTCTTTTAGTTGCCTTCATTTATTTCTGTTGGTAGATATCAACGTGTCGTTCTTCCTTCCGTGATAAATTAACGTGTCTACCTCATTGGAAGCGACCCGTCTTCAAGAATTATATTTGCCCACGTGCCGTCGTACATATGAAACCATTGACGAACTGCCAGCAGTTACAGAATCATGATTTTTAACGTCAACTTCTTTGAAGAAGCAAAACAAGAGAATGCTGGTATCGGGTAGCGAGTAGATATCAGTTCTGCATCCAACGGTAAAATCATTATGGCGAAGTTTTTTTGTGTTTACTAAGCGTTATTTTTGTCGGGTGGGTGGATAAACTACTGGACCACAACAATGATGAAATGAGAGCGTTTTCTTGGGTGGGCACACGAAAGACGGGCGAGGTAAGAAAACGCGTTTAGATATGGTCTTAGCCATTTGAGATCACCAAGAATTGCCGAAATATTATGGTGAACACAGCAACGCATTCTAGTTCAACTCTGTGGCTCTCGACCGAAAAATATATAGGTATTCATTTGTGCGAGTACGCACGCGTGAAACTTTGGTGTGAACCAGTTCTATTCAGAGTAATGAGGCGTATTGTATTCCTTGCAATTTAAGGTTTCCTCAATTCCTCCCCTAATTTCAATTTTCATCTAGGCATTTTGCTATAATTATACATATGACTTAAACATATTGAAATTCCCGACCAATGCTAACATCCCTTCCCAGGCTAAAATTCCTCCCTTTAGATTTAAAATTGCTCCCGAGGGAACCAAGTCCCTCCCTTTTGGGAATGACTGCTATAAACCTTGATAGATATGAGGTTTTATTTTACTTATTAAGAGCATCTTGTGTAGATTTTTTATATCTTATTTTTTAACTGGCGTGACAAGGATTAGGAAAGAGGCTGCAAATAAAATATTTTCATAATCGCAGAAGCGATAAGCCAACAATGACTAATCTATAAAAAAAATTAAATATTAATATTAATATTAGCGACACCTATTATACTAAAGGATATATTGCCGAAGGATACAATAAGGTTCATAATTATAGGACCACTTGGAACGGTCTCAAAAATTATTGCACAAAGTCTGAAATAATTAAAAATCCTACAACTAAGGCTGCAGAATGAACACTTCACCGTGGAGTAATGGTATTGTTTAATGAATTTGATTCTCACAGTGTGCGCAAAATTGGAATTTCATACTAACTTTAATGAATACCTATTTAAGCATACTGAAACATGATATAACACGGAGGTCACTGCTAGATCATAGTGGAGACTTGTTGTCACTTTACCCTTTTCGAAATCCGTTATCTTCTTGAATAGAACGCTCATAAAATATTAGAATGGAAAGAATGTTCTGTCCTGTTTTTAATATGGTCACTTTGAGAGTACGTTTTTATTACTTACGTTAAAATAGCCTTTAACTTTTACATTAGAAATATGATCCCACAGAAAGATGCCGAGGATACCATGTGAGCTACGACGAGGTTTTAGAGAAAATGGAAACAAAACTTAGCACCAGGAAGAGGCAGCTGAAATTTCTGGGGCGCGTAATGAGGAAGGAGGGCTTGGAAAACCTGATACTCACAGGACAGATTAAGGGAAAGGGGGACAGAGAAAATCGGCGCGTAACATGCTTGATGGGCTTGAGTAAATGGATAGTAGAACAGTTTTGGGGAGAAATATCAAAAAGACAAAGTTTATTATGAGCTACAAAGGGACAGAAAGATGTGGTGGAGCAATGATCTTTTTTTTTTCTTTCTTTTTTTAATCATATCACCCCAAGCAAGGCCGGAGGCCACTATCACGCAAGGGGTTAAAGAAGGGTTGGAGGAAGAGCAGATAGGAGTGGCAAGAGAGGGGATGTGGAGAAAGAGAAAGACAGTGGGTCGATCAAGGCAAGGGGGCCACAAAAGATCCGGAGCGAGAGCAGATAGGAATGAAAAATGAAAGAATGTGGAGAAGGGAAGTGGATAGATCAAGGCAACTGGAGATGTCGATTGACGCTACACTTAAACCGTTGGAGATTGTATTTGTCAGGGAAACAGTAATAGGGAAGGGAGTTCCATAGGCGAGAGGTGTGAGACATGAAGCTATTGGAGTAGAAGAGATGTCTACATCTAACAGTTCTGTGCCCCGAAGGGACATGGCACATAAAAAGAAGAATAATGTTTTTTTTATTTCTTTATTTGCAGATTAAGTAAGATCAGAGTCGGCAAATTTTGTTTCGATTTCACCCGTTCTTAAAATGAGTTTAGATTAGACCAATATCAGACACTTTATGCTGTCTTTACTCAAAATGGTTCTTTAGCAATGGAAGCAACATGAAATATTTGTTCTGTCTATGTGATGCAGGTAATAAGTGTTCGGATATGACTACGATGGTTAGGCCAATTTCGATTGGATTTTTTTCTCTTCTATCTGGACAGCGAATTTATGTTCCTATTGAGTTTGTGTAAACCGTAATTGAGAAAACGATAATTAATAAAACAGGTAATAAATACTCATCACATTTAAAACAAGTAATGAATACTCATCACATTTAAAACAAGTAATGAATACTCATCACATTTTAAAAAAGTAATGAATACTCATCACATTTTTAAAAAGTAATGAATACTCATCACATTTTAAAAAAGTAATGAATACTCATCACATTTTAAAAAAGTAATGAATACTCATCACATTTTAAAAAAGTAATGAATACTCATCACATTTAAAACAAGTAATGAATAAATATCACATTTAAAACAAGTAATGAATACTCATCACATTTAAAAAAGTAATGAATAAACATCACATTTAAAAAAAGTAATGAATAAATATCACATTTAAAACAGGTAATGAATACTCATCACATTTAAAAAAGTAATGAATAAACATCACATTTAAAAAAATTAATGAATAAATATCACATTTAAAAAAATTAATGAATAAATATCACATTTAAAACAAGTAATGAATACTCATCACATTTAAAACAAGTAATGAATACTCATCACATTTAAAACAAGTAATGAATACTCATCACATTTAAAACAAGTAATGAATGAACATCACATTTAAAACAAGTAATGAATACAAGTTACATTTAAATCCTAAAACATCGTTAGGAAATCCTAAAATTAACCAAACTTAGTCGCTGTTATTAATAAGATTTCACAGAAATCGACAATGGTAACATTCGAAGCCAAATCTCATGATCAGAAAACTAATGCTTTAAAAATTCAATCCCCCACCCATTATTAATGAGATATACATTTATCTCGTTTATGATGCATGTCCGTGGATGGGTGTTTTTTGATGATACAAACATTTAATTTTTCTTCTTGTGAAAACGAAAAAAGGCGTTGTTAAGCAAAGGCGTAAGAAATTTTAAAATTGGGCGTTTCTTGGTTGTCGATATTGTGAAATTGCCAGGGGTTTTAGTTTTATTGGTCACAAGTGAAGTTTTCGCGTACCACTGATATCGGAAGACAGATTAACTTTTCCTCAAAATGTTTCTCGGGAATTCTGCATTCTGATATTTGGTGAGAAAATTATATTATTGTACAAATCATCGGTAAGAGACAAAATATATAAATAAGAAACAATATTTTAACTAAAAACCTGGATATAAAATGAAAGCAAATGAATTTCTTCCCGCTTCCAGTTGGGTTCGTTATATTCACTTACGCGAAAATACGTTTGGGAATGGTATGATTCTACCTCTTCTTCCTCCATAGCTATGGGTTAATTAGTAGGACTTGTATCAGTAAATCATTATGATCTCCAAAGACTTCTAGTAATCTAAACCTATTTTCTGACTTTAAATAACTTGCAAAATGTTGGTAAGCCGTCAAAGAACAAATCAACCAACCAACCATCTATATATGAATATATGCGTGTGTAGAAGTGTTTGTGGATGTATGCGTATACAATTTTTCCTGCAAAAATATATAAAGTTATTGAATCGTTAAATGAAGAAAACGCCCACGTTTATAATGTCACCTCCTGCCAATTCTGTTCGGCCGAGGGGCAAGACGTATACCGTATATACTCGTGTATAATCCGGTCTGAATATAAGCCGATCCCCCACCCATCCGATTTTATGTCTGAGAAATGGAGGAAAAAAATCTAAACCCCGTATATAAGCCCAGGCAGCTATTCGACACATTATGTTCAGATGTCGCAATTTTGCAAATTCCCACGAGTGGAGAATATTTTTATGAAATTTTTAATATATTGATATCTGAAATGTGTCATTTAGTGTCATGGAAAGTGTCATTTTGAGTACAGTTTTTGTTTCAAATCCCCATTATACAATTATTTTTTTTTTTAATGAGGAAACCAGCCACTCACATTCCGAGAGAAATGAAAATATAAATAAAGCGAGTACTAAAAATATTCTGGAAATTGCTTCTAATTGACTGAATTTTTACAGCTTATCAACCCTTTTAGTTGTTTTTTGTTTACCGGCATATCAACACCTTTATGAGTTATTTAATGCCGAAATCTAAATATGAACATTCAAAATTTATAATTAATTCAAGAGAATGACATTATTTCATGATTAAATTATAATTACTTCGCTGCATTTTTTAAACAAATAATCTTACAAAATCAAACGCGGAATGAAAACTTTCATAGCCAATTGTTTTTTTTAATTATATTTTTCTACACAATGTATGTCATGTCTTCAATTTTACTATAAAATATATTGTTGATAATTTTACTATAACAATACAGTTTTGGTAATTTTGTTTTATAAAAATGTATTGCTGGTAATTTCACTACATAAATGTATTGGCTTTTTTTTTTAATAAAAATATATTGCTGATATTTTTACTATAAAAACGTATGTTTATACTTTGCTAATGATTTCATTTTTACTTGAGGGTTGACCGTTTGTCCATAGCTGGGAACCTAACAGGTTCTCCCACCCCGGATCAGGGTTGACCTGAGAACAACAGCAATTAAAATCATATGATCTATGATTCCCAAATCCTCTAATGTCCTAATGTGAGGCTTTTCTGCCGGATGTAGTTTATCGTCATACCCAGGACGCCAACCCTTTTAACTATATTTTGAGAATAACAATGAATTTTCTAGATACAAATCGCGATATTTAACCCATAGTTGGTGTGAAAAGAGACGGATTCGTGCATTTCACAAAGGTATTTGCGCGTAAATGAATGTAAAGAATTCGACTGGAATCCTAACCCGGCACGCCGATTTCTAATACCAAGTCGCTATCGGTTACACCATCCGCACAACAAAAATGTATCTAAAATCTAAGCAAAACAGTTTCATTGTTAAGCAATCACTCTAGATACTGTGTCGCTCTTTTTTTTTTTTTTTTTACATAGATGTTGAAATTGGTGAAAATCTGCAAAATATTTCCCCTTCACCACCACCACGATTTTACTATCGATTTTTTGTCACTTAAATGACATCACTAATGCACGATTTGAGGAGTCGAACTGTTGGTCTTTATGCGTGATACATGGTAGAATTCAGGTGTTTCGCTTCAAGTAATTAGAAGTTTTTGCCCCAGTATTAACAGGTTACAAATGCGTTTAAGAAAAAAACGAGTGCTTTTCATTACATGTTTTAAAGTATATTGTAAATTCTGATCCTCAAAAATGAAACAAAATTACCAAAAAGCGGCATGTAACCGCAGTGATAACAAAAAATATAAATCATCTGATACTAAATTTAAAAGGTTCTAAAATGTTTCGGGACGGTAGTGTAGTGGATATTAGTTCATGAAGTGTTGCTGTCTCCTAGGAGTCGTGAATTTCAGAATTAAGGAATGAAATCCATAGACAACACAGAAACAACACATTAACAAGCACACACAAGATATGGTATATATACATAAATGAATGCCTGAAGCATTTTGTCTATAATAACGTCTATAACAGCCAAAGCTGAAAACAATAGTTCGAATAAATCATGTAAAGATATAGTGAGAATTCATTTTTTAAAAATCAAATAAAACTATATCGAGAACGTTCATTACAACCTTCTCTACATATATAAAAAGTTCAGTTAAAAGAACTAACAAACCATGTATGAAAAACTTCATAGATAAGTGCTATATTGCTATAAAAATGAAATGAAATTAAATACCTTCATATGAAATAATCTGCATGAAGATAAAAAAGCGTAGAAAGATGTATACACTAATCACTCGATGAATATTATGATCTTTGTTTTTTTTTTAAATTATATTATTAGGTCTGTATTAGGTTTTCCTTAAATACGTATATACTTTCGGCGGTTCCACCGGTCATCCTCAGACATGGAAAATATTTTGCTTTTGGTAAAATTCAGGTAGCATCCGAGACGAAAAAATATAATGCAAATCGAAATATGTTTTTTTTTTCTTTTTTTTTTAATGTGTTATTGAGAACAGATGCAAAATTGCAGATCGTGCAGTCGCAACGCTAAGGTTGAATTTTTGAAAAATTAAGTGAGTGCGTTTTTTGCTAATATGGCAATTTAAGAATTTTTTGTTGTAGGAGTACATCAGTGAACGTGGCATGAACTAAATATTTCGATAAGTAGAGTAATGTCTCAGTTGTTATCCCGAAAATTTGCACGTCGGATCAGTTCATTTAAATCAAATAAGTGGTGCGGTTTAATTTATATTACAATGAATCATTCATATAAAAAGAAAATTAGTTAAGTATCTAATACAGTTTATAATTTTAAAAAACAAGGATCATAACATTCATCGAGTGATTAGTGGGTTAATGCATCTTTAAAATTTAGTTAGGGAACGGATTTCGCCACTTTATATCATTTACTAATTTACGTTTTGTATGAATAATTCAATGTAATATAAATTAAACTCCACCACATATTTGATTATATATATATATATATATATACATATATATATATATATATATATATATATATATATATATTCGTCGTCGTAAATGGCTCTCTTTCCTTGTTTATGTTTCTTTGTTCATTGTAAATTATTTGTTTTGGCTGTTTATATAATTTGAGTTCATTGTAAATGGGCCGATTTGGTTGTTGAAATAATCTCATTGTTCGTCCTAAGTGGTCCGCTTTGGCTGATGCTTATATATTTCGTTATTTTACTTGTCTGTTTTTATGTTTTATCGTTTGTTGTAAATGGTCCATTTTTGGCTGTTGTTTACATATTTTATTGTCCGACATAAACGGTCTGCTTTTGGCTGTTTATTTCTATTGTATCACTTACAAAGTGCATAACTGCATAATATATATTTTGAATTTAATGAGCAATTATTTCACCTATTTATTTTTTCATTCTGAACAATATACTGTTCAGTATGGGATATCGCTTCGTATAATCAGCTAATTTGTCTATTGACAAAATATCAGTTTCGATTTTTTCCTTTCTCACTTTCTGAAGTAATAAACCTCAATCTCGACAAAGCTTCTACATGCGGAATGTTATTGCCCTTCTCGTACTCAATACCAAAGTCAAGCGTCATTAACATTAAGGCCCGTCTCAGAATTCTAGACGACGTTACCTTAAGAAGTTCTTCCTACGATTAAATATGAATTCTAAAGGTCTGTGGTTGGACCTTAGTAGGAATTTCTTTCCAATCAGAAACTGACGAGCTCTATTTGGCAAACGCTTCTTTCTCAATATCCGAGTAGTTCAATTCGGCATTTGACAATTTTTTCGAAAAATACATAATAGGATGACCATCCTGAGCTAATATTCCCGAAATTGTGTATTCATTTGCGTCAATTGTTACTACTATTTCCCTCTCTAGGGTCGAATATTTTTACTACTGGCTTCTTTGATAGAACATCCTTTAAATTTTCAAATGCCACTTGTTCTTTTGTCCAAATATATTCTACGTTCTTTTTTTCTTAAAGCAGCAAAAGGTTCTCTCAATTCGGAGTATCGCTCTACATATCGTCTGTAGAAATTTACAAGTCCTAACAACGATTCCAATTCTTTTGTTCTTAGGTACTACAACTTTTAATATTTCGTCAATAAATGATTGGTCTGGGGATATGCCTTCGTTAGATATGGAATATCCCAAAAATGTATTTTTTAATGTTGTGCACACATTTGTTCCCCCATCAATTGTTAATCCAGCAATTTTTTAACTTATTCAAAACTATACCGATTTTCCGTTTTAGTTCTTCGTCGTTAATAGCAGCAACACAAACGCCATCCTGGTAGCATATCGTATTTTTATATCGCTACCAATAACTTGCTCTATAGCCCATTGAAAAAGTAGCACTTGCGGTTTTAATTCCATACAGCATTCTTTTCCATCTTAACAAGCCTATCGCCGTGTTTATTGTTGTGACTTCTTTAAAGTCTCCGTTAATAGGTATTTGATGGTACGCCGACTTTAGATCGATTTTATAGAAGGTTTTCCATACCCACAAGGGAGTTCAAAACAATCTCTACAAATTAATCTGCCAAGAATGGTAGCCAACAATTTATAAAGCTCAAACAAAAAACGGAAAAACAAAAGCTAAGCTTTAAATAAATTAATGCCGATAGCTATAACCTACCATTCACTCTGGAAGAACTCAATGAATCTTTAAAGAAAGCCCAAAATACAGCTGTGGGCTCAGATCATATCCTCTACGAATTCATAAAACATTTACCCAACAAATCATTACAACTGCTATTAAGAATGTATACTAGCATATGGACAACTGGCAACTTCCCAGAAATGTGAAGACAGTCGTTCATCCCTATTCCAAAACCTGGAAAGGATGACACAGACACTGAAAATTACAGACCGATACCATCAACCAGCTGTCTATGTAAAACTATAGAGAGAATGGTCAACAACTGGTTGACTTGTTACCTGGAAACTAAAGGCTTCATCAGACTCTTCCAATGTACTTTTAGGAGAAAAAAGAAGCACATGGGCCACTTAATACGCCTAGAAATCTTTGTAATGGAAGCCTTCATTAAGGAACATCCCACAGCAGTTTTAACTTGCAAAAGGCGTACGACACGGCATGGAAATTTGGTGTATTGAAAGATCTACATTAACTGGGTCTAAAAAGAAGGACTCAATTCGTAGAAAATTTCCTGAAAGACTGAAGATTTCATGTCCTTATAAAAACTATGATATCAGAACTAAAAAATAAAAAAAGGGGTTCCACAAGGAAGCATTCTTCCAGTGACCGTTTTCTGCGCCAAAATTAACTTCATAGCTAAATCTCTAAGCCCAGGAGGGAGATGCTTTCTATAATGTACAGATCTCAACATATGTATACCATAGAAAGACAACTCCAACAGCGCCTCAAATAAAATACGCCAATGAGCCACGGAAAAGGTTTTAACTTTTCCAAAACGAAAGCCAAATGTTTACATTTCTGCAAATTAAGGAAATTGCACACTGACCCCTGTTTAGAATTAGACTGATCAAAAATCCCAGTAGTGGAACAACACATGTTCCTAGGAATCAACTTATTTTATCTTTTATCTTTATTGCGTATGTAACCATTTCCTCTCTCAGATCCGTAACTTTTGTTCTAAATTTTCCAATTACAATTTTCCAATTTACTGAACAAATTCAACACACTGTTTCACTGACAACTTTCCCAGTTGTATGGGCACCTCGAGGCGGTGTAATGATTAGCAAGCTTGTCTCGCTAGAACAATTACGACTGATCAGTGAGTTCGATCCTCACTGGGTGCCCCATACTTTCGGCCTTGTGCCACATCTAAGCTACGCTTGGAAAATCACAACTTTCCCAGTTGTAAATGCATTAGTCATTTGCCGTTATTCCTCATTTTGAAGGCCGTTTATCAATTCCATTTGGATCAGATCCTCTTCGATTGGCTGCTTTTTCAATCCTAGTTTCTCAAATTCACAATATTTAGCGGCCTGTTTTAAGCGAAAAACATATTCAATAATTGGTTTATTCACTTTATAAGAAATATTCATAAACTTAGCTCTTACTGCTTTCACTAATTTTTTTTTTTTTTTCTTGGGTGCTATATTTTTGCCTGTTAGTAGACTTATGTCATCAAATGCTATTTCCTCCAGCTGTCTCGGGTGTACAATTGCTGATAATTTTATAATAGCCTCAAAACCAGCAATTGCCAAGAAGAGATCAGTTATTTGGATTTCTCATCTAACTGATTTTAAATCCTTCATCTTTTTTGTTCTAGCTTTAGCAGCTAGTATCCTAAGCCACGCTTATGCATATTTCTAAATATAATAGTTCTTTCAATTCTTTAGATATCGGCGAAGCCATTGTAGTGTAATTTAGTGTTACTGACTCACGGGAAGTAGCATGCACTCAAATGATGTTCATTAACACGCCCACGTGTGTCAAATGTGGCACAAGGCCGGTTTAATGTGGGCTTTCCGAGCCCGTAAGCTCGGGCAAAAATTGCCCGTAGAACCCATATAAACGGGATCGGGTTGGTCAACCTCCCCGAACGAGGCTCTGCCATCGGCGGAGCCTCGTTCGGGTTCCTCCCTGCCCAGAGACAGAGAGTTCGACCGTCTAGCTGAGTCGTCCAAAAAGGACTGAACTCAAACTCATGGGTAATAGCTACAGCTATTTATAGATTTTGTAACTTCATACGTAATTGAGTCCCCACAGTCAGAAAACAAGCGAAAATTACTAAAAAAAAATATTAAAATATTTTTTTCTTGTGGTCTTTAATGAAGCCATTTATGATATAATGTTGTTGTACACGTCTAAAAAAATAAGACGAACTTTATTAACATTTGAATCTGCTGGGCGCCATGACGAACGGACTGACCTGCGGCGAATCTTTATTACGATTCTGATTGGTTAGTAAAGGAATGGGCTAAGGGAGATAATGCGGTTTGTATTTAATCAATAACGAATATTTTCTAATTGTGCAATTATATACTTCCCTGGCATAGAAGTCCGCATCTATCAGGGAAGTTGAAATTAATATTAAGCTCAAGCCACAGGGGAAGGGGCATTCCCCAAGGCAGTACCTCTTCTTACAGAGAGTAGGGGCTGGGTTTATTGTCTGGTGTCCTGAGGTGTCCCCAAATGTGGAAGTGCCGAGGGGGTTTGGGCAATTTTTCCCTGTTAAACCCAATTTAAACTGACCTGTCACATTCGGTTGCGACGTGGACGCTCTGAAAAAAAAGACTCTAATTGTACGAATATTATCTTTCACTGGAGTATAGAATAGCACTTGCATAAAAAGAGAAAAAAAAGAAAGCCTAATGGAATAGATTAATTTTGACCGATTTTTAGGTTTTCACGAAAATTATGCCAAACATTACGGTCAATTCGAACAAGGAAGTGATTTTAAATAGCAAACTGCTTTTCATTTATTTTAATTAATATTTTAATAGGCGTAAAAGTTCTATAAAGTTTTACTTTGTACTAAACGTTCACACCTTAAATCAATTTTAAAAATTAAAGTACACACTGCATTAGAGATAATATTGTAAAACACGTACTACAATACAATTATGGTAGACCGCATACTAAACTTCTTAAAATTCAAAAACTAAAAGACGATTATTTATATATATGTGATATAAATTATTAAGAGGATTTGAGATAATCATAATTAAGTAATTCATCGAGTCTAGAAGAAACCTCAACAGAATGAAGAAAGCATTGAACAGCCGTTTCGTCCTATATTTGGGACTCATCAGCAGTGCGCATCCACTACCGAGAATTGAATCCCGGCCAGTTACGTTATCAGGCAAACATCATATGAACTGTACTAACGTGCCTCGATGACGAAGAGGTAGCGAATTAGTCTCGATATAGCGTCACTCGATCACATATTCCGTGGTGGAACTCATCCGAGTTTCCCTTACCCATAGAACTGTGCCCGCACGAGCCACGACTACTATCCCCAAACCGCTCCACCCACCACGGAATATGTGATCGAGCGGCGCTATATCGAATCTAATTCGCTACCTCTTCGTCACTGAGGCCCGTTACTACAGTTGATATAACTGTCCGGGTTTCAATTCTCGGTAGTAGATGCGCACTGCTGATGAGTCCCAAATATAGGACGGAATGGCCGTCCAGCGCTTTCTGCATTCCGTTGAGGTTTATTCTAGACTCGATGAATTACTTAATTATGAATATATATATACAGGTACCTCCAAAGAAACGCGATACCTACGGTTTAAAGTTAATTTTTAAAGTGAAATGAAAACTCTTTCTGAGACCTTTCATTTTAGTTTTCATTTCAAGCTCATAGATTATAGTTAATATTTCCAATAAACAAGAGACTTTCCTGTATTTCAAAGATAATTTAAATTGATTCGAATGAGTTCTTTTTAAATAGATATAACAGCTGATTTTAGCCATATTTACAATTCTCTCTGAACAACGTAATTCCTTTTATTAAAAATCTTTAAAAAATATGCTATTCTGAAACATTATTTCAGGAAGTTTAGTTGGTTTAAAGTTTAATTAAGCTTATTTGAAATGAATATTACTTACTTTGAGTTTAAAATATCATAAAACTACATTTTTAACACGGGGATTAGAGTTTTTATGAGTTGTTGACAGCTCTATTAGCAGCCTGATGTTTGGGAAATTTAACTAATTTTTTTATACGGGGGACATATCCATAAAATTTCATGATGAATATAACGTTAGCGCCTTGTTATATAATTTTTAACGACCCAGTAATCTTAAAAATTTAGGAAAATATTCCCAATAATCTGTTTTATTGAATTTTAGATACATTGGCTTTAAATTTACTATAGTTACCACATTCATTTTTTTTTTATAATGTTGTGTATGGACGTCCGTATATGCAAAAACTGGCACATTTACATGCAACCACAAAAATTCAAAATTATTTTTTAAAGTACTGACGGTCGATGGATTGTAGTAAGCTTTTCCCTTTTTTATTATTGAATATAGTTTTTACTTAATAACAATATAACCTAAACGGTACAAATTAATACATACTTTTAAAAGATTTAAAACTTTGTGAATTATTCTAATTGAAATCTTCAAAAAGTGAAAACAATTCTTATAAAAATTAATTATTCATCTAAAATTTTTTCTTAAGACAATAGTGTCCATAATGTATCCTATTCATAAAAGTAATTAAAAGCTTTTTCTAATTAAATAATGCCTTAGTTTTATTCCATTTTTATTTTACGATTTTCGATAACTGGTGTCCTGCTTTACAAAACAAATTGATGATTCCCCAAATAATTATGGTTATAATTAATATAAACATTAAGCCATACAAAAATGAATTTCTCGAAATTTCATAAATTAAATAGATAAGGGATAACAGATGTAAAAAATAGTTTTGCCAAGATTTTCTAAAAAAGAAACATTTATAAAATAATTTCATACATTTGTGAATATGTCCTGAAAGTCTCATTAAAATCCGACAATTGTTTAATTTTTGTAAGAATTTCCA
>OZ038480.1:47654679-47687179 GCA_964036315.1 Acanthosepion esculentum
GTTTATATTTGAGTCTCCATTCATTTACTTGCTTCAAGAATATAAAATGAAAATATTGTTGGTTTATATGTGAGTTTGGTTTGGTTTGTTTTGTTTTCTTTTACGGTATATCAACCTCAATGGGTTATTTAATGTCGACAAGATTTTTATTGCTGGTAATATTTTTTTCAAAAAGTCATTTCTGCTAATATTTTTCCCAAAAATATATTGCAGGTAATATTTTTTCTTCGAAAATGTATTGCTGATATTAAAATCTATTTTTCCACGTTTTGACTCCAGTTTGAGGGTTAAATATTTGCCCATAGCTGAGACCCTAACAGGTGCTACAACCCAGGATCAGGTTGGAGCTGGGAACACCAGCAATTAAGAGGTGGATCCGCGCTCCTCAAAACCTCCTGATCAGAGGCCTTGCTGTTGGATTTAATTTATCGTCATACCCAGGACGCTATTAGAGACTGTAAGTATTTTGCTTGTGTAGGCGACCTCCTTTGTTCGTGTGGTAGGGGCTTACCCCTTTGCAGGGGATGTAGTCAATGTATTCTATGTTTTACTGATACGGTAATCCATATTCTTGCTGCTCACTACTTTGCAGTGGATGTAGACAGAGTATTTTAGGCATTGTTGTTATGCCAGTTCATATTGTGTTATTTTTTGTTTTGTTTTTACAATGATGTTCACTCCGTACAAGTCCCAAGAGCCAACTGAGGTAGAGTAAGAAGCACTGTTTAAGGGGATATATGGTGAAGATAACAGTTGACCCGGAACTTGAACAGGTTAAGATTTTATATTTTTGTTTATTTGCATATGTACCTGAGCACATGGAGCAACAGAATTTAATACGGCTTTATTTACTAAGGATGACTTCGTCTGGCACAGGGTTACCATACCAGAAGTAATTACACATGAGAAGGCTAGTTTGCAAATCATTTCTCTATGGTAACATGGTCTGGCACAAGAACGTAATAATGAGGAACCTAGTAAGGACTTAACTAAATTGCGATTCGTCTGCAAGAGCAACTCGCTAATGTTCACGATATGGAAGGTGCCCGACACAACATAGATATATATTTAATTCTGAGGGTATTATTATAAATATACTTACGTCTCTTGAGGACGATAAATGTCTATGATGAAGAGAAATATTCAATCAAATGACATATATTAAATTAAGAAATTTAATCTTTTTAGAAAAAAAAAGAAATGGATATTTTTTTTAATTAGTTACCCTTTCGTTCGCAACGGATTTTAACGCGTCTTTTAGCCTGAAACATGATATCTATTAAAACCTTAAGTCCAAAATTATATATACGTGAATGTGGTTACATGGACATATTAATGTAGAGACGAAGCATACACACACAGTCAGACACCCCCATATATATATATATATATATATATAATTTCATACATAGATGCATATCTTTAATATATTGGAATGATGAGAGTAGCTCAAAAAATATGCTTTCAGTTACACAGTACTCAATTCAAAATCAAACGTCATAGTACATATTATATATTAATGAAGAAAATATGTAACTATATATATATATATATATATATATATATATATATATATATATATATATATATATATATATATGTATAATTCTATACATATACCGGAAGTATGAAAGTAACTCCGGTAAATATAATTATACATACTCAGTACACCACAATTAAGAAATAAATGTCATAGAACATTTTAAATATTAATGTAGAAATTGTACATTTTATTGTACAAAATAACCACACATATATATACATATATATATATATATTTATATATATATATATATATATATATATATATATATATATATATATATATATATATATATATATATATATATATATATATATTACAATGAATCATACAAAAAGTAGATTACTAAAGTTAATGATTTAAAATGGCGAAATCTCTTCACTAAGAAAATTTTAAAGATGCATTAACCTACCAATCACACGATGAATGTTATGATCCTTGACTTTTAAAATTATAAACTGTATAAGGTCTTTCTTTAATACGCAAGTACTTTCGACTGTACATTCAGTCATCTTCAGGCATGGAAATTATTTTGTTTTTGGTAAAATTCAGGTATATTCCGAGACGAAAAATATAATGCGAATATTATTAAATCAAAATATTTTTTTTTTAAATGTGTTATTGATATCGAACCAAACTTTTTGCGCGAGCAATCGCAACGCTAAGGTTGATTTTTTTGGGAGGGGGGGGGATTTAAGAGAGTGCGTTTTTTACTAATATGGAAATTTGAGATTTTTTGTTGTAGGAGTTTATCAGTTAGTGTGGCATGAACTAAATAATTCAATAAATAGAGTAATGTCTCAGTTGTTATCACGAGAATTTGCACGTCGGATCAGTTCTTTTAAATCAAATATGTGGTTCAGATCAATTTATATCATTCATACAATATATATATATATATATATATATATATATATATATATATATATATATATATATATATATATGCACAGTTTCGTATCCAAACGTAAACAAAGAGAATTTTTTAATGGATCTTTTATCACATTAAACGTTATTTTGTAGTGGATACTCGTACTTGAGAAGGCGTTCCGTTTATTTGTGAAACAGTATATATTTTTTTTATTTTTGTATACCGTTTTAAACGTTCGAGAAATCTTATTAAAAAAAATTGCACTCTCCGGTAGAATTTGTACCTTGGTCCTTCAGGTGAGAGGAAGCTACTGTTAAGTCTGGTATTCCTGAACCAACTTGTCCACAAAGAGCCAAATGTAGTAATTCCAAGCGAAATTTTTTGCCGCCATAGAATCTCTCGAAGTGCAAAATTTCTAGAACTTTCAGATCGGTTAACAAAAATAAATAAATATACGGTTTAATCAATGAACAGAGCGACTACTCAAATATGAGTATCCATGTAAAAATGACATTTAAAATGATAAAAAAATCTGACTGATAAATAAAAACATTTATTCTAAAAAAATTCACTTTGTTTACGTTTAGATACGAAAGTGTACGGATCTGAAAAACTAATCTAAGAGATTCTATGGCGAAAAAAGTTTCGCTTGAAGGCACTACATTTATCCTAGTCTGACTGACTGCTCTTCATGGCCAAGTTGGTTGAGGCGTGCCGGTTTAACGGTAGCATCCCTTCCTTTGAGGAATGCAGATTCAAATTCCGTCGACGAAAATAAATATACTGTTTAATAAATAAATGGAGCACCTAAATAAGAGTACCCGCTATATATATATATATATATATATATATATATATATATATATATATATATATATATATATATATATATATATATATATATATATATATATATATATAAACGTATATTATTAAATATACCAGACAATGAATATCTATTATCATTAGCCGTTCTAATGTTCGAATGTTTACTTTAATTTCGGGTGAAAATGAAGACAAAAACTGCCCAATATTTGGATATTTTTTATTAAGTTGATCCTAAGCTTTTGGCTCACATGAGTCATATTCAGAGTGGTTATACAGACATGGAACTAAGATATCCACCGTCAAAGATGATATTTTGTTATTTTGATATAGAAAATTGCTATGCGACGACAACGGTCGCGGAATGGCAGACGTAGATCGTAAATTTATGATGTGGTTCTATGACGTCCTAACACGCGATAGACCGAAGTATTACAACAGAACCAATGTTTAGATGCAATGTAATGTATTGTGACTAGTTTGAAATGTAATTTTATTGTGTGTGGCTTCTTTTGTTTTAATGTAGATGGACTCTAATATCTGAAGGTTCTTTTTACTGTCTCTATGTGTGAGTATTATCGTGATATCAACCAATATCTGTCTAATATTATGTACATGGCTATGTTTTTCTAACATATATATATATATATATATATATATATATATATACTTCAGGTTAGCTGTGACGACTTAATCCTTGTTTGTCATCGTTAATAATTTTTGCTTTTTTTATAATTTATTTCTACGGTTTTTGAAATTATTATTTAATAATCAGATTTTCCTAATTCCACTCAAGTCTTTTTCAATAAGAGACATTTTTGTGACGTGTTTTTTTATGACCTTTATCGTCTGCGATTTACATTCGCCATATTTTGTTACAGTGAAGAGCATCTTTCCTGTTTCTCTTTTCTGTTTCATTTCTTCTTCTTCTTCTTTTTTTCTTTTTTTTTTATTCAGGTGAGGAAATTATGCGTGTCTTTTTTCACCTGAACATCGTGAGCTGGAAGGAAAAAAATTGCCAAAACATATCTATTTTTTTGTACAGTTGTTTGCACGTAACCGTCTACCTGCCTCTTGTGGGTGCAAAGAACGTTTACTATTGTCTGCGAAGCACATTGGTTCTACCATCACTATCAATCAATTATTCTATCTGTTTTTACTCAGGAAATTGTTGCATATCCTTATTTATTATAATTAAAATATATTTATTTACGCGGACATTATTTCGTGTAAATCCATAACATATTCTATATTTTAAAGTGTGCATAAAATATTTAATAAAAATATAAAATGACACTACTATTATTACGAAGACTACTACTACTACTACTACTAATAATAATAATAATAATAATAATAATAACTAGAAATATACATGAAATAATTCACGTTTCTCCTATTTTAATTTTGTGATTAATCTTAATTCTTAGAATAATGATTGAATGAAAACATAGCGAGTTCTACGACAATACAATATCCGTAGAAATTAAATATTAAATTAACGTTAAATATTTAAGCTTAACAGCCTTAACAAAATATTGCAATAACAATCATAAATATGAATGCTGGTTGTTATTTTAAGAAGTAAGCGGGTACAAATGAAAGGTTATGAAATTGACGTTTTCCATTTCACTGAACCAGACGTTAAACACATGAGAGTGTTATCCTCTCTTTATCTTCCTCTCTTTATTTCTTTCATTTTCTCACTGAAACCATTACTCTCTCTGATATGTCTGTTCCGTATTTCCGCGTGATCAAAATGGAATAGCCCATGATTTATGAGGTATTGACAGGGCAGAGAAAAGATTTGAAATTGAAAAACAAATTCCCATTTCACTGAAACAGACGTTAAACAACTAATCGCATCTTCTATCTTCCTTTCCTTCTTTTTTTCTTTCTTTGTTTTTCCCACTGAAACCAAACAGGGTCTCTGATATGATAGTTCTGGTTTTCCACAGAGTCAAAAGGGAATAGTTCATTATTTATGAGGCACTGGCAGGGCGTAATATACGTGCTAAGGACGGAAAAAACACTCAAAAATTTAAAAAGATAATAATAATAATAACAATAATAATAATAATTGCAGACTGCAATATATCTTTGAAGATCTTCAAAACAACTGTCAAATACAAGGACCATGAAATAGAAATTTTTAAAATGAGGCACATGACGACATCAATAATTCCAATTGTAGTTGGAGCCCTCGGATTGATTGGAAAAGATTCTAATATACTCGTTAAACGGATTCCCCGTAGCCCATACATTATAGAAATACAAAAATTGTTCTCACAAGTAAAGCTTACACATCTTACGAAGGGCGTTATCTATGTAAAATATGTGTGATTTTTTTCTCAAAGCTGTTCAGTGGACAATGTCATGATGCCATTTCTGACCTTGGGTCTCTGGTTAGGACCCGGAAATAAATAATAATAATAATAATAATAGGATGCTCAATATTCACACCCAATTAGTACATAAAACGTCATGGCAGGGTAGATCAATATCTGCATTAAACGCTCTGTCATCACTACAAAAAAAACTATAAAAACAGCTGCAAATTGGTATGAACATCATCCTGAGTATGTAGTTGAGGGGCAGATGTTTCTATCCCCCGGTAATTTTCTATCAACACAGATCGAAACATAACACAAATAGACCAGACATTATTCTTAAAGACAGAAAAGAATACTTTTGCACACTGACACGCGCGTATCAAGTGTCAAAAAACATCCCTGCGAAGACTTTTGAAAAAACTAAGCAAATACAAAGACCTAGAGATTGCAACAGAAAAAAATGTGACACGTGAAAACTAAAAATGTTCCTGTGGTGGTTGGCGCTTTGGGTTTGATAAAGAAAGGAAACAAATCAACAAATCAACAAAATACCTGGTACACCATCCTTCCATAAAATCAAATAAAAATATTTCTAGAAAGCATAGCCCATAACATGTAATGAGATCTGTCTATTTAAGTGTTTTGATAATAACTGTCTTTTGTTTAATCAATGAAAACAAAAAAAAATCACACCGGTAGGTCAATAATTATGACCCGGTACATGATTATAAAACATAATTTTAAGTACAGTAAAACCTAGAATTAACGGTCCCAGAACCAATGGATTCCGGGTTTAATAGACAAAATCCACAGAAACGTTAGTTCCAGAATAAGCCGTTGTTTACTGGCGCAATCAACAGACAAAGACTGGTAGTTCCGGGAATAGTCGCTGTTGTTTACTGGCACAATCAAGAGACAAAGACTGGTAGTTCCGGGAATAGTCGCTGTTGTTTACTGGCACAATCAACAGAAAAAGACTGGTAGTTCCAGGAATAGCCGCTGTGGTTTACTGGCGCAATCAACAGACAAAGACAGGTAGTTCCGGGAATAGCCGCTGTTGTTTACTGGTGCAATCGCCAGACAAAGACTGGTAGTTCCGGAATAGCCGCTGTTGTTTACTGGCGCAATCAACAGAAAAAGACTGGTAGTTACAGGAATAGCCGCTGTTGTTTACTGGCGCAATCAACAGAAAAAGACTGGTAGTTCCGGGAATAGCCGCTGTTGTTTACTGGCGCAATCAACAGAAAAAGACTGATAGTTCCAGGAATAGCCGCTGTGGTTTACCTGTGCAAGCAACAGATAAAGACTGGTAGTCCCGGGAATAGCCGCTGTTGTTTCCTGGTGCAATCAACAAAGACTGGTAGTTCCGGCAATAGCCGCTGTTGTTTACTTGAGCGCTCGTCGTGTACACGCATCCATCGTCTCTCGAACATTTTATACCGATTTTGGTACAGTAAGCAATATTGTTTGTTTTTGTTTGTTTGTTTTTGTCAAGCCCTTCCCTAGCAGCAGTGATTCGGGCGAAGAGGTGGTGGAACGACTGAGATTGTGTGATGTGCGTGATTCTGTTGACACGCTCCTAACATTTGTTGATGTGACCAAGAATCCAGAAATTAAAACATATTATCAACACCTTCGAACATTAAGGGAAATGATAATTCGTAAACAGTATCAAAGTGGGAAACAATTTATGTTGGATTCGTTCTTCCAGCCCAAATAGACGGATCATGAGAGCGACCCCGACTCGCCGCCACCACTACCACTACATCTTTCTCCCATTAGCACGCCATTATCACCCCTCTCAAGCACCAGCACTGCTTCGGAGGAGTTCCATGGCTTGCAGTAATTACTACTGTGAGGCCTCACTATACGATCACGGCACTTTCAGACCATCACAGCCATGTTTAAAGGTAAGTTTAATTAAACTTTAAAACTTATCAAACTTCATTTAACGGTATATAGTAACTTAAAAATAAAGTACATATACATATATACTGTATTTACATTTATTTACATTACTTTTATACTGTACTGAGTGTTTTTAGGCCACGAAAAAAAGTGCTTCAAAATAACAGCTTTAACGGACAAACCTCCCCCTGTTAGTCTGTCAAATTTTTTTTTCTTTTTTTTTAACTTGTGACACAATTTTAAAACTTACATTAAAAACATAGCATCATAAATAAATAAAAATAAAAAAAAACTTTTTTCAGTAGGACACCATCTTGTTTAAAGAAAAACAAATCGAAACGAAATTTTGAGCAAGAAACTCCTAAAATTTCTTTTGTCTCTTTTGAACAAATAAAGGTTTATTGGATAACACTGAAATACATTATAGTATAAAAAGAAATGGTAAGTTCAATCTAAGGGAAACAATAATTGAAACAAAGCAAGTTCCGTCGGCCAATGATGACAATTCCAGAACAACGTAACTATAAACAAATTTTTTTTCTATCCTCTGCCAGCCGCTATGATGGAGAAAGCATTACCTCGAACCGTCGCCAGTGAGACACGCTGCAAGAGCCACTCCGTTTCGCGAGGCTCGTTCCTTAATCGAGACGCAATCGCGCCAATCCTCCGAAGGAACACCATCGAACGAGAGCCAATAACCCCTGAAGTCTCCACTGCCACAGGAGTAAAAAAAGTCTGTCAAATTGAAGGTCCACTGTAATAATAAAGCAAGAAAAAGCCTCATGATCGATGATCGATTAAAAATTACGCTGACTTCCGGATTGAGTTTGCCAGAATTCAGGAAGTTCAAACAATAGACTAAATTATCATTGGGGCGTCAGTGTCTACATGACGAAAGTTGGAATAAAGCCTAGTATCTCATCACTTCAGAAGTAGTTGCTTATCATTTCAAATATTCTGTGAATGGGAAAATCTGTTTGAGGACGTACGACTTGATAGAGAACACCCATTAGACAAATTCTCCAGTTGGAAACGAAAAACCGTGCGGAAGAAGAGGCGAAAATAATAATAATAATAATAATAATAATAATAATAATAATAATAATAATAATAATAAAAACAACAATCACAGCTAATCTCCCAGACGTTGTGATCAACGACCACAAAAACAGAATGTGCTTTCTTATTGACATGGTAGTGCCTGCAGGTTATAATATATCTTTGAAAATCTTTAAAAAAAAATTATCAAAATACAAGGATCTTGAAATGGAAATCTCAGAAATGTGGCACATGAAGACATCAATAATTTCAGTTGTAGTTGGATTGGAAAAATGTTCCGATAGACTCATTGAAAAGATTCCCCGTAGTCCATGTCTTAAAGAGATACAAAAAAAATTGTACTCACAAATGCAGCTCACACATTACGAAGTGTTTTATCTATGTAAAATACGTGTGATATTAGGGTGTTTTTGGGTTGTGTTTTTATACGAAGACGACCAGTGGAAAATGTCATAACGCCATTTCTGACCTTAGATCTCTGGTTGGGACCCGGAAGGAAATGTGTATACAACAGAAATCAAAAGAAATAATAATATTAAATTTACAAGTCAGTTATCCTAATGTAGCCAGCGATCCTGATTTCAATTAACGAAACTGCACTGTGCCTTTCTTATTTCCGGTTGAATTATGCCCAGCGCTCTATTCATCAGAATTAGGCTGATTGTCTGTTGGAGTTCACATTCATTTGCACCTGGCATTTTAGACAGCGCTATGAAAATGAATAAACTTGTCTTCCGTTATATCACCGCTGTTGTCTGTAATATTTCCAATGCTGAAACAATTTAAGGGTGATAGCATCTCTATAGTTTGTAACCTTCCATCTAGACGTGCTTCTTTGATTCTGTTCGATTTGGTCAGTGCTGATTTCACTTCATATTTTAATATGCATTATTCCCACATAAAGTTTCTTTTCTGATCTTCTAAGGCTTTATTCGATCTTCCAAACAAATTGTTAATTTTATCATTAATTAAAAAAAATGATCTGCTTTTGATCTGAGGAATTTTTTTGATGTTTTGAATTTTTTTAACGGCAAAGATTTTGAAATGCGTCAAACATCCGAGTTTTAAAAAATCTATCAGGTCTGAAGATTAGGTGAAATAACTCCTTATTTAATTCCGGGATCGTTTATTGCGTCGTATTTGTAATATGAGGAAAGAAAAATCACTGGTTTTTGTTTGTTTTGTTTTTTTTGTTTTTTTTTATATCGCAATTGATTTTTGCCTTACAAGCTTTTTTTTTTCCAAAACTATTCCATTACATAATTGCATTTTCTGAAGGATTACTGTTAATTTCAGAAATCCACTTCTTAACTTCTCTTGTATTTTTCCCAGATTAAATGCAAAGATATTGAATGTTGAAATTTATATTCATTCTTGATTTCAACAAAATAATTAGATTCAGTCATAAGTTATTTTCGATTTTGATTATAAATTATATCATTAAAAAAAAAAAGCACAATTACGTTTTGTTCAGTTCTATGACGCGTTTGATAATTTTGCGGTAATATACGCTTAAAGGTCTTAGGCAATGTTGATCAACATTTCTTTTTATGGTTAGCCGTAAGGAATTGTAAATGTAGGACTACCTTACACTTAAGTAAAATAATAACAAAAATAATATTTATTAAGAATTTATTACAGGAAATATCAAGTTTTACGGAAACATTGATGACAATTATGTATTTAATTACTGTATGGGAACTTACCCATAATAATAATGGACTATTGCGTACATCATAAATACTGCGCCAAGATGAAGCAGCAGTCAGAGTTCGAGTCAGTCCTTTTGGACGACTCGGCTAGACGGTTGAACTCTCTGCCTCTAGGCAGATGGGAACTCTCTGCCTCTGAACAGGGAGGAACAGAGACGAGGCTCCGCCGAACGGCAGAGCCTCGTTCGGGGAGGTTAACCACCCCGATCCCGTTTATACGGGTTCTACGGGCAATTTTTGCCCGAGCCTACGGACTCGGAAAGCCCACATTAAACAGGCCTTGTGCCACATTTGACACACGTGGGCGTGTTAATGAACATCGTCAGAGTTCAGTCGTTTTGGACGAATCAGCTAGACGGTCGGGCTCTCTGCCTCTGGGCAGAGAGGAACCCGGACGAGGTTGACCAACCCGATCCCGTTTATACGGGTTCTACGGGCAAATTTTGCCCGAGCCTACTGACTCGGAAAGCCCACATTAAACCGGCCTTGTGCCACATTTGACATACGTGGGCGTGTTAATGAACATCGTCAGAGTTCAGTCCTTTTTGGACAACTCGGCTAGACGGTCGAACTCACTGCCTCTGAGGCAGAAGGGAACTCTCTGCCTCTGGGTAGAGAGGAACCCGGACGAGGTTCCGCCGAAGGGCGGAGTATCGTTCGGGGAGGTTGACCACCCCGATCCCGTTTATACGGGTTCTACGGGCAATTTTTGCCCGAGCATACGGGCTCGGAAAACCCACATTAAACTGGCCTTGTGCCGAATTTGACACACGTGTGCGTGTTAACGAACATCGTCAGAGTTCAGTCCATTTTGCACGACTTGGCTAGAAGGTCGAACTCTCTGCCTCTGAGGCAGAGGGGATCTCTCTGCTTCAGGGCAGAGAGGAACCCGGACGAGGTTCCGCCGAAGGGCAGAGCCTCGTTCGGGGAGGTTGACCAACCCGATCCCGTTCATACGGGTTATATGGGCAATTTTTGCCCGAGCCTACGGGCAAGGAAAGCCCACATTAAACTGACCTTGTGCCACATTTGACACACGTGGGCGTGTTAATGAACATCGTCAGTCGTTTTGGACGAATCAGCTAGACGGTCGGACTCTCTGCCTCTGGGCAGAGAGGAACCCGGACCAGGCTGCCCAACCCGATCCCGTTTATACGGGTTCTACGGGCAATTTTTGACCGAGCCTACGGGTTTGGAAAGCCCACATTAAACCGGCCTTGCACCACATTTGACACACGTGGGCGTGTTAATGAACATCGTCAGAGTTCAGTCCTTTTTGGACGACTCGGCTAGACGGTCATACTCTCTGCCTCTGGGCAGAGAGGAACCCGGACGAGGCTCCGCCGAAGGGCAGTGTCTCCTTCGGGGAGGTTGACCAACCCGATCCCGTTTATACGGGTTCTACGGGCATTTTTTGGCCGAGCTTACGGGCTCGGTGAGCCCACATTAAATCGGCCTGGTGCCACATTCCACACACGTGGGCGTGTTGTTGAACATTATCAGAGTGTGAGTCAGTTCAGAGTCAGAGTCAGTCAGAGACAGAGTCGAGTCAGACGATTACTGTCAGACATTGGAATAGTGATACTTGTCGAGACAACGTTTTTCACTCTAACTGAATCTGATAGTCATTACTAATACTTCTACTTCTTTGTATATATTTCTGTTTGTAATATATCTGTGTTATTCCATACCTGTGTTCGAGTTATTCTTCATTGGTTCTACCTTGGACCATCACCATGGTACAAGGACTTTGGACCATAACTATTACATAACAAATAAATAAAAATAATATAAATTTTGATGCTATATTCGATTTGTTGTTAGGTATTTTTCATTTTCTCCTTTTTTATTGGCAGCATTTTAGAATACTTTGACTGCAATGTTAAGTTTCCTAAGTTGAACAAAATGGAGTTATTTTGTTTATGCTTTGTTAACTCGCTTTTCCATTGTTGTTTTTAGATCGCTTTCTTTCAGGCATTTTGATAGACAATAGCAAAATTCTGAAATTTAGAATGATCTTATTCCATTTCAAAATTACAGCCTGTAAAAAGGAATATTTTAATTTAATATATGACCAAAAATAAGATGTTTTTGACAAGAAAAAAACCTTAATGATTTCACTATAATTATGTAACAGTAATGTAATGATATTCTGCAGACAAATCTCCCGTTTATGTTACCTCATCTCATTGCATGGTTACGAATTATAAACCCAAATTGGGCTTGAAATATTGTGTAATCGGCTCTAATTTTTATAAAATACTTGAATATTTTGCAGTGAAAAAAGCAATTTTCGATTTTTTGTTGAATGCGCCCCTCCTTTACCTAACACATATTCACCGTTATTTGCAATGACGTGTTGTCACTTATCAAACAACTCCTCGAACTTTTGAGCAAAAATCTGCAGGTTGTGATGTGAAAAATATTTCGACAAACTGTTGAATCTAGTTTCCATTAGAGGAAGATTTTCTTATCAAGATGTTTTCAACGATCGCAAAAACAAGTAATAACCGGTTGGTGAATACGACTTGTTGGTTTCGAACAGACCAACCAAGCTCCAACATTTCTTGTATAATTCTCAC
The DNA here is from genome assembly GCA_964036315.1 of Acanthosepion esculentum. NCBI lineage: Eukaryota > Metazoa > Mollusca > Cephalopoda > Sepiida > Sepiidae > Acanthosepion > Acanthosepion esculentum. The sequence goes on from OZ038480.1 coordinate 47,667,513, forward strand.
TCTGTGCAGACATCCGTTGTGATAGACGAGAAAATCTTTTCTTATTGGTGAATGCAGAGCGAGCGCTTTTCGACAGCCATCCGCCTTCGAGGCTCCACTTCGGATTTTCTGTCAATATGAACACGCTGCTGGAGGTATAAATGTGTATTTGGTTTTTAATTGCGTTTTAAAAACTCTAAATGAATAATACCCCCCAACGATCATACCACACGCATTACTTTTCTTCCATGGAGTTCAGCTTTTGGTGTCGGTTGTAGAGATTTATCCTTGTCAATTCACTGTATCTTGCGATGAACATTGATACATATATACTATTTTTCATCACCTGTGATGATATATTTAAAGGACGGATTATTTCTCTGTTGCGGAATGAGACTTCTCGCTATGGATAAGCGATCTGCTTTGGTTTTTTTTTTTTTTTTTTTTTTTGCTAAGAGCATGTGCAACAAAAACACTTAGCTTGTCGACTTTCCCTGTCTTTTCTAAGTGTCAGCATATGGTAGATTGAGATGTGTTGAACATATTTTCTTATTCGCGAGGATTTTGTCATGGATTACTTCCCTTTAAATGGTTACATAGCTTACTCATTAAAGTCCGATGGACGGTTAGTCTTCACCTTCAAATGTCGTTTCTCCAGAACAATATTTTACAAACCAATCTCATACTTACCGGTCAGTTATGACTCTTTAACCATAACTTTATAATTGATTCTCATAACAGAATTTAATTATGGCTCGATACAAACTAGTTTAAACTAGGAAAAGGATGTTAGCATTCAGGCACCCAGTGAAGACTTAACTTACTTAACTACCGAAAGGTCTCCGAGGTCTCTTCAGAACAAAAGTGATTGTGACTTTCAGCAATTAACTTTTGACGTAAATATTTTATTTTAATAAATATTCAGTTTTCTGTAAACAGGTAATCTTCAAATACGTGTTTTTTCCTAACACTTTTGTTTTTTTCTGGGTTCCAAATGTTCCAAAGAATTTCCACTTAGTTACTCCCGCGTGAGTGTTTCCCTGAACACTTCAACCATGACATCTTCAGGCCTGGAGTCAGTGTCTATCTATCCCCCTTTACCCACATAATCTACACTTCCATCCATATTTCACAAACCCATGTCGATATAACCGTCGACGCTGGTGGATCTCGAACCTTGTATTGTTTGAAATTTAATATTTTAAACATATATGCAAAAATGTTGCTGGAAACATTTTGAATTTGCATGTTTGTATTTGTGTATATTGCGTGTGTCCGATTATATATTCGTGTTTTATATTGCGTGTGTCCGATTATATTTTCGTGTTTTATATTGTGTGTGTCCGGTTATATGCTCGTGTCTTATATTGCGTGTGTCCGATTGAATGTTCGTGTTTTATTTTGCGTGTGTCAGATTATATGTTCGTGTTTTATATTGCGTGTGTCCGAGTATATGTTCGTGTCTTATATTGCGTGTGTCATATTATATGTTCGTGTTTTATATTGCGTGTGTCCGATTATATGTTCGTGTTTAAAATTGCCTGTGTCCGATTATATTTTCGTGTCTTATATTGCGTGTGTCCGATTGAATGTTCGTGTTTTATATTACGTGTGTCCGATTATATGTTCGTGGTTTATATTGCGTGTGTCCAATTATATGTTCGTGCCGCATACAATGTATATTTAAGTAGTCTGTTCGAGTGTTCAGAACGGTATGGTTCTGAGTAGGAGTCGCAGGTTAAAATCTTATTATAGTAGTCGAAAACATGACTTATTGATAATAAGTGAGACGATCCCAGCATGCAGTGCACTTGTGACGTTACTGAAAATCATGCCATGTGTTGACCCAAGCCTTTTGAGTAAAAATAAGTAGATGAAACTGTTCGGAATCCATTGATGGTTGATAAGCTACGCCAACACAAATTCCCATTGTTAATTCGACAGCAAGTATCCATTGATAAATTCAACCGATAAGTAATTTAAATTAATTTTTCATTGTATTTTTTTAAGTTTTCTAATAATCCTTTGTATATCCAAAATAATATTTTGGATAAACCGTTGAAATTTCACGTTTTGTTCTTCTTTCTTTTTTTGTAGGGAGGTGTGGTCCGTCATTATCGCTTGCAGAACTCTCTTCCAACTTCTTGCTTCCCATTCAACTTTGATCTTCAAAAAATCAAATGTATGGTCAACCGTTATCTTCTGTCTTCTTAATTCTTATTCTTTCGTTATTCTCTCTCCTTTATAGTATTTTTCTCATGCTTTCTAACGTTCAGTAACCCCCTGCGTCTTGGTGCCTTTATCGCTTTACTTGGGGTGAAATGATTAAAAAATAATTGTCTGTGTATGTCGTGTATGTCCTTTCATATGTGAATGTGTACATTCAGAATCTATTTTTGTCTTATGCATTTCTCAACGAGGTCTTCTACGTTTTAGTCACACTCAATCTTCTCGGTTTTGTAAAATCCCGGTTAGCCTGAAGTAATATTTCTTTTCTTAACTCAATGTAATCTGAGGCTCTATTCCAAGATTCCTTGTTAGTTCTAAAATATTATGATGCTTCCAGCAGTTTGCTAATGTAGCATTTTTAAAGTCATCTGTTTAGAAATTAAAACACGTATGAAGAGTTTCATACAGGCAATTTGCTGTCAAGTAAAAATTTTAAAAAGAAAATAAAAAAAATATCACTCACTAATTTCGCATATTTTAGTATGGACCACATGTCACTAGTTTCCCTCTGCAGCGAATAGAATATGAATTTTCTTTATTTTAGTAAGAAAGAGAGAGAAATAAAGAAAGAGAGAGAGAGAGACGTGTGTGTGTAAGCTTGTGTGTAATGGGTTTTTAAACAGAAAGAAAGAAAATAAAATTTGTCTGTTTACAGGCACGGTTTCTTTATCACAAAATTCCCACTCCAACAAACGAAATATGCAGTAATTTTATGCCCAGCAGTTCGGTAAAATCTGCAGCTTTACAAACTAGATATGTCACGAAAGAATCCGCCATATTTTTACCGTCAAACTCTGCCATGTTGGTCTGCCTTTCTCCGTTTTTGACATATTTGGTTTCGGTGTTTAGTTTTAGCGTCTTTACTTTATCTTTCATTTTTCTTCAGCTCAACTGCAGTCATCAAATATCCTGAGGCTGCAATTCATATTTCAAGCAGCTTAGTTCAGATTAATTTTCAAATTATATTCCATCTTTTTATTTTCCTTTGTCGTTTGTCAGTTAGTATTTTTTATGAGTCCGGTATTGAGAGACGTATACATTACTGGCGCCACTTCGACCATCAGAAATTGGTTGTGACTTCATGTCTAAAAATAAAAATATTCCAAGAAGTCTTGTGCCTTATTAAAAGATAGGAATGCCAAAGATTAATGCCCCGAATCGCTAGATGTGATACTCAATACAGCAACGAGAAACCCAATCGTCCGAAAGGTACTCACTGTTTAATGAAAGTATATTTTCTAATAAAATGATACAAAGAAAACATGACAAAATTCATGACTTAATAGTCATCTCTACTCAGTGGAAAGTCATTATTATTATTATTATTATTATTATTATTATTATTATTATTATTATTATTATTATTCAGTGAAAAGTGGGAGCTTAAATATTATCAGTTCGAAAAATCGACAAACCGATTTTCGTAGATGTTCATGCTCAGTTCAAAGTTCCTGAGAAAGGCATGAACCTATACGTTCAATTATTGCTAAAGTCTCTGAGAAAGGCATGAACCTACTTGTTCAATTCTTGCTAAAATCTCTGGGAAAGGATCGAACCTACATGTTCTGCTCGTGCTAAATGCCCCAAGAAAGGCATGAATCCACATGTTCAGTTCGTGCAAAAATCACTAAGAAAATCATGAACCCAGGCGTTCATTTCGTGATAAATCTCCTAAGAAAAGCATGAATCCACATATTCACTTCGTGCTAACTCGCCTGAAAAATGCATGAATCCACATGTTTAGTTCGTGCTAAAGTCTCTGAGAAAGGTAAAATTGTAAGTGTTTGGTGCGTGTTAAATACCCTGAGAAAGTCATTTTCATTTTCATTTCGTGCTAATTACCCTGAGAAAGGCATGAACCCACATATTTCGTTCTTGCTAAACCCCCTGAGAAAGGCATAAACCCATATTTTCAGTTCGTTCGAAATCCCCTGATCTCCCTATACACTATCCCATTCTCAGTTATCTCAGCAAAACATCTCGTTACTGGTATGCCACGACGGTTAATGAATGATACTTTAAGTGAGGAGACACTTGTGCTACACACTCTTCCTTGATCATTTTATTTGCTATGACAACTGCAAATATATGTACTTTCATCTTCAAACTTGGCAAGGATAAACTCAACCAGGCTTGAGAATAAAATTTTTATGGTTTTGTAAATATTAAATTCATCTCTTTCTCGTCAATATGAAAACGATTTGAAATACCAAAAGTTAAACTGTATACTCAGATTTCACCCGAATATTTCCTCATCTTTGTTATTTTCATTGCAAAATTTATATCGCTTTACTTTCCAATCTTGCTGTGTTGTATCTACCTGGATAATTAAAAGGAACCCTCTATTTAATCTAGAATAGATTTTATAAGTAAAAATATCTTCTGTCAGAGACGGCTATATATATACTGAGTCACCATGTACTGTTAAAATGATAGCTTTAACTTACAGTGAATTTTAAAGGCACGCGTGGAGCCATGAGTCAAGAAGCAAAACACTTTTAGAGAGATGAATTTTATGTGAGACAATACACAATCGCTATCGAATATATGGTAGACTTTGAAGAAACAAATTAATACTTTAATAGAACGGGTTTCAGAGATACTCACTTGATGAAGTGGCCGGTTTATTCGCGAGGCATTAACCCGATTAAAAACTTAGGGATCATTCTAAAGAGTAGGTTTTACATTGGTGAACGTTAGTTTACCTATAGAGTTGCACTTCAAGGATCAGTTGAAGACATCCCTAACACGGGTTAAGATCGACGTTGAGACCTGGGAAACCATTGCTGCAAATCGGATTTCCTCGCGTAGGACAATCCGAGAGGCGGGGACAGAGACTTTCGAGTCCAACCGTCAACATGTAGAAGATCTGTGACGTGCTGTCAGGTTGGCCCAACTCACCCAGCCGCGTCCACCATCCACACTGCTCTGTGACTTCTGCTCACGACTCTTCAGGGGTAGTCTGGGCCTTCACAGCCCTCTCTACTACCGCCACCAGAGCGGAGGAAGAGAATAAAGAGAGAGGTTGACGATTCTGATATTCGGATGCGAGCGGGTGACGACTTTGGAATACTATTCTAGATGGTGTGAACTCTGTTTTATATGAAGAACGACCCACAAAATCAATGGACGAACGACTTCGAAAACAAGTTTCAGGACATGGAGCATATGTTTCACATTACAACTTTGCTTTCATCAATTGAAAAAAGGTTTAATTTTTGTCTATAAAATTTGATTACGATACGATCTATTGCCATCACTCCGTCGTTTAAATATGTTTTCATTCGGTAGATTAGACGGATTATTTTAATATATTTTCTGGTTATATGTTATTTTTATAGATAAAATTATTTAAGTAAATGCTCTGTTTATAATAAACAGTACTAATTCAAACATTCAGGCCGGTAAATGTAATTCATACTGTTTATTTCATATTTTCCATTTCTTAATTTATGCTCCGTGTCCTGAATCATTTATTTAAATATTATAACCTAAACATGTTATAAAATCACTACAAAAATAGCCATTTTCTTTCAACACTTCTGTTGTCTTATCAAGTGATGGTGTTGAATAGAGAATAAAGGGTTTTAAAAGGTCCAAATCAATCAAACATCCCTCGCTAGGAGAAACGTTGTTACATAAGCTGTAATGACCAATCAAAATACAAGTATATGAGAATTCAAAGAACTTGATTCATCGATTTGAACCTTTCAAAACCCTTTATTCTAAATCAAACACCATCACTTGATAAGACACCAGAAGTGATGAAACAAAATGGCTATTTTTGTAGTAATTTTATCACATATTTATGTTAGAATTTTCGAATAAATAATTATATTTGCTCAACTCTATATTGAGCACTCTTTTAAGAATAGTATTTATTGGTTATTGAAATTTATTCCGTATACACCAATCCTATACTTCTGTATATATATATATATATATATATATATATATATACAGAAGTATAGGATGTGTGTGTGTGTGTGTATGTGTGTGTGTGTGTGTGTGTATGAAGAAATATAGTCTTAAAGTGTCCTATATTTATGGGATAAAGTGCTCAATATCAGGGATAGAGCGTGTGTCAATATAAAAGTGAACATAGAAGTCAACACTTAGAGGCGACAATCTGTTTCATGCTAGATGCAATCGTCAGGCCACGAGTGCTGTTATTATTCTCGGCTATTTATATATACGGGTCAGTGGTGCAATGAAGAAAATGTATACATAGGGGTAACTGAAGGACCCTGGAAACAAAGAAATTATGTACACAAAACATCTTAGTAATAGTAAATGTGCGAACAGCACAATGCTTTCTAAGTATATCTGGGAAATAAAAAAACAAAACGCACACCACACCAAACATATCTTGGAAAATAAGGAAAAAATCATCAGCCTACAACAACCAATCAAACACTTGCAAACTTTGCTTGGAGGAACAAATAGCTATCATTGCCTTCCCAGATCAAAATAAATTATTAAATAAAAGATTCGAGCTAATCTCAAAATGCAGACATAAAAACAAATTTTTACTACGTAACTTAAAAATCGAAAACGGAAAAAATAAATAAATACATAAACAAACAAAATAACAATAAAATAAGCAAAATAAATTAATCCAAACAAATTACCAAATCACACCTGTTAGAATAGACGAAATAGAATAAACAATAAGAAACAAAATCAATAAATAAAGTAAATAATAAACAAATTAGCAAAATATTATGACCAAAATATTAGACTAAAAAATCAAAACAAAAAATAGGACGAAAAATAGCTATAACTGTTATATAACGATAACAAAAAGAATAAATAATAAAAAATAATATACTGCGTTACTTAAAAATCGAAAACCAAAAAGAGAAAATATACAGTGTAACAAATAAATAACAACAAGTAAAATAAATTGGATCTAAATACATCCAAATATATAAATAAACTAACGACCGATACCGATAAACTAGTTTTTTAAAAAAAACAAATAAAGATAATCAACCCAAATAAATAAATTAAAAACTGTTCCCGCCAAAATAATAGTCAGAACAAACCACAACAATCAACCGCAAAATTGAACAAATAGCTTTAATAATCTTCCCAAACAAAACTATTAAATAAGCTATATAAACAAGTTTTTATTACGTTAATAAAAACACCGATCAAAATAAAATTAAAAAATAAATAAATATATAAGATAAAAAATAAAAATAAAAAACAAACAAAATAATTTGACCCAAATAAATAAACAAACAAACAATCGACTTCCGGTAAAAGAACCGCCAAAATAGACTACCCACAATAAGCTATATAAACATATTTTTACTACGTTAATAAAAACACCGATCAAAATAAATCTATACATGAGATAAAAAATAAAAATAAAATTAAATAAAAACAAGAAAAATAATTTGACACAAATAAATAAATAAACAAATGAACGGCTTCCGGTAAAATAACCGCCAAAATAGATTACCCACAATGCACCACTGACCCGTATATATAAATAGCCGAGAAAAATAACAGAACTCCTGACGTTTGCATCTAGCATGAAACAGACTGTCGTCTCTAACTGTTGACTTCTATGTTCACTTTTTATATATATATATATATATATATATATATATATATATATATATATATATATATATATATATCTTGCTATCCAACTTTGTCTATATGTCCTTCTGTCTGTTTACAAATCCCACTCTTTAACTCTCTCTCTCTCTCTCTCCCTCCCTCTCTCTGGCTTCTCTCGGAAATTTATGTAAGTTAACAAAAATTTAAATGAATCTTTGTCGAAATCCTACAAGTACGATCGGCAAATGGTTAAGAAATCAGAAAGTAGTCGATGAAAGTAAAGAGGTAATGTGACAATTGATTAAACCAGGACAGAGATGACGTACTGAAAATTCATTATCCTCTTACGAGGGGCAACTGAACTGGAATTGAAGAAACTCTGTTACTCCAGCTGAATGAGTGACCAAAAGCCAGCAGATTTCAAGGGATTCACTGATAAAAAAAAATCACTGGGCGTCAACTAGATAATCATTTTTTTCAGTGTAAATTCATTATGTTCACTCTTTCTTCAAATTAAAAAAATTCAAATTTTGAGGTAATTATGTCGGTTGGTCGGAAAGGTGTCGCGAAGAACAACTCGTTGACTATTTATGCAAATAATTTAATCGCAAGTTCATCCACTAATAATTTACGTCCAAGATATTACAACATTTCACGTGTATTGGCAGATCTTCTTTTATCATAATGTTTGATATTTAATAAGAAAAGTAATAAAAATTTAAAGAAAAAAGAAAAATAAACTAAATGAAACTGGCTACCCAAGCACATATTTAAAAGAAAAGATAATTTAACAGTTAAGTCCCCCTTTCATTCATGCGCCTGCGTAATCGCATCAATACAAAAATAACTTTATTACGATGAAATCCGAAAGAAGGAAAAGTGTTTCCGCTTTATCGTAAATTTCCCTAAAATTCTAATATGTACACTACTTACATTATTCGGACTACTGTCCTCATCTTTGTTGGCATATTTATCACAACGTTTCGGCCGTTGTACTTCCGGCCTTCTTCGGGTGGTTGGAATGTCGAACTGAACCCTTTATTTCCCTATCACTTATCTTCTGTTAATTTCCTTCTGCAAGTTCTCCACTGTCTTAACCAGATATTGAACTCACACCTCTTTGGGTCCTGTCACTGGATCTAACCAACGACTTTATCCACTGTGCCATGTGAGTTCAATACCTGGTTAAGGCAGTGGAGAACTTGCAGAGGGAAATTAACGGGAAATTACTGATAACTGACGTCCGTTAGACGTGGCACGTGGAACTAGGACAGTCTACCCCAGCGAGCGAAATAAAAGGTTCTGTTCGACATTCCAACCACCTGAAGAAGGCCGGAGCGTACAACGGCCGAAACGTTGTGATAAGCATGGCAACAAAGATGAGGAAAATAGTCCGAATAATGTAAATAGTATATATATATATATAAAGTGTTGGTGTTAATAAAATAGTGCTCGATGTATAATAACACAGCTATATAATTTATATCAATAATAAATATACATTTTTTTCCTGACCAGTAGCACAACTCAGAGTTTCATGCACGATGCAATCATCAGGTGCTGATTGAAAACTGACTTTAGCATAATTTAAATATTGATATATAATTAAGACCATTGCAAAATATCATTATTAGACTCTATTGTGACTTACGCTATCAAGCAATGCTTGTGTATGAAAATAAATCTATATAGCATGTATTTTCAAGATGTGGGTGATCATGCATCATAAGAATATCCTGTCTTTTATTGCCCTAAGTAATTCTTGAACTTTTACTATCGTCTTTGTTCTTGTTATATTCACATAAACACTTATTCTGTTTCTCATGACTTCAGTGTGTCCGATGAATGTTAGACGTCCCAAGCTCTCTTTTCTCGTTATGTGTTCCGAAAATTCCGACTAAGTAAGTTCTTTGTAGTTTCCTTAAAACTTCATCGTTGATCACATGTTCTACCCATTCTGTTTTCACTATCACGTTTAATACGCGTATTATATACTGAAGGAAAGAGGAGCAGAGGAAAACAACGAATAACCTGCATAACAAGCTTGTGTAAATGAATGACAGGTGAGAGACCGGGAATGGTGGAGAAAAGAAAAACCCTAGACAGAGCTTCGTTTTTTTTTTTACTGTAAGGTTCACTCTTTACAAGACCCGGGGCCACTCGAGGTAGAGGGTTACATTAGGAGGCAGTTTATTCGGATAGGAGGGGACGATAACGGTTACCCCTAGACTTGAACAGATTAAGATTGTAGTGATCGTGGAAACATCGTCTTGGAAGTCGGTTCCACAGAGCCGTGGTTCGCAGAATGAAGCTTATCGATGGAATACAGATGGAATGTGCATGGTTTGGTAAAATGTAAGTGGTATGGCAGGTTCTTGCCATGAAGGTTAGAACTGGCGTTCATCTCAAGAAAATTTAAACACTTATACCGGCTGTTACAAGTTTTATTCTCCGTCAGTGTATTTAGGCAGATCATAAGCTACTGTTTGTTTGCAAGTCATTCAGTGCATGTCTAAACTTGTGAAAATCCCTCCCAATCTGTTTATATTTATTTGCTTGGGTGGGTCGCTCCTATTTTGTTGTTCAATCTCTTTGTTTATTCATTTCTAAATCTGACGCGCACTGAACGACTTGGAATCCGCCGGCCGCAGAGTATTTATCGGCCTTTTAATAGCATTCCGTAAGTCTCTTAATAAATAAGCATGTGAAGTACTCACAGATGGCGCTGCACTCGAAATTCATCTAACGAACCAATCAGCAAAGAATAAACTCGAATCAAGAGTGTCACTATTTTGGATTCTATATCCACGAAAACGGGCGTTCTAGACAAGAAATGACCCATGACGGATTGCGAATAAAGGACATTTGCGAAATATTATTGTGCAAAATGGCAACAATCTAAGGTGATGATTTTTTATAATCTTTTCCTGCTGAACAAAATTAACAGGAGAATATTCATTCTTTATTCCTCTTCATATACAGTCCAGGTCATACTTATTGGCATTCAGCGTCCTGGGTATGACGATAAACTACGTCCAGCAGCAATGCCTCTGATCAGGAGGTTTTGAGGAGCGTGGAACTCCCTCTTAATTACTGGTGTTCCCAGGTCCACCCTGATCCAGGGTGGTAGCACTTGTTAGGGTCCCAGCTATGGGCAAATAGTTAACCCCGAAACTGGTGAAAAAACTCTATGAAAGTGTAAAAATAGGTTTTAATACCAGAAATACTTGGTAAAAAATTATTATCAGCAAGAAATTTTTTAAGAAAAAAACTATTACCAGCAATACATTTTTGAAAAAAAAATATTACCAATAATACGCTTTTGAGAAAAAATATTACCAGCTGTACATTTTTTGAAAAAAAATATTACCAGCAATACTTTTTTGAAAAAAAAAATATTACCAGCAATACATCTTTGAAGGAAAAAAATATTACTAGAAATAGATTTTTGACAAAACAAAATATTACCAGCAATAAAAATTTTATCTTCATTAAAAAAAACCATTGAGGTTGATATGCTGTAAAACAAATCAAACCAAACTTATTGGCATACATGAAATTTCGGTACGTAATGTAGAATATCTCCTGAAAAAAAAACATCCACAAGAGGAATCTTCCACAATCATTCGACAATCTTAACCTCTTCAAGTCTAGGATAAACTGTTATCTGTGCTACATATCCTTATACTTGTTCTTATTTATTACTCGTACATCCACACAACCTCATTCAGTAACCTTTATATTAAGCGGCTCTAGGTCATTGTATTAGTCGAAAATTTAAAAAAAAAATAGTTGTAACGAAAAAAATTTACATTATTTTTTTTTCTTAAATTAATATATATATACCTAGCAAAATAATAGGTCTGTTGAGCCAAGAAATATCAGGTCTCTCTTTAGCTAAAAAGTAGCAGACCTGTTTAGCAAAATATAGCGGTTCCGTTTTGCAAAAAATAACAGATCTGTCTAGCCAAAAATAGCATGTCTGTTTTGACAAAAATAGCAGGTCTGTCCTGACAAAAATAGCAGGTCTGTCAAGCCAAAAAATATCAGGCCTGTCTAGCAAAAAATTGCAGGTATTTCTAGTTAAATCTATTGTAAAATTACCAAGCAAAGTAACATACAAGTCTAGCAAAAATCTTGAAAAAACTGATTGTCCAGAAAAATAATCTTCCAATCAAAATTTTACCTATCGAGCGAAATTTATTGGAGGAAAACAACATATTTCACTATCAAAATTGCGCTGATAAATATCTTCAAAAATAACGAATTTGCTGACAAAAACTGTTAGTCTCACAAAATACTAAGTCTTTCTTTATTTTTTTTACTCTTAACAAAGGTGGGTATGATTGCAAACAAAACTAAATCGAAAAAAATAAGTGCGCGAATCCAGATTGTAGAAGTAGGTATAAATAATTTCGCCTTTCCAGATGTGGAAAATGCATTATTATTACTTTCCATCCGGAACGAGCGGCAAAAATACAAATCAAACGAAGTGGCGCTTCTTTGCCTTCCAACTTTTGACCACACATTAAGTCAAGGCGGCAAAACAACCAATCAAAACAGACTGCTTAGAACATAACATCAAATCAAGAATTTACATTAGCTAAAGCGAGTTTTTCCGTGGCTCGAGTATTCAGTGTTTATCTTGAGGGTGGCTACGGCAAAATATGGCTTTCCTTTCCTTCAAATACTTTATTCTGGGTTTTTCTTTGATAGGACTGTTTATTTAGAGCCCACCCGAGTGAAGAGGAATATTTTTGTTAAATTTTCTAGTAAAAAGAAACAACACTGCGTAAATTTAAACAACTGAAACCCTTTTAGCTGAAATATTTCTAATTCTAATTACGCTCTCGCTCCGGCTGTGTATCGTACACCATCTTCATCTGATCCTAATGATTACAATTAAATAATCCTTCAGTATCTGTCTATATTTCTGAGATGAGGTTTTATGTACACTATTTACATTATTCGGACTATTGTCCTCATATTTGTCGCCATGTTTATCACAACGTTTCGGCCGTTGTACGCTGCGGCCTTCTTGAGGTGGTTGGAATGTCGAACTGAACATTTTATTTCGCCCACTGGGGTAGACTGTTCTAGTTCCACGTGCCATGTCTAATGGATGTCAGTTATCTCCTGTTAATTCTCCTCTCAAATTTCTCCACCGCCTTAAGCGGGTATTGAACTCACACTCTTTGGGTCCTGTCCTTGAGGACACATGGCACAATGGATAAAGGCGTTAGTTAGATCCAGTGACAGAGCCCAAAGAGTGTGAGTTCAATACCTAGTTAAGGCGGTGGAGAACTTGGAGAGGGGAATTAACAGGAGATAACTGATAACTGATATCCATTACACATGGCACGTGGAACTAGGACAGTCTACCCCAGTGAGCGAAATAAAGGGTTCAGTTCGACATTCAAACCACCTGAAGAAAGCCGGAGCGTACAACGGCCGAAACGTTGTGATAAACATGGCGACAAAGATGAGGACAATAGTCCAAATAATGTAAATAGTGTAAATAATCCTTTACTCTAGATTGTATATTCTGTCGCAGAGACGCAAAAATGGGAAACAGAGTGAGGGTTAATTTTTTCGTTTTATCTGCTTTAATTACCCTAGGTCTCCTGATGGTACTAAACCACTATAGACCAAATTTTGGTGACATCCTCCGGATCTAACGTCTTTGGTTTAATCAACTCCTACTAAGTCAGGATACGGAAACTATTTAACCCATTAGTGCATGGAATCTGATTTTTACCCGACCTGAAGTGGAACTCCTATATACGATCCAACGCTAAAGATCCATCACGGATAAAATGATCGGCTCCTTGTACCGTTCCATTAAGTACCTGACTTCTCATGCTCTCCTCTACCTTTATAAGAGCCAAATCATGGAGTACTGTTGCCATATTTGGGCAGGAGCTGTCCAGACCTCACTTTCCGATTTTGATAGATTTAAAAAGCGTCTCCGAGTTCTTGTGGGAGAAGAATTATTTTCTACCTTCCAACTTCACTGTAACAATCGGGATGTGTCGAGCCCCTCGCTGCTCTATTGCTACTACCATGGAAAGTGCTCAGACGAACTGCATCTTCTGGTTCCATCTGGTCTGATCTTCACGGCTAGGGCCCGCCATGCCACTTACATATCATCAAACCACCCACGTTCCCTCTGTATTCTATTGACGAGAAGTTCCACTCAAACATCTTTTTCCCGCGAACCACTGCCATATGTAACAGACTCCCAAGAGGATGTTTCCCCGATCAGTATATTCTTAACCTGTTGAAGTCTCGAGTCAATCGTTATCTACCCCCTCCTTATCCATATAAACTACCCCTTAACGAAACCTTCTACCTTAAGTGGCCGATGGACCTTATACAGGGTGGACCTTCTGTAAAAAAAAGAAAATATGGATGTTATTTTAAACTCGTCATGCCTAATATTAGCATTAACCTGCAAGACAAAAAGAGTTTACATTTTAAGGAAACTTCACGCATTAATGAGTTATTTTTGTTATTATTATTATTGAATTATATTGTTATTATTATTGAATAATAGCATATGTCCCCCATATCACCCAGAACTGCGCTCAACATAAACTCCATCGCCCAGACCTGTGCCCTGGAGAGGTCACTCCAGTCTTACAATCAAAGAACTGAATTTTAACCAAACAGAGCGATACCTTTACCTCGCGAGATAAATGGATGCCTACTAATTATTGAATATATGATAAAAACCCATCAGGGAGAGAAAGTCCCTCTGGCTCGAAAAGGAGTGGTAAATTACTATTGAACAAAAAAAGGAACGCAACCTTTAAAATCCAAAGGGTTGCCCCAAACTGTTGGCCTAGAGTGTTGCTGTTACCTCCGTAGTCAAGTTTTCCAGGGTCAAATCGTCAGCAAACGACTTGATCTCTCAATGAAGATGGTGTACGATACACAACCGGAGCGAGAGCGTAATTAGAATTAGAAATATTTCAGCCAAAAGGATTTCAGTTGTTTAAATTTACGCAGTATTGTTTCTTTTTATTAAAAAATTTAACAAAAATATTCCTCTTGACTCGGGTGCTCCAGTTTGGGTGTCAACTATTTGCACATAGCTGGGACCCTAACAGGTGCTACCACCCAGGTCAGAATGGACCTGGGAACATCACCAATAAGAGGTGATTTCACACTCCTCAACACCTCCTGATCAGCTGTTGGATGTAGTTTATCGTCTTACCCAGGACGCGGGTGTAGTTTATCGTCATACCCAGGACGGTAAACTATTATATTATACAGTTTGTGACAGATGTTAGAGTATGCAACACCAACTTTGAATATAACCACAGACTACTTGTAACTAAACTGACCGCACCAACATCAAAATAACTCGCTTCCACCCACATAAAGCACTAAAAGCACCGAGGTATAACATCCAAGCCCTAAAAAATTAATGGGTACATTTAGAATTCACCAATAAACTAGAGTCAAATTGATGTCAAAATATCTTGATCAGAACAACATAGAGGAATCAAATAATATTTTCATATCTTCATTAGCTGAAGCACGTAAGACTAATCCAAGGATTTCTGAAAGGAAAAAGATACTCCCATGGGAGGACAATCCTGGATTTTTAAAAAATGACACAAGAATGTAACAAAGAGAGAGGATGGAAAATGAAAGGGAAAACAGTGTACAATTAACAAAGAAAATTTAGAAAGAAATAGTTAATGCTCTGAGGAACCAATAACTCTGGAAAATTGGAAACAAAACTAATGAACCCAATTAACATAGTGTGTTAAAATATGGAGAAAAGCAAAAACGAATCCTTATGACACCATACAATCAAAACCAACACAGAAGAAATGTCCTGGTCTCAAAAACACGTTGAGTCACATTTCATCCCTGACCACACTAAAGATGCTCGCAGAAATATATATATATATATATATATATATATATATATATATATATATATATATATATATATATATATATATATCCGGTCATTACAAAGTCGTTTTCCAGACATAAACAGTAACGAACATACTGATGAGGAAATTAAGAAAGCTATTAAAGGTATAATAAAGTATTACTAGGTATTGAATATGAACCTTTGAAAATAGCTTACTTTCCACTCTAATCCAATAAGTTTCTCAATTTTATGAAGGAAATTTGGAACCAGAAAAGCAAGATAGAGGTAGAACGGCAAACCAAATACTCACACGCACACAATGGTATCTTAAGTGGATCCATCATGGTGAAAGTATTAACATTATATTAACTAAGATCTCAACATGTTATGAAAGTCAGCTCCTCACGGCAAATTAGAAATTTCGTTCTGGTAAGGTGTGCAATGATGGCATAAATGTCATCAAACAACTCCAAGAAATTGCATTCCTCTCTAATAGAAAATTCTAGACTTATCATGTTGAACTCACAGCAGCATAAGACTACATCAATAGAGACTTCCTCTTTTTATCTATTAGAAATCCACTGAATACTTCGATCTAATAGTGGAAATTTATCAGTCCAGAAGATCTTACATGTCTGGCGAGGACCGCAATAGTGACATATTTCAAACCGCATCAGGAGTACAAGTAGGAAATGAGAGCCCCAGTCTATTTGATCTTTTCCTAGACTATGCCCTGCTTATTTACGGGCATAGATATGAAGAGATGGGCACTGACCATTTAAGCATTCCATATCACATCCCAAATGAATGTAGCAATAGAAGACAGTGACTCTGCTTTCCCTCCAGAGGAGAATGTACTAATGATGATGAAGGCGGGGTCTGTGCCGGCTACAGACGTATTTATATTTGGGATAAGTGTTGTGGATTCCGGGATGAAATCAGGTATCAAATAATAACAAACGCCAAAAATGAATATAGGAGAATAAATGTATTAACGCAATAATACAAACTGGTAATACAGGTTAGTAGTTCCAGGAATGCGGGTTAGTAGGACAATATATAGATAGTCTTTGGTATCGACGTATCGCTGTATGACTTCTTACTGAGTCTACGTGCTTGTTACTATGACTCTTGCCGCTACGTTATTCTACCGACCGACTCAACGTTCTACTACTGTCCGACTTGACTTAACGTACTATTACTCACTCGGGTATTCAGTGGTAGTAGTATATGTATACCTTGGGTGAATCCATTTGTGTAAAAAGTGGAGACCTCTCAATAATAAGAATTATCTTGAACGAAAGAAATCAAAATTCCCTACCAAGTATTCCAAGACTCAAAATAAACCATTCCAAAACAGAAACAATGATCTGGAATTGAAAGAAAGTCGTTAGAACACATATGAATTAATAATAAAAATTCAGGATGTGGAATTAGTAAATACTAAACACTTCAAATACATCGGTGTATGGACCAGTTATAATAAATTTATTATAGGAAATAAGGAAATTTAACATAGAATTGGCTGCGCTCGATGTAGTTTCGGCCAATACAAATAGCTACAAAACCAAAACCTTAACCTGAAAACTAGCGTCATATTCTTAAATAGCCTCGTCATATCCAGACATTCATATGGGTGCCATGTATGGTTCGGAAATATCTAAACCATCAAGTGCATATAACTACTTTTTAAAATCAATGGTGAAAAATGATTTTCAGCGAATGAAGTTTGTGGATATTGGCAAAGACCATCCTTTGGGGGGGGGGACTGGCGCTAGAGAATCACTGACAAATAATCGTACCAGATAACAAAACCCCATCACTTGAGTATTTTCAACCGCTGCAATAGTTAAAATTTATATCACATGTAACTCGAAGAGAAAATGATGACATAATCAAGATATTGACGTTCCACACTACTTCAAATAAAAGGTTACGAAGGAAAACCTCCATCAATACTAAAAAAAAAAAAAAAACACGATAACAGCTACTAAACTTGTGAAAACAATTTCCTTAATAATTGTTTCAAGGGAAAGATTTTATAAATTTCAACTGGCGGGATTTCTGGCTGCTCGGCTAATGAATGCTGAATGTTTCCTTATAAGGAAATGACTAATAATACTATTTGTAGGACGAGCCTGAAAACAATTAGAGACTAAACTAATTGGAACATCAGATTTTGAAGATATGGTGATTCTAACTTTCTATTTAGAATTTGTATTAATTAAAAACTATTCGGCAGAATACTTATTTAACAAAATCTATTGCGTTGGTTACAAATTTTGAAAAAAGTCATAATAAAAGTTTACTATTAATGTGAAGACTTAGAATTAGAGACGTCAGAATCAAACTGGTACAGAAATGGAACTATCTGGGTAAATTTAATAACAGACGATGGAAAGTGTGACACACAGATCCAAATGTACATCGGAATAGCGAAAGAGAGACCTTTGAGAAACTAAGCAAACTAGTTAAAACGTATGAATATTTCATTAGAAACAAAGAAAAGGGTGTTGAACTGATATACCATATCTATCCTCCGATATGGCAGATAGGGTTGGATAATTTCTTTACAGAAGAAACTCGAAGAGACAGACATGTGTTTCTACAGACGAATGTTGAGAATATCATATATTGAGATATGAAAACGACACCGTGTTGTCAAGTTATAGATGAAAAAAAGCGAAAATACCGTTGTTGGGATGGTATATAATAATAAAAAAAAGATAAATAGAAAAAGAGACAATAATTGCAATCTATGCATGGGACAGAAAAAGCAAATTATATTAATTAAAAACAGTAAATAATTTAATAAACAAAGGGAATTAAATATTTCGGGCTGTCGGCCCATTGATGGATTCATTTTGAAAAACGTGGCAAGAACTCTACATCTCTGGTGGTTCAAAATAAACAGGCATAGATTTTGAAATATCGCTAAGCGTGAAACAAGCTGTTAATGGGTAAATAAATTTAAAAAATGTAATTTTTACGTGTATCTCTTAAATGCATTTAAAGTAGAGCACTCTTATATAAATATATATATATGTGTGTGTGTGTGTGTGTATGTGTGTGTGTGTGTGTGTTAGTCGTATTATTTGAAAATATTATGCAAATAATATATATTTGTAGGTAGATTTATAAGCGTTTGTCTAAGTGTATATCTTCGTGTATGTATTTGCAGTACTTTTTAATAGGAATTTATCGATTGATTAAGATATATAGGAATTAAAGTATTCTGAGCTCAAACCACACTAAGCGCACAATACTTGCATCTTTATGTGAAAACTATGCAGAAGTTTATAAATATGTAGCTATGAATACAGAAAGATTTAATGATTTCGGACAGAGAAAAGTAAAAGGGGGCATAAAGTGAAATCCTGAAAAGGCTTTCTTAAAAAAATAAAAAAGACATATCCTTTCATTTGTACAGTGTAAGAAAACTATGCCATTTTGAAAGTGTCTCCAATTACATAAGAATGCAAGTAAGATATTTAGAAAACATTTCATGGTGACTTTCAGATGTTTTCATGAAACATTAATGAAGAAAGGGTGACGAATAAAAATTCACCTTCAATATTTGTCAAAATATTTTTTTAATTATAATTTAAAAGAATATGAAATTAAAGAAATTTAAATGAGAGGGCCCGGAGCTGGAGGCAAGATATGACGACCATAAAATGGCGGCCTTAATATTTTCGTTCTTTGGAAAGAGCCGGAAATATGTATTTACTTTGATGGAAACTCCAGGAGATATCACTGGATATAAATTAGATGAATATAGGAGATATAAGATTAAAACTGCAGAAACGCATAGACGTAGAGTCAGTCAGCGCACAAAAACAAACATACATACACATATATATATAAACAGAGTGTGATAGATAGATAGATAGATAGATAGATAGATAGATAGATAGATAGATAGATAGATAGATAGATAGAAACTGCAGTAGATAGATATAGACAGATATGAACAGACTGCGATAAATAT
>OZ038480.1:47692179-47694679 GCA_964036315.1 Acanthosepion esculentum
TACATCTTCCAAGACGATAATGCTGCAATACATACTACTCAAGTGGTTAAGAATTGGTATGAAGAGCATGAAAGTGAGCTAGAACACATGGAGTGGCCTCCCCAATCTCCAGATATCAATATTATTGAACATTTGTGGTGCATTTTGGAGCGACAATTTAGGAGCCGCTATCCTCCACCGTCGTGTCTTAAAGAGCTGAAGCAGGTGTTAATGGAAGAATGGCTGGAAATTCCTCTGGATGAAGTCAGGAAGCTGTATGATTCCATTCCTAGACGTATTAAAGCTGTATGTGAGGCTAAAGGAGGACCAACTCCATATTAAATAAATTTTCTTTGAATTTAACAAGTGTTTCAATTATTTTGTCCAACCTCTTTATATACGTTGATGATAGGATAACAAGCTGCTTATTAAAATAAACTCCTTTTCAATATACCCAATTAAATTAGTTGCGTTCTTGCCAATATTCAGAGAATGCCTCCTTTCCCAAATTCGCGTTCCTGAGATGCATTTCTATATAAGGGACATTTACAATGCAAGATGGCATCTTCTGTGGAAGAGGTAATGTGGCCTCATGCAAACTATGTCAACTATATTCATAATTCAAAATTTATATCCTAGAACTTGAGACGCGTCATTCATTGACGGCGCCTCGACATTTTAGGATACACAAATATCAGGCTTGTGCAGACCTAGACTATGCTTATTCATCTATGATTACTTCTGTGATTATTTTTTTCGAATATAGAAACATATATCAGTAAGTGAATTGGAATTTAGATTCAATTCGAACGAGACTCCGCTCGAATTCAGGTCAAAGAAGCGAAAAACCGACGATGGGGGTATCTCTCTGTCTTTTTCTCTGTCTGTCTGTCTGTCTGTTTCTCTCTCACTCTTTTCTCTCTCTCTCTCTCTCTATATATATATATATATGTGTGTGTGTGTGTGTGTATGTGTGTGTGTGTGTGCGTGCGTGTGTGCGCGCGCGCGGCGTGTGTGTGACTCTGAAGAAATAATGGACAAAATCTCTTAGTGTGTCAAATCGAGAGGAAATGTCATTCAACTTTCTAAATACGCCTTTCACTGCCAATGGCTTTAACAAATATAAATACAAGAAACCTGACACACGAAGGCAGACATACTCTTTCTCTATTCCATATATAAATTGATTGATTGGGCCCAGTCAGGGATGACAATGATTGTAACAGCTTTGTTTAGTGATGTTAGATCGGGATGTCTAAGTGACTACTCGTTCATACTTTTCGCCACTAGTGTGCTTACGATTCGATCAATGCGTTGTTTCTCAACGGCACCAGCGGTCTCGGTTCAAACCTAGATAAAATCTATAATTTCGAATGTTGATCGTAAAAATAGGTAAAGATTTTCTTCATTGGGTGATATTTTATTTTTGGTCAGCATGCGTTCTTAAAGAAATTTAAATATCTGGGAAGTGTTAGATGACGGAAAATGTGACCCTTAAATCAGAAAGTGCATTGGAATATCAACATATGCCTTCCAAAAGCTAAGAAAAATTACTGAGAGGTTACTGAGAAACCGGAAAATTTAGCTAGAAACGTGCTCAACTGATATTACATAACAATCCTGTGATTGGACTGTGAATGCTGAACAATTTCCTTCAAAATGAAGAGGAGGCTGAAGCAACAGGCTTGTGATTCTACGGAAAAATGCTGAGAATACCATCGACGGCACATGTGAATAACTAGGAAGTTTTAAGGAAATGGGGAACAAAACAGACAAACGTGACAGCTGAAATATCTATTACAAATAATGAGAAAAAAGGGCTTGGAGAATTTGACACACACAGAACATACTTAAGGCAAGAGAGACAGAGGAAAACAGTGAGTAACATACGTAATAAACTTGTGTAAATAGACGATAGAAAAGAGGGTGGGAGGAATAATAAAAAAAGATAAACATTGCTAAGCGCTACAAAAGATGAGAAATTGTGGAGAGACATGATCGAAAATGTCCTGAAGGGACACGACGCATAGAATAAGATCTCTCGAATATTTAAATGCGTTAAATTAGAATGAAGGGATTGTGAGAATTAACCGTCTCACCATTTGAATATCATTACCAACATTAAGATGACTCTCAATGGATCGAAATACATACTGATCCGAAGATCTTCAAAAATGTAAATGCATTGTCACTCCTTATCTTCTGTCTTTCTAGTTCCTGTTCTTTTGTTGTTCTTGCTCCTTAATAATGTTTTCTTCTCTTTTTCTCATTTTCTTTCACACCCAGTAACCCTCCTGTGTCTTAGTGGCTTTATTACCTTGCTTGTGGTGAAAAGAGTTGATTAAAAAGAAGAAGACGGTTAAGAAGCGATTCTTAAAGACTTCTTAATTTTCTGTCTTTGTGTTATATAAGAATATCATTTTCGTACGTGCGTGTGCGTGTGTGTAGAATGTTCATAAAATACTTGAATATTCCCTTCGTTAGAATATCAAAGTCGAAGTCTTTAATGTCAGTAATCATA